>OZ022241.1:1291190-1916190 GCA_963978895.1 Erpobdella octoculata | reverse complement strand
TCCATGAACAGTCATTATAATATGTTCATCGTTCAGTCGGGCTATTAAAAGACCGCGATGAATAAACCCTAACAACTATCACCACCATCATCGTCATCATCACCACCACCATCATCATCACCACCACCACCATCATCATCATCATCATCATCATCATCATCATCATCATCATCATCATTATCATCATCTCCTTGCAATATGAAACACGAACACACGTTATAACAACGGAGAAGATATTTATTTACTAATTCAAGTCCGCAGAAATAAATTACTCTCGCGCGAGTGAGTGCGTGATCACGTGACCGTACCAATAAAAGAAATCAGAAAGACAAAACTGTGACTGTGAAAAAAGCGATGGCGGGAAATTACGATTTTGCGATAACGAAGAGGAGCACACGCACACGCACACACATACACACATACATACGTACATAACAATACAACAACCTCACCTGAGTCCATTTTGAACTCCATTCAGTTTGCACATTATTCAAAAAAAGATTTCTTTTTCGTTTAAATGTAAAAAAAATATATAAAAATTAAAAATATAATATTTGAACGGATTGATGCGCAGGCGCACATAGGTCGACAACCACGCAGATTTTGCAACACAAAAGCAATCATCATCATAATAATAATAATATTAATAATAATTATAATAATAATAATAATAATAATAAATATAATAATCAGAATAATAATAATAATCATCATCATCGTCTACAAAAAGGTTCCCCATAGTTGGAAGGCACACGTTGACACAAAGTCCTCAACTTGTTGCTTGACAACTTCCGGAAGTTCGTTCGCGAGATCGCTTTCTTCTCTTGAAACAAGCGAGAACTCCTGCGGATGGAAAAGAAAAAAGAAGTGAAACTGAAAACGTTTAAATTTGTTGAAGAAATAAAACGAACGATCGTTCTACGATGACATAGTGATGACTGGGAATGTCATTGATGACGATGACTGACCATGTCGTCGATGACAATTTCGTCGGTGATGATCGACACGACCCGAACACGGCTACAAGCAGCCGACGACGGATGAAATAAATATATCACTCACGACAATATCCATGAAATCGTCAACCATGATCATGATGCAAAAGTCCAGCGCTTTCGGGTTGAGTATCATCTGAAATGAAATCGCTTTAATGGAATTTAAATTCTTGATAGAAACCGCTTATAAGCATTTGCTTCCTCATCAAGAGGTCAGAAGTTTAAATCATATTGTTTACGGACACTTTGAACGTCAGCCTTAATATACTTGTGCCATCGGTAGTTATGGTTAACCGTGAAGACAAAAATACTCAAACCAGAAGATTTCGTGTCACTAAGATCATTTTCCCACGCTCCCTCACCCCACTACCTACCCACCTTTCCTCACACACAATTTGACTTACCATCAACCCCCCCCACGAAGACCCATCAACTCACCAGGTACTGTCTGCTGTGGTGATCGTCCAGTGACTTCTTGAAGTACCTCGAATCGGTGTTGAACCTCTTCGACAGAGAGATGACCGCCTGCTGTACGGTGAACAGGCTCAGTCCGGACGTGACCGGATCGAGAGAAGAATCGAAGTCGCAGAGGTCGACGCGGCGAACAAGGTCGAGCAGCGTCTGCAGCTCAAAGTAGCTCAGCTTAGCCATGGTCTGTTCAGTGTAAACAATTAAAGTACGTCCAAGTGCAGCAGTATTTTTACTACTATTATTATTATAATTACTATAATTAATATAATTATAACAAATATTATAATTATTACAATAACTATAATTAAAATTATTATTATTACTATTATTATTATTATTCTTAATATTATGCATCATTAAAAAAGTGAGAAAATTAAATGAGCGAACGTACGGGATCTTTGGATTCTTCGACCTCTCCAGTCTTCCTCTTCCTTCTCGACTCCTCGTCCGACACGAGCAGCCTCATCCACAGGTGGTCTCTGTAGCACGACAGGCTCATCTCGGATACGGCTTTCTCTATCCGTTCCCTGCAGAGTGAAGATGGTTGAGATCGGGTAGATGGTAGAGATCGGGTAGATGGTCGAGATTGGGTAGATGGTTGAGATCGGGTGGATGGTAGAAAAAGATAATGCCAGAAAAAAGAAAGAGGGACATGAATGAAAAACAGAGATATGAGAAAGCGAGGAAGAGAGAGAGAGAGAGAGAGAGAAAAGAGAGAGAAATGGAGAAGTTATAAGAGTCAAATAAGTGCTAAAGAACATACTTAAACTTGTACACCACCATTAGCCAATCAAATTCCTAATCATCCACCTCCAATGCAAACAAGCTGTTTAGAAATTAATATTAACTCACTCCAGATGATCACCAATGAAGATAGTATAGACACCCCCTTCTTCCCTACAAACCAACCCTACAACCCACCCACCTGGCGATGGTGACAACCGGTTGGAGTATGACGTGAAGTGGGATCTGGTGTATGTTCGAGTATCCCAAGTAATCCATCTGCTCCCGTCGGAACCTCTCCGCCAGCGACTTGCTCACATCGTTGAACTTAACTCTCGAAGGATCTGCAAATAACAAGAGCAACACGGTGGAATGCTAGCTTTGGAGTTTAAGTCAACCAAACACACACATACACATACATATATGGAACTATTCAAAATGGTATAAAATATAAAACTTCAATTACAATTTTATTTAGATAGCACATCCCTTAATGGCGGGAAATGCTGTTCTTCAAATTATTCACAGCTCGACACAATAGAGAACAAGTGCACAAATCACACAAAGCCATAATAAGGACACAAAGTATATAAAATAGTGGTTTCCTGGTTTCACTTCAAAACTGCGCATTCCCGACAGCAATGAAAACAGCACTCACTAGCATACTGCTTGGTCGCTAGAGAAGACGCCGGCTTGGGAGACTGTGGCGGAGACGTCTGATTGGACGACCGGACAGACTTCCCCGGAGAAAAAGTCGTTCCTCTGGAAGTCACGCTCTTCTTCTCCAGACTGTCCTTCGGGTAAATCTGGAACCGATTGGTCAGCACGATCCAGAACTTGAGCGGAAGCTGCGCCAGGCCGGGATTGGTCGGATCCGGGTCGGAGGGCAGGGGCGGCGAGTCGTCGATGCCCAATAAGAGGCTGATGTCGAATATTTGAAATTCGTCGAGGTTGACCTTGTGCTTTTCTTGCTCGAGAGAGGTCAACTCGAGAGGGCACATCAGTGCAAACTCCCTCAAAGAAGGCTGTAAACGAATGAATGAATAAAAGGTTTTTATAACTATATCAAAAAATCAATTTGTTGAAAATGAAATAAAAAATAAATTGCCACGAATAAAAATTGACGGATGCCGTTATAATGTATACACAAGACCTTTCCCTCGTTGGTCATCATCATCACCACCAGCCCTACATTTAAAACTACCACCTCAGGGGAAACAAAGAACTTATTCGGGCGGATCCCCGAGGCGGAGACGAAAAATAAGCTCGCAACCGTCGAAGAACGAAACTCACGAGATCCTCCTCTCTCATGTACGGGTTCATCGACACGGACTTCATGCCGGGCAGGTGCTTGATCATGTAGTCGAACAGCTGACGAGGGCTGTTTGATCCGCAGGGCACCGAAAGCGGCTCTGTCGGCGGTTTGTAAATGAATAATTAATATAAATCAGAACATACGCACTCAAACATCCACCCTTCTGTCTGTCTATCAATCCATCCATCCATCCATCCATCCATCCATCTATCCATCCATCCATCCATCCAACCAACCATTCATTCTTCTATCCATCCATCCATTCATATACTCTGTCGTTAGTTTTTAAATAAATGGTGTAACTCGGAACATGTATCCTATAACTCCTACCCACCCACCCATTCATACATCCATCCGTCCGTCCATCCATCCGTCCGTCCATCCATCCGTCCGTCCATCCATCCATCCATCCATTCAGTTTGTAAACATACATACATTATTATCATGACTTATAACTCCTCTTTCACCATTTCTACTCCCCCATCTTGGCTCAAAAAATTTTCCCAATCCCAGCCAACGTGGGAATAAAAGTCACAAACCTTCGTGGACGTAGTTCCACGAATAAGTGGGCTCGTAAGGGAAGTAGCTGACCACCTCCCTCAAGTACCTCGTGACCGGGTAGGCGATCGGGAGGACCGTCCCCTCGGGATCGGGGTGGCTGTTGACGAAGGTCTGCACGGCCCTCAGGTGGAAGTCGTGGCAGAAGGAGTTGAGGTGGATGGCGTCCTTGATCTTGTCGCACTCGTCCGTGAAGTTCATGTTCATCTGGAACAAGGATGGACGGGAGAGGGTGGAGAAAAAGAGGAGATGAAAAGAATTATAGGGAGTGATAGAAGCGAAGAAAGTTTAACTTTGAACAAGTGAACCAAAGATTGTAATATTTTTTTTTTAATTTACTTAATTTTATTTTATATTTTATTTAAATTTTGTTCAATACAACTAAAAATTTGATAGAATGCATTGACATTGACATTCAATACACAAAATTTCAGTTTGATCAAATGATGGGAAGTATGTTTTTTTAAGCGTCAAAAGGTAGCAAAGCAAGTAAAAAAGCCAATACAGCAAAGTTTATATAAGAGATTTAAAAATAGGAAACAATTAATAATATTAGATTTTTTTAACTGGAATGATCAGCACAGCAATAGCCGACCACAAAGCCGGTAAGATCGGTATCATCCAAATGCAAGGATCGAGAGCAATCCCAACCGAAACACCTTCAACCGTAAGCCACCAACCTACCTTAAGTAACCCCTCGAAGAGCAAAAAACCAACCCACACTAACTAACCTGAGCATTAGCAGAAACCCCAGAAATGACTTGCGGATTCTTGAAGGCGTATATGGTGACGTAGAAGTGCGTGGTTAGGAAGCCGACCTCAACGAGAATGAGACCACCCTGGAGCGACCTGTACATGTAGGCCACGTTGAAGTGAGACTGCGGTCGAAGTGGCTTCTGGTGGTCTGCACTGGAAAGGTATGATCCAAGAGTAAGTCAACATGTATCAATCAGTAAAATAATCATTTTCATAACCAAATGGTCAATCAACCATCCAAAAATGGTCAATAACCAACCGAGCAAATAATCAATCAGATAAATAATCTTTCAATCAGTTAAATAATCTTTCAATCAGTTAAATAATCTTTCAATCAGTTAAATAATCTTTCAATCAGTTAATTAATTTTTCAATCAGTTAAATAATCTTTCAATCAGTTAAATAATCTTTCAATCAGTTAAATAATCTTTCAATCAGATAAATAATTTTTCACTCAGTTAAATAATCTTTCAATCAGTTAAATAATCTTTCAATCAGTTAAATAATCTTTCAATCAGTTAAATAATCTTTCAATCAGTTAATAATCTTTCAATCAGTTAAATAATCTTTCAATTAGTTAACTAATCTCGACTGAGCATCGTGTACTTCGCGTACTAACTCTTTCTTTTCTGCAGAGGAGGCCGGGCTCACTTTCAGAGGGAAGAAATGGAACGGACTGAGGTAGTTAACGTACAGTCTGCCCATGTACTGACATATCTTCTGGTGCCAGGCCGATTGGAATTCTTTTTCAATCTGTTAAACAATCAATAAACGTAATGATCAACAAATCAGTAAACGTAATGACCAACCAATCAGTTAACATATTAACCAACCAATCAGTAAACATAATGATCAACCAATCAGTGAACATAATGATCAACCAATCAATAAACATAATGATCCACAAATCAGTAAAATAATAACCAGCCAATCAGTAAACACAATGATCAACCAATCAGTAAACATAGTAACCAGCCAATCAGTAAACACAATGATCAACCAATCAGTAAACATATCAATCAACAACAGCACTCCTAAGAATATAGCCAGCTGAGGCCCCACTTTATGGAGCTGACAGAGAGATACATCCCCATACCAGATTATCAACAACAACAAATTTTTGAGAGGAAAAAGTATAAAAGTCTTTAAAAGTATCTACGACCAACCCCCCGGGTAATTAGTTTTTCTGGGGAAAAATTTCTGGATCTGCCACTGAGGGTTTAATTAAGCCATCCTACATATCAGATTAATCACATATTAATCCCAGGAACATGATATAACTTTATCTTTTTTTCGGAATTAATTAACCAGCAATTTCCTTCTGGTATACCATTGACCCCATCCACCAGGTACACTGATTGACCTACCTGTGCTTGACTCGTAGTAGCAACAGGTGCAGACGCCTGGTGAGTGAGCGGAAAATGCGGCTGAGCAGCTCCTTTCGTCAGCACCAAATCGATGGAAGCCCCACTGGACGTAGTGGTGGTGGTGACGGGCCCCTGATTAGCCCCGACGACAGTAGAAGGAGCGGGGGGGCCGGAGATGAGGGTGCCTGCCAGTTTGCGAGCCCTCAACTCCATGCTGTCAGATCGCTTGCTTTTCACACTCGAACCAGAACTGTGTCTTGACCTCTGTGATGGTGATGATGATGATGATTATCAATCAAACAATAAGTACGATTTTAATAATAATTATGCGGCTTTCACGATGCGGAAAACGATAGCCAATGAAATTTTCTATACAAACAAGGGCAGCCAATGAGAGCAATCGATCATTAAAACAACAGCCGATGAAAGTTTTGCGACCTTTTTCTCGAAGTTGGAACCGTCGCTCGTGTTCTTCTTGGCAGCGGCCGTGATGGTGGGAATGAAAAAGGAAGAATCGGTGGCGAGGGGGCTCTCCTTCTGCCAGATGGGGCTGAAGAGAAGAGGGGACATGACCTGGTGGATGATCCTCGAAGATTTTTTGATGACGTCCACCTCGTCTCGATTCATCTGGAGGATGATGATGATGATGACGGTGATGATGATGATGATGATGCTGGTGATGATGGCGATGATGGTGATGATGATGTTGATGATAATGGTGATGATGATGGTGGTTAATATTAGGAAACACGCTTGGCCCAATTCAAGAAAACGTTTTGTGCAGAGATTGAGGATGGAAGATAATTATCTACTTGGATGATGGCTGATGTCACTAATCTCAATATTATTAATTAAAAAAAACTTTGATAATTTAAGAAAAGTATTCAATAACATTCATGATTATACGAATATTTAAAATGAATCAAGGTCAGAATGGCCATTTGATTCACCAAAACAGATGCTGTTCAACATGATAATGATGTTGATATCACAATGATGGAAATAGAAAGAGCTGTAAACAAACAAACAAAACACTTTCCACAGACCACTATCTGCTGATTGGGAGTGCCGGTGTATCTATTCCAGAGAGAGCAGAGATTTTCGTGCTTTTCCTTCCTTGCTACTCCTTCATTGAAAAGCAATAAATAAATAAATAAATAAATAAATTTTATTTCAGCTTACTAACTACAAGCTTTGTAATAGAATTTAATAAAAAATTTTCAAGTCAGTCAATGTGACGAAGCACCTTGCTTTTCGACCATCCTCAACTGACTCCCGTGCCTGTGCAGAACGTCCTTCTTGCCCGCAAGCGACTGGTCGACATCCATCGCGACGGCGGGCTTGTTATCGCAGTAGACCCCGTCGACGATGGTCACCAGGGGGGCGGCCGAGAGGGGATTCACCGCGGCGACTTTGGACAGGGCCGTGCTGCCGCTGCGATTCCTCATCTTCTGGGAGTTGATGGAGGAGGGGAGGAAGGGATGAGAGATGAGCTGGTCGAAGTCTGCCCAGTTGTTTGTTAGGAAAGGATTGACCTCCTGTCATGTGGATTCGAAAGAGCGTTAATACTTCCGTGCATGACAAGAAATTAGGAATAAATGTAAAATCAATAAATCAACAATTATTCTTTAATAAATAATATCTTGAAATAGGAATAAATGAAAATCAATAAACCAGCCAATATTCTTTAATAAATATTATCCTGAAATAGGAATAAATTGAAATCAATAAATCAATAATTATTCTTTAATAAATATCATCCCGAAATAGGAATAAATAAAAATCAATAAATCAATAATTATTCTTTAATAAATATCATCCCGAAATAGGAATAAATAAAAATCAATAAATCAATAATCATTTTTTAATAAAGAAATAATTCTTCAAACAAATAATGAATAGAAGAATATCTACCAACGTTTTTATTGTGAACATCAACCGGGGGCTCCGTATAGAGCACGTGCATGAAAAAGCCGAACTTCTGCATGGCTATGCACGTGAGCAGGTGCGACCTGGCATTGTGCCAGAATACCTGTCTGAGCAATTGCTTCTCCAGGTTGAGGTTATTGTCTTGACTTCTGTTGTACTGATAGAGGGTTACCTGAGCAGAAGGAAAACAGGTAAACTGCTCAAGCAGGTAATTATAATTAACGCTTAGTTAATTAGTTGTACAAGATGATTTTAAACTTTTTTTTCCGAATAGGTTAAAAGTTAAATTTAACTGTAATTTCAGAAAAATATTATTATTATAATAACTTTTAAATAAATTAACATGGTTTAGAGTGGTTCAGCGGACTGAAGCTTGTGTGAGAACAACCACAAGAATTACAGGAAGTCATTTATGGTCCCTGTCCCCCCCCACTCCCCTACGGACGCTGGTAATGCCGTTGAGATTGGAACCGCCGACCTTTAGGCCATATAGGCCAATGCTTTACCCCAATACCACCAGTGCCCTGCCATCATAATTTATTAATTTATTCATTGAAGGCTAACCTCTTTATCCTTGCACGTGAGAAGTACAAGGCACTGCCTGGGTATGAAGGAGTCCCTCAAGACGGAACTGAAGATGTCCGACCTCGATCGAGAATCCTCGTCCATAGCTGGAAATCTTTTCGATATTATCTTGCCTTTTCAGGATGAATATTATGAAATTATAATAAATTAATTTAAATTAATGTGTCTGTGTTTGTGTATGTGTGTTGGAGACCTTCACCTTAGTAGGGTTATCTAGTTAAGCTGGACCAGTGGTTATTGTGCTAAGCCTAGGGATTTAGGCATGTAAAAATGGACCAGGTTGCCAAAAACTGACCCGTACAAGACTCTAACGTGTGCTTGTGTGTGTGTGATATTCCAACTCAGGTCTGCCGACTTACTTGCTCTCGGAGTGGGCAACGGTGACTGGATGGGGGGATGATGTCTCGAGGCGGAAAAAACCGGCTGGTCCACGGAGGACAGAGGCCAGTCGAGATACTGGCGCCACTGATTGACGTTTCGGACGACTACGATGAAATTGCTGCAGGAGTTGCGATTTACTCGACTGTTGCTGCTGATGTTGCTTGCGTTGTTGTTGTTGGTATTGTCATCTATACTGTCCTGCTTCAGCATCTAAAAATAGAACGCCCAATCAGATATCGGCAGACCAGCTGGCCAATAACAACACTACATTAATATATAAATACAGCTGATTAACAACTAGTTAAATTCAGAACAACAGGCAAACAAGAACATCAAAAACAAAAAAAAGGCTGAATATATACCGAAGCTCTATCGAATTCAAACGGCTCGAAAACCGGAACTCCGCCGGAGGAGTTCGATCCGGAAGATTTTTCCCGAAAGAAGGAGACGACGACGTCCGAGAACTGTTCGTCGATCAGAGCTGGAAACTTCTGGAGGAGAAGTTCGACGCTGGATGATTTCAACAACGTGTATTTGTGCTTTGATACCGATGGTACATCTGAAATAAATTTCATTTTATCACTCTGTTACTTGAATGTCTATACATACATAAATACGTACGTACGTACATACACACACATACATACACACACACATACATACACACACATACATACATACATACATACATACATACATACATACATACACACACATACATACATACACACACATATACATACATACATACATACATACATACATGCATACATACATACATACATACATGCATACATACATTTATTTATAAATATATATATAAGCTATCATAACTGACTGTGCTCATGGCAGAAATCCAGCCATGTAGGTATGTGGGTGGCAAAGTATGGGTTTAGGGTGCCCTTAGTACCCTCCTCGTACTTCCTGATTTTTCTTAACAGTTCTTCGTCCATCTCAAAAGTCGCTCCCCTGGATAATTTGTTGGCTGTCTCCTGCAATGTAAACACGAATGTAACAAGAATAACGATAAAAAACTTGAAATTGGGATTCAGAAATAGAAATACCATCTCTTCAAATGACCTCAAAAATGATTATAAGTCTTACAAAAGCACTCAACAATTAAACAATGCTAAAGAAAGTACCGCACAGAGTAATTCGTATGATACTGACATATAATTTTCAAAGTACTTTCGTCAGCTCTGCAATTAACAGAGAATGCAAACCTCGACATCGGGCATGTTGCATGTAAACGTGACGGAAGTCATCTTCTCGACCCCCTGGTGACCCCGTGTCGACTGGACGACCTCGGCGAAGTAGTTACCGGTCAGCTTGCCCAGGTCGGTGAAGGTGCTGCTGTTTCTCGAGTGGTCAGCGGCCGGTCGTGCCGAGAGGACGGGTTGATTGTCTGCCGAGTGAGAAGGTGGGTTGAAGACGGAAAGAGAAAAAAAATAAAATAAATCATCACTAAGAAGCTCAGCTAAATCTAAAATTAAACTCTTAACTCATAAAATCATGATCATAATCATCCTCTCAGCTTAGCAGAGGATTAGTAGTCATGTCACCTTGACTGCAAGTAAGCCGATAATTAGCATAAATACTACAGCTACTAGTGCTACTACTAATACTGTGACCACTACTAATACTGCTGCTTAAACTACTGCCAAAAACACAAGTTCACACACTACTACTACTACTACTACTGTCTCAATGTCACCAGCATCTTCATCATGCTCGTAACGAAAACTCACCACGCGGTTCATGCAGCGGGTATGCCACGATCTCTGACTCGCCGACGCAGAACCCCGGGGAAATGGGAGCAGAGTGCAGAGGGGAGTCGACCCCCTTACTGTAGTGCCCCGGTACCTCGCAGATGGGGGCCGTGAGAAGCCTGTACTCGAGAACGAGATCCATGGCCGCGTGACGTATCGACTGCTGGAGCATGTTCGAAAGACTGTCCAGGTCGATGTTGCCGCATTCCCAGATGCTGAATCGGATGATGCTGACCGGTCCTGAACGAATGAATGAACCGCCGAGAAGAATATAAAAAAGTTTAATGAGATTATAAAAAAGTTTAATGAGATAATAAAAAAGTTTAATGAGATAATAAAAAAGTTTAATGAGATTTTAACCCATTAACGGTTACGGTTGCAAAAACGCAACGTTATTTTTAGTATTTTCGTATGATAGTGACCATTAATGGGTTAAAAAAGTTTAATGAGATAATAAAAAAAGTCTAATGAGATAATGAAAAAGTTTAATGAGATAATAAAATAAATTATAAAATTATCTATTGATTATTATTGATCAACAGAACAAGTGATCAAACGGCTGTATCGGAAAACCACTAACCGATCCTGACCACCCCAACCGATCAGCGATAAAGTCAATCGTCCAATCATTAAGTAGCAATTCAACCAATAAGATAAACCCAAGCAGCGCAAACCAATGGACGAACCCGGAGATTTGGAGCTGGGATCAGGTTTGTACTTGATTATGTTTCTCAGATCATCGTAGAGAGATGCATCGAATTGTTCTTTGTAAGCCATCGGGTTCGGCTTGGGGGAGCCCAGCAGCTGCACCGGCTGCCCCTTGCTGTCGACGAATGAAAGATGGATGCACGCTATGCCTGTTGGTGAAATTTTATGTCGAGTTATAGAGAAGTCATATGATTGTGTAGAAAAATTGTGTAAAAACATTTATGTAGAACAATTGTGTAGAAAAATTGTGTAAAGAAATTTATGTTGAACAATTGTGTAAAAAAAAACATTTGTGTAGTACAATTGTGTAGTAAAATTCTGTAACACATTTGTGTATTAAAATAAAGACTTAAGTGGCTATAATTTCAAGTAATTTAAAAAAACAAGATTCTTTTTAATGCTAAGACGATACACGTTATCAAACAACCGTAAACCCGGCATGACATAACATGTCCATGTAAACAAATCAAAGAATTCAATAAAAATCAGTCACAACACTCACAACAACCGAAAACACACGAAACAACTCAAGCGAAAGACTTCAAATAACGTTTTTAACATTTACAAATCTGCGGAACGAACCTTTGTTTCCGTCTTGTTGCGGCCTGACGTAGAGGAAGAAATCCGAGTCGGACGTGGCTTGAGACTGATTGGTCGATACCGGGGCGATCGCTGGAGCGCTGGCAGTAGCAGCTGCACTGGACGGAGGCTGCTGGTTGGACGGCAAAAAAGAAGAAACAGAAGAGGAAGCGGCAGCAGTTGAAACGACAGCGTCGACCGTCGGAAGAGCCGAATCCGGCGGGGGTGATTTCAGCTCCGCGAGATTTGAAGGAAGGGCAGGAGGAGGAGGGGGTACCGTGGCTTTCGGGTACAGCTGGAAGTAGTTGTCCGGATTGGACGGCTCGAGGTACTTCGGCACGATGAGGTAGCTCTGCAGGTTCTGGCGCAGGTAGTAGCCCAGGGCGTGCTGGGTCAGGAGGGCAAAGTTCGGGAAGACAAACTGAAGTCGTTCGAGGGGGGGACTGTCAGGTCTTTGGATGAACTGACAATCAAATTTTATTTTGTTTATCATTACACGTATTTGGTTGTACACATCGATATACACTACGATAATGACACTGCATGCACACCCCTGCTTGTCAATAACATCATTACACACCCACCTGTACGTCATTACGCACCCACCTGTACGTTCATTACGCACCCACCTGTACGTTCATTACACACCCACCTGTACGTTCATTACGCACCCACCTGTACGTTCATTACACACCCACCTGTACGTCATTACACACCCACCTGTACGTTCATTACACACCCACCTGTACGTCATTACGCACCCACCTGTACGTTCATTACGCACCCACCTGTACGTTCATTACACACCCACCTGTACGTTCATTACACACCCACCTGTACGTTCATTACACACCCACCTGTACGTCATTACGCACCCACCTGTACGTTCATTACGCACCCACCTGTACGACATTACACACCCACCTGTACATCATTACACACCCACCTGTACATCATTACACACCCACCTGTACGTCATCTACCGACAGTTTGATGTTCTGATTTCTCATGAAGACGAGCCTCATCGCTTCCAAGACGACGTCGTCCAACTCCTTCTGCATGGTCGACACGAGGTCAACAGAAATCTCCTTGCCTGATATAAATTATGGGGAACTGTGTTTTTATCGACAATTGACAGTTAGTCGACTTAAATTGAAAAGTCGATTATCCTGCGAAGGAGTCGATAATCCTGCGAAGGAGTCGATAATCCTGCGAAGGAGTCGATTATCCTGCGAAGGAGTCGATTATCCTGCGAAGGAGTCGATTATCCTGCGAAGGAGTCGATTATCCTGCGAAGGAGTCGATTATCCTGCGAAGGAGTCGATTATCCTGCGAAGGAGTCGATTATCCTGCCAGTCGATTAACCAGCGCACGCTTTGCTGTGCATGACAACAAAACGCATCCGCATGGGTCGATATAGGTATATTAACCGAAGTTATCATTGTCTCTGGTCTATTTAAAGATGGCTTCTTATTCATTTGGTGGTGTTTTCATATAGACTGTATGCTAAGTACTACTATATCAGCATAGTTGCAGTATTATTATCTTAAATTAATTTAAACAATTTCTGAATTTTTAATTCAAAGTTGGTAATTTTTATTGACTAATAATTCTGTCGCTAGAGTTACATGCTAGATGACCGTAGGCAAATTTCTGCAGATGCCCACAAGGCACACAAAGGAAATGACCGGAGTCGCTCTATAATTATTCATATTGATTAAGAACTGAATATTCATAGTGCATAGGCTACTATTAACTGTAGTACTTTTCTTTGTTTTCTTTATGCTGTAACTTTTACTAGCTGATAGGCATTGGTGTGTATGCTCCATCGACCGGTCTCAAAATGTCCAGAAGAACATCGGACAACATTTCAATTTTTGCTGCAGAAATAGAAGCAATCAAAATAGCTCTTAATCTATATGGAAATCATTTACTTTCATCAAATGCATTAGAATCTGATCCACTACAAAATCTTGTAATTTTTACAGATTCTTTAAGTGCCGTCAAAGCATTAGACATTTGTCACAATTTTGCAAAATCTTTTTTTTTATTAAAATTTTAATTGTCCGTTTTAGAGGTTTGCAGAGTACATTAAAAAACCTGGATAGTAGGGCTTTTCAAAACCGAAGAGTGGAGTTCATTTATGATTGAACTCAAAACCAACAATGACGTAGAGGGTTGGCATAGCTCTCTCAACAACAGCTTGAAGGTAGGTTCAACCTTCTACGAAGTTGTTGGTATCCTCTTCGGGAAAGCCCAAGCTATTCCACTAGAAGAAGATTCCCTTGCCACAGGACAGCTTCTCAGGCAGACCAAAAAATTAAGTTTGGAAAAAGACGAGAAAGTGTGGGAGCTCTGGATAGCTTTTGAACAAAAAGAAATAGATATTCAGACGCTTCACAATAGAATTGTAGATATATTGACCACTTATTGATTTTGTATAGCTTGTCTTTCATTTAAAGCATGTAATAAAATTATTTGTTGTTTAAAGCGTGTTCATTTTTTCTCGAAATATGGTATGGCAACTCCCTATCATCAGTCTCATAAGCTGTATATTTAAACAAATAATATGAATAATACTATATTAACTAATACATGTCACTTCAATGATATTAATTTAAAAACGCTTACACTCAACATATTAAAAAAAAGGGTCAAACAAATTTCAATCAATATTCCTTCTAACACATTTTTGAGCGAGATTCATTCCTAATCAATATTTTGTCCAGAGCACATTTTGTCGTAAAATTCTATAACGAAACTTTAAGTCAAGCTGGTCGGAACCTTGGTTTTCGGGGTTTTTTAATAATTATTTTATACTTTCCAATTTTGGTCAAGACAATTTCTGTAATTTGGCTATATATGCATAACAAGTGAATCAAAGAACTAAGTTTTTTAAAAACACACTTTTATATAATCGATTGTGATATGGTTATTTTCTGTATGTGCCTTGTAGGCGTATACAGGAACTTGCCTATAGCGCGTAACTCTAGCGACTGAATTATAAAAAAAATAAAAATTTCAAACTAAATTCAAAATTTAGAAAATTTTCAAATATATTTTTAATTAATTCAGAAAAATTTCTAATATATTTTAAATATTGATACTGCAGTACAGTGCTTATATAGTAGTGTTTAGCATAAAGTCTATGTAAAAACACCACCAAGTGAATAAGCAGCCATCCTTAAATCGACCAAAGAGTTGAGTAAGATCAAATGGTCACTTAGGTTATTATACCTATATCGACCCGTGCGGATGCGTTTTGTTGTCATGCACAGCAAAGCGTGCGCAGGTTAATCGACTTGCAGGATAATCGACTCCTTCGCAGGATAATCGACTCCTTCGCAGGATAATCGACTCCTTCGCAGGATTATCGACTCCTTCGCAGGATTATCGACTCCTTCGCAGGATTATCGACTTCTTCGCAGGATAATCGACTCCGCAGGATTATCGACTCCTTCGCAGGATTATCGACTCCTTCGCAGGATAATCGACTTCTTCGCAGGATAATCGACTTTTCAATTAAGGTCGATTAACTGTCAACTGTCGATAAACCTTACAATAACCATAAATTATGCAAATGAACTAACCAACGACCAATCGAGTTCGAGAAAAATATACCGTTAACACGAGTAACACACAACTGTACGAATCATAATAACTTTACATGACCAGCCAATGATGAAGACCAATCAAAGACTAGAGTAAACAAAATCCAGGTTAAATATGCAAGGCTAACAACCCACCTGGTTTACAAACTCCATACACGGTCATCGTTATTTTATCCTTCGGCTTCAAGAACGGGATCGAGGCCTTGGCGGGAAGCTGCTGCTGAACCCCCAGAGGTTGGGTCGAAGCCCACCCGCTGGACTCTGCATCCGACATTCCAGAGGTCGGCGTATGCTTCAGCTGTGCGACACGTGAAAGTTATTTGAATATTCATGAGTAAAAATTACTACGCTGCAGCAACGTTAGCTGTGCACTCGTGTAAAATTCAAGTAATTCCAAAAAACGTAATTTCATTTGGATTACGGAACACGCTACTTACGTAATGCGATACGTGCATGTAATGTTGCTGTTGAAATCATTATGGTCAGCAGCACCAAAATTAGCACCATCATCATCACCACCTCCTAAGCATCATCATCATCACAACCATCCCCAAAACAACAACATCACAATCACCCCCAAAACATCATCATCACAACCACCCCCAAAACATCATCATCACAACCACCCCCAAAACATCATCATCACATCCACCCCGAAAACATCATTATCACAACCTCTTCCTCAAATCTGTTTCTTCTTTTCAATGCCAGGGACAGCTCACCAGGATTGTGAGAAGCTGCGATAGAAATTTCGTAAACGTCGATGAATCATCGCGAAACACGCCGAATTAAACTCGCTTTTCTATTTTATAAACGCTAACAACCTGCTAGTTTCGTGTCCTCCCTCATCGACGTCTGATGACACAACGTTCTTGACGGGTCACATGTTGTCTCCGACAGGCTGGTGCGAACAATTTTAAAATTTGAATTTTAAATCTCAAAAAAAATAAAAATTAAAAATGTTTTTTTTTTTTTTATAAGAACGTATAAGTTATTCATTCCTCTGTTGAAGACTATGTTTTAATAGTGAAACAATAAATAATGATTTTATCTCATAAATATTGATTTTATCTCATAAATATTGATTTTATCTCGTAAATATTGATTTTATCTCATAAATATTGATTTTATCTCATAAATATTGGTTTTATCTCGTAAATATTGGTTTTATCTCGTAAATATTGATTTTATCTCTTAAATATTGATTTTATCTCTTAAATATTGATTTTATCTCGTAAATATTGATTTTATCTCGTAAATATTGATTTTATCTCGTAAATATTGATTTTATCTCATAAATATTGATTTAATCTCATAAATATTGATAAGATCTCATTAAAAATAAAAACTTACAACAAACATGTTGAATATTTTAATATAAATGAGATTAAAAAAAAAGAAAAAAAAAAGAAAAACCATCTGAGATAAAAATATTTAACTCACCGAGCGTAAAATATGGCGTCGTTGAAGCTCCCGAGTACGTAAGTGTTAGACCTGTTCGTCACTTCTAATTGAGCCAGTTTGGCCTTTAAAGCATTCATACCTGTACGTAAGAAGTCAGTTTATATACATATATAATATATATTGTTATGATATTGATGGCTGTATAAGGAAATTAAGCACCTAACTAAACTAATAATAAGCTTCAACCAAATTAATTGATATTTGTAGCTTTGATATTTAATCGTATGAAAGTACATGTGAAAATGAATTTATATATTGTTGTTGTAATTTCTGCTTCAGTTTCTATAGTATTCAGTCAGTAAGAAAGCATGAGAGTGAGTAAGTAACAAGTAAGTAACAAGTAAGTAACAAGTAAGTAACAAGTAAGTAACAAGTAAGTTACAAGTAAGTAACAAGTAAGTAACAAGTAAGTTACAAGTAAGTAACAAGTAAGTTACAAGTAAGTAACAAGTAAGTAACAAGTAAGTTACAAGTAAGTAACAAGTAAGTAACAAGTAAGTAACACAGAGTTCTCTAAGACTGTCCAGATTTGTGCATAAATTCTCGAAACTCTTCTTGTCTCAGACCAAACCAAACTCAATTTAAATTTTTACAACCCAGTTCTTACCACAAGGTCTGCTCCCCCGATCCCCATACCCAATCAGTAAATGTAAATAATAATATAATATAAATCGGATGCCAAGTGGAAAGCAACAACGAAGTAAATTATTTTCAACACAATCAGTAAATTTGGGAAACCTGCACTCGTTCCAGCCTTAGTGGCAGTGCCTTTGAGACGAGGATGAAGCTCGAAAGTGACGGTCAGCTGCTCGGGGCACTCGAAATGACCTGGATTGAACTCCGTCGAAGCAGCCAGGTAACTCCGACTGACCATGTCTTCATCTTCCGAGTCGGTGTCGTAGTCTGGATGAATTTTTGGTTCCGTTATTTCATCATGATTCATGCTAACAACTTTTATTACAACGAAGCTAGCTGGCATGACCATTGAGTAACAAAAATGTAAGCGGCTTAGTGGAGGTGTCTGCCTGTCAACCGAAATATCGTGGGTTCGAATCACGACAGCGTCACCATCCCTAGCAGGTGCGGGTAGGCGTCACGATACGGAAAGACAAAACATATCCACATTTTTACCTCGATAGACAAAAACAAGAACTACTATTTTTAAATCATCATCACAGCCAGTCCAGTTCCACAAGCTAATCACAAGCCAGCCAATCACAAGCCAGCCAATCACAAGCCAGCAAATCACAAACCAGCTAATCACAAGCCAGCTAATCACAATCCAGCAAATCACAAGCCAGCAAATCACGAGCCAGCAAATCGCCTACCGAATCGACAAGGGTAAGACTTCCTGCGCCCGTGGGCATCTTCTCCGAGCACCTTCCTGGAATCTTTCGACCAGCGAACATCCTCGTCGGCCTCCGCGATCAGCAGCGGGTTGCAGAGCCTCTTTTCCAGCAGATCTTTCAGAAGTAATTTCTGGAAAATAAAATTAAAACATTGCAAATTAGATCGAAAGAAATAATATAAACATCATTAAATATTTTAAAAAAAGAAGAACGAAAATTTAATAATCTGGCATTTAATAAATTAAATATTAATATTTCAGCAGACTCTCGTTTATGCGACTTGTCTATTGCCGCATAAAATTAGCTGCATACGAGCGATACGTGTGACCACCACCACCATCCTGATGCCACTCTGCATGTGAATTCGATTCAAATGTGGCACTCACTTTAGTGCACTCAATTTCACCTTCTTTTTTTTTTATAAGACAAACAAAATGATACAGATTCTTGGCATATAAAAATCAGTCGCGTAAGCGGAAAAGTGAAAAAAACCGGAGAATCCTACACAGAAGAGGTCGTAATCATATTAAAAAGCTATAAAACAATAAATAAATAAGAACAGGTATGAAGGCACATACCTGGTTGATTACGTGGCATATCCTTGTAATGTTGTTGACGACCTCGTTGAAGGTCAACTCGTAACTCGTATTTATGCTCGACTGTTTCATCTCTCTGTGATGATGATGATAATCATTATAAATAAGGTTGGCATCATGATGATGATAATGATGATGTTAAAGGCATGGCTATGATGATAATGATGATGCTAAAGAGATGGTGATAATGATGCTAAAGATATGGTGATAATGATGCTAAAGAGACATTGATAATGATGCTAAAGAGACATTGATAATGATGCTAAAATATGGTGATAATGATGATGATAACTATTTACATCACCACAAGCATAATAATAAAAACATTCTCTTTTTATACAACTAAGAGGTCAGCTGACTCATCAGAGAGGTCAGCTGACTCATAGCTGTGCAATGAAGGTCGTCAAAATTAAACTTTCAACAACAAACAGGCTAGCATCTGTCATCACCGTGACTACAAACAACACAGTGATGCACTTTATCTGTAATAGCTTCATATGTATGGTGTGTGCGTATAACAGCTACGTACAAAACCCGAAATAACGTCATGCTGGATCTAAAACAGCTACGTACGTACGTACACAGCCACCACCGCCACTACTACTACAACCTGCAATGAAAGTGGACCAGCACTCGATCCTGGAAAACTCTGAGGATGAGCCAGAAGTTCGGCACGAGGAGTTTCATGCGAACGGTCGACGGAGCGTTCAGATTGTCCGAGGTCATCACCGTCCCGTCCTCGTCGATCTCGCTGTAGTCTGCATCGTAGCCGCCTGGAAACCGTAATGTGATCAAGTGGTAATTATAATAATTAAATATTGACGAATCACATGTCTACCTTTAGGATAATAATAATAATAATAATAATAATAATAATAATAATTATAATACAATTTGTAACGCGCCATATATCAATTGTTTGTATAGAGTATACATAAAATTGATTCCGTGATGCAACTACACTACCCGCAACTCTTACTGAACAACCGATCGAAATTGATGAAATAAGAATCTCAGACGGGTTAAACCGAACCAACCTGTGGTGATGCTGCTCGTGTCCACGGCGGATATCGGAGTGTCCCGACCGGATGCGTGCCTGGAGCGATACAGAGACGGAGGACGAGACGTTCCGTCGCCGGAGTTGGAAGTCGCAGTCGCGGCAGCGGAAGCCGACTGATGAAGCAGCGCTGCCTTCGAAGTTGTAACTCCGCCCGTGGGGAAGAAGCACGACTTTTCAAAGTTCGTCGAACTCTGAGCTCGCTTGATCTGCTGAACTTTGGTCGACGGGGTAGAGGCCAACGAGCCCAGATTCTCTCTCGAGTCACCCATAACGCTACTGCTACACGAATCAAGATCGCCGAGCTTACAGGAGGCCAGCAGCGAAGCCGGCTTAGCGTAGCTGACGTTGCTACCGTCTAGACCGGCCGGTCCACTTATGGGTCGGACTCGCTTGGCTTCGGCGGCATCCTGAGAAAATCCTTCGACGTGCTTGACGTAACAATCCCCGCTACTCGACATCGTTACGAACGACTGGGAGATCAGCGCCGGAGGAGTCGCAGGATTGTTGTCGGCTTCCGTCGTCAACGTCTGCGACGCGTAGCAGCGAAACTTGCTCTGGCAGCCGCTCGCGTCGGAAGCAGCTGCTGCGGCTCTGGAAAAGAAGTGCTTGGCTCTTTTGTAATCAGGCAAGTTCACAGTAGCAGCTTCAAGCTCCTTGTAAAGTTCGAGCTGGCGATCGATTTTCCCGGCGTCGTCGTCTTCATCGACGGTGCCGGTTCCGATGCCTCCGATGCTTGCCATTTTCTTGAGGGAATGATCCTTCGACTGATCGGACGGAGCCGTCTGTACGTTAGAATCGCTCGAAGAAGTTCCAACAGTCCCGATCGTGCCCACACCAGCAGCCGAGACGTTGACTTCGCCGTCATCGGCTGCTTCCGGTTTCTGCTGACTCGCTGACTCGACGGAAGAATTTCGATGTTGAACGAGAAGAGCTTGCTGGTTCGAGTTGTGAATGTCTTGGAGGGCGGAGATCAAACTCTTGGCCTGGTCTATCGGCCTCTCGGGGGTGTACGGCTTGCACAGGTAGTAGTAAGCACCTGACTTGATCAGCTGGTGCTTGCCGACTTTCATCGTCTCGAATTGCTGGAAGATTTAAAGGATCGATAGATTAAAAACCTCTTATCGATTGAAAACTCCAATCAGCTGTTTATGTAGAATTCAAATCAGATGATTTTTCATTGTTACAACAACCACAGATGCTAAAAAAATTATCATCATATCAGATCTTTCTAATAAAAAATGTTTCAAAACGGTACACCAACCAGCATCTTTTCTCCTACCACCATAAGATTTTACGAACCCAACGCCCACCCCCCCCGTAATAAAAACCGATAAACCGGCCGTCACCTCTGTAAACAGTGGCAGGCTTTTCTCCTGTCCAAAGACAAACTTGAGGGGCACCTCCTTGATGCGACACATCGGATGGTTGGTCTCGGAGCCGCCGATGTGGGCGGTGACCAGCTCGAGGGTGGCCTCGGTGACAGGGAAGCTGGAGCGGAGAGAGGAAACTATCTCGTCGTTTAACAGCCAGTTCACCTGGTGGTGGGCAGGTAAAACGTGTGATGATGTTGGTGATGATGATGATAGCATTCAAGACAATCATGAGTCGGTGTAACAGCCACTTTTAATAATGCATTAATGCATTCATTCATACCAAGATCATCTTGTGCTTATGGAAAATGGTTTTGTTGTAAATGAAAGATAGCCCAACCACTCTAAAATGTTTGCTCACACATTCCCATATATTCACATATAAAAGTAAAATGACATGAAACCTTTAAACTAAACATCATCATAAATATCATCACAAATCTTCTGCCATCATCATAAAAAAAAACAAAGCCTCATAAAAAAAAAACCCATCACCATTGTAAAAAACCCTTCCTCATAAAAAACCCACTGTCATCCAAACCCTCACTAACCAGGGTTTTGCAAATGATAACAAGAAGCTGCTGGCTGGTAGGCAAGTGACCGAGATTGTAGACATGCACGGCACTGCTGGGAGGAAGAAAAAGAGATGATAAATTGTTCTTAGAAGAACATTTATGGTGATGATGATGATGATGATAGTGTTGGTGATCACGATATGTTGACGATGATGATGAATGAGACACCAATGGTCATGATGACGATGATGATGATGAATGTGACACCAATGATCATGATGACGATGTTAAACGACGACTAGATTGACATACCACCGACCGAGCCTTGACTTAAGACTAACATTATATCCGCTACGATGAAAACAAACCAACACAGACAACCCAATCAACAAACAACCTCTCTTGATTGCCGACGTTGCCATAGAAACTCTCTCCGACGCTTTGCTTCGCGACGACACTGCGAACGTCATTGTTTTCTTCGTGGGAAAAGTCGTCGTCGTCCTCCGGGATCGTCCGATCGTCGCTCGTCCCGTACTGACGATGACTCGCGTCGGGTGACTCCGCTTCGTCGTCTTCCTCCTCCTCCTCGTCGTCCGTGCTCGTCTGGTTGGACCTGACGCTGCTGCTGTTGATGGAGGTCAGACGGGAGTAGCAGGGTCGACCTTTCAGGGTGCGCAGGTCTTCGATCGCGTTCAGAGACAGGCAGTGAACGTCCAGTGTGACTTTAACGGTCGAACCGTCCAATGGACACGTTCCGAGTTCCGACAGCACCGGTCTCAGGTCGGCTGAAGCAAGAAGAGTAATCGTTACGAAGATGAAACGTAATCACGTTGTCGAAATTTGCATTCCCGACGAACAAAAACGATAAAATCCGTTGTCTGAATCACAATAAGTCAACAAAAAAAGGAATAGAAATTATTTGCTTATCATGTGATTTTAAATAAAATTCAAATAAAACAACCGCCAAGCTGCGAACTCGTTTAAACATCCATCCCTAGTCATGATGCCAACCTACCTCCACATTCCTAGCCAACCTACCTCCACATCCCTAGCCAACCTACCTCCACAGACCGGCAACGAACTCAGAGGAAAAGAGCACAGTCTGCCCTGATGGCGGACAGAGCAGACGAGATGGAGAAAGAGAGGTCGCGAAGTCTTTGCCCTGAGGAGAGCTTCTTCGATTTTGGCCGAGTCATCGATATCCACGGATCCGCTGGAAGAGAGGGTGTTGTGGAGCTGTGGATTTCTGTGCATTTGTTGCTGCTTCTGCTGCTGCTGTTGTAACAATTGAGAAGCTATAGCAGCCGATGCAGCAACAGTAGTTGCAGACACAGTCCCTTCTGAGTCACCCTCTGTGGCCACGTTGCTAGTGCCGCCAGCCGGACGGCCGAATTGCGTGTTGACCACTTTCATTTAAATTAAAATAAAAAAAATAAATAATGATGATAACTTTCAGTCTGTTTCAACTTTGAACTTTGTAACTTCCGACTTACGTTTTTCCACGGTCTCCGACAAACTGGTTTCATCGTTTTTCTTCACTTTGATGCTCTCCTATACAAGGGGGGATAAATGAATGAATGAATGAATGAATGAATTCAACAACTCCCACTACTTTTACAGCAAAAGCCTTAACTGTTACACACTTGAACTGAACAAGGCATTTATTCAACTCAGTTAAAAACTTGTCTTTGTTGCTCATTTATCTAGAGAACATCGACTTCCCTATTATTCATTTGTCACCATTCACACCCTGACTACCTTACGCTTGGTAATCATTATCAGTACTGCTACAACATTGGCCCTCTTTAATCATCGCTAACACACCATTGGTCATCCTTGCTGCCCTGCCAGCTGGCGATCATCATTGAAATATTAATCAGCCACATCCTCATCATTCTCACCGCCTCCCCCGTTCATCCAGTTCGATCAAAGCCACTCGCAAACACCAACCAAAACCTTCTTGTGCTCGGTCGTCTCGCAGCAGTAGAGACACTCGGGATGGGCCACGATCGGGTGGAAGTAAGGAAAGATGACGTCCAAGAACCTCGTCTTGACGATCAGGTGGTTGGTCGTGTAGTTGTCGCAGCAGTGACCTTCGAGGAGCTTGCTCAAGGTCACTATGCTCTGCCCCGGATGATTGCTACGGAGATACAAAGTAAATAAAGATTTTGCAAATAATTGTGCAATATATATTTAACACCTCACTACATGGCAGGTAATATCATAATAATCATCCTCATCACCATTACCATCATCATCATCATTATCACCACCATCACCATGACCATCATCATAATTTATTCACAATCTAATTAGGATTCGTTTTCATCATCTTCACATGTTCCAGCCTCTCAAATTCATAAAAATAAACATAAAAATTACCCATCCTCTGCGGCCGAACCCTCGGGATTAGAACAACTGCTGCAAGATATTCCAGAACTGGACGCAGCAGTCGCAGTCGGAGCAGCTGCGACGGCCGCAGCAGCAGATGCAGCAGAAACAGGCGAAATATCGAACACGGACTGCATCTGCTTGCAGGAGTTCTTCAGAAAGTCGGTGAGATCGATCTCGATGGGTCTCGACTCCTCGCAGATGCTGTAGATGGCCGCGTCCACGTCTCTCTTGCCGATGCTGTAGCCGCTCCTCAGGCTCTCGTACATCGCTGGCCGATGGAAAATGACGATTTAGGAAAATAACAATATAGAAAACGATTAACGCTGAATGAATGAATGTTGGACAATCTTTTTAGGGGTGGCATGTGGCGCAAGTCTATCAATTGACCTCAAGGCCACAGAACTGGTGCATTTTTAGAGTCTTTCCAAAACCATCGATCGTGACTGCAGAGGTGACCTCTGGCGGTAGTTGGTTCCAGATTCTAGGCCCGCAACGGTAAAAAAGTCGACGTTGCTTGCCACGAGAGAAAAAAATTAGCAGCCCGTTAAAAAAACCTTGCTAACATTTAGCCCTTGCATTGCCTCTCTACTGTGAAACCAGTCACAGCACTACACTTATTAGCGATGAAACCAGGTTCGTGTATTCTATGCAAATATATACCAACTCGTCCTCTGTCGTCTAAATATATACCTCTATAATTAAAAAACGAAAAATTCCATCCACTTTCTGACCATCCTCTTTCCAACTCACCCATGACGAAACACCTGAGATAAGTTTCCGAGATGAGAGTCGAGTGTTGCTTGAGGTCGTCCTGGTTCTTGTAGAGATCTTCTCCGGCACGACGCCACCTCTCTCTACTCGAAGAGCTCTCGCACTCGCTGATCTTCCTGGACGAGTCGATCAGGTACGTCACCTTTTCCGGAGACTGCGACAGGATGGAGGACTTGACCTGGCTGCTGCTGCACATGTCTTCCTATCGTGGAAAGAAATGGAATCAAAAAGTCGTAACACGCGCGGGACACAACCGAGGAACTTTTTCCACAAACTGGAACCCCCACCAGGTTTATAACTCAGAGTATAAACACTGTTTTTACCAAAGCCTGATCTTGCTGACTAAGTTACCAATTGTCCCAAAAAAAAAAGATTGATTAATAGACATAGACATTGGCAGCTGAACTCGATTATGTCAGGTTTCTTACTACAGGTGTTAAGGTGTTAATGAATGTATGTGTGTGTGTGTTTGTATGTATGTGTGCATGCAGTCTGTGAATTTTTTGTTGAAAATTTCTCTGCATCACACCTCTTGCCCTGCTTCTGGAAAATGGGAACTCTACCAACATGTATGTGAGTGTTCGTAGTATGCTCGTGCGTTCTGTGGTGAGGCATAAGATTAACATTAACAATAAAAATAATTTTAAACACCTATTATGCAGCCTCGCGTACGAAAAGACCCCCCCCTCCTCCTCTCCTACCCAAAGAAATAATTTTCAAACTCGAAAAATTTTGAAATGAAGAAGAAAAAAACCTCAAAGGTGAGATCCTCAAAGAGGTCAGGTATTTTCTGATTGGTCCTGACATTGAGGAGCAAGTCGGAAAACGTGGCGGTCGAGCAGTTATACACGTAGACCGGTACCACCGGTCCGTTCCAATAATTCGGGGGATGTTCGGGTATGAAGGTGGCCTCGCCTCTGAGATCGAACCCCCCGCTGCCGGCGGCGAAAGTCACGCCTTCCTGGCCGAGGGAGCGCTTGTGGCTGAGCTGCGGTTTGTCGGAAGAGTTTTGCTTGGCGGACGTAGACGTTGTTGCATCGAGGCTTATCGACTTCATTAGTTTCTATTTATGCAATCAAAATTATGATTATTTATCGAATAATTAAAATTACATAAATTATTATAATTAAAATTACATAAAATATTATAATTAGAATTATATAAATTATTATAATTAAAATTACATAAATTATTACAATTAAAATTACATAAATTATTATAATTATATAAATTATTTTAATTATAAGGCTAGTTGCACATTAATGAGCCATACGAAGTAGACTGAAAGGTTTGCGATTCAAATCTCGCAGGCAGCATTAAAGGGCTTGCATTCATGAAACGTTGCATCCTAGGATACAGCGTCACAATCATAATATTAAGAGTATATTTTGTTACAATTTATTACTTAAATCTATTAAACACAAATTTTATTCGTGTCAAAAAAAGAAACGCCGCCATCATCAACATAAATAATTTTCAATCTCTGTAATAATGTAGACATTTGAGTAATGCTGCTAAGTGATGGCATGGCAATCCTAACTAATTATTTTCCATCATTTTTGACAGACTATCTTCAAATAATAATTAATCTCTCAATGATCGAACCTCTCTCTTTGAATCCTTCATGAGAATACTTCCACTCCTCGATCTGAAATTGTCACCTTCATCCCCAACAAAACCTTCGCCGTAGTCATCCGCCGAGTGCTCCCCTACGGCAGCCGCGGGGTCGACCACCCCCACGCCGCTGCCCCTCCTGCTGTCAGCCTGGTCGCTGGTCGAAACCTCCACGTCTTTGGACGAGCCATCGCTCCGCGGGAGGGATGCGTCTCCATCGTCGTTCAGTTTGTGAACGTCGTCGTAGCTGGCCGGGACCAGGGTGATGATGAGGTTCTGTTGTTCTGGATGTTGTTGCTGCTGCTGGTGCTGTTGTTGTTGTTGGTGGTGGTAGTGGTGATGCTGATAACGTTGTTGTTGTTGTTGTTGTTGCTGCTGCTGGAGGTAGCGGTGGTGGTGCTGGTTGGAAGTGCTGCTCGCGCTTGCCGTCGTACCGCTGGTGGGGAAGAAGAGGAGCGATGACGGAATGCATGATTTGTGGTGAATTGATGGGTGGACGATTGATGAATGGATAGATGATCAATTAATTAATTGATGGGTGAATGAATGCCAGATGGGTGGAAAAGAAAACAAAAAAAAATTTAAATATTCAATAAAAAGTTCAAGTAATAGACAAATATCATGCTAACGACGGAGTTGACGGTTTGATCAGCCTCAGGTAGCATTTCCACTTTGGAACCGTGCTGAAATCGGGGATCTTGCTAGCGTTCACTTCGTTGACTTTTGCTGCAACCGCAGGTGGCGCAGAAGATGATGACACCGAGCCCCGACCACTGCTGGTATGACCGGCGCAGCTAGAGCTGTAATTGATCCCCCCCTTGCCAGATTTTGAGGCGGAGAACATGTCTGCGGGCAGGCCGTTGTGGTACTCCGACGCGAGTCCAAAGGGCAAGGGTCGCATGTTAAAGTCTCTGTCTCGAGCTTTGAGAGCTTTGACCAGCTCGAGGCAGTCTTGAGGCCCCAGAGTCAACTCTCTATCGTGAAGGGTGAGCAAGTGATTGTTAAATAAAGACAGGAGAAGAGTGTTGGGACAGATCGGACCGCCGGGGATGTTCGGCGGGATGGAAGCTATTCCTGGCGAGTTCCAGGGAGTTTCCAGTTTATCGGCTGCAAAAAAAAAAAAATATTAAAAATTAAATGTAAAAAATTAACAAGTGAAGCAAAAACAAAGTTTTTTAAAAACACACTTTTATATTTTTTAACTACATAAACAACAAACATATTAGCATAGACAATAATAAATAGTTTGACGAAAATATCACAAATAATTACTTAATTAAATTTTGTCCAATCGATCCGAAAATTTGATAGAATGCATTAATTAGTTCGGAGGTATGTTTAAATTTTGAAGTCTCTAGCTCATCGGTAAGTTTGTTTAAAATCGATTGCAAAATTTGACGACAGACAGAGAAGTCAAGTTAAGTGAAAGTGTGTAAAAAACAACAGAAACACACCTTCGATGAAGAGCGAAAACGTTAGCTCCACCTGCTGGCACTTCGTCGTCAGGGCAACGGGATCGAAGGGAAAGGGAACGTATTCGACGGAGTGAGCCAGGTGAGATGTCGCCGGAGCAGCAGAAGGAAGAGGAGAGAAAAGAGAGCGAGACGACATGGCGAGAGAGCAGTGTTGCGACTGAGCGGACTGACACTGATTTCCGTCCGGCGGAGATGTTGCGGAACTGCAAAAGAAAAAAATTATTAAAAAAATTGAATCTCTCCGGACAGCATTGGTCGCATCTGCTTTTTTATGAGATCAGAAAAAAAATTAAAAAAAAAACGCAAACTAAAATCTCTTTCAATTCAGATGCTTTCGCTATCTCAGCTAACCGAGCGGTCAAAGCGCGTGACTCGCCCAAAAGTTCATGTAGCTTTACAATTTTGAAAAAGAGAACCAGCTCAGCAGCTGGGAGTGAACAAATTTGACGCATTTTTATTTCGAATATACTCGTAGATGAAATGTTAAACTGTACTGCATGAATTGTTACTGTTAGAGGTTTGGCTATACAGCTATGGCCTACTACTACCGTGACCTTCACCTTTAACCTGGATTCTCGACACAGTCTTTAAAATAACTTATAAAACGAAATGGAATTCAAATTTAATCAAATTAAATTAAAAAGATAAATCAAAAAATGCAAAATCAAAAACGAAAAAACTCCCTACTCTGTGACGACAGGTACAGGTGTTTCCAGATTGGTGCACAGGTAAACTAGATTTTCCAGAGTGACAAAAGCAGAAATACACCTCCTGTCAGCCGTGTACACCTGCACGGAAATGTTTTACTAGAATTAACAATAAAAAGAAAAGGGCAATAATATATTTAAAATTTAATTAAAATTACTAAAATACTAACAAATCAAAAAATATAAAAAATAAAATCCACCAATAGAAATAAAAAAAAAAAAAATAATAATAAAAAGCAGCTAACGAGGTTAACCAATTGACTTGAGTTAACCAATCAAAATAAAAACGGAACTTTAAACCCTCCAATCGAAATCAACACAACACAACACATAGAACCAACCAACCAGTAATAAAAAATTATAAAAAAATAAATAAAATCAACCAATCAGCGAACCGCGTCGAGAATTTCGTGGTGTTTCAGCCCGTTAAAATCCTTCATCGTTGGCAGGTCCTCGGACGACACCGTGCCCTCCTGCGGCTCCACCCAGCATTCCGTCACCAGCTGGACGACATCATCGAAGGGAACATAAACTTCAGCATGATTCCTTTAAATAATTAAAGGATGTTTTAATTAATTAATTGTCCGAACGATTTGAAAGCAATTTTTTTTTACCAATGCTGTTGTTTGGCACTATGACAACAATTTAGCAGCTCATAATGATGAAACATAAATTTTCAATGTCCTCTTTAAACAAAAAAAACTCAGTCAAATAATCTTGATATTGAGGACTTTTTTCTGCCTAGAACAGCCTAGGCTCTGGCATACTGAACATTCGTTAGGCTGAAATTAGTAGTAGTACGAAGAATAAATGAAGAAAACTCATTTATACAAATGAATAAATAAATAATTAAATAAATAAAAAAGTTGAGCAATCAATGATCACGAATAGAGTAGTTGTTTTCAACAAACCGTTCGTTCTTATTGGACGACGGAGACGAAGGCGGGAAAATGATGTATTGGACGAGGCAACTCGTCTGATGATCTTCCTTCTTCGAACTGCTCTTTATTAACATCTGGAAAATGTTTTAATTAAAATTATTAATGAGATTGAATCCATCGTCGATCAAGCACGAGCAAATCAGGAATCGAATGAATGAATGAGCAGACCAATAACTTAGTGAGTGAATTATTGAATGAGTGAATGAATGAATGAATGATTGATTGATTGATTGAATGAATGCATTAATTAGTAGATCAATTACTTAGCGAGTGAATCATTGAATAATAAGCAAACGAATGAATGAGTCAGCGTGAGAGACGAGAGTCGTAGAAGCAAACCACCCACGTTGAATTCGGCAGCCATCCTGATTATTCCCAGATTGCATCCGATGAAGTGGAAGCCCTGCTCCAATCGGAGTCTGGACGGAAAAAAAAGCGATGGTCGAATCGGTTAAAAAAAAAACAATCTAAATTAAATATGAATCACACTGAAACCCGGAAAAAAAGAAAGACAATGAATAAATAATAGAGAAATGCAATCCGCACGGAGAACTGGAATGAGAACCTCAATATGTTGTAGAGAATGCGGTCGAGAACTTCCGGAGTGACGAGAAGAGTGGAAGAGTCGGACTCTCTGAGCGACCAGATCCATCTACGATGGCTGAGCAGGTTAGACGTCATCGTCATGATGTTGAACGCCGTGACCGTCGCACAGATTGGTTGACCTTTCCTGCCAATCGGATTATGAATAGACGTCGGGTGGTGATATCGACCAATAAAATGGGTGATAAAGAATTTTTTATAAAAAAAAAAAAACAATCTGATTGGTTGGGAATCAAGTAAACGAAATAAATTCGACCAATCAAATGAACCAACTCGTCGTGCGTTTGAATGATCTCCATCTGAGAAAAATCGTGAGGCACTTTTTCATATCTGCCGGAAAATAAATGTTCGAGATGAAAATTTCAGGTGATAAAAATAGTTGAATATATATATATATATATACAATTTTACCAATCACAGCTATATAATGAGATAAGATCCACTTACACAATTTGTGCTTTATCGATGGATTTGTTGAAAATGTAACAGCAACTCGATGAACTGTCGACAGCAGTGGTGACCGGGTCGTCCGTGAGGCTCTCATTGGTCAGCGTTCTCACCCTGGCAGCCCTCGGGTGGGCTGGCGACCTTTGACTGGCTGCGATCCTTTGGCTCCTCTTCAGACTGCCCCGCTGAAGGGGTAGAATGGTGGTCTTTCGATGGAGCTTGAGAGACAGGAGGGCTTGCTTCAGTTGGTTAATTTTCTAGATGAAATAAAAAACGTCAGATGCCATATTCATAACCACACACATACACACACACAGACACACACACACACACACATGCACACTGAAAACAACCTCGATGTTCTTGTTGATGTATTTGTCACCGATATAGCTGAAATTGACGACCGAGTGACAGTTTCTGTTCTCAACTTTCAAGACGTAATAAGAGACGGGAGCCAATTTATCATTGGCACTCCTGGAGACGGGTACGATTTCATCGTTATCATCATTTATAAACAAATGATTTCATCAATATCATTATCATTATTTATAAAGTGTGGTTTCATCATTATAGCTTTCTTTTAATTCATACACACACAGTGACAGACAGACAAGCAATTAGATATATAACAATGCACCGATAGATAAACCCAACAAGGATGGTCTTCTCTACACACACACACGCACACACACACACACATACATGCATGTTATTTTATTTTTATTTATTTATATAGCACCAGATAAAGTCAGAGGCGCTTACGAAGGTTCCTTTGGAATCGGAAACTTCGAAGAACACGCTATTTACATAGACATGAGAAGTTAACCCTAGATAATGCTGAGTTGACGTGAGCACATGTGAATTAGTTTCTTGCTCAAGGAAATTACGAACAAAACAATGTACATACAGATCGACAAGCAAACAAACAGACACAAAACAACGCACCCATAGATGAATCCGATATAGATGGTCTTCTCCACAAGTACAAAGTTCGTGAACTGCTGGAGCAGCCTGAGGAAGTCTTCCTGCGACTGCCGGCAGTGCACGAGCCGGGTCGCGTTCGAGGCGACGTGTCGCGACATCGGCTCGTCGTGCTCGAGTACGACGTCGAAGGTGTACGTCTCGAACCACCTGTACGAGTTCAGGACGTCGAAGTTGGTCAGCTGCTTCCAGAAGAGGATGAAGTCGGAAGCGCTGTGCACGAGAACGCCGGGGTGGAAAAAAAGCGGAATAGAAAAATTAGCGAACGAATAAAACTGCAATAAATATATATATAGTTAACATTATGTGCACAGACTGAATGACCTATTAAACCATGATTGGCTGTTGTTCTAGAGTGACATACTTGGCATTGACGACAAGGGGGTTAGCGATAAACTCCTTCAAATTGCTTGGATTTTGAATCAGCAACGGAACGCCGCACTTGAGAACCTCCGTCAGAGCGATGTAACTGTGACTGCTAGCAAAGTGTCTGACGTGAGTCAGCATTTTGTCGTACTGAGAAATCCTGCACATGAAAAACGATCTGTTATAGTAATGAGTTATGCTGATGATGATATTGATTGGTGATGATTATGACAGTAAAGATGATGATGATAATTATGACAGTAAAGATGATGATGATAATTATGACAGTAAAGATGATGATGATAATTATGACAGTAAAGATGATGATGATAATTATGACAGTAAAGATGATGATGATAATTATGACAGTAAAGATGATGATGATAATTATGACAGTAAAGATGATGATGATGATGATTGGTGATGATGATGATGACGCTTGGTGATGATGATCATGATGTCGACGATGATGATGCTGGAGATGATGAAGATAGTAAAGATAATGATGATGATATCAAAGATGATGATGACAGAAAAGATAATGATGAAGATGATGACAGTAAATACAATGATGATGTCTGCGACAATGATAGTAAATCGACAAAAAAAATGTTTTCAATGCCTCCTCTAACCTAGTCATCAATCATTGGTCGAGATTTAAGAGAAACGCGCCTAAAACGACTTCGGCCGACCAATCGAACACATCTGTCAACAACAACAACAACAACAACGACGACAACGACAACAACAACGACAAAATACTAACGACTTGAAGAAACTGTAGAACTTTCCGAGCATGTTCTTCTTGTGGTGGAATTTGTTCCGACCAGCTCTGACCATGTTCACATCCTTTACGAACAATTTCGGTGCTTCCATGAAAAGCTCATATGGGGTCTGCTTCCTTCAGAATATATACATAATATAATATGTGTGCGTGTTAGTTTAGTTGCAATGACAACGACATTCGGGATAATAATAATGATGATGATTATGACATTAAACCTGGCAGTAGGGAAGGTCCAGATCGATTGTATCCTGTAATCGAGGTAAACGGAATGTCTCCACGGAAACGACATTATGATCTCTATCTTCGTTTCATCTGAAAAGCAAGAGTGGTGGTAATGATGACGATGGTGGTAGTGACGTTAGATATTCACAATCATCATCGCATCCGGTTACACGAACAATCATGTTATGGTCGTCCGGTTACAATCGCAATCATCTCATCCTCTTACAATCACCATCATCCTTATAGTCCCACTCACCATCTTACTGTCTCGTCACACAAGCCGTCATTCCGGTTCGTCACACATGCTGTCATCCCGCCCAGTCACATCCACTGCCACCCCCGTTTGTCACGCTCACTCTTCGATTTGTCACACTTTCTGCAATCTCTACCCGTCACACCTGCTGCCACTCTTGCTGTCACACACACGCTGTCATCCTGCCCTGTCACACACGCTGTCATCTCCTGTTTTTACATTCGCAGTCGTCATCCCATGATGTCACACTCACCGCCGTCCCTGGTCAGCTTCAACTTCTTGAGCAGGAATCCCTCTTTGGAGCGACACGAGACGATGGCGGGTATGGTGGCGTTGACCTGTCCGTTCATCAGGAACTTCCTCTCGAGGGTCGTCTGCCAGCTGTCCAGGCTTGCCTTCTTCCTCCAGCTCAGTTCACCAAGTGAATCAGGCCTGTGACATCAACAAATTCAACGGCGATGTTTGAAGGTCATCGTCGGTCGATATTTCGTACAATAACCATTTCGTTGATGGTCAGACATGAATCATTGAATAATAAAAATGAATTCGATGGCTGATAAATAACGGCAATGAGTTAATAAGCTTTGTCATTAATCAACCATCTAAATTTGTCATCATCATTATCATTGTTGTCGTCATCATCATCATTATCAAAGTATTATGTGTATTCTTATTTAACATCATCATCATCATAGTCATCCTCCAACACTCCATCCGTACATAGCTGCGGTTGGAAATTTCCCTTCACCGGGCATGAAACTATGGCCAGTCGATCATACGTCGAAGAGTTCAGTAAAAATGAAAACTACTAACTCCACTGAGTTGATGGGGTAGTCTTTCCTGATCAGCTGTCGACACAGAAGCCCCCTGTGCACGGGGTTCATGGCTGGCTCCCCTGTTTCTGACTGAAAAAAAAACCTCGGTTGTAAAAAAAAAAAACTTATGCGGAATCTTTGAATTAAAGAACATTGCAGTGCGCTGGATGCGGACAGTGTGGAAATACGAGCCAATGATGATAACAATAACAATAACAACACACATCGTGAATTATAATAATACACATAATATGATGATGATGATGATGATGTTGATGATGATGATGATTATGATAATGATAATGATGACAGTTATTGAAAATTGAGTAAAAAAATTATTATTTTCTTGACCTAAAAAACAGCCCTGAAACAAATTCAAACTAGAAGCTCAAAAACGACCGACCAATCGGGGAACACAGCTGAAGTAGGTGCCCTCCGTTGCCAAGGAAACGAACTGCATGAACTCCGTGTTGGGAAAGTGCCCGTAGAATTTGTTTTCTAAGCCGCTGAAGAAGTTGGGCACGGTTCCAATCTGAAATAACAAAAAAGTAAAAGATGAGCTGCCAGGAAAAACACAATATCGCCCGATTGGGCGGCTTCATTCTGGCCTGTAACAAAATGTTCGTTAAGCCAGTGGCTTATCGCAGGGGGGGATGGTTCGCAATCGGTCATAGTCTTTTTTGGAGAAAATTCGACCCGCAGTCAATCATCAACTTTTTTGAAAGAAAATTCTCCCCAGCAGTCGATTTTTTCTTGGAAGTTCCCGCGAACCTGCACTACGACGCTGAATGGAGCATAAATAAAATCGAGAGACTCCGCCCACCTGTACGAAAGAAACTGCGATTCGTTCGGATCTCAACTGCTGCAGGGCCGCCTCCGATGTGACGGTCTCCACCATTCCGAAGCTGCCGTCCGTCACGAACACGATGCCTGATTGGACGAAAAAAAGCAAAACGATTAGCACCTGTCGATAAACAATAATTATTCGTTTTGTCGAGAAAGCAGATTCGACCAAATGTAGACGTCCCAGCCCGAAATATCCGGTGCCGGGCTAGCCGAGTCGATGGAGCGCCAGACTCGATTGTTGGCGGTCTCGCTGCCTAATAGCCCGTGTTAATGAATAATTTAGCAGTTTCTCTTCCCGGGGGACGTAAAAGAACTGCTACGCGGAGCTCTGTAGGGGGCGCTCTATGAATATTCGCATTGATTTATTGAGACACAACAACCGGTACTATATATCTTCAACAAACGAAAGTTTAAACTTTAAATTAAAAAAAAATAAAAAAATGATGAAAACAACAATCGACCTTTAAACGACCCCTTAGGGAGCTGTCTGAGAGTGATCAGGCAGTGCTTGATCATCAGGTAGAAGAACTTCTCTTGCGACACGAGACCGAAGTCGCTCGGAGACACCTGTAAATTCGAGTCCAACTTCTCCAGCTGCATCAACACGTCCGCCTGGAAGTCAGCGTCCTGTCCGACAACGAAAGCAACTATCGCTATGGTGATGATGGTTTTTTTTTATTTGACATGGCACATGTAGTGCTTTATTAATAGATAACATCAAAAAAACTGTGTGTTAAATAAATAGTCTTTAAAACTGAAATTAAATTTAATTAAATAGCTACGATGTCAGTTAAATGAAAAACGGAGATGAGCGCAACGGCAATTATTCTGGTGCCGATAGCGAACTTAAAAAAAAAAGAAGGAGCCTAACCAGAGTGGAGAGTTCCGATTCCGTCGCGACTGAACTGACGCTGACGTTCCGGTCGAAGGAGTTGATCATGCTCATCTCTGACATTGACACGTCCCTCTGGTGACGAAAACAAAAACGATAAGTATGAAATGATGTAGTTGATGTTGAAGTAACAAAACGTTATTTCACTAAAATAGATAATTACAAAGTGTTTATGTCAAATTGCATATATATCTCCTGGTTACGAAACCCGATTTCGATTTGAAAACACGGTGATCCCGTTTCAATATTCACGGGATGATAATCAAAACAAACCTGGCTTCCTCCACGATCGTCATCCGAAAGGACTTTTACGTTTTTCTTGAACGCCTCGGCCATGTTCGTTTCCAGAACTGCGAGATCCCGTTCCACTCGGTTCATGACGTCTTCGATCGAATCCAGCGAGAGAATCGATCCGTGAATGAAAACCTGCGCGGAGAATTGAGCCGATGAGAGTAAAGAAGGGTTCTCGAGATAAAAAAGGGTTCTCGAGATAAAAAGGGTTCTCGAGATAAAAAGGGTTCTCGAGATAAAAAGGGGTAGAAAAACTAAGAAGCAATTAACAAGTTACTGAATATACACAGTTCGGCATACACGAATAGTTGACGTCGACCAATCAGAATTCGCTCACCTGTTTCATGACGCAGGTGTTGACACTCGTGTAAGCGATGACGCTGAAGACGATTTCAGGAGCCATCCGTTCAGTCGTTCCGGGGATGCAGAACTGGAATGAAGTGGATTGAAATATGAGACGTCACTGACGGTTTAGGAAAGAACGATTTGCATATCAGAATAAGAAACTAATTCGATCAAGGAAAATGTTCGATTTTAAATCAACTGCATATAATACAAACAACAACTTTTTTTCTTAACTTTTCTTATTCGCAATTAACTCAAAAATCGAGAAATGGAATAAAAAAAAACCCTCTTAAAACTGAGTAATGCAAATAAAAAAAAAAAATTCTAAAACCATGCGATGAACTTACAGACTTTGCCAGAGATTTGAGAACACTGCGAAGAGAGCCGTGCAGCTTTTCAAAGAGAATTCCCGGAGAGTTTGACGCAATGTCCTTGAGAGATGAGAAAAAAAAGATGGCAGATCGAATGAAAAATATATAGAAAATTAATTAATTAAAAACAATAAAATCGAAGCAGCGACCTCTGACAGGCGTGACCCCGTAAACCCTTCAACTTCGATTCAACCCTACGTTAAATAGTTAACCGAGTGATTAACTCGATTAACAGGTCGTAAGTTCAAGCACAGAACCCGTCAGAAGATCAACTCAGACTTCTACTCGCGACGTTTCGAGTTCGGATAAGTTTCTGGTGGCAGCTTGAGCTGTGTGGCCCCAGGCGCCTTTCGGGGTAAACGACTTGCCACAGTAACGGGCTTATTATTGAGCAGCAGCACCGATGCTACAACCTTTACATTCATGACTTTATTTATCCATATTTGACAGGCGCAGCAGATATTGGTTTATGCGATGTTTGTTCCTCCCTTTTCCCGGCGAAGGACTTGCCTGCTGCGTCCGCCTTTTTAATAATAACATTATACACAAAACGAACTAACAGCAGAGGCGAGAGAAGGATTGCAGTGGAGAAGAAAGACGAAAGAGTATTTCTGAGAGAGAATTATCACCTGTTAGTGAATAAATAATAATAATTTATGCAGCACGAATACATAATTAACTAGATGAATACCAACAAATCCATAAATATCACTAATAATAGTAAATTAATAATAGTAATTTTAGCAGCATGAAGAACTAAATAACTAGATAAGTACCAAAAAAGACCATATATGTATTACTAAGCTCAATATGATGCATTTCAATACATAATTTGTATCGAAGATGATGTTGATGCAATTGATGATAATGATGAGGCTGTTGATGATGATGATGATGTCAATGGTAGCGTAACCAGGGTAATCTCAATAATGGTGGTGCAGCATTGTTTAATGAATGACTACTTACTTCAGTGCTACTAGCAAGAGTGACTACTTACCTCAGTGCTAGGAGCAAGGGTGAGGCATCCACCTCTCAGTTCATTGTCAGGAAGAATAGCCGAAAGAATCTCGAAATAATCCTCGTCATCTGATGATTTCTGCTCGTATTATTTATTATTATTTAATACAACAAAATGAATTAAATGATCATTTTGAAATGTAAACAAAAACAAAACGAATTGAAAAAACATTATAGATACATAATCACAGGCAAAGATCAACAATAATATCAACATCAACAATAATATACACATCAACAATATAATCAACATCAACAATAATATCAACATCAACAATAATATCAACTTCAACAATAATATAAACATCAACAATAATATCAACTTCAACAATAATATAAACATCAACAATAATATCAACATCAATAATAATATCTACATCAACAATAATGTCAACATCAACAATAAATAATAACATCAACAATAATATCAAAATCAACAATAATATCCACATCAACAATAAATAATAACATCAACAATAATATCAAAATCAACAATAATAACATCCACATCAACAACAATAACATAAACATCAACAATACTATTAGCACCAACAATAACAACTACATCAACCGCAACAAATCAACCTTTCTCTCCCTTCCGCTGATGACCTCGTTGAGATTCCTAAAGTACCACGCAATGAAAGCATTCCTCGACACGCAGCCACCTTTCATCAATACGTACACACATTTGCTGGGAAGCAGTCGATCGTCCATCTGCCTCTGTTGTGTCTCAAAGTGATGAAACGATAAAAAAATGGGCATAAGATGAAAATGTTTTTGAATAATAATGGAAATATTTGTTATTTCTTGTTAGACTTATTTTCAATTCTTATGAAATTAGTTTTAATTCTATAAAATTATTTTTAAATCAATCTATGGAGTTGTTTTTAATTCCATGGAAATAGCTTTAGTTCTATAAAATTAATTTTAATTGTATGAAATTATTTTTAATTTTATCGAATTATTTTTAATTGTATGGAATTATTTTCAATTCTATTTTCAATTTTTGGAAAACCAGGGCGCACCATGCATTTGCACAAAAGAAGTATGCGTTGCAAATCTTCACTTTACCAACATTTTTTCAGAGGCATAGCTAGGGGGAAGGGGAACGTGTGTCCAGGGCGCCATTTGGAAAGAGCAACAAAAACTTTTTGGAAGGAGCCAACATTTTTGAAAAAAGAACTTATAACAACCCCCCCCCCTTGTTATCAGCTATTGTTGAAGACAAAAGCATAGAAGTAAGAGACATGGGGCAGGGTGGGCAAATGCTCCCCCAAGTTGAGTGGGTCACTAATTTTTTGGGCAAACAGATGAAAATAAAAAAAAGGGTTTCAAAAATTTTTACCCGGTCATTAGTTTTTTTTGGAAGAAAAAGTAAAAAGAGGGTTTTTTGAAAATTGGATTTCTATTTTTTCGGGCAGACCAGGACTTGTCCCCTCACCATATAAACTTTTCCTATGCTTATGGACAAAAATGTCCGATGTTTTGGAAAATGTACCGCCGACTCCACCCCACAGTCATCAGCTATTTTTAGAGGAAACGTTTACAAATGAGAATTTCTAGGAGCGCATTTGCTAGACCCTGTTCCCGGGTGCCAAAAACACTAGCACAAGAGGTATGAACCACTAATTGGGAAAATCTCTAATTACTCTTTGCTAAATTTTATGTTTTTCTGAATGAAAATGCATTGTGCGACTTTCCGGCTTATATGAACAATTTTATACGGCAATAGAAAAGATGCATAAAGCTATATGAAGATATACACGCATTGTAGATATAAAAATAAAGTTTTCATTGGAGGGCGGGTAAAAGACTATAAACTATTATAAAAAAATAACTTAGAAAATATTGAAGGGAGAAACGGGGGCACTCGCCACTGTATAAACCCTACTTTTCTCCTCAACAAAAACTCAATTTTCTGCACCATCCTAAAACCCCATCTGAATGTTTTATTTTTTAGGAATATCTGCTTAAATTATTAAACTGAATTAGGTGACTAAAGTTTAGTAAGAACTACCTGGTGCTGATTATTTCCTTCTTTCATTTCTTTTTCAACTAAAATTAAATAAAAATATAGTCCCAGCAACTACATACTAAAATGAATATTTCAGTTTAATATTTTATGGCAATTTTCTGTAAATTCTGTAGTAAACTGTGTCTCAGCACTTAACAGGTATCATACCTCAAAATAAAACTCATTGAGAAATTAAAAACGCAAGCATAAAAACTTTCAAAACCCATAAAAAACAAAAACAAATATAATTCTTCACATAAATCATAAATTACAAACTTATTGCAAGCTTACTAAGTGGAAACTGCAGACGCCAGTTCTAGTTTCTAGTTTAATATAAATTAGGTCTAGGTTTAGGTCACTTATAGTGATACCAAGGTAGAAGCTAGAATCTGGTCTAGTAAGAAGAGGTAGGACAGCAGACTGAGTTCAGGAGTCAGCTAGTGGGGGATGAGCTAGCAAACAGAAACTACGTTCTTCGCTGTCCAAAAAAAGCATATTTCGTGAATGCAAAGTCAAAATAAATATCAACTCATTAGTGATAAAAAATGCAAGAAATAATTAAATTACGTCTTATTTTTCTTTCTTTATTACAGCAGAAAACGTGAAAGTTTAAAAATAAACTAAGCGGCTACCAGCATTTTTCATGAAAGTAAACACCTATAGACACATGACTGATTTTGACCTGAATGAACTTAAATTTAATTGAAAAAATATTTTATTTTTGTTTATTTAAATTTTTACAAAAGTTCAGGTATTGTTTCACCTGTTTGAGCAGAGTAAAATTGTCTTCTGCTTCCGTGTCTTTAATTATTTGTGTCCTTTAATTTATGATTTAATTAATTTTAAAAAAAAACTTCGAAAAAATAGAACGATCCCTTTTCTTCTATTTTCTCTCTTAAACGAACCACGGGGATTTTTAACAACACTCACTCAAAAAAAAATATTTTTGTCAAAACTTGCGAGTGCAGTTTTTGAATTCTGATAATATTTGTCTTAAAGCGTCTTGATTTTGCTTATATTTTACTATAAGCAAAATACCGAATACCGTGTACAAACCTTAGTTTTTAAAAAATTAAACAATGTCCGTGAAGCTGTTGAAATTAGGAAGGGCAGTGCTTACCAGATCTTCAGCTGTGAAAAGTGATCTAAAAACCAAGCAGCACAGGTGGCTGCCCGCAATTAGTAAAGCGGTAAAGTTCTTCAACTTCATTTTATCGAGGAGATTCTCTCAAATTTGTCTATGAATAGATGATTTGTTGTATGCTACAAATATAAAATAAATGATGTTATTATTAAATATTAATATTATTATAATTATATGTGGTTGTAACTTATTACAATGAAATATTGCTTGGTCAAACATCATGTTTCATATATATTTGTTTACAGTAATTTGATCTGTTACTCCACTAGACAAGAGTGATATAAATACTCATTGATGCTAAATATTATATAATCCATTCCAAACTGTATCAATTGAATTTTTCTACAGTATTGCACAAGTCAGACGCAGACGAAGGTAGCGGACGAAGACGTGCCACGATTTTCCGGATGTAGATCAAAGTACAGCGACGTGTTGAAGTTCATCGAACCTGATACTCAGGAAGGCATTCCAGTGTACAGGGTCATGAACAGACTTGGAAAGATTACCAATCCCAAAGAGGATCCCCAGGTCACTCATATAGACTTTTGTGATATTGTATTTGGTCGTACTTTAAAAATGGCTGTGAAACCAAGTTCAGATAAGTCTATTTCCATCATATTTATTGTAAAGATATTGGGTAAAGATGATTATTTATATTGATGATGTTTTCTAAAGTTTTTTTCTTTAGTGGATCTAAATCAATCAGTCAATTGTATCATTGCATTCACTTGTGCATTCAAGAAATATATGCTGAATTAGGTTGTAATTCTGTTGTTAGTTTAAATTCTATATTACGTACTGAATTTCAATTGCCAATCTCATCACTGCAACACATAATGATAATCTAAACTATTAGCTAATATTTTTTATCAGAATAAATATTTTGCATTTAATTGATTTATTTACATTTGAAAATAAATTTAGTTCCTAACTCTGTAACTGTTCTGTACGTTGCTTCTATCAAACAACAGTTGAGTGGAGAAGTTTTGACGAAGATGTACAAAGATATGACTCTGTTGAACTCCATGGATCAAATTCTTTACGACTCACAAAGGCAGGGAAGGATCAGCTTCTACATGACCAACTACGGGGAGGAGGGCACCCAGGTCGGGTCGGCAGCTGCTTTCGACCCCAAAGATCTTGTTTTCGGACAGTACCGCGAGGCAGGTAAGGGGCTTGAGTGTTTTGAGTGTTCATATTATGGGTGACTGCTATATATTCTGGTGGTAGTGAGACCATCTAAGCATGACCATTTTATATTCAAAATATATTTCGATCAGGTGTTCTCATTTGGCGAGGGTTTGGATTAGACGCCATAATGGATCAATGCTACGGCAACAAAGACGACAAGGGTCGGGGTCGTCAGATGCCGGTTCACTTCGGGTCTCCCGATCACCACTTTATTACTATTTCTTCACCACTTGCTACCCAGATGCCACAAGGTTGGGATATAGATGTGCGTGTGTGTGTATGCGTGTGTGTGTGTGTTAAGCTTAAAATAGATTCAATTATGAGCTTAGCAGTGTTACAACTTGCCATCTCAGCTCAAAGCTAATACAATAATTTTATTATTTAGTTTTATATCTTAAATGAGTAACACTTCAAAATTTCTATCTACTCCCAGCGGCAGGGGCTGCTTATGCATACAAGATAGCCAAGAAGGACCTGTGTGTCGTCTGCTACTTTGGCGAAGGAGCTGCTTCAGAAGGTGACGCCCATGCTGCTTTTAACTTTGCTGCCACCCTCAGCTGCCCGGTTATTTTTATCTGGTGGGTTTTTCGGACGATTTATTTTTGGCTTTTGATAGTTTTTTAGAGTGCTGTGTCAGCTAATTTTCCTGAACTAGTTTACTAGTTTGAATAAATCTATTGATTATTTCATAAAGTTTTATATTTTATTATATAACGATTAACTATTTTAGCGAAAACAGTTTTTTTTTATAAACATGCCGTTTTTTGTCTTTCTCGCAGTCGAAACAACGGATTCGCAATATCGACTCCGACGCAGGAGCAGTACAGGGGAGACGGAATAGGTGATTGTATTGTATTGCATTGTATTTTATTGTATTGTAATGTATCGTAATGTATTGTATTGTATTTTATTGTAATGTATTGTATTGTGTTGTATTGTATTGTTGTTTCATTCGAATTCTGAAATTTTTTTACCAGCCTCACTCATCCTGTACACTTCTAAGCCGTGATCTAAAATAGCGTTGATGTTTTTCTTTCATTTAATATTAATGAGTTCGTATTAATATGGAATTTAATTGTTATTAATATGTGTTTTGAGTTCTGTTAATATTTATTTGGAATAATATAAATGTGTTTTTTTTTAATATTCTTAAGCCACTTTTCTTTCTTTCTTTTTCATTTTCTTTTAATCTTCATGTAACTTCTGTTGTGTATGGTAAACCCCTTCATTCATTTGTATTGAAATAAAATTATTTGCTATTTTTTGGTGCCGTCAGTCTCATCACACCTGTTTCAGACTCATTTTTAATCTTTTTTCAACATAATCATCACAAAACGACGACTTTCTATTTTCAGCCAGCAGAGGTCAAGGTTACGGCATGAACACGATCAGAGTGGACGGCAACGACATCTTCGCTGTCTACAACGCCACTAAGGTCGCCAGGGAACGCTGCATTGCAGAGAGTCGACCTTATCTCATCGAAGCGATGACGTACAGGTAAGTCAGCTGACCGGCTGTGACGAGTTCAGCTGTAGTAGTATTTCCACCTGGATTGTCTTTTTCTTTTTTTTTAGCTGGAAAAATGTTAGGTGTAAATGATGCAAAGTTATGGTTATTCTCTCAAGTTTTATCTACATGCGATGTCTTGGTTTTGAGGAACGTCGGTTTTAAAGTTTATTGATTAAATTTTCACCTGTGTTTTTAATGATCTCACCTGTTTGAATAGTCTGAAGCAGATGTACTGTGCAGACAATTCAAGTTTCAATTTCTTCTTGGACGACACGGAATTTCCTTGGTCTTTTATTTCTCTTATTATGTCCTTCTGATTCATTCTTTGATCGTTTTTTTTTCAGGTTTTTCGCATGTCACCGGCTGTTCGGATTTTGATTAACATGCTTCATAGCCAATCTCGCTATGCAATTTCTCACTATAACTATTTCATTACTACCTGTCAGTTCCAATAATTTATGCAGCCCGAACAGTTTCTTATCAATCAGTTCTACCGTTCTCTCGGATTTCACTTTCGAAGCTTTTCACTCACTTCTATGTCCAGTGTCAGAATTCGTATATATATATATATATAAACACACATTCATTCAAATGCAGGGTCAATGTCAGAATTCGTATATATATAAACACACATTCATTCAAATGCAGGGTCGGCGATCACAGTACGTCGGACGACAGCACGGTGTACAGGAGGAAGGACGAGGTCAAGGCCATCGCAGCAGAGGACAATCCGATCCACAGGTTGAGGCTGTACATGGAAGACAAAGGATTGTGGTCGGAGGAGGAGGAGAAAAAGTGGAGGATGGAGGCCAGAAAGAAGGTTTGCACATAAGTCGGGGTTGATTGGGGGACGACGGGTTGATGGAAGGGTTGATTGGGGGACGGGTTGATGGAAGGGTTCCGTTATTCTACAAAAGTGAACTTGCTGGTTGTTTCGATACGATATAAAAATGCATTACAAATGTGGAGGATGGAGGCCAGAAAGAAGGTTTGCACATAAGTCGGGGTTGATTGGGGGACGACGGGTTGATGGAAGGGTTGATTGGGGGACGGGTTGATGGAAGGGTTCCGTTATTCTACAAAAGTGAACTTGCTGGTTGTTTCGATACGATATAAAAATGCATTACAAATATCTGCTTGATCGTTTCATTCATTCACTTGTCGCAGATTCTTCACTCGTTCTCGAAAGCCGAACAGAAGAAGAAGCCAAGCCCGTCGGAGATGTTCGCCGACGTCTACAAAGAAATTCCGACTCATCTGGAAGGCCAGCTGAAGCAGATGAAAGAACACGTTTACAAATATAAAGACCACTATCCACTCAGCCACTACGAGGATTTGTAGACGACCGGGGAGGAAAACTGTCGGCGGGGTTGATCTTCGGCAGGGGAATGAGCGGATGAGGGGCGTGTATCGAGAGGGGGATGAAAAATGTTGATTTATAATAATAACAATCGTCAAGCGAGTCTTATGGTTTTCTTGGTCACTTAGTTGGGTCTTTCTGTTTAGTGCCTTGTTGTGTGCTCCATTCATTTTATTTTCACTGATTTTGATTCTAGTTTGAACTATCAATTTTTTTGTTTTGGTAATATTATAAATTTGATTAAATTTTTTCTTCTTTCGATTGATTATTCATTTTATTTCTAATTAAATTTCATTTTGCGATGCATCAGTAAGCGTAAAAGAGGTAAATAGCCACTAAGCCTGAATGAATTATTTTAGCGACAGTGGTGATATCTATGCTGAAATTGCTTATGGTGATGATAGGTAGTACAATGCTTAAATCTCCAAATATCCAAGATTTTGTCCTTCCTTTGCCTTTAATGTTCTTTTTGAATTCATGATCTGAAAACTGGCATAATACTTTTTTTTGTTAACATTTTTTTTATTTTTGAATAAAATGATCGAAGTTTTAACGTTAATTGCATTTCGCTGAGGCTGGCTCTTGTTTCTTCATTACTGGCTCTCATATTTTTCGACACAAGTTACCCATGGTAAAATAACCCTTTGCAAACAGGCATCCTCTAATTCCCATGAAACCAGGCTTTTTCAAAAGTTACTAGAGACAATTAGTTTGTTACCTGTGGGTGAATACGTTGTGTAGGTGGTACCCTCTTAATCCAGCATGGTACCTTCCAAACCTACGATGGTACCCTCTCAATCTACCATGGAACCCTCTTAATCAACCATGAAACCATACTTCAAAAGTTATTATCATCTATGTGGTCGACCATGTCCAGGAGGGTTCGAGCACACACTTAAAGGTTTTACAGCCCTTCTTGAGTCAGTTAAACTGCTGTGCGGTTAGAATTAAAATGGTTTAAAATGTTTATAGCATGAAAAACCAGGAAGAACATGACCCCATAGGCATAAGCTTTTCCAGATGTTTCTGCTAGGAGTTTCGACTACAACCATTTATAGACTGGCTACCTTACTTATACACTGAAATCTTTACAAATTTACCCAGAGAAGAAAAAGACGTATTTTAATTTGAGGGTTTGCTCAAGAACAAAGTATTAGTCATCATATATTGATTTCAACTGCTCAAGAACAAGGTACTATATAGTCATCATATATTGATTTCAACTGCTCAAGAACAAGGTACTACATAGTCATCATATATATTGATTTCAACTGCTCAAGAACAAAGTATTAGTCATCATATATATTGATTTCAACAACAAGGGTGCCTAAAAAAACAGGCAGCTTCACCAAAATAGCAGAAAATAAAAAAAAATAAAATTTCGTCTTCCCTGCCTTCGTAAAACTTGGTAAAATAAAAAATACGAAACGAGAAACATGAGGTTTTTTATGTTAATTAATGTCTACACTTTAGCGGCGGTGGCACACAGAAAGTATTAAAATGAAAATAGAGAAAAAAAGAAAAAACTAGGTTGCACAGGTCTCGAGGACATCCGTACGACGTCGACGTGGTTTCTCGTAACGTGTCAGTCGCGGGTTTCGATAAAATTTCGCACCAGAAACGTAAAAAAAAAAAGTAAACTCCGTTTCGAGGATAAAATTTGATTTTGAACGTAGATTAAAACTGAAATGATATAAAAAAATAAAAAAAAACTAGAACGAACTCTCCAACTTAACAAACTCTCCTCCCGATCGCACCCCGTGCATCTCGGAAAACCGAATAGAAATTTAGCTACGCATTACGAAAAATAAAAAAAAAGATGCACGCTTCTTTACCTGTCAGCTTCAGAAAATTCTTACAACAAATTCTTTAATTTCAGAAGTATCGAAAAAAGCAATTTTTTGTACGACTGTCGGTTGATCTAGAAACAATTACAGAATTGATGATGTAGGTTTTCTTTTTTTTACAAATTCCGCGTACGCAACTCGTAAACTGTAAGTTGGTTCCAAACGAACATCTACACACACACGTAAGTAAACAAGTTCGTTCGAACGTACAAGTACACACAAGGAGATGGTTAGCAAGTGTACGCATGTTTTCTGTGCCTGCAAGTATACGTACTTGCACCGAAAAATCAATATTGCCGATGCGAGACTACGCTTGATCACACAAGAGAAAAAAAGACCGAAAAGTAGATCCAGTACTTTCGCCAACATCACGTCAAACGTATTACGACACCGCTGTCGTTTTTCTGTGCTCTTACACGCAATCAACTATAAACAACAACGATTAATAATGAGAGAAAAATAGTTAAGAAGAAACAACGTCAGTCTTTTAAGTGACAAAGTACCAACACAACAAATTCACAGAGTGTGACAATCCACGACAACACATATTTTCGTCTTATGTTCACACACACACACGTACGCAATTTAATCAAAGGTTAAACATCAATTCATTGGTAGAACAAAAACTCATGCATCACATCAATCGATCGATCTATCATAGCTTCTGCTCGAAAGCAAACTGCAAACAGCCGAACTTGAGCACGCAGTCCTGTCCGAGTGCAAACCTCTTGATTTCTTTCACCGAACCGCACGATGCGCCCTCTGGTATCGGCGAGCACAAACACAGCTTTCCGTCGTCGGACATCGACGGAGGCAACGACACGGAGAGCGTCCCGGACGTCGGAAAAGACGACACGGGCGGCGGGGCTGCCTGCCTGGAAACCATTCTAGCGGAAGAGATGCAAATGGATGGCTGGGCCAGCGGTGGAGCCTGGAACTTGGCCGGAGCCAGTAAGGTTCTCTTGGAGGTTGCCGCTGGTGGAGATAGAGGAGTCGCGAGATCCTTCGTTGCCAGCAGTGCCAAGTTGGGTTTCAAGTTTGAGGAGAAAGATGATGAGTAAGAATGGTCGCGTGGGATGGCCGAGTAAGGAAGAACTTGGATGGTTCTGATGGCTATCGGATCGCTTGTTATCATCTCGAAATGCTTGCCGATCTTCAATGAATATTTATAAATTTTAATATTATAGTATTTGAAATTTTTTTTTTTTAAATAATCAACCTGATATTCAACATGAGTGATTTTTATTTGAAAACAAGAAATCTGACAACAACGGCTCACCTCGTTGTAAACAATCATGGCGTGATTCGGCCGCAAATACTTGCAAAATCCAAACTTGCACAGCAAAAGATCGTTCGTAGATGCTACAAAATCATTAAGAATTTAAAACAAAACAACTATTTATTGACATCCATTCATTTATAAACATTGATGCCATTTTTTTAAAATAACAACAAAACACCTACACGTTCCTATTTTGAAAGTCTTCGTTGTTATGGGAACTGGCTGGAGATCGTTGTTGTGCTGGGAGGAGGACGAACCAGGAGAGATGAAGGCGAGAATCTTCTTATCGACCTCTCTGACCTTCGAAGGAGACGACCTCGATGGGGTTAGCGACGTCGGAGCGAGCGAAGTCGATGTATTTTGCGACTCGAAACTTGACTCGAGCAAAGTAGAAGGTGAAGTACAACTCATTACGTTGAAGTGTTTCGACTCAGGGGGCGTCAGGGTCTTCTTGTGGTGTAACCTCCGATGGGGGCTGGACAACGAGGCTTCCCCCTTCGGAAAGCTGGTGAGGGCGTCGGAGAACGACATGGACTTCTGAATGAGCCTTCGGCTCGGAGACAGTTCTGTACAGGCTACGGTGGGCGATTTAGAAGCGGTGACACTAAGGATGTCGACTGCTAAATCGTTGCGATAAGAATGTGTTTTATGAACTCTGTCGTACAACTTAGGACTTTCCGACAGGGATTTGAGTCGAGCATTCTGGTTGGTCGAGTCGCTGCCGAAATTCAGGGCGCTCTTTGCCCTCCTGTGGTTGCTGCTCACTAAAGCTACGCCCTCCTCCGAACTTTTAGTTTTATTTTTGCGGGGAATCCCGTTGGAAAGACCGGCTGGGAAAACCATTCCGTTCGTCGGGGTCGGCGACTTGCAGGATGAGGAAGACGACGAAGAACTGTTCCGATGGAATTTTTTGGAATCGATGAGTTCGGTTAGCTGCTGGTCGGAGAGAGAAGGGATTTTCGAAACAGAAACGTCGTTGTTAATAACTTTAACACATCTAGTATCTTTTTTTACTTGCTGTACCGTGGCATCCTTGTCGTTGAGCGCGTTACAATGGTTCAGAAAACCGTTCGAGAGTGACGGGAAGGTCGTTTCTTCCTTTTCCTGCACACGATCAATTTTAGAGAGGTTTATGGTCAGCACGCGCTTCGAAATCTCCGACTTCAGGCAATCCGAAGGCTCCGTCTTTTCGGGCGAATAATTCGGGGTGTAACTCAATTTCTGCCTCACGACCGGTGAATTACTAGCACTAGAGCTGCAAGTCGAGGCAGCAGAGCACGTCACGTTGGAGTCGGAAGGCGACGACACACGTTTCGGTGACGAGTCACACGACGCTGGCGGATGAACCCTCCTAGGTGATGCTGCTCGTACTACAGGTGAAGTAGTCGTTTTAACGAACGAAGTTGTTGAAGTTAACGATGAAAGAGTGGTAGGAGATAATGCTGAAACAGTTGTTGTTAGAGTTAGCGAAACAGAAGCAGCTGATACGATTTCGTTACGTCCCGCGGTAGAAATGCCGGGAGAAGATGCGACCGATGACACGGTGGTCGAGGATGAAAACGTTGAAAAAACTACGGAAGATTTCGATAGCGGCGAAAATGCCGACGTCGATGAAACTTGACTGGCCGATACGGGTGGTCCGATTTCTTGCGGAGACGATGAAATTAGACCTGGCCGGGTTACGGGCGCGCACCCTACGCCACCGTTGACGCTGCTCCTGTTCTTACCAGAGTCGCAGGTGATACCGCGAAAGTTACCGGTCACCGTATTATAGGCTAACAGTCTTCCAACAAAGACCGGACCACGAACGCCACTTTCACACGGTTTGCTCTTTAATTCCGAGCCGACTTTTGACTCTTTCGAAGCATCATCGGAAAGTGTTGTTGCGGTCGTTGTTGTTATAGCTGGTGTGATCGATGTCGTTTGAACCGTCTGAGACGAGAGACTCGGCGACGAAGTCGGAAGCTGTAGAGCAGCTGCCGAACCAGCTGAAGCGGCAGCTTCCGGTTGATCAGACGCAGCTGTCGAAATAAGAACCTTCTTTCGAGGAGGTGACGACGACATGGAGGATACGGACTGAGAGCAGGAAGACTCCATGTCCGGTGACCGAGGTCTCTTTTTCCTGCCTCTGGTCTTGGGAAGTCTCAGCAGAGGTTTCGGGCAGGGAGGTTCGGCAGCCGGAGGACTGCGAGCGCGGAAGACGGGAGGCGGACTCTTCTGATCGGAGAGATAAGTTACGATGTCTTCGTGTAATCTTGCTATACCGAATAGCCACTGTGTGATCGAAGAAAAGAAAATTTAATTCAAATAAAATTGATTCAAATAAAATTAATTCAAATAAAATTAATTCAAATAAAATTAATTCAAATAAAATTAATTCAAATAAAATTAATTCAAATTCAAATTAATTGAAATGAAATAAATTAAAATAAAATTAATTAATTGAAATAAAATAAAAAATAAAATTAATTAATTGAAATAAAATAAAAAATAAAATTAATTTAAAAAAATTCATAAAACCAACAGACTTACCACTCTAGTTTCATCCTTCAACATCTGAGATGTACCTTTGGCACCGCCGGTGGAAACCGCATTGGCGGTAATTTCTTCAGTAGCGACGCGTTTCACGAGATCTTCTCGGGAATCCCTCTCATCCGCGGGAACGTCATCGTCGACATCGACCGTCGTTGGGTCATCTATTTCAATGTTCATATCTTCCTCCTCTTCGGCTATTCCAGTTGTCACTGGTTCAATTTTAATTTCTGAGCACAGGACTTTATAAGAACAAGAAGAAGACAAAACTAAAGGAGACGAAACAATGGGAACAGACTGCGACGTAGACGATGGAGCAGAAGAAGGAATGAGGACTGACTGGAGAGGAGGTTTCGTACCGACCGACAACCGGTCTCTACTCGACTGAATCGAAACCGATCGATACCGATCCAACTTTAGCGACTTGACTGGAGACGTTCTCAGTTTGTAAACTCCTTTGATTTCATCGGGAACCTGTGTACGATATAATCGCTTATGTTATTTATTAACCAAATACTAAACGATACAATTTCCATACAACAAACCAGACTTTGTATAAATATTAATTAAAATTTACCGTAATGGTAAATAATTAAATTTACGGTAATGGTAAATAATTAAAATTACGGTAATGGTAAATAATTAAATTTACGGTAATGGTAAATAATTAAATTTACGGTAATGGTAAATAATTAAATTTACGGCAATGGTAAATAATTAAATTTACGGTAATGGTAAATAATTAAATTTACCAGTAAAACGAAATTCGTGAATGGGGTAAAAAAAACCTTATATGTCAGCCTGGCTTTCCGGGGTTCTTCTTTGACCCTGAAAGGTGGCGCCACACGATGGATTTTTTTGAGAAAGTCGATTTTCACGGACTGAACGTCGACCGGGCCCTCAGCGTACCTGCTCCAGAGAGCCACTCGTTCCGACAGTCGGACGGACTTCAACAGTTTTTCATCCTGACGGAAAAATTATCGCAAAACCAATGCTGAGATGTCGAAATAATTAAATTTAATGAACAGCTGTGGACGCCCAGCTGTGAACGACATTGTATCTCGTCCAATAGCAGCTACGCGTAATTCTGTCATATCTGCTGCTACAATTCCAATTTACCATCACATCTGACAGAAGTAGCCGATTTTATTGTCGACTTCGGTGAAACTGCTGCAACCAATAAAACGAATCTAAAATATCGAGTGGATTGTGATTGGTTCTACAGTCACGAGATGTCACCAATCAACGGCAGACTTCTTTCGATTACCACTCATCGGGTGGGTTTTTTTTAACACGAAATTAGGACAACCAACCAACCAGGGCATGTTCGACGTGACCGGGACACATCCACCGAGTGGCGGGTATGTTGGGGAGGGGAGGGTCGAGGCAGTCCAAGTGGTAGACGAGGGGGCAGAAGTCGCATTCGAGAAGCGGAGCGACCCGACAGCTCCTGGGTGGAGATGAAAAAAATTATTACGACGAGTTTTAATTATAGGACAATTACTTACAGCCATCATCATCAACACCATCGTACTAACCACCTCTATTGCTAGCTTTTCTGCCTATTTCTTCTTTATTTTAAATTTTATAACACATAAAAACACAAAAACCAACAAAATAAATATACAATCGTTCCTGGTGCTATTGTGTCAACCTCAACTAGGAGCATTACGTTAATGTCACAACCATCAAAGCTAACCCTCAACCCTACTGCTTAAGCCAATAATAATTCAGTAATAATTAAAAAAAATGATTAAACCTGGAACAAACATGACAAAGCCTGGCAGGGAGAGGAACCATGCCCCTGTCAAGTTCTATGATGTTCTTCTTGATGGAGGGGGGGCGTCCGACCTCCCTGTTAGCCTTCCTCTTTACTACCTTGCTCGAGCCTGTCGATGGAGGACGAGACAAAATTGAACGATCAAGTGCATGTAATATAAGGGTGAGCGGTACTTAAGATATTAACTAGAACCATGGGCGGCCTTTTAATGCACCCGAACGAGTAACTGGTTACAACGGGAGATTCGAACGGACCATGTGGAGACACCATACAACTCACCACCCACCAGCATCCTCATGCTCGCTTAGCTTGTTTATATAATCGACAAAGCTAGATGGCAAAAATTATTATGCAGGCCACCACAAAGTATGATTTGACATTTGACCAGCTGATTTCTGAGAGTACAGTCTATATAGCTATATAGAATTCAAATTTTTCACTATTTATTAGCAAAACTAGTCTGTGAGCCTATTAACTAATGAGCCTCTCCTACTAAACACAGACCTGGCAAACTGATTGGACAGCAGAATTCCTTAGGCAGCTCAAACTGTCTCGGGCTGAGCAACTTGCTGACTCTGGAGAGAAAAGCCAACGGATTTTTCTTATCCTCGACAGTGACCTGGGCGGGGTCGAAATCAAACTGATCCTGAGGATCAGAAACCGAGTGACACCTCGAGATGTGACCAAGAAACGGTGCCATCGCCACTGCAGCCGTTGAAGAAGATGATGATGATGATTGTTTCGTTTCATCCTGTTACGAACAAAAAATATAATACGTAATACGACTTACGCGATGGCGATAATATGCAAATTTCCTGTGTAAATGAAAATTCTCTCGGGTAACGATTTTACAGCATCAATTTTCTTTTTCTTTTTCACAGGTTTTTTTTAACTTCACACCTTCAAAAACTCAATAATTTCACTACTAATAAAATATCATTATTTAAAAATTACATTTGATTTTAAATAATAAAAAAAACTATTTATAGATAACAACAAACGTTATTGACTCTATCGGTGTATCACTCACTTTTTCTCAAAATTAAAATAACTTATTATCTAAGCTTGTCTAAACAATATCATTAAAAAAATTTAATATTTTAATATAATAATTTTACCTAATATAATATATAATTATTTATTAATTTATAAAAATTTATATTTTGATTAACTTATTCATATGAATAAAATAACAATGAACAAACAACCACAACAGATACGAAGGCATGGGCGTACAGCCAGACACCCAGCACAGCGCAGCTACAGGAGCCTATGTTATCTACAAGCTAGCTGTTCATACCTTAAGAACACATTTGTGCATTCGTGTGTGTGCGTGTGTGTGTGCATGTTATTGTGTTAATCTCAATGTGCATATTTAAAATAATTATTGAAATAAAATATTCTTTTAAATAATTACAATATCCGAATGTATATATAAATTAAAATATATATATATATTACTAAAAATATATATATATATATATATATATATATATATAGCTGCTTTTTAATCTACATTAACTTTTCGATTAACCCGTTAAAGAATTAACTCGATCAAAAATTTTAACGCAGATTAAAAATTTTAACGATGTTGAAAAGTTTTATTTATTTTTTAAATAGATACAATACTCACGATGTCTGTGATTTCTTTAAACAAGTTACGTTTCTTTGGTTTTTTATTTACATATTGCATTGCATTTTCGTTCACATTAATTTTGATCGTTCTCGCGCCTCATACATAAATGAAACTAGTAGATGGTAAGAAAGACATCAGGATTCTACAACCTCAATCCAAGAGGTTAAGAACCTATGACGCATCAGATTCGGAAGATGAAGTATTTGTCAGAAAAGCCAGTTCAAATTATCTTCTTCAATGATATTAACCAGAACCTGAATTTGACCTAAATAATGTCCGCTTGATTGGTGGCAACGACAACAGCAGGAAGAAGCATTACCAGCTCTAGCAAAGTTGGTAAAGAAATACTTGTCATCGCCTGTCGCTACAGTTCCATATGAACATTTGTTCAATGTGTCCGGTAACATAGGGAAAAAAATAAGCATCACTTGATCCAACCAATGTAGACAGTCGCATAAAATAATCAAGACCAGATCATTGGAGACTGCAAACTTTCCCAGGAAAGTTGATTGGGTTACAATGTGAACAAACTTGCTTGTTTGAGCAACTGGCTTTAATTAGATTTGTTACTAGAAACTATGAAATATATAACTATAAGCAATGTTAAAAACTCAAAATAATTGCTATTTAAAGTACTGAGTTTGTGAAATAAAAATATTATCTAAAAATATTGCGTTAAAATCAAGATTAACTTTGATTAAAATTTTTAATCGTTCGATTAACTTCGATTAAATTTTTTAATCGTAGAGCAGCTCTAATATATATATATATATATATATATATATATATATATATATATATATATATATATATATATATATATATATATATATATATATATATATATATATATATATATATATATATATATATAAAGTGTCTTTTACGCTTAAATTAAGATCGTAACTCTTTGCCAGTTCCAACTGAGAATAAAACAGTAAAAATCATTCAAATGTATTTTCTCCTTAATAATAAACGTCAAGACTATATTCTCCAAAATATGCGATAAAAGACAACATCAAATGTTCAAAATGTCCAAATTTCAAACTCAATTGTAATATAAAAATTTCAAAAGCATAGAACACAATGCAAAACTATTTTAAGATTAATAAAACCTGTAAAAAATTTACGCTAATAACTAAAAAAATATTTAAACTTAATCATTGTAAACATATATTCAAAAAATGATCTCACCTCTGATTTCAGCTTGCACCTCTTGCACAGCCATTCTCCGTTTGGTACGTCGTCTTCCTCCAAAGGTGGGTCGCTGTTTTCAAAAAGAAACAAATGTAACATTGCTTGCTACGATTTCTCAAAATGCATTCAAAACCACGACGATTCAAGGTCTCCAGCATTCCACGACTTACAAAATATAAAAAGCCCTTTCAAAATAACCAAAAACTTTTAACGCCTAACGCTTAAAACATCAACATATCGATATAACAAAACTAAATGAAAAAAAAATGACTGACTGGCAGACAAGATGGAATGCAGATGGGCAACGATCGCAGCAAAGCAGGTCTCCTCCCTCCCGGCAGCTGTCGCAGCTGTCGTGATTCGGCAACTTGTCCGGCTTGGTGAACTTGTTACGCTCCTTCACCCTTGATCTTTTGTTCAGCTCATCACTCCTCGGCGGGGCCACGAGTCGACGAATGTCCTTGATGATTATTTATGCGATATTCAGTTCACTTTTCAAAAATGTTTTAAAAACTATTTGAAGCATTAAAGGTTGAAATAACGTAATATTAATTAATACCCAGAAACGAATAACAGTGAAAAGTACTCAACTGCATTCACTATTACGAATTTGGGCAGTTTTCAATTTTATGGTTTTTGCTTTTATCTTCAAGTATTGCTGATAAAAATTCACAAATATCAGTTAAAATGCTTCTTTCCTCAATTTACTGCGTGAGTTCGGCAATGCGCAAACAACGTGACGGCCATTTTACATTCTGTCGCCGTTCTATTCTAACTCAGCTAGCTCAGTTTACAACAGCTCCCTGGTCGTTGAAAAAATACATTAAAACATAATAAAAAAACATAATTTGACTGTACAAACCTCCATGACTCCGCCGGAGAGGTCGAGATCATATTCTCCAATAGACATTCTCAGGAAAAAATCAGTTAATTCAGGTTGGACGACGAAAAATATCTTCACTAACAAAACAAGGCTCCAACCGATCGCTATATCGGTCGCATTTGAAGCAAAAAGCAACAATCCCTGCAACAATCTTATACGTTCTAATTAATTTAAAGAAAGTGAATGAGACCTGACAATTAAGAGCCTAAGATCCTATAAAAGACAAGCTCCTAAATCGGCACAACACCGTAACACAGTTATAGTTAATAGTATCAACCCGAGTCGGTTGAGATATCGGCGATACCCGCGTATTAACTGTATGTATCCATTCATATCATAAGAAGAAAGAGTAATTGTATTTTTAGATGCAATTGTTATAGTCAAAATCAATTTTGATGTGGTTATTTTTTTAGGGGGTTTATGATTATTTTTTAATGTATTGATCCACTTTTCAATCCGAGACATGAAGGAATCCTATGTTTTGCTATGTTTTCTTAAATAAATTATTGGTTGACCTAAAGTTTTTTTATTGCAGATTTGAAAAAATTAATTTTTATTTAATCATTTTATAGTTCACGACATGGCAATTATTATAGCGAGTTACAGCTGGTTGTATTTTAAATCGCAATCTGCTTTTAAATTTATCAAAAAGTTCTAAAGAGCGTTTCGGCAAAAGAGTCGTTTCTGCTTTTATATTTGCTTGTTGAAATTTACAAAATTTGTTTTTTTTTAAGTTTATATTTTTTTTAAAAATGGCTAGTGTATTTTGGAATGTGTTAAAAATTTCTGTCAAAAGGAGGCGTTGCCTTATGTCATGATAATGATGATAAAACCATAATATATATGATATATATAATATATCAATTTCTATTTATGACTATCAGTACATATATGTGACAGAGATATTTTTGACGTTGAATTTGTATTATTATTCAGCTAGTGCTCATTATTGGAGATCTGCATATTCCCTATCGCAGCAATGGCATTCCTGCTCAGTTTAGAAAACTCCTGGTTCCTGGCAAAATCCAGCACATACTTTGTACAGGAAATATCTGCACAAAAGAGATGTACGATTATATGAAAACCCTGGCAAATGACATTCACATTGTCAAAGGAGATTTTGATGATGTGAGTTTACAACGAATTTAAAGCTACTTTTTTAATAATATAAATAACTTGTGTGTGAATCACTCATTATAATTGTTTTAGTGTTGTTTAATAGTTTTTTTTTCTATTATTTCTATAACAAAAAATCCTTTTCAACCAATCAGTCACAAAAACGAAATTAATTGCTTGTTGTTCTTATGGGTTCAAGATGATAAAATGGGCATGCCAAACTAGATTTAAACTGTTTGGTGGGGGAGCAGACACTTGACCTTACCGCCGTAAAACACAGTTTAAAAACGGGGGCCAGATAATAAAAATTTCATATTTTTTTAAAAAGTAGTCAATTTTTCATCCAAATTTGACAGAGGGAAGGGTAATTGTACCTTATTTGAGGAAATATTTCTTTAATTTGAACTTTTTTTCACTTATTCCCAAAGATATTTCTAGTCCCAATATTGTTATAAATATTTCTTGGCATTTAAGAAAAATAAATTTAAAAAACACGGGGGGAGTATAGTTGAGTGGTCATAGTATAATGACTTAAACATTTATAAACTCCACATTCTTGCTCATCAGAATCCAACATTCCCCGAGCAAAAAGTCGTGATGGTTGGCAAGTTCCGGATCGGACTGTGCCACGGACATCAGGTGGTTCCCTGGGGAGATCAGGAAAGTCTTTCTGCACTGCAGAGACAGCTCGATGTTGATGTTCTTGTAACTGGACACACACACAAGTTCGAGATCTTCGAGAGGGAAAACAAACTTTTCATCAATCCTGGCACAGCAACTGGAGCTTTTTCTGCTCTTGACAAGTATGTTTGTTTGGTTTTGAAGATGCCGAATGTTGTTATTTTATTTCTACATTTAATCTTAGCTCTATCACCTCAAGAAAATTATTCTTTATTAAAACTCCCAATTTGATAGGAACATTGTACCCTCCTTCATCCTCCTGGATGTGCAGGCAAGCACCATCATCGCCTATCTCTACCAGCTGGTCATGGGAGAGGTGAAGGTGGAGAGAACGGAATACAAAAAGTGCTAAAAAGCGAGCTGGGCTGAAGATATTGGAAAGAATTTATTGTCGAGAAACGTTTACTTTATTCGATGGTAATATGCTCTCGCCGTGCTATATGATTCGTTTTCACGCTGTTGCCGTTAGATAATATAATTATAAATAGTCAAAATAGTATGTTTGAATGATGGTAAAGATGATGATGATCATTGTCATACAATGAATAATATGAACGGTTTATTTCATTGTTTATTTTTTGTTGATATTTGTCATAGAAATTTTTTTTTGAAGTTTTTGTAATGAAATCTTTCGGTGATTATTTGGATTGAAATGGGTAAAATTTCAATTCAGTTTGAAGGGAGATCATTTTTCTTTTTCCATAGCCAGTGCAAATTTTTTTACGACAATATTACTTTAAATATTACATTATATTACTTTAAACTTTCCCCCGTCCAATCAGAAACTTAATGGAGTTCATATTGTTATTCTCGAACCTCGAAAAGAAACATATTTTATTTATATGGTTGAAATACCTACCTCCAAAAAAGTTGATGAGCTTGCAGCTTGGGGGGGGGGTAAAATAATAAATTTAAGTTGCAAGACTTTGACAACCTAAGAAAATAATGACATGATTCATGGATGAATTTGCATTTTACCAATTTTTGTGTCATCCCATGATTGTGGTGTCACCCAGTGTGGTCCACATCCCCCGGCTCCTAGAGAGTAGAAACGCAACCTTTTGTAGGTTTCAAGTGGATGGGAGGTTCTTGTTATGTTTCCAAGAAAGAATGACAAATCACACACTTTGTCTCAGCGCTAGGCTTCTTTTCCCGAGAAAATAGTCCATCCCTGACCAATCACTCAATAATTATTTCTATAGCGCTATTTAGGTCCGGTAGATTTCACTTTTTATGGAAAAGCCAGCACTTTTCCTGGGAACAGTTTATCCGTCTACCTAATTGAAGGCGCCGCAAAAAAAATAGGAAAAAAGTTCAAGTTAATATTTAGTAATGCTAATTCGTGAAGAGATCACGTGACGTCAGTCGATTGCGCTAGTGTGGCATCGCTGTAGGGGAAGCCCTAGCGTAATAAAAGCGTGAGAGCCATACCTAAAAAATGATACATTTTCTTTTGCGTTTTTATTTTCTATTTATAAGAGGTAGGAATCAGGTCTTTTAAAACATCTGTCACATATTCTTATATGCCGTGGAACTGATCTGGAAATATGACGACCTAATTAGTGAGTTAGATGATATATAAATAAATTCAAAATATTTTTTAGTATTAATATTAAAAAAAACTCTACTTAAAAATTAAATTTAGATTAAACAAATATCTGTACTAATTATTTGTAATCTTGGCTTTTCAAAAGTTTGCTGGCCATAGCTCCTTACGTGTATATAAGCCCTAATTTAGCTGAACTAGTTGCCGACTCGCATAACTTGTTGTTATCTGACGGGTGACGGTTGTTGATAGTGTAGAACATGCTAGCACAGAGAATAAGAATGGCAGATAGCTAATGTAATATTAGTCTAATAAATGGCGCATTAAATTTATTTTCTTAGCATATGGCTCACAAATTAGTTAAATGTTATATAACTTATATATATATACACAAAGCACAATGCTGCGATTATGGCGTCACTGTCCTTCGTCCGAATATAGCCGGTCAGCATCTGCGCTAAATAAGTGATTATCGCCATAGATTATAATAGTATTGATACGCCATACGCCGAATAAGTAAAACTGACTTTCGTTGGTCAAAAGTACCTCTTGATGAGGGTGATAATTTAGGAAGCTGCTTCATAATTTTCTTGAAGCAAGATGTTAATAATTGTATGCATATTAATATAACAATTACCACACACACACACACATACACTTACGTGAATGTAAATATAAATGTACCATATATCTATGAAATGTACATATACGTTATATGTATGTATGTATGTATGTATGTATGTACCTATGTATGTATATATGTATGTATGTATATTACGTATATATATATGTATGTATATATATATATATATATATATATATATATATATATATATATATATATATATATATATATATATATATATATATATATATATATATATATATAATATAGCTCAATAGTGTCTGACATGAATTTCCTATTATCGTTTTGCATTATTATATAGACGTCCATGCATTATCATATGACAAGATTTGACCGAGAAATAGTAACTCATTTAATTTTTCTGTGAATTTCAAGCAGAGTTCGGCTTAACAGAATTATATGAAAACGCAGAAGTGTAAATATAAATAGTTTGACCGATGGTCAAATATTTAAATATCTATTTTTATGGCACTTTTATGTCTTTTGTTTTTCCTTGCCCCACGTCAACATGGCTGCCTGGGTCACAGGAATTATACCCGGTCGTATCATTCGTTCGACCAGTACCGCTTGTTGATTTATACACGGTTAGTTTACTTTTAGATGTAAATTTAAAATCTACAATTTTTTTAATTTCTTTTTTCTAGTGAAGATTATAATTTAAACACCTAATCTAAATACATAAGTTTTGTAGAGGTAGAGTATTATTTTTGCTTAGGTTACGGTTAGCGGTTAGGACAGGCTATTTAACATTACGCGTTGGATTATGAATAGTAGATTCTATCTATTAGTTTAGTAACATCATCATAGAAAATAATCACTTATTTTTTTTAAAACGATTAAAATTAACTAACGCTTCAAAGAACAAAACAAACAAATAATTAAATGTAGATTAGTTAGTGCTAGTCCAATTTCACTGGATCGTGCCTGAAAGTACTGGAAGTTGAAGCTTCTTCATTTTGACATCCGTTTAAGTTGCTACCGTTTGTATTACTTGAGCTAAAAATAAAAAATTTTAAACGTCAAAGATGAATAGGTGTCTACATTAAAAATTGGATAGTTCTACCTAGTAGTTGTTGAACTACTTGATTGGTTGCGAACTGGCTCGTTATGATAGTACCAGTCACAGCGTTGATAGCTTCCCCTGTTCGGGCTAGCTAGGGATTGTTTAGAAGATGGTCCCGGCTGCATGTTGAGCAAGTCAGGTCTTCCACCCTGTTTTGCCAAGCGCGTATATGCGCTGTCAGTATCTTTGATCCAGCCATGTTTTGACTGAGGTTCGTCCGAATTAGATCCACTGTGTCCTAATCCGGGTATTTGAGACAGCAATGGATAGCCAGCTGCTTGCTTGCTATCATTTTTTGGTGGCACGTGGTAAAACCAAGCTGAATTAAAGTAATTAATACCTACACGTGAATCTGAGTCTATGATGGTCTTTAGTTTTTAAGATAAAACAGATAAATTTATGATAAATTGGTCATTAACTGGTTCGTCTGAAATGGTGCACTAGGTTTCAGCCAAATATTTCAACCCACGTAAATCCGGAGGAAATCAACTTATTGGCTATCTATAACCATTTATTAATAATAATGAACAATAGAGATATTGAAATTTGACAGCTTTTGAAATATAAACAAACATTACCTTGGCCAATAGGTTCTTCTTTTTTTCGATTCATCGCAGTCACAAAAAATCTGAAATTGTTTTGTCTGAGATGAAGATTGTCGTTAACGGGTTTCGCCATGGCAACGGTGGCTTAAGAAGCAGAAAAAATAAATTTTAATAAAAAATTTTTTAAGATTTATTTATTTGTAGTGGCAATATTAGCAGTAAAAAATTATTTTAATGTAATCTCTCGTAACTGAGTTCTTTGTTTTGATAGCCACTCATCAATTCCTCCATTAACGCCAACTGACTTCTGATTTTGCTGTCACGTTCGATTGTGGCGTGGCGTATATTATTGCTCAATAGTAAACTAGAGTATTTAGATTAGCTGGGATTGAGTATTTCAATTGAATTAAAGTGGGTTATCCACAACATGGGGGACTTCGAGGTCTTCAACCAATTCAAACATGGTTGTTATTCTGATGATTTTACGATTCTTACCTTTTAGTATGCGATAACTTATGATAACAGATACAGATAATCTGAGCGGCAGAATCGATGCTAATTAAATCGCCAGTGGTGTAACTAAATACTTCATCGGACGGTAATTTTTAAAAAGCGCAGAAAAATTCATCATAGTAGTCTCCACTTTTACGTGGCAATTTGTAGCATCTACTACACTACTACACTATAATAAAAGATATGATTGGTATGAATAAAACCTATTTAATAATAAACGGTTTCAAGAAAGATCTTGGTGATTGTTACTAGTGAGGAGAAATCTGAAGTGAAATATCAATTGCATATAAGTATTTTACAATATTGATTAAAAACATTGTGAGAAGTGATTAAGGATCATAAAAATCTCATAAATGAGTAAATTTAAATCAATGAATTAAAATAAGTACAATACAATAGTTTTTATGCACCCTGGATGTTAGCCTCGCCTAATGGCCACCCTACTCACAAATGGTGATTGATTGATATGTTACTATATTTTACAAGCTTTTCTTCAGCTACACATTTTCGTTGAATTTCGTGACAAAGTTTGTTATCACATCTTGACCTATCTCCCAGTATTTTTTCAAGATGAAATTTTGAAAGATAAGTTTACCATTTTCTACAATCAGTTTACCCATTTGGATATGCAATTTTAAAAAAAAAGATAAATGTATAAAAATAAACAAACAGAGGACAGTCATGGTGTGATCAAAGCAGATTTATTTATAGGAGTACTTTAAATAAATGAAGAATAAAAATATGGTTATGCCAGTGCATCACCATGGAAAAAGAAAACAAACTCAAAGAGAATAGAGTGCTGAAAGAGACATATTCGTAAAATTACTTCTACGGCTTAATGATACACAAACGTTAACAGGAGTCGCATTACAGACCTTATCCTAGCCCTCAAACCTAATGTTTTATTAAAATTATGGTTATTTAAAATGATAAACGAAGTAATTGTGAGAAATTGCTGGCGTGATGCTGTACTTCTTAGCTGGTGGTTTTTTGCAAACAACTTTTTTTCATAAAATATTGAAATATTTTTTGGATCAATGTGTTCGTGTTTTAATTATCTGTCCACTGGTCACATAGGGTAAATAAAAGATAAGAATCCAGCTCATATAATTTAATAAAAAAGGTTTAAAGAAAAATCTCAGAAGTGAAATATCAATATCATATAAGTTTTTCACAATCTCGATTATAAACATTGTGAGAAGTTATTAAGGATTAGAAAACATAATATTCTTAATGCCAAACAATCTAATAAATACGTACAAATAAACAACGAATGCATGAAAAAATGTTTGCCTTAAAGCCACCACACTCACAAATAATTATAAGAATTTAGTTATAGTAGATTTTAGTTATAAATTGAAGTTATTAAATGACTTCTGTGTAGGTGGCCATTTTGTGTTTTTTAGCTAACCTATGCTGAAGTTTAGCCTTTTCTAATCTGAAGCTACAAAACTTTCTTTGTTCTGGTTTGATGTTATTTCATTTTTAAATATAATCAAATATGATTAGGTACGAGTAGTGTACGTTTGCCTTCTCAACCCAAGTATTTTTTGCTGACTGATTAATAGAAACCTTTCCTCCACAAATCAGGCTTCAAAAAGCAGATGAAGAAATTGTCACAATACAACGTCAATTTAAATTTAATAATTAACGTGATATTTAATTCACCTGTTAGTTATCTTTGTCAGGATAAATCAGTTCTGTAATATAAATAAGTTTTTTTTAAAAGACTTTAAAAGATATGAGGCTTAGACCTTATTGGCTCCCTATCGGAGCACATTTACATAATTCGCAAAAATTAAATTTTGAAAGGAAACAAATGTATAGATAAATAAAATTAACTTTTACAGAACAGCCTAGCATGGATTCCAAAGGCATGAAGGTCCCTGACAGATGGCTCAACTGTCCCAGAAGGAGCCAGTTGATAGCTGAACGATTCATTGTCTTTAAGACCCTTCTTGATTCCAAGTACGACAGTCTAGTGCCAGAGGAGAAGAGATTTGATTGGAAGATGCTTCGGTCTTCTGTGAACAGCGCCTTTGTGAGTCGATATAAATTTTGCGTTCGTTATATCTTTGCAATGTCCAAGTGAGACAATGGATGGTAACTGCTGTTGCACTTTGCCTTTTTTTGGCTTTTTTACCCTGAGCACGTGCAAATGCACATGTCTGTGGATGTGTGATAATACATGTCTAGATTCTGTCAATGCTGAAGATGAGATTTGTGTTAATTTGTGCCTACTACTATTACTGTTAGTTTTTCTGTTGATGGATCACAAAATGTGTATTTAATTATTAGTAGTATTGAATTCTATTAAGTTGCCTGAATTAGTTTTACAATTATCACTTTCTCGTCCTCTTTACAGCGTAAAAACTTGGGTCTCGTAATCGATCTGACGTACACCGACAAATTCTATGACAAAGCCGAAGTGGAAAACAGCGGCTGCAAGCACGTAAAGCTGAGTTGTCGGGGGTGAGGCCGATTTGAATATAAGTCTTTCGTTATGCGCCGGCACTCGTTGATACGATTACAATTTTGAATGTAACAGGAAAATTAAGCAGTTACACATTTAATGTAATTAAGATATCACTTACTTAATGTAATTAATATATTACATACTTAATGTAATTAATATATTACATAACTTAATGTAATTAATATATTACATTAAGTATGTAATTAATATATTACATACTTAATGTAATTAAGATATTACATACTTAATGTAATTAATAGTTAGTGCAATAGAAAAATTACGTAGGTAGTTATTGTTATTAATGTAGCTAATGTTATTGGAATATAGGATTACACTCATTATAAGTGGAAAATATCTTTTCGTAGTTAGTATTAATTGTAGTTAATATAGCTAGAATATAACATAAGAAAAAGTTATCGTATTTGGTGTAATATTAAGGTTATTATTGTCGCAATTGAAGACACATTTTTCTCGATTAAGATTATAGCAAAGTTTAGTTATTTAACATTAAAGATTACTTAATAATCATTTAACTCAAAGCGGAGAATATAAGCGAGCTTCCAGTTGATATAATCTATGAAGTCGTTATCAATTCGCCTCTTTTGACTCCAACCAGTTTCGGCGAGGCTCCTACCCCAGAGATCACCGAGCGTTTCATTAAAATCGTTCAGTCCTTTGCCGAATCAAACCCGACCGACCTGATCGGGGTGCACTGCACCCACGGCTTCAATCGCTCGGGGTTTTGCGTCATAGCCTATCTTGTATCCACTCTGGACTGGGATCTACACGCAGCTGTCAGTGTCTTCGCCAAGGCCCGCGAACCTGGAATCTATAAAGAAGACTACCTCAAGGAACTCGTCAAGCGTTATGGAGACGATGAAGAGTGTACACTGACTCCTCCAGCTCTCCCTGACTGGCACCTGGAATATGATGACTCGGATAAAGGATCGAGAGGCAAGCCAAATCGTGGGGCCAAAGTTAAAGTGAGTGGAAGTACTAGGGCGTGATGGTTTTTTTTGCATGATTGCATGCCTGGAGAAGGGAATTATGTGGATTTGCTGATAGCTCTGCAGGCTGTAAAAAAAATTTGACATGTTTACATATTAAATACAACTGCCTAACTTGCTTGACCACAGAACGGCCTTTTCATGGACGGCCTGGTTCCAGACGTTGAAACGATACGCGACCCCCACCTGCTCGCCGAACTCCAAAGCACCGTATCTCAGATGTGCGACTGGACCGGGAAAAACTTTCCAGGCGCCCAGCCCGTCAGCATGGATATGAAGAACCTAAATATGCTGATAGAAGCAAGGTACAAGGTCAGCTGGAAGGCTGATGGTCAGCGCTACATGATGCTCATCAAGGGCCAGGACAAGATTTACATGTTCGACCGAGACTTTGCAGCATACTTGGTCAAGCCCGGAAAGATGACATTCCCCCAAAGAAAAGACCCTTCGCAACATGTTTATGATACGCTTCTTGATGGGGTTTGTTTTATTATTCATTTCTTATTTGTGTTTACTTCATTTATTTATGTTATAATTTGTTTTTATTTTTTTTATTGTTTACATTATTATCACAAATATTTATTTATATGCTTTTCATAATGTACTCAAAAGCATAGAGCTATCAAACAAATAAAAAATAAGCCAAAATAAACTATAAAATTCAGTTTAAATTGTTAATTTTAAATCAGGAAATGATCATAGACGTATACCAGGGAGTCAATCGTCCAAGATACTTGATTTACGACATAATAAAGTTCCAGGTAATCTTTTTGGCCTATTTGATTATATGGTTTAAAATTTAAACAAGTTAGCTCTGAGTTCAATATAATGACAATGTTTAATCCTGTAAAGCATTTGACATAAAGATTGCTGTGATAAATTCATTATATGCAACAAATTGGAACATTGAAAACAATATATAACATTGCAACAAATTGGAACCTTGAAAACAATATATAACATTGCAACAAATTGGAACCTTGAAAACAATATAGAACATTACAACAAATTGGAACATTAAAAACAATATAGAACATTGAAAACAATATAGAACATTGAAAACAATATAGAACATTGAAAGCAATATAGAACATTGAAAGCAATATAGAACATTGAAAACAATATAGAACATAGCAACAAAACATATGTTGGCTTTGTAGTTTGCAAGCTTATATGACTACCAAATCGTGTTAATTTTTCGACACAACATGCATCGATCTATTTTACTGAGCTTCACCGCGTCAAATTTCAGAACGTCGATGTCAAAGGAGTCGACTTCGTCAGACGAGAGTTGTGCATGAAGGCTGAGATAGTCGGTCCGAGGGATGATCTCTACATGAGGGGCATGCTCGACAAGACAAAAGAACCGTTCAGCGTCCGAGTCAAAGACTTCTGGGACTTGATAGCAGCCAGGAAGGTTTGTAATTCTGATCTTACTTGACTATAAATTAACTTTTATTTAGCAAATTGGATGAATTTTTGGGCTAAAATGCATGTAATTTTCTCCTCTTCAGATTCTTGATGGCAGTTTCAGTAAGCAGGTTTCTCATGAAATTGATGGTCTCATATTCCAACCTGTGGCCGAGGTAGTTTTTTCAGTTTCATCTTCATTCTCTAGCGGTATCAAATTTTAAAATGAGAAAGGATTATATTGATAAGAATGTTTACAAAATTGTCATTGAAAGTTTGTATTAAAAAATGTCTTGCTTTATAATACTACCATGCCACACTCTTTATGTCTTTCACTAGCCGTACCGTCGGAATTATAATTAAAATAATTACTATAAATGATAATGTTGCTGAATCGTAGCATGTTATAATTATGAATATTCGGTTGGTTCTTTAATATTTCCTGTTTTGTCCAGCCATACAAAATGGGTCAGTGCCCTAACATTCTCAAATGGAAGCCACCCCACCTGAACTCCGTTGACTTTCGACTATCGATCGTGAGAGAGGAACGCCTCGGCATGCTCCCCGGTCCGATCGGTAAGCTCATGGTCGGGGGTTCGGCCGTGCCGTTTGCAGAGATGAGGGTCACGAAGGATCTGAAACAGTACAACAACAAAATCATCGAGTGCTCGTACGACATTACGAAGAACAGCTGGAAGTTCTTGAGGGAAAGGACGGACAAGTCTTTCCCGAATCACTACAATACGGCAACAGGTAAGACGTTTGTATCTATCTGCATTTGTTTAGAACCATCCGACTATTTGTTATTCTGCATTCGTTTAGAACCATCCGATTTTAAGAGTCATGACTATTTGTTATTCGATCATTATCGTGGTTAGTGTACTGCGGTATCCTGTCATTCTTTTATCATGCGATTTAAATCGATTGGTTAACTAATTATTTTTTTTAATGATCTCTTAACAGCGGTTATGAACAGCATCAGACATCCCGTCACAAAAGAGCTACTGTACAACATCATCGAAAACCAGTCATACGAAGTCAGACAGAAATTTCACGCGGCTCGGCAGATGTCGGGCCAACCCTGCTCCCAGCAAATGTCTGGACATCACCGACTGCAACATCCCAGCTCTAATATAAACGGTTCACTGTCACTAAATTCTAATGGCTCCTCATCATCTACTCCACCAACTAGGGGCATGAAACGTCCCATGGTTTCCCGGCACGACCCCTTAAATCTGAACGCCGAACTAGAAGAAATGGCAGGTGACGGCGTGGGCTTCACTTTCTCCATGGACGACCCGCTGGGACTGAAGAGAGCCGACGTCTCGGAACCCCCGATGAAAATGCAAAGAAGGTGTTAAAGATTTTACTGTCGGGGTTGAAATCTCTGCGTCTCCCGGGGCGAAAGTGGAGATTTTGTTCTTGATTGATAATGAATGTGCATGGTGTGACACCATCTGTCCAAAAAAACCTGCAGTGTCGTGTGTCACACAGCTATCTATAATAAGATTGACAAATGCTGTTGTGAGATGATTATGTTTTATCACGTGGAGTTTGATATGTTTTTTAATACATTCGACTTTCTGTTTTAAGTTAGCCTTTTGTAAATAAATATTGCCTTATTTTGTTCAGTAATCTTTGTATAGGGCTGTGTGAGTGTGGATGTAAGTATGTATGTGTAATATGTGTATACAAGAGAGTGCACAGAACTGTATCAAGAAGTCAGCAACAAACTTACATAATATATTAAGAGTTTTATATGATTTTATTTAAACTATTTATTGCAAAATCAATTTGTTGCATGCAGTCATTTGTGACATCGTTATGCAGTTGTGGCGTTAGATTGGCTGGATCCTCCATGAAATGAACTTAATATTTCTGTTTTTGGCCGACTAACCAAGTTGATTTTTTAATGTCTACCTAATTGTCGAGGGTTACAAATGTCTACATTTTATTTTTGTGTTGTAATTTTATGGTCGTGATGTGTTCAGTTCTATGTTAAATTGGTAGTGGATGAACAGACTAGCATTAGATTATCAAACTTGTTGAAAGTAATATTTATATGCAAGGCTGACTAGGGGTGCTGAAGCAAGAACTCATCATGAAAAATATTTTGTACATAACTAAAGCGCTTACAATATTTTGTGTAATTGAGCAAACAATGAACTCTACATTCTTACTCTTGCATTTCGTAAATTCTTAGACCCCGGTTATGCCTCTGTACTACAGTGGCCATACACTTCAATTGCAGAATAATAATGTATTAATCCATGCTAACTTCTCGCGTATGCAAACCATTTGCTTCTCTGGTGCCTACGTAATATAATATGACTGGCCCATAATTGTAATTTTTTTATTAAGTTACAGTGACGATGGGTCTAGGGATTCCTGGGGCGGGGGGTGGATGCTTTTAAGTGATTTCGTAAGCTAGTCGTAAGTAAATTTTCTAAGCTTTTACTTCCGACTGTGGCCATTGTGCAAAAACTATTCTACCCAATATATAATCTGGTGGAGAAATGCAATCCTGTCATATACCTGCACTATTTCCTCATGAATGCAGTATATAATATCAATTTGTTTAAGGGTATATGGTTTTCCAAGAAACATAAGTGACGAGCTTTTTAAAAAAATCACTTTAATAAAATCTGGTTATGTTATGCATTTATTCACCATGTAAAAGTCCAGATACGTACAAGAAGCGGCAGTAAAAAGGAATGAAAATTCGGAGTTTGTTGAGCATGTAATAAATAAATAGATGGTCATTATATTCAGTGACTGAATATATGAACTACATGAGTCTGGGAAAAGAGATGCTTTCACAGAAACCTACAGTTGCAATGTTTTGTTGCCATTCAATTCTGTGTGTATCACTGTCAGAATGACATAAATCTCTTTAGAACGAACCTGACCAATATATCCACCACTCTGAGGTGTATCAAAATAAAAGACAAGATCACTTTTTAATCCATTTTAATAGCCTACACTATCAATCATACAACGGCACAAAAATTGGTATGAACAGCGGTCAAAAGTAGAACACATATTATTACAACAGTACAATTAACAATTATTTCAAACTGTCTCTCATATGCAGAACACCCTCACAAAAGCCACACTAATAGCAAACTAGAGCTGTATCATCTTTAAGGTTTCAGCAACAACTTCAGCTTTGAAGCTGGTTTCTGAGGGAATGCGCCAAGTAAGCGATGATGCAGATGGCCGAAGCAGCGATATGTTCGGTTTGGATCCACGGACCTCTTGACGTACCCTAGAGAGAGAAAAAAAAGAGTCACTGTTAAATATAGGATGACCCTTACACTGATACGCTAAATTAAATTGAACAATTGATTAGCTGTATCATCTTCACTATCATACTTCAACCACCTAAGAGCATTTGCTAAGAAAATAATAAATGATGATATATCAGCAATGATATTAATTTAAACAAAAAAAAAAGGAATTTCAAATAACCAAATGATTGAGATTGATCTCATAGAGGCTCTTCACGGCAGACGTGGTTTCGCCAGTTCTCTGAGCCTGAAATTACCATTCAAAATGAAAATATGCATAGAAACCCTCTATTGAAACATTGTACGATGTACATTACTTTAAATTTGTCAAACATTAATAACAATTTAAGAGTAAATTAATTAATTAATTAATGTTAAACCTTTCTGAGATCTGTGAACTGTTCATCATCAAACAGTCTGAGAGTGTAACTTCCCTTCGGTAATTTCTTGTGTTCACCGCTCAAACTGACCTGCGTTCAATTAATAAATAAAATTTAAAAATACATTTCTATACAACAAAAGCAAAAAAAAAATCGCTAATTTATTACAAACTTTTGACTAAACAGTTACATGTAACCAGGTTTCCTAGAGGCAACGCTGTATAAATGCTCAATCACTATTTCATTCTTATTTTTAAGGAATATAAACATGTCATCACTTTTTCAAAGATGATTTTTTGTAAGCAGGTCTTTCTTATTTCTCCAACGCAGTGCCTCGTGATGCCTGCAATACGGGACGGTGGGTGGTGCGAAACCCCGACTCTTAATGACATCAGATTTGCCACTCCTTATCCATCCCCGCGATTCAACGTAATCCAGTGACGGACCACAATATAGAATAGAACGAATGAACGCATTGTACTTACTTGGTACTTGTTCGAATCAACATCCCTGGTGACAGCCAAAGTTTTTCCGTTCAGCTCAGCATGGAGGTTGATGTCCTGGTTATAGTTAATAAAGTAAAATTTTATTTTTATTAAGTTTTAATGCTTCTACAAATAGCACAAAAACAATCCAAATATTTGTCACATAATGTAATAAGTTAAATGAAGATATAATATACTCGATGAAAAGTTAACCCAGAAAATTACTAATCTCCTAACCAACAAACATGGCTTAACTTGGTATAAAGAATTAAATAAAAAAACATTTTTTAAAAATAAAAATACCTTAGCATCATTTTCACACGCCAGAGTAAATTCAACAACAAACACAGTTTCCGAGGATACTTGCGCATCGGAAGTAGAAAAAAATGTCGAAGCCACTTGAGGAGAGGTGCACAGTTCTCCTGATAACAAAAATTTATTTTTAAGTTATTTAAACAAAAACTTCCATGCTCAACATTTAATTACAATTATTTTTTTCTAAAATAAAATCAATACACTTGAAAGATTACAAATAGCAGAATATGCGTAACTTTTTTACTTAAAACTTATTTTGCTTGGTGTGCTCTGCTTTAAAGCGTCAGTCTGCTCTGAATCGTGACTTGTGGAAGAACTTGTTATGGAGAGAACATCCAGCCCCAGCTTACCGTGAACAAGGGACGTTTTAAAAATAAATGGTGATGATGATGATGACAGAAAATAAGGATTTCACAGCAAAGAGGTGGTAAAAAATTTAAATAAATATGATTAGATAAGAAAACCTCATGCTTAATTGGTTTAGTACAGAGCTAAAATTAGGCTGTGGCTGCACCAAAAAGGGCTTTCTCAGAACTCAACGAAATAAAAATGATTGGTTTCGTTATTCGGCCGAATACAAACGACTGAGCAATATTACAATTTAATAAAAAGATTAAAGTGTAAAAAGTAATCTTTAATTGTAAAAATAAAAAAGTTATTTGATAAATGATGCATAATCCATTGCTAACTCTAAATTTTAAAGTTGCATGATAAACTCAACACGACTCAATTTGAATACGAATTCAAGAAAAATGAATCATGCTAATATCTTCATAATAAGATCTTAAACTATACAATATATCTCTAATCTTAAGTTAAGATTCTTAACTTAAGAGTCAAGTCAGGACATTCAACCCCGTGTCCATACCATATGATTTGTGATGTGATGCCGATGCGCAACGCAAGCGCAAGACTAAGACTAAGACTAAGACCGACACGACGCGCATAAGGCAGCTTAAAGAGGACTGAAATTACAAATATTTGTTAAAATAAAAAGTTATATACCTGCAGAGAGCGTGACAAAAATTAGGCAGACACCAAAAACGACTTGAAATCGTGAAAGCTCCATCATATCTCGGCTTCGTGGCAACTTCGTTTGTGCGCGATCACTTCCGATTACGACTGAAAGTGGATTTCACCGTGATTAGCATCGATTATACGTAGGTGATCCAGAATAGAAACATTTAAATATATTAATACAAACTATTATTTTATTTTATTTTATTTCAAGTTTAAATTTTTTTAATTATAGCAGAAGGGAAGGTTTAGACAACTTACTCTGGCACAGAGTTGACGGGTCAAATTTAGCCGACCCGACCCGAACCACCTGCCCTACCCATAATCTCTCTTGACTTAGTGACCAGACCCGACCTAACTTAATTTTTATTTATTAAGCAATCTTAATTTTGCATAATTGTTTATTTTTTTAATCGAAACGCAATATTACAAGTCATTTTTATGAAGTAGGTATCGCATTTCACGATCTCTACCCTACCTCTACTTATCATCAGAGCCGGCTCGTGTAACATATTTTATGTGTGCGAGAATAAATAAGGCGCCTTTTACATTACTTTAAATAATACAACAATAAATACTACAAATAAAATAACTTTTCTAAGACTTTTATTGATTTTAAACATATTTTTAGGTAGAAAACGGAACACGTCCAGCTTTAGATTGAACCAAATTTAATCTTAAAGAATTAATAACTACAGATTTAGAATTTCTGTTTTCAATAGAAACTATTAATAAACCATTTAAACGTTTCTGGACCATTTGTTAATCGTAGATATTTTTTTTATAGAAAAATTACGTTCCAGTTCCCCTACTACCAGTTACTGGTAGTGTTAATTATATTTGTAGGAAAATTAAACATTAGGAAACTCTTTCAAACTGACTATCATAAATCCATTTAAGCACAGATTTTGGTGATTTTTTGTCTAATTTCCGTGATTATTAATTAAATTCAAGAAACAAATCTTCTGAATACACATGTTTTGATTCACCACGAGCCAATACTTTTTCCAGTAATCTACATTTTTTATTCATGTTTTTCCTATTTTATAATTATCTTTGATATTGTACTTGAATAGTTTTCAAATTGTTCAATTATCGATTCTTTAACTGTTTTAAAGAGGACATCAAAACACTTTTTTTGAATTTTTGGTTTGGTTCTATATCGCCATCTTCAAAAGGTTTATCATCAACAAATCTTTTTCTTGGTCTTTCACGTGAACTAAAACAGAATTCGTCAGTCAAATTTGCCTCATTAGCTAGAGTTCTAGTTTTTGAAATATAAACTTTGTACTAAAAACTTAAAAATAATATGTGTGTGTTAGTAATAAAATTTTTTGAACCAAAAACCATTCAGAAGATAAAAGCGCTGGGCGAATGTCGAATACATAACCCTGTCAGTAAGCTATATAATGGCGGGAAAGTTTTGCCCCCCCCCCTGGAAAATGCTCTCCCGCTCTGCTTATTTTGTTACCAATTTTAATTTTTTTCACAGAAACCTTTAACCATTTACTCTCAAGGTTGTGTGAAAATTTTATTACAAAAGGAAAAGCGACCGGGAACGGGAAAACAAGCAAGAGCGGGAAATCGACCGGGAGCGGGAAAACGACCGGGAGCGGGAAAACGACCGGGAGCGGGAGAGCAAGCGGGGAAGCTAAAAATAGTTGATAGTGTCAATCTAATACTTGAGTCCAGGTAGAATATATGTTAACACTTTTATTAGTGAAAAAATTCGTTTTGGGATGCTAAATAAATTCAAATTAAATTGTTATTTGATTAACTCACAAGTTAAACTATTAATTATGGCAGATATTCCAACATGTCTTCATTGTTACAATTTTTAGCCAAATATTCTGTCCTTATTAATCTTTCCAATGTAGTGTTGATCATTTCTTCAGTTGCTGTGAAAAGTGCTTCTGATTCATCACAGATTTCTTTAATTAGGTCGATCTTGTTCATCGTTCGTTTCAATTTCATTTTTCGAACAATAGCAGCCTGTAGATACAGCTTCCTATCTTCTGCTGTCGATTTGTCTACGTGGGTGATAGCCTTCAAATTTTCTTTGACTTGATAAGAAGCCAATTTGAAATTACTTTTCTTGTTGAAAAAATTCATGTTAAGAGCATATTTTGATATGTTTTCTAACAACAGTATTTTGCTGCCGATTAGTTGTTCAAGACATTGTTCCAAGCATTCTTTATACAATCCAGTGCATGTAGCAATATGTTCTAATGTCATGTTGTCGTTTTCGTTAAATGTGAGAAGTACTAACGCCGAGTATAGGGATAAATCAACAGTGTAACGTTGATTTAAGTGACTCATTTCCAGTTTACACCTGTCCAAATTGTAATTCCAAATAAGCTTTTTATGTCTGTGTTCGTTTAGATGAAATTTGTTAAACAAATCTTTGCATTTCACCAGATCGCTTGGCAAGCATGGATTGCCACAACTTTTTGTGGGTTCAGGCCAGAAATGTTGTTTAATAACTGTAACTTTAAAAGTTATATTTGGAATATTTTCTGAGTGATCCTTCATAAACACTTGCATTAATATTTGGCTGTGCTTTGTCTCAGATATAAGTTGGCTGTAATTGCGGACATTAGCCAAAACACATTCCTGTTTAAGAAGGCTAACCGCCAATTCTTCAGTTAATAATAATGATGAAGGGCAATCAATAACTCTTCTTAATAAAAATCTGCTATAAAGTTTGTTAAAGACATCTTTGTCTTTCAGCTGCTTAAAAACTACTGCTGCCCATGATAGTTTACTTTTTGTGAAGGTTTCATCTATCTTAGGGCTATTTCTTATAACCTGGTCATAATATTTAGCCAAAGTAGCTGGACAAACACCGTTCATGAAACTGGAAAACTCAGAATTCATAATGGCTGCTTTAATGCTGTTTGTCAGTACGTCAGTAAACTTTTTATCAGAACAAAAATGTGTAGAAATGAGTTGATTAAGACTCATGTATTCCTCTACAATAGTGTCAATAAAACTGGTAAATAAACTTTTTTCTTTGATTTCTTTTATAACATTTACAAATTTAGAATCTGCAAATTTTCCAAACTCTTTTTTCATCATATTTTTTAAATCATTGTAAGGAAGAAGCAGTTTGTAAATGTTTTCTGCGTGTTTATCTTTTCTCTGCTCAAAGATATTTGCAAGGCCATTTTGAATATACTCAGAATGATCTTTAATAAGTCTGTTGTTGACTTTGTTTAAAATTAAAAATTTGGATTTTTGATTTAGATATCTCTTTATAACTGCTTCCTCTTTATCAAGTAGTTTAAGACATAGTTCACTATATTCTCCTAAACTGTTGTTTTGGATGAGCTTTGAAGATGTGTGACGATAGTGCTTGCTGGCTTGATTAACAGCAGGGGTTTCAAAAAATGCACTGTACAGACCGTAAAGGCCTATATCTATTAGGTAATTAAGAATATTTTGAATGCATTTTTGATTTTTAGAAACAAATCCAGATCGGTCATCTTTAAACACCTGTTCCATTTGTTCTGTTAAACGTTGAGATTGTTTTTCCATCAACTCCCTTAACGTATCCGAAGTTGATTTCAGAACTGGTGCTGACTGTGATGCAAATGGACTGACAAATATTTTCATAAACCTGTTGAATTGATAAAATAAGTCGTTGATGCGAGATGTCACGACCTTGAAGTCCAACAAAATTGAGTCAAGGCATTCCAAATAATTGTCACAAAAATTCAGCTGGCTGAAATGATTTTCAAGCCAATTTTTTAATTTTGTTTCGATGATCTCGCAGATTTCAAAGTTTATAGTGTCATTTCTGGACTCGCAAAGACTGGGAACATACGACATCATACATTTCATAAAAAATTCTCTATCGCACTTTCCATAACAAATTTCATGTATAGCATTTTCAAGCATTGACATTGTGGCCGTCATTTTTAAGGGTTATTTTTAAAGATTTAACTGAAGAAAAGTATAATTGAACTAGTTTGTTTATTTTTCGAAAACCCTTTGAGCTGTTATTATGGGAAAAAGTTAATAACTTTATATATATATATATATATATATATTTTTATATATATATAATATATATATATATACACATATATATATACATATACATATATATATACACATATATATACATATATATACATATATATATATATATATATATATATATATATATATATATATATATATATATATACATACACACATATAGTATTAAAGTGAATATAGGAATAGTAACTATTACAAAGATATATGCAGGGTTGTTAAGAGCGGTAGCGCCGCGCTACCGCTACTGTAGCGGCGCTAATTTTAAGGTAGCGGTAGCGGTAGCGGCGCTACTATTGGCTGAGAAGATCGTTGATGGTAGCGCCGCTACATTTTTTGGCTGTTCTCAGCGCTATTCGCTACCGCTACTTTTTTTCAAAAACAAAATATGTTTTTTTTATTAATTAAGTGATTTTCAATGTATTTAGTTTTTATTTGAAGCATGCATGAAACCGGAATCTGGTTGATTGATCGACGAGCGTGAGCATCTCTTTGAAATGAGGAATCCTTCCTGACCTTGCTAAAGCGAGCGTGTGCATCTCTTTGAAGCTTAGCAGAAGTGGTATCGGGTGTTAGTGACACTTAGTGATGTTTTGAGGTGTATGGTATCTGGCTGTCTGTTTGAGTGTGTATAAACCTACAGTTTGTACGAACAGTTGAAGGCAGTTTTTTTAAACTTTTTATTCAATTGTCTTTTGCTCGTTTGATCTCAAGATCTTGACGTTATTTTTTGTCTAGTTTTATTCACTGTATGTGACGAATAAAATTGCTGTATATTACAGCAATGTCTTCTACAAGCTTGTTGATTGCTCGAGGCATGAGTGTCTTTGAAACGTGACCCCTTGGTGTTAGATGACCACTGCCATGCGTGATGCTTTGAAGTGTTTGTGGCCTTTGGTGAATGAGTACATATACGGTTTACGAAAACTGAATTTAGTTTTTCTGGTGCTGTTTCAACTTTTCCTTCGTTATCGCATGCTTGCTCGAACTTAAAATTTATACGTTATTTCTTGTCTAGTTGTTTAATTTTATCTTTTGTGGGAAAAACAGTCGTTATCTTACCACATAGAACGTACAATATGTCAAAAACCAAAAAACCAAGTAGGGATAATGCTAAAAAGTCTAGTGAAATCGATCGTGTAGGGCGGATTTGCGTACCACCGGTTATTTTGTCTACACCGGCGAAGGCGAAACGGAAGGAAGTTCTCTGTATCGTTGTCTGCATTGTCCAACCGGTACACAAGGAAAGAAAATTTCGTCTGGCAACAAGTCGAGATTCAATTTGAAGAAACACATGACGGTTTGAAATGATGATGTTTTTGCGCATGGCAAAGTTTTAGTCGTACAAAGAAACTAGAAGGGAAGAGATTTTAATGTTTTAAACTTTAGTGTATTTTCAAACTTTTTTAAATGGTTTTATTTCTTCGAAGTCATTTTTTCATTGTTATTTTAAGCCATTTAATTAAAAGAAAACAAACGATGGATAACGATGTTGATGATGATGATATAGAAAACAAGTCAGTTTATTAACTCTGAAGTCAACAAAAATTTGTGTTATTATTGAATGCAACGAAATGATGTTGACGTCATATAAAAATCATATACGGTTTGTTAATGCTACTTTGTAACTTTTTGCGAGTCCTTATCAGAGTAGCGGTAACAATAGCGGTAGCGGTAGCGACGCTACTTATAAATTTCAGTAGCGGTAGCGGTAGCGCCGCTACTAATAAGACTGGTAGCGGTAGCGAAGAGCGGCGCTATTTTGAAAAGGTAGCGTTAACAACCCTGGATATATGTACAGTGCATGGTAAAAAAGATAGACATCGATTATGATTAAAAAGATAAAAATGTATGACAAATAATTATTAATAGGATATAACATAAAATTATTAAAGTCAGAAAACGAATATTAATAGCTGTAATATTTAATATTTGATATTTAATCAGTCAGTCAGTCAGTCAGTCAGTTAGTCAGTCAGTCAGTTAGTCAGTCAGTCAGTCAGTCAGTCAGGACATGTTCTTTTATATATATAGATGACAATACATAATTCAATTAAAAAAAAACAACAAAAAAAACGTAATTTGAACATCTTTTGTATACATACACACATCGAGTGTATTTGAAATCAAAGTTTGTGTTAAAAACTCGTTTTTTCTTTTACTTGTTTAATTCTGCGCCTTTTTTAATTCTGCGCCTTTTTAAATTCTGCGCCTAACTTTGATTTTTGTTGTTGAAAATCGTATATCTGTAATTGTGTCGCCTTAAAAATAGAAATCTCGCTCCGACTGTGCTGACATGCTGCTAAGACGGCGAGCTGTTTGAGGTGCTAGGTTAGCTGAGTTGGTAGAGTGTTAGCCTTGAATGTAAGAGATTCACGGTTCGACTTCCACTCGCTGCCTAGTAGCCCATGTCAACGGAAAACTTAGCGGGTAAAATCGTTCTCTCCGTGGGGCATGTAAAAGAACAGCGCCTTTGAACAACCCGGAACAGGCGCTCTATAAATCATCAAACATTTTCATTTTTTGAGCAACAAGTTGTTTGTTAATATTTTAAATTGTCTCATCTCATTCATCCATGCCTATATGCATACTGAAAGTCCTACACTTTATAAGCTAGAAGTTCTTCACAGGAGAATTATTATTGTTTTATTAAAGATAATTTACATATGTTTTTAGTCTTTACCCGAACCCATCTCATGAAGAAGCACTATACAAATGTTATTTACCTACATTACATTACTGCAGCGTCTCCAGACTGCACGCACATACGTCACGCATTACGAAAATCCTTACATTTCAACAAAAGATTGTGCTCCTGTTTGGTTTTATTAAAAATTGTTCTCCATGTGTGTGTGTGTGGTTTGTTTAACGTCTGTATCTGTCAGTTAGACAATTTAGACGGTATGTATGTTTGAGTGTTTGGTGACGTGTTTATGTCGGCTTTGAGGCCACCGAAAGCACAAGGCTTTCGTGGGCACAAGGCTTGACTCACTCCAGCCCGGCAATTACTGAGGTGCAATAAGTTGGACAAGGACCGGCAAATCGACTTCCCATACAGCTAGCAATTTAAACCAGCCTCGGATGATCCTCATAGGCTATGGTATTTCTCCGCCGCTTTCCTCCCTAGAAAAATACCTGAGAATTGTTCTCCACATTCTCCACAACCTTATATAATAAGCCACTCTCTTATGACGGTGGTATTTCATGTTTGTCAAATCCAGCGGCGATGGGCGCACATGTACGGCACCAAGAAGTCACAAAATGCAGTTATAATAATGATCACTTTACCCCAAAATCTAGCAGCCTCTTTGTCATGAATCAAATACTAAACGCAACACCATAATTATTTTAAAATCAGCAAACACGACGTCAAAACGATGCAATTATCAGCAGTTACATGAGAATCGAGAACGCAAACATTAAGTCACTAAATACTGTCGGCATGACGCGTGCCACACATAAGCGGATGAAAAATAAATCGTCATACACGGATCGTCTGACAAGATGACATCGATTAACTATAGATAAAAGTACTAATGGACAGGGGGTCCACGAGCTTTGCAAACTACGCGGAATCATTAGACGTAGATAATATCATAAGAAGATTGACGAGCAGCGACCAATTAAGCGTCTAAATGATTCGGATATTAGAAGCATCAACTCCAGATTTGAAAAAAAAATGAAATAAGTTACTTATAGTGATGTGATGGTAACCGATAAAAAAAGAGAAATGTTATTGGCATGAGAAGAAAGTCAAGAAAAATACGCAGACGACGCTAAAATGCAGGCATCAGGCCAAAAACATTAAGCGCAAGTGATGTAAAAAGTCAAAAGCTTAATAATCAACTTCTGTGCCTTCATTATCACCATTGGTAATATTTGTTCCATGACTTTCGCCATTTTCGAACTCTTCGTAGTCGAATTCGAGATCTTCGGCTTTGCTTACTTCCTCGGTGCCACCATTGTAAAACTGTACTTTACTTCCTAGTTCGCTGGTTTCTTCGTCGACAATTTTGCTGGCACCAGTATCAATTTGGTTGAACTTGTCAACTGCATTTCTACTGGGAGCATCATCTTCAGAAGCCTTATGACCAACTGTTTCAAATCTAGGTGAGGTAACAGTAGTGTTTTCTTGACCTTTTCCAATCGTTATTTGATCAATCTTCTTGTCTATTTGAACATCTTGTATCTGGTCTGCAGAAACCACGCTATTCCCAATGTCATTACCAGCCGCAATAGGCAATACAGTAGTTATTCTCATAGCGAAATCGAGTTCCAACTTTACTAAATCACCTCTTTCTCCATTGTTATTGACAAGCTCATTTGTAATTCCTTCCATGTTATCGTCACCTTCGCTATCGTCTTCGCTGTTGTTGCCGTGCTCCAGAGTTAATCCATCTTCTTCACCATCTTCCTCATCGTAGTACTCCACCTCTCCAGTCTGAGCATTTTCATCGTCAGTGGTTACGAAAAGATCTAAAGAACAGACATATTCGGCAAGCTGGCCAAGGGCCGAAGGGTAATTTTCGATCGCATGAAGAGGGTACTCTTGACTAAGAACACCAGACGTCTGACCGTGGGACATGAGAAGAGTGGGTAGACCATTCAGATCCAATCTGTCGAGTTGTAACGACAGTTCTTCCTCGTCATCTGTGTTTATTGCTCCGGTGAAAAACAAAGACATGTTAGCCGCCCAGGGCCTGGCTCCGTTCTCACTGAGGAAAGCAACATTTTCTATGTAATCGACCGCCGAAAAAATCTCGGGTTCCGATTTCGAGACCTTCATGGGTTTTATGCCTCTCTCGAGTACCTCCGGTCCACTTTTAAAATTTTTAAAATGAAATAAAGCGTCGACGCGTCCATGGTCGTCGAAACTAAACGCCGAGAAGCGGGTGTGATCTTCTCCGACGCGAAACAGCTTCACAAAAGGCATGATGAAGCCCTCGACGATGTACTTCTTGAAACCCGATTCAGAGGTACTCGGTGGCAGGAGCAGACCGAAGGCTATGTCCATCGGTCGCTTGCAAATGTCTCCTTCTGAAATGAATAAATAAATAAACAATGGAATATGTAATTTTGGAATGAAACGTTGGACAAAAGTAAAACAAAATATTTTAACCAGGCTTTGCAAAATTTTGAATACCTACAGAAATTGAAAGCTGCTACAGTTACAGCCTATGGACATCAAAATAATACTATATTATTACTATCAAAAAGATCTGAGCGACGATGCGGTCCTTCCCATTGTTTGTGTCTACTCAGGGTGGTGGCAGGGACAGCAACAGTTTCAGTAGTAGTAGTAGTAGTAGTAGTAGTAGTAGTAGTTGTAGTCGTCGTTGCTTTTGTGGTTGTAGTAGTTGTTGTGGTAGTGGTCGGTCTGGTGGTGGTTGTAGGAGTGGAGTTAGTGGTCGTTGGAGCTGTTGTCTTTGGTTTTTTGGTACCAGAAGGAGATTTGGGTTTCTTTGGAGTCTTATGAGTTGAAGTTACAACAGGAGTTGTAGCAGGGGTGGTATTAGTAGTAGAAGTAGTAGTTGCAGCTCTAGTGGTTGTAGATGTAGTAGTTGTTGTTGTAAATGGAACCTTAACGACTGGTCTAGTCGCCTTCACAGTTGGAGTGGGAGTTTTTTTAGCTTCTGTAGGAAGGGCTTTTGTAGTTTTAGGCTTAACAGTAGGCAGTGGGGCCCAGGCTTCTTTCAGTTTCTGAACTATGGTCTCAACTGCAGACTCGTCCAGCTGGTCGTACCCAGATAAGAATATTTTGTCAGCAATGTGTGAAGAGAACGGCAGCACGCGTCTGTGACTTCGATCACCGAGGTTTGACGACATCGAATCCCGTCCGCTACCACCACGCCATTGACTGAACTGTGCATTATAGTCAAGGAACAGGCCGACCGAAATCACCCGAATGCCCAGCTCCTCCAACGTATCTGCTTCTGCCATGCGTTCAGCATCGGGCTCGCTGTACGGACCGTCGGTAAGAACGATGACAACGTTCTGGGCATCAGCCCTGTTTCCTCCACGTTCTGTGAAAATTCGCTGGCGAGCCTCTATCATAGCAAGGTGGTCGTTGGAGCCTCCACCACCGTAGTAATCCAGCGTCTGAATTCTTCTGATTAGCGAGTCTGGGGCTGTGTAGGCATTTAGGGTGAAACGCACCTAAAATATAGAGTGTTTATTATATATTGTTGGTGTCACAGAAACCATTATCAGGCTGTTCATCATCATCACCACCACCACCATCATCATCATCATCATCATCATCATCATCATCATCACCGCCATCACCATCACCACCACCATCATCATCATCACCACCACCACCATCATCATCATCAACAAACATTATTATTCTGAAGGTACCATCCTTTTTCATGCATATCTGGACATCAAACCCAACTAACCAGTGCCTGGTTGGCATACGTAATTAGGCCGACCCGGGCTTTGCCCGTAGAGACGGGTAGTTTTTGAACTAATGCGGCCAGGAACTGCTTGAAGAGAATGAAGTTGTCCGGACCAACGCTGCGACTCGAGTCAATGGCAAAGACCAGGTCAAAGTCGTGATCAAACCCTGATGAACATATTTAAAATAATAATATTAATTTATCTGTACATATAAATCCAAACTTCTTTGAAGATAATAATGCTATGAAAGTAGAAAATAATTATATTGATCACAATCGAAATTAACATTTTTAAATTACGAAATAATAATGAATAATATAAAAGAAATAGCTTAGAATAAATTGCAGGTAAACTTTGGAGAACCTGACTAAACAATTAAGAGCTAAAAAGTAAGTTTATCAAACCCTATATATAAAATACTCCTATATGAAAAAAACTAATAGCTAACTGCTTTTATAGACTTAGCTGATAGCTGGAGCAGGCAGTTAGCTGGCATTCAGAAAAAAAACTTTTGTTCTCAGCTCCATTTAAAAAAAAACTGCTTTAATTAAGAATATACATTTCTACTGGAAATGAAGTGAGTGTAAGCACAGTGATAGCTGACACGGTCAACAGCAAGGAAGAGCTGTACAGATTTGAGCCCTAGTCGGTCCGGGTTTTGATATTGAAGTTATCAAAACGGACCGGGCTGTACTTAGGCTATCGAACCAAACTTTGGGATTTTGCGCCCGTAAAAACGTGCCGTATCAGGTTTAAGTCAGCACGGGCTGCCTGGAATTGTGTGCAGAAAATCAGCCTGTACGAGGCTTTTGTCCACAAACCTTTTCCACAATCGCTTCCACTGTAGCCATCCATGCAGGCGCATGTGTACGATTGAATGCCGTCCGTGCACGTCCCGCCGTTCTTACACGGATTGGAATCGCAGCTGTCGCCATCTTGTTTTTTTAATAAATAAAAAAAAATGATTTAAAAATTTAAATTTAAAAGAAAAACAGAGAGCACACGGCCCAACATTGAATTTGCTACTTACCGTCGCAAAATGCTTCCATAACTCCAGAAAGGTGTCGACCGATGTCGGAAAAGTCCTTGGACACCGCGAACAACTTGTCCACTCCCGACAGCATCTGGAAGAATAGGGTCTCGCCGACATTCGACCCTATGGTGATGATCAGGCAGTCGGAATCGTTCTTGCACCGCATGGCGCTACTCTCGACCTGGTGGTCGTTGTAGCCGAAGTTGCCGGCGGAGTTGGTGATGAGTATGAGAACGTTCTTGGCTTTCTTTCGGTCACCTCGTGGCTCCACGAAGATCGCCTTCCTTACTGCAATATCAACAAACGAACTAATGAATAAATATAGATTAGCAAATCTATCAGTTGTAAGAAGAACAACACGTCCATACAAATCTTATGATTACTCTTCATCTCAACCAAAAACCTAACAGAACTGCATCATAGAAGACGACTACAAGTTAAGCACCTGAGTTTGACTGTTTCGTGCGCATTCGAATAAAATCAAATAAAAAAAATTATTCGCACCATCGAACAAATTGGGAATAGCGCACAAAATTTTTATTTATTTGAATGCACATTTTTCCAATAAATCCGCATAAATTGTGCGTACTGCGAACAATTTCAAATAAATAGCAAACAATTGCGCATATGTGCGCAAGTCTAAGAAGATGGCTACCCAGCACCTCGCATAAAACATTCTACGCCTACAGATTATGCTGAATCATGGGCGACTCAGATCTTCCTTTTTGTCGCTCCTACTCGTTCTTACCAGGTGATAAAAACTTGCCGGGGATAGATCTTTTGCGGTCGCTGAGCCTTAAATTTGGAACTAACTTCCTACAGAAGTCACTTCCGCAGTCACAATCAACTGCTTTAGCTTTAGAAAAAGTCAGAAAACGCAACCGTTCTGTGGCCTTGAGGAACATTGATGGACTTATGCAACCTTTAAAAAGATCGTCCAACATTCATTTATTCATTATTCTTTCATTTTGATGTCTTCGTGAATATAAATATTAACCATCATATATAATCAAAATAAAAAAAAACAAAATTCACCCGTATTGAAAGCGTCCGCAAGATCAGCTGTTCCGGAGCGAAAAGTGATGCCGTGGAGAACCTCTGCGACCTTGCTGGCATTGTAAGCAGAATCCAGGTAGAAAGCAGTCCTAGTCCTCTCCGTGTAGCTGACGGCCGCGACGCGAGTCGCTTCTTTCCCGACGTTCAGCTGTTCGACTAGCTGGCTAGCGAATTCGAGCGCCTTGTAGAAGTTGTGGCGGCCCATCTCGCTAGAGGCATCGATCATAAATGTTAAGTCAATCGGACCTGGACAGTCTGTAGAAAGGAGTATACTTGTCAACCATTTGTCAATCCATGTAACCACTCTGATTAATATCACAGCTGTCTGCCAGCACGACACTACTCAAATTTCGTCGTTTACTCACGCTTATAACAGTCTTTTCCGCAATAGCCGGGTGCACATTTGCAGGTGTATCTTTCCACTCCGTCGATGCACTGACCGCCGTTCATACAAGGATTTTTATTGCCACACTGGTCTGTATCTGTGGAGCCGATAATTAAAGCTAATAGAAACAAACAAAAAAAACCATAATATCTAATAACACTTGATCATTTTGATCACGCGCACCTTCGCAAACAGTTGCCATGAGCTGGCCAAAGACTGCTTCCAACTGCTCCGGAGACTCGGCCAGAAAGATGTCCTCGGGACTTTCGACGAGTTCCAGCAGGTGGTTCTTTTCTCGAGATTTTAGATTGATTCCCACGCCTTGAGTTGTTGAGGTAATCGATGAATCAATAAATCAAAAATTCAAACAAACAAACAAACAAGCATACAAGCAAGTACACAGTCAAACAAACAAACAACCAATCACACACACACACCCACAAACAAATACACAGAATAAACTAAACGCTTGCCGAAAACGTGTATGTTGTTGTGTCTCGGCTGCTTCGCCATGTTCGAATCGCCTCTGGCGTCCCACAGTTTACCGCCGGTCAGAATGACGACGTAGTTGCGCGCTTCAGCCCTGTCGCCATTTTCGTGGGTGAAAAATTCGTCGACTAAGGCTTCCAGAAACTCCGTGGACGTCGGGTCGCCACCGTCGTGATGGATGGCCTCGATCGCGCCGAGAATGTCAGCCTTGCCACCGGGCTCGCGTAGGTAGCGCGTGATGTACGGCGGACGGCCCAGCTTCATGAGACCGATCCTGATCTGATTTCGATCAAGAAAAGGAAGAATGTATAAAAAGGGATATTAAAATGTCATTGATTCTACGGAGACATCCTTACCTCGTCGTTATCAAGGGGTAGGTCTTGAACAAAATCGTAGAGGAGCTTGCGCACCCTGGTTAAGTTCTTACCCCTCATGCTGTCCGTGGTGTCAAGGACAAAGACGATGTCCGATTTGACATTGCACGCTGGTAAACAATTAAATTACTTACAAACGACTAAAATACCAGCACAATAGGCAAGCATTGTTACCTAGTAGCTCACGTTATTAAAAATTTAGCGAGAGGAAAAATCGTTTCTTCTTTTGGGGTAGGTAAAAGACAAAACTCAACTGACACAGTTGACATTTCCTTCCGGAAAATCCGACGGCGCACAAGCATCGGTAGTCGTTCAAGAGGTCAACACAGGTGGCTCCGTTCTTACAGGGGTCATAACGACACTGCGGATCACCTGAAGGTATGGGGGATTTTTAGAGGACGGATATTTCAATTTCTGAAGTTTACTTATGAAAGCAAAAAAAGTTGAAACTACTAGTGACGACATAGCATTACAGTATTTAGGTTCTGCACGTAACTTATACCAGCAGAAGTACTGCAGGAACAAGAACACAAACCTTGTCAAATCATATTTTTAATCAATTTAGTAAAACAGCATTTTAATTTATTTATATAGTTGTTTTTTTTTCTTATTATATATATATATATATATATATATATATATATATATATATATATATATATATATATATATATATATATATATATATATATATATATATATATATATATATATATATATATATATATATATATATATATATATATATATATATATATATATTTAATTTTTACTGTTTATACCTTTATGAAAACTTATTTTGTCCATTAGAATTTGCCTGATTCGAAACACTAGTAAACTTCCTTAATAAACGCCAAGGACCGTTATTCTTTGTCAATTTCTCTATGCACCAAGTATTAATTTATCTATCCATCCATTATCTAAATTTCCAGCTCACATCATCATCATCATCATCATCAGCATCAACAGCAGCTTTCAAAAACAGTCCCATGAGACTTACTTGCAACAGTGTGCCCAATCATAGTGTCGGTCAGTGAGTTAAGGTGAGAAAAGGAATCTACGTCATAAATGCCCCCCTCTTCAGTGGCTACCTTGGCGAGGATCCTCTTGCCTTCATTGTCGGCATCTATGGCCACAGTGATGATGTTGATATTCGCGTTCTGCGCCCACCTCACCTCTGTCATAATCATCTTCGCCCTGACATCAACAATGCCTTTTCCGAGTAGAATCTGATAAGATAGAGGCAACAACAAAAAAATAACAACAGTAAAAGCAAAACAATCAATCAGAACAATAATAATATAAGCTACATCAAGAAGGACAAATACAACAAGCGCAAAAGTGATTATTGTCGTCCACTAGAGTACTGCACGAACCAGGCCCTCGTTTTAAAGCTTTCAAACGAGCCCGGCCGAGATTTTTGTGCCAGATATATAAGAATTTGAGGTCTATGAAAACGGACCGGGCCGAGTTATCGACCGACCGGGCCGCGAAAAATCGGCCACTGCAGTTCTCTACCATCCACTCTCTAGCGATCTATTGAATTTTTCTATATATATAAGCCCCCTTTAAAAATATTTCAGACTCCTTAAATTTTATTCGCAGATAGAATTCCCCGAACAGAAATATCCCACCAGAATTTTCTTTGCTTCCTGTCTGTGACCGCTCTCCTCAGTGAACATTTCTTCGCGGGCTGCTCTGAGAGCATCTGCCAAGAAACAATGGCCGAAAGAGTACTCCGTCCTATCTACTCCACGGAGGATGTCTTCGAGGTTGTCGAAGTCACCGAGGTGGAAGTGGGGAAAGGCTTTCGAGCCGTACCTCATTAGGCCCACTCTGACTCTACAGGTTTCGATGTCGAGCTCTTCTATGAACTCCTGTTGTCGGCGGTGGAAGTAAAAAAAAATTGCAATTGGATAAAGATAATATGGAAAAAACACGAAGAATAAAACTAAATGAAAAATATGTAAAACTAAATAATATTGAAAAATAAAAAGTAAAAATAGACAAAATAATTGAGAGAAAAAAAGACAATTAGGTTAATAAATAAAAAAAAACCATAGAACCTTGACAAATGATTTCATTGCTTCGAAATTGACTTCTCCGACAAAGCCTGAGTTCTCGAGGGCGAAAACGATGTCCATTTTGTTCTTACAGCCTGGTGGGCATCATAAGCAATGAGTGATCATGCATAATGATAAAATTCTGAATGTTTATAAAATAAACAGACACCATATCTACATCAAATAAATTCCGACAAACGTTTGTGTATGAGAGTTATTAATTTCATCCCTTATTAATAAAGAAGGGTTTTCCAAAAAATTAAAAAAGAGACTAGTAAATTTTTTAACCAGTTTTCTAGTAATTTATTTTAAATACAACAAACCTTTTGAGCAATCACTTGTAGTGAAACCGGGGGAACAGGAGCAGAAATACTCGTTCAAGTAAGACTTGCACAGGCCTCCATTCTGACAGGGATTGGGTGAACAGGCGTTTTCATCTATAAGTTTAAAAATAAGTCTAAGAGCTAAATCAATTGATCGATAAATTAACTTTCTCTGAAAAAGCACCTTACAAAATGAATTACTACTGTTCAAATGCCAACTAATTCACTCACTGCTGCACAGCCTGTCAGCAAAGTCATTCCCAAGATAGTCCAATTCTCCGAATCCACTCAATAAAAGGGATAAACTAGCCCGCGGTCTGGTGGATATGTCGGTAAGTTCAGTCTGAAGAAAAAAAATAGTGCGTAGAGATAGAAATTTTAATAACTTTTATGAAAACAAAATTTTTTTTTATTGAATTAACAGTACCTTCGTCCTGAGATTAATGCCAATACCGACAAGAAGAGCTCCAGACTTTTTGAGCAGCCTGGCTTCAGGAAGAGTTTCTTCATGGTTAACATTTGACAGTCCGTCGGTTATTAAAACGACAACGTCTTTTACTTCTGGTCTGTTGAAGTCCGACGTTAGAATCTATTTAAAATAATTAATCACTCTCACGATCAATAATAATTGCGAGGACGATCGCTTATATTATAAATTGTTGTTGTTGTTGTCGTCTGCACTAGTGTTTTGAAAATCATGAAGCGCTTACTTATAAATTCATTTTACGTTAGCTGTTGTTTTTTTTCTCTTATTTTCATCGCTGTGTTTTAATATCAACCGACCCTCGTTCGAACTTCGTGCAGTCCCGAATATGTATTCGTCGACCCGAATTCGTACTGAACCGTGCTCAGCCTGTGAAGTACGTCGATGTGGGTTCGATTTCTCAGGTCGAAAACCGTGTTTTCTTGGTCGCTGAAAGTGACCAGAGCAATCCTGAAGCGATCGCTGTCGACGTCCAGACGCGAGGTTACGTTGACCAGGAAGCGAATGATGCGATCGAAGTTGTCCTCGCCGATGCTGGCAGAACTGTCCAGCAAGTACACCAAATCCGCAGATCCCTTGCAGTCTTTAAATTAACAACATTTAAATATATATATATATATATATATATATATATATATATATATATATATATATATATATATATATATATATATATATATATATATATATATATAATCAATTATATCATCTATTTTCGCGGACAGACAAAATATAATCTTATGTTGTGTCTGTCTCCGGACAGAGAAACAAACAAGAAAGTTACTTAATAAAAACCGAGTAAAATAGAAAATGATTTCAGTTTCAGTTTCCCAGTTAGTTCCACAACCAGCTCATGCTCAAGAGTAGCAATAACCCATTTACTTTTAAATTCATTTTACTTCTTTACATTAATATTATACTTTAAAACCTGTGAAATTATTTTTGGACGATTCGTGCAGATAGTGATAAATATCTATCGATCTGTAAAAGTGAGTCTTCGCTGGCGGTTCCTTCTTCCGTGACGTAACAGGTGCCGTTCTTTTCGGTCTTGTAGTCGGTCTTGTAGTCGGTCTCGTAGTCGGTCTAGTCGTAGTGGTAGTCCTGGTAGTTGTAGTTGGCGTGGTTGTTGTGGTAGTAGTTGTCGTTGTAGTGGTTGTTGTTGTAGTTGTAGGAAGAGTGACTATTGAAATATTCATTAGAAAACGATGAAATGATTATCTCGTTCAATGAGTCTTTTTTTTAACAAAAATTCTCTTAAACTTTATATATTTCTCCCAAAGAAACCACACACTTCACTCAACCTTCGATTCCGACTGAGGGCCGGCCGAGCAATCGTCTACGGATGATGTCTCTAAAATCTGCAGTGTCGAGCTGGTTGTAGTCATTGATGACTCGGAGATGAGAGGCATGAGTAGCCAGCCGCTGTTGCTCAACAACTCCCGAGTTGTCGTAACCGATGCTGACGACTAAGACTCGGTAGCCTTCTCGGTGTAACAGATTGCCTTCTTGCAAGGTGTAGTCGCTTCCGATGTCCGAAGCTCCAGCCAGAAGAAGAAAAATGACTTTTTCAGCATCCGGTCTTGCTCCTTGTGTTTCCTGAACAGATAAATTGTAAGCAGATGAGTTGGAGAAAAATGAACGAGCAAAAATGGGTGGATTGGCTGGCGGTAAAACTTTTATTATAAATGCGTTTGCGGAGAGCTGGTTAAAGGCGCATGTCGAATTAGAGACCGGTAGGTACCTACAACTGACGTATGACCGCATGACACAAACTACTGGCAATGAGACTGAATTCGTTTAGATTATATTAATATATATCCAATTAACGTTTTTTCCTCACTTAAACGTTGAATAAATAATTGAAACGAAAAAGTCATTACCGACAAGAAAGTGTGTAAAAAAATGACTTTTAAAAAAAAGGTTTTAAGAAATTTTTAACAAATCTGTTATTTTTTTACGTTTAACAAATGGTGTAGCGTTGCGTAGGTTGCAGCCACCCAGGCCAAACGCCACTTCCCCTTTCCAAAAAATAATGGAGGGGGAGGCTAATAAAAAAAAATAAAGAGATGAGAGTAGAGTGATGAAAAAGGAAGAGAGGTGGAGAAACAACGAGAAAAACAGAAAAATCGACAGAAAGAAACAATAAAAGAAAACTTATAAAAGGAGGATAGAGAAAAAAAGAGAGAAAAATAAAGAAAAGGGGAGATGGAGAAAAATAGAGAAATAGAGAGAAAGAGAGAGGAAGTGAGGGAGAAAATGTGTTTGTTTGTTTGTGTGTGTGTGTATGTTTGTTCGCTTATCACATCCTAACCACTGGAGCATTTTAAACGAAATTTTGCTTAGAGGTAGTCTTTATTGAGGAAAAGATTTCAAGCCATTTAAAAAAAATTGGTTTATTATTTTACGTTTTAACATAAAAAAACCTCATAAGCCTTTTCTGTTTTGAAATAATTTTTTACAAAGTTTTGCTTTGTAGTCATAATAGCATCTTTTTTATTTAACTGTAAGTAAATCAATTATTATATTAATTCACGATTGTGTTGTAATAATTGAAGAGCTAAGCTGTATTGTACCAACATGACTAAACAGGGTGGGCCAAAAAAGTGAGAAGGTTTCATACAACAAAATGTAATTATCTCAAATTTAGACAAAATATTTCCAAATAAAGTGTTACAATATTGCATTGTTAGCGGAAATACACGTGTTTGGAAATTTTCAAGTCAATTGGACTTGTAGAAGTGGTCGAAAAATCGAATACAAAAGAGGGGTCCGTCTCACTTTTTTGGCCCACCCGGTATATGGTACTCATTCATTATACCAACCACAAACATGTTTTCCCTGATCAGTCGCAGAGCTGATGCCAGATTCCTTCTTCCAGCTGTGTATAGCATTGACCTGGTGGAATAAAAGTTTATGGCAATGACTAGGATGTGACAGTGGGAATGGTGGTGAAAGGTGATGGTGGTTAAAATAGGAGAGAGGGTAGTGTTAATATAATAAATAACAAGGTATTTTTTTTCTAATTAAAACTTGAAATGGGCATAAACGCCACTGTCTCTACTTCTCGATATTTACTTGATGGTCCGCTCCATGGGTCCTGTGTTCTTAAATTTCTTGAAGTGGAATCGAATGACAGGCTTCGTCTCGAAGGTCATCAATCCCACTTTCACAGTGCCGCTGCTTATGAGCTTCTGACTCTGGCTGAGCATACTGACGACGAAGTCTTTCATCTTTTCGAAGTTCGCCTCGCCGACATCGGCGCTCGAGTCGAGCGCGAAAACGATGTCAAGTTTACGCTGCTCTTCGTCGTCGTCGTCGGCGTCATCGTGAAGGTGAAGGTGGTCAGCCTCTTCATCGGCTGCCAAGCTGCTGTCCCAAGGATGATCTGCGGCCGCCCGGGGTTCTTGGCCTTGAGGTAGGATGAGCGACTGTTCTTGAGGTTGAATTTGCTGCAATGCATGTTTTCGTTGAAAAACGTTATGCGAAGTAACAGCGTTTAGATTTTGCTGTTTTTTCTTCTGCGGAGGTGATTTTTGAGATTTGTTGAGATGTTGCTGCGACAATGTTGCCGATTGATCGTCCGGTTGTTGTAGTCGAGGTCTCGGTGTTGAGGTTTTTAGTTGTTTAACTGCAGTTGTTGTTGTTCTGTTGAGCCGTTGTTGCTGTTGTTGACGCGATTGTTGTAGACCCACTTTTGGAGCGACAGTTTCTATAAAATACATGTGTAAATTAACACAAATCATTTTATAATTTTATACCTTATCGTAGAAACAGAAACATAGGACAGCAGGTATTGGGAAGTGGGCGGGGAAGTCCGCCAAACCGTTTTCGCCTAATTAAGAACTGTGAGACCCAGTTCTCTCGTCTTTTTCTTATTTTTTTTACAGACATCGTTATCGTTATTGTCATCACTAACATAATAATAATAATAATAATAATAATGATGATGATGATAATCACATCATGATCATCACCATCATCATCATCATCGTCGTCACCGTCACCGTCATCGTCACCATCACCGTCACCATCACCATCACCATCACCATCACCATCACCACCACCACCACCATCACCACCACCATCATCATCATCATCATCGTCGTCATCATAATCATCAACACCACCATCGTCGTCGTCATCATATATTCAACCATAACTATCACATCATCATCAATATATTATAATCATATTTTTACCATTACAACCATCAGCATAATAATAATCATCATCATAACCACAATAAACATCATCGTCATCGTCGTCTTCACTAACATTATCATCGTCATCGTCATCATCATCACCATCATCAGCATCGTGGCCCACAACAGTAGTAGACTTAGAAAAAGAATTAGGGCTTTTGTCTGTAATTAGCGAAAGTACGTGGCCCTGGTTAAAAAATGGAAGAGTTGAACAAAAAATAAAAGATATTTTCAGACAGTAAAGTGCAGAATCAGAGTGATCTAGAGAAACAAACTAAAAATGAAAGAAAACAAGAGATCAAAAGGGAGAGAGAGAGAGAAAGAGAAAGAGAGACAGAAAGAGACAGAAAGAGACTGAGAGAGAAATAAAGACAAGAAAAAAGAGAGGAATATGAGAGAAACAGAGAGAGAGAGAGACAGAAAAAGAGGAAAAAAAGAAAAACTTAATAAGAGCTATAATGAATGGATGACTCAACAGAGTAAAATTTCATACTCTGGCTTTCTCGTTCAGCTTCTTCTTATTACCTACTTTCTACTTACTTTTCCACTCTCAAATACCTTTGTTTCTCTTATCAAATTTATTTCTTTTATCAAACATTTTTTTATCTCCTTGAATTTTCTAACATCTTCGACATACACATGTATAACTGTTTGTCTTTCAATCTTGGAGTGCGACATACAATGTAGAGTAGAGAAAGTAACAAGTAAGCTGTAAAAATCAAGTTTTTTAACAAATCCCTCATATTTCTGAATTTGACGGCTTTTCATATATTGCAAAAAAATTCTATTAAAATGACATTTTTTTAAATTTATATATGTAAACATTTATTTAATTGTATTTGATTTGTTTTTCATCATCATCATCATCTTCATCTCCATCGTCATCATAATCATCATTATCAACACGTCGTCATCAACTATCATAAATATCATATCATCATCAAAATAATATCAATCATCATCATTGAAATATAGATAATTATTATTATTAATTAAAAAAATTCTAATTATTTTTAAACATTAATAGAATTCATTGTCATGAGGAGCGAGCTTGTATTTCAAATTCGAGTTGGATTGGATGACGGTATTTTCACTTTCAGGGTTTGCAAACATTCAGGTAAGCAAACAAGCAAGACCGGCGATGAAGTTAATATAAGGGATTTAAAAAAAGAAAATGAAATTGAAAGAAAAAAATTTCTAACTTCAATGGAATGTATTGTTATGGGGAGCGAACATATATTTTAAATTTCAGCTCAATCGAATGAAAGGAAGTTAGTTAAATGCCACTTTTAATATTTGCAAACATTCAAGCAATCAAACAACCCAACTTAACCATAGCCCATGGCATGATTACAAAAATTATACCCTAACCCAACCCGACCAATGTCCCCCTCTGTTGTTTTTCAAGAAAAATGTTAAATGAAGTACTTTAAAATGGACATTTTAACAAAAATTTATTGGGTATGCAGTACAATTTTATAAAGAAAATGCTGATGCAATCAATAATATTGTTAAAGCCCATTTTTTTACTGCTGGGAAAATTTATAAGAAAAAAGTTTAATTCATCCACAGTCTGTGACTTTTTGTAGAAACGTTGTCTTGCTTCTGTCCATGGGCACATGCATAGAAATAAGAGAGCAACGCAACATAGACACAATAATTCCCCTTTTACTCACTCGGCTGATAAGACATCAATCAAATACTTGCAGGTCGACCTTCTCTCATAAGTTACGTTTCTTTGTTCATCATCTTTTTTTCTTCTTCTTCTTCTTCTTCTTCTTCTTCTTCTTCTTCTTCTTCTTCTTCTTCTTCTTCTTCTTCTTCTTCTTCTTCTTCTTCTTCTTCTTCTTCTTCTTCGTTTTCTTTCTTTAGTTTTTTTTGTTGCTCTTTTACTCTTGCGGCGGCTTTATCCATCGCCAAAAACACAAACTCCCACTCTGATTGATCACCTTTTTGTCTGCAGGTGCTCGTTGATCAAACCACCCAGCCAGAGGGGGTCCCACCCTTGGAAAACGTCCACGTACAAAATTGAGTCAGGGGTACTGGGCTACATGTATTGATCCTCAATGTGGTCTAATGGCAGCGGGGTAACTGCAGAAGTTGTCGAGGGTCTATGGTAGTTTATTTTAAATGAAGATATATGTCATTTGGATTCTCAGGAAAAAGGATTGGGTATTGGATAGCTGAGGAAGGGCTAGCCGACTGGACATTTCATTCCTAATTCTAAAAAAACACTTCTGGCTCTTTCTCTCTCTCTCTCTCTCTCTCTCTCTCTCTCTCTCTCTCTCTCTCTCTCTCTCTCTCTCTCTCTCTCTCTCTCTCTCGCTTTCTCTCTCTCTCCCACTCTCTCGCACTGTAGGCGTCTAAAGGTATTAATTTTCTAGCTTCAAATATAAATCCACTCCACCATGTGCAGAGGTAGCTCGCATAATAAAAGGACAAAGAGTGACAGAAATAGGTTCTTTATGTTCTTATTAAATAAAAAATAATAAAAATAAATAAATATAATTGAATAATTTTGCAAGTATCCTGAATCAAGTTCAAACGTTCAACTTTTTACAAAAACACACAAAATTTATATATTTTTTTATATATTTTTAAATAACACTCAAGTATACTAGTTTCATAAATTATTTTGAACGACGCAGTCTCGTCACATCTCGTTGCAAACAGCACGACGCGCCTCTTTCAGCTTTTTAAACTCGAACCCCCACCACAAGTACGATTTAACCGCACCCGAGTTTTTGCCCGAGTGATCTGGGATGCATGCTAGACAGATTTTCAGGGGGAGGTTTAGGTTCGGTCTTCGCTGCGTAGTGGTGGTGGTAGGTGCTATTTATGAGGGTGACCCTTTTTGCATGGTCTTTCAAAAGTTTCGTGGACAATCTTAGTCCCGTCCCTTCTATAATACTGGTTGGGATGGGAGGGATGAAAGCTAAAGAGCCACCAACGTGAAGCGCCTACGTGACTTGATTAACGGGTGGGTTATTTATAAATCCGTTGTACAATTGTATATTTACATTGGCAGCCAGTGCACAGTGCATACCACTCTATCACTCTATTTATTACCGACCCAAAAAAGGACATACGGATAAAAAAAAAGATACCAGCTTTACTCGCATTTACGTAAGCTAAAAAAAATTAATTGGCATAAAAACAAAATCAAAACAAAAATTCACAACGAAAGAAAGTTTTTTTTAAACGAAAAAAAAACAAAACTCACCGCTGAAATTAAGAGTTAGGAAGAAGATGACGACGACGATTAGAATGAGGCCGCCATATTTTAAACTTCCAAAACCGTTGGCAGCCATATTTGTTGAGCTATTTCCTCTGTACGGCTGCCAGGGTCCGTCTTTACACTGTAGAGTTTCCTTTTAACTCCGAGCAAAGACGATTATGATGATGATGATGATATTTCTAAAGGTAGTTTTGATGACGATACCGAAGAAGCTGACGACAGTTTGATAATGGTTATGATTATGATTGCACTACTCCGGTTGTCAGATAGATGATTGTGATGATGATGACGATGATTATGAGGATGCGGAGAAAATTGTTGTGCTGGTGAAAAAAAGGCTAGCGGTTGTAATAAAAATTAGAAATTTGACGTGGCGATGATGGTGATGATGATGATGATGATGATGATGATGATGGTGATGCAATAAAGCGAAGAGACTGACAGAGCTGCGCTGCAATCGGCCGAATGAGCTAATTCATCTCATTCAAAAGCCGTAGAAAATACGACGGTGATGATGATGATGATGTTGATGATGGTGCTGATGATGATGTTGATGGTGGTGCTGATGATGATGATGATGACGATGGTGGTGGTGGTAGCGGTGATGTTCCTATCTTCCGCAAGTTGGTCGTTGCTATGGTAGCCGTGCGAAACTGGTTTTCGCGACGCCGGTGATGAAGCGATATCGGCGACGTCGTAGGCGACAAGGTCCAGCCCGATTGGTCCGTTAATTCTGGCGGGAAGTGCTCGACTTCCGATCCGAAGACAGTGAATATCTGCAGGCTACAAAAATTAAGAACAGAGGAGGAGTTGAGTAAGTCTTATTTTATGCGAGCGAAATTGTTTTGAAATGTGCGCATATAAACCACGACAAATTGACAAGCGAAAAAGATACCGAAACCACTAAAGACAGTGAGAAAAGGATCAAGAAAGACAGAGATAAGTATACAGAAGATGACGGGGAGGAAAGAGAGAGAGAGAGAAAGAGAGAGAGAGAAAGAGAGAAAGAGAGAGAGAGAAAGAGAAAGAGAGAGAGAGAGAGAGAGAGAGAGAGAGAGAGAGAGAGAGAGAGAGAGAGAGAGAGAGAGAGAGAGGGAGAGAAAGATTCAGATGAAAGAGTGACATGCAACAGGACAATTAAAGACTTTATCTTCACGGCCATATAGAGTTCAACAGACGCTTACCCTTATTTAGATCTTAATTAGGAAAACGTTTTTTGGTGCCGCTTGATGAAAAGAAAGTTTGAGACTGATTGAGTTGAGTGAGTGAGTGAGTGAGTGAGTGAGTGAGTGAGTGAGTGAGTGAGTGAGTGAGTGAGTGAGTGAGTGAGTGAGTGAGTGAGTGAGTGAGTGAGTGAGTGAGTGAGTGAGTGAGTGAGTGAGTGAGTGAGTGAGTGAGTGAGTGAGTGAGTGAGTGAGTGAGTGAGTGAGTGAGTGAGTGAGTGAGTGAGTGAGTGAGTGAGTGAGTGAGTGAGTGAGTGAGTGAGTGAGTGAGTGAGTGAGTGAGTGAGTGAGTGAGTGAGTGAGTGAGTGAGTGAGTGAGTGAGTGAGTGAGTGAGTGAGTGAGTGAGTGAGTGAGTGAGTGAGTGAGTGAGTGAGTGAGTGAGTGAGTGAGTGAGTGAGTGAGTGAGTGAGTGAGTGAGTGAGTGAGTGAGTGAGTGAGTGAGTGAGTGAGTGAGTGAGTGAGTGAGTGAGTGAGTGAGTGAGTGAGTGAGTGAGTGAGTGAGTGAGTGAGTGAGTGAGTGAGTGAGTGAGTGAGTGAGTGAGTGAGTGAGTGAGTGAGTGAGTGAGTGAGTGAGTGAGTGAGTGAGTGAGTGAGTGAGTGAGTGAGTGAGTGAGTGAGTGAGTGAGTGAGTGAGTGAGTGAGTGAGTGAGTGAGTGAGTGAGTGAGTGAGTGAGTGAGTGAGTGAGTGAGTGAGTGAGTGAGTGAGTGAGTGAGTGAGTGAGTGAGTGAGTGAGTGAGTGAGTGAGTGAGTGAGTGAGTGAGTGAGTGAGTGAGTGAGTGAGTGAGTGAGTGAGTGAGTGAGTGAGTGAGTGAGTGAGTGAGTGAGTGAGTGAGTGAGTGAGTGAGTGAGTGAGTGAGTGAGTGAGTGAGTGAGTGAGTGAGTGAGTGAGTGAGTGAGTGAGTGAGTGAGTGAGTGAGTGAGTGAGTGAGTGAGTGAGTGAGTGAGTGAGTGAGTGAGTGAGTGAGTGAGTGAGTGAGTGAGTGAGTGAGTGAGTGAGTGAGTGAGTGAGTGAGTGAGTGAGTGAGTGAGTGAGTGAGTGAGTGAGTGAGTGAGTGAGTGAGTGAGTGAGTGAGTGAGTGAGTGAGTGAGTGAGTGAGTGAGTGAGTGAGTGAGTGAGTGAGTGAGTGAGCGAGTGATAACATTTTATTTAAATACTTTTCTACAAAAAAATGTGTAAAGAGATACGTCACTCTTTAATTTAAATGTCCAGAATTAAATGTAAGTCTTGTTCATAAGAAACTAGCAAGCTGATTGGTTTTGTGTTTGCTAGCTAGCTGGTTAGCCGGTTCGTCAGCGATTTGAAGTTGACAAATAACGAAATTTTGTAATACAATCATATTTTAACATGCCAATGGGCGCACACGTCAGTCATGTCACCCGAGCGTGTTTCTCCACTTTGCGACAAATTAAAACAGTCGCATCATCTCTTCCTCTAAAACCTCTCATCACACTTGCAACATCTTTAGTTCTCCGAGAAAACGACAACTCTATGCTTATGTATTTTAAGTCAAAGTCGGGTAATTTTAGCTAAAACTTAAATCATTGATCATAAAACAAAATTAATTGGTAGGTATAAAACATTAACTACTTAACTCACCTCTGGGCCACGTTCAAGACAACTGAGACAACTGGACGCTTGCACACTAATGCACACAAACACACAAACAAACAAAATTAAAACATAAACTGCTCGGTTACTCCAGTTGTATTTTCTATGTTTTTTCTTATTCTTAGAGATTGTATTTATTTATTTTATTATTTCTTTAAGAAAGCAAACATCAACATCGATAAGATTCGTTGTCGTGGGATCCCAAATGTGGGAATCTGGTGTTGGGAGATCTTTAGAGAGAGAGAGAGGGAGAAAGAGAGAAAGAGAGGCTGCTTACGTTGTTTTATAAACGCAGATGAGGAGAATCAGAGGATGCCATGCCAACCATTGGAATTAAAGAAGAGCGAGAGAAAGAAAGAGAGAGAGAGAGAGAAAGAGAGGAAAGGGGAGAGAGAACGGGTGTTTAAGATATATAGAGAAAAAAGCCAATTAAAAGAAAAGGTGAGAAGTTTATGCCTGTGCAGGTGTCACGACAAAACGACCACACAAAAAATGTTCACACACAGAATGAACACAGACAAAACGAAAACGTTTTTCACGACAAAATGTACACCTGTACACAGACAAATAGTGTAACTTACATTTTGTTTTATTATGTGTAATGTGTTGTGCTTGCATCAGAATCTATGTAATGTTCATTTGTCCACCAATGTCTCGATACTTCTTGAATTTTTTTGTCCAACTGAGAACTACAATTGCTTTGACCAGTCACGATTATGGTGATTTGAATCAATGTTCCTATCGTCCCAGGGATAAAGATAACCGGATAACTTAGTAAAAAAAACTACGTTGAAAACCCACTAGGATGCCATCATTTTAAAATCTCTGATGACATCCCACCGGAAATCATCCTATCTTAGTCAGTGCCGCAATGCAATAAAACCTTAACGTTTTTCAGAGTCCTCTTTCGAGATGCACTGAGTGAGTCAGTGGATAAAAAAGACACAGTGTTCTCATTGCGAATGAGGACAGTTTTAAATGTAATTTAATTTCCTAGAGCGTTATAGCAGGAGAAATAAGGTACCCGATCCATGCGGATCTCTATTACCAGAACTCACGACAAACATATCGCGTGCTTATAAAGCCCATGAACGAAACATGCTTGTATATACACTATTTCTCTGTTAATCTGCCACGCTATCTAAGATCAATCAATCAGTTGAGTTTGTATAGCGCTATTTCCTACCGTTCATTAGCGCTCGGACATGAACTTTTTAAATAAATAAGTTTTAAGTCCCGACGGAAAACTGTGAGAAAAGTAGATTTAGTAAGAGAAGTAGGAAGAGAGTTCCAGAGATAGGGACCAGAGTAGGAAAAAGATAGCCAACAAAAATGGTCAACTAGATGGAGCCACTTCGACTCTTGGATTCGTTTCTGGTGAACGAGAGTGATTATGTATTCATGCAGAAAGCACATGGAAGCAACAAATAACAAAGTTGTTCCTATTAACATTATGCTACAAAGTTGTTTCTAGTATAACATTTAGCTACATACAGTACACGAATTAAGTGATTATTCACATTCATATGAATTTGTTAATCAACTCTTCCGATGTTTCTTTACTTGTTCTTCGAGCATAATGGACTTACTGTAGTGACTACGAACCATATAACTCACAATGTTGGGAAAATAACGGCAAAAATAAAAAGCGAGGGCACCAACTAGCTTAGACTAATCCATTGCCAGAGCTACGAGAGCAGAAGCACTTTACGGAAGTATGTCGAAAATCAAGAAGCCCCCCCCTAGTTAATAAATTTACATTTGAGGATAAAAAGTTGAAAAGACACTACAAGAACATACGAAATTCAAACACAATGATTTCTTTCATATTCAAATCAAATCCATAAAGAAAAAAGAAGATCCCGAATTGTCACCATTTCCTACGCACGTATTTTTTTCGCTCCCGGACAACCCAGCGGACAGATGGAGCGAGAGAAAAACGAAATAAATACAATTAAAAATCTTGATAATAATACTAAACATAATAAACAATAATAATAATAATAATAATGAGCACTGACATTTTACATTACTGGTATGCTTCAGAAACGCATCAAGAAATCAAATTTAAAAAACCGTAAAAATCGTAAAACAGAAAACCACCTTAGTGGATGATTGACAGAAAAAACTGTGATGATGATGATGATGGTCGCCATTGTAATCGTTTGCATTATAATTTAAACTAATAATTATTCAAACAATGTTATTACTCGATGAATAGTAAGTAGACTGCCGTCATACATGTAACTGTAAAAAAGAACAAGTTACAATAATAATTCAGATTTTACTCATAAAAGATTCTAAATTTCTGAATAACCACCATCATCATCATCCTCTTCTCTACAAAGTCACCATCAGTAGTGACAAAGTAGAGCTAACGAAAACGATTAAAAGTGAACCACACTACAAGTACACATATAGACAAGTACAGACAAACAAATCCAGACATATTGAAACAAATATTTGATTACAAAACAACATGCCCATGTGAAGACATAAACAAATGAAACTTGAAAAAAAAAGATTTATTTATTGTTCAACACAATAACATTCGGACAATAGTATAAAATCGTTAAACACCAGAGAGTGTGAGAGAGAAAGAGAGAGGTAGAGAGAAGGAGTGAAAAGGCCGAAGCTACCCAGACTAGCCAAATACGCCTGATGGACATATAAAAAAAAAACAGGGCCACTGAGGTATGTACTCGTAGCTACTCTTTCTTTGCCTGACGAAACAAAGATAAAAATAAATGAGGAGGAATATATGTATCTATCTAAAGAAGAGAGGTATCTCCATGGATATGATGGAAATAGTAAAAACAATAATAAAAATTATTATAACAATAGTACAATGCATTATAAACAGAATTAGTAATAAATTATGTTAATTTAAATGTTAATACGCAAATATTCAGAAAGTCATTTTGCAAGCAATCTTTTTGTCAGCATTTCTTATCTCATCCCTCTTGCTGTAAAATATTAAAGTTTTAAATAGGAAAAGGTAAAGGAAACACCTGAAAACTTGATGAGAAAGAGGAAGAATAAGACTTTCAATGGGGGCAGAAGAAGAAAAGATTTGGTACAACTAAACAGCTGGCTTTTATAAGAAAAAAACCAAAAATTCAGAAAGTTTAATACACAACAATTAATCAATAATATATTTATTTCGATCTGAAATGTGCCAAATTATTAGTCACATTTCCTTGGTAACCAACAAAAGAAGCCATTCAATCAGAACAACACATAATGAGAAAGTATTTAAATAATTACGCAACCCGACTAGACACAACGTGGCATCATGGTAAATCGCTATAATATATTTAACTATTATAATTGTTCAGTGTGCTGAATATATATATATATATATATATATATATATATATATATACCCATGTTAAGTACATACATTTAAATAAAATATGTGTGCATATGCATATATTTGTACGTATACATAATACATATCTAGAAAATCATAGGTGTATATCTGCATCTAAAAAAGATAGAATACGTATCTCTTCTCTCTCTTACTACAAAAGACAGGTAGTTATTCTTTCTTTCTTTCATTCATTCGTTCGTTCACCTGATGACGATTGACGGAACGAGCGAGAGGATGAAAGAAAACGAAAGTTAAAATTTAATAATCAATAGTTATTATATCAAACCCCTGCTTACATCTGGAAAAAAAATTTATAAAAATTCCCCATTACGGTACATAAACACACACGTAAGATTGTCAACACATAAAAATGTACACATAGATTTGTACACACACACACACGTACACATAAGCTTACAATGACTTACACGTAAACAACAAGAATTAACAAGCACACGTTGATTTGTGTATATATATATATTTACGCAACATTTTTTGCACATGCCGTTGTGCAAGCAAGTTTTCTTTTACGATCATACTTTTTGGACTGACTGACTGACCTATCAGCATTTATTAAAGACAAAAATGTGACATAATGATAAAAAACACTCATCATATTTAATGCTAATATTTTAATGAATATTCATACGGACTAACGTAATAATAATAATAATAATAATAATAATAATAATAATAATAATAATAATAAGTAACATCCCCAGAGAGACAGAACAGATGGAACAATATGATAAATAGAAGAACAAGCATCAACAGACAAACGGACAGACAGATAAGAAGAAATCCAATCAAAGAACAGAAGTAGAAACTGAGAGATACTTGGAATTACCACAAGCAAAAGATTTGGCCAGCTCTAAGATCATAAATAAGGAGGTAGGCCTTCATGCATACGATTACATGATGGCTGCATTCCTAATTATTTAAATTAGTCAAACTAGCCAATCGTGATATGAATATACATTTAGGTCGACTCCAGAAAACGAACCATGTAAATATTTATATTGACACTGTTGTACAATCTTTAGAAGATCAACGCATACAAACACTGGTAATCCTGCATTACCAAAAAATGACAGTAAGATGCCAAACTATAAAAACTGTGCACAGCAGGTAAAGTGCACTGCTTCACCTACCACACAAACGCTGACCTGTAGCACAATTATACTGAGAAAGAGATCTAAATAGAAAGATAAGATTAAATATGATAGAAAAAAAATAGAATTAAAACACAAAGTATAAAAAAAACAACCATAATAATACAAATAATAATAATAATAATAACCAAGGATAAATAACAATTGCCACCAACACATAAATTAAATAAAGAAATAGATGGACATGGAGAAAAGAAAAAAGCATACATTTTGAGAAATATATATATATATATATATATATATATATATATATATATATATATATATATATATATATATATATTAAGACTTATAGAAAGTTATAGACAAAACGATACACTTATCTAACTGGTTACACTGACTGTATGTAGCCATGGTAACCTCGCCACACCAAGGTGATAACAAACAAAAAAACTCTCCGCACTTCCGTACGACGACAGAAGTGAGGGGGGGTCGAGCATGCGATCTTCGGTTTTTTTCCGAGTACAGAAAAAAAAAAGAAGTCTATCGATGACATTCTCGATGACGAATCTAATGCGAAGAACGACGGCTTCGTAGAAAAATATAAAAAATAAGAACCACGTCGACACGTCAGCAACTCTGAAATAAAAAAAAAACATCCCCGACGATTAATTAATAAAATAAGAAACGTTACGACAAACAGATCAAAACAAAAGACACTAAATATTTAAATTACATATTTTTCGACAAAAGAACGCTTCTTCATCTTCTTCCTTCCTCCATCTCTCTTCCGCTGCAATGGCCGACATCTCTTCGCGACAGGTGAAGCGAAAGAAGGTAAAGAAGAGGAAGAAGAACCTGTACGAGGAGAAATATGAAAAGATTTCAAATGATGTAGATCTCAATATATTTTAACAAATCGTAATTTAAAATTGCTTTTAAATTATGAAAATATGAAGAGATTTCAAATTATGTAGATCTCAAATATTTTAACAATTCATAACTTAAAATCGCTTTTAAATTATGAAAATATGAAGAGATTTTAAAGGTAGACCGCAAATATTTTAATAAATCAAAACTTAAAGTCACTTACAAACCATTGCCGAGGAAAACCAGTGAGAGGTCAAAATCATCATCATCATAATTTGATGGAGCCAACAATTATGTACATTTTTGTGCCTGACAATCAATTAGTAAAAATTCATTCAATGGAATGAAGTGATTACAAGTGAAATATAATAATAATATTAACTTCATATTAATATCTTAATTTCTAACCTATAATAATAATAATAATAATAATTATTATTATTATTATAATAATCATAAATAAAAAATGAAACAAAATATAGTCAAGTTTGGTTTTATCTTATAGCGGCTGTTCCAGCATTTGCAAGTATGAAAACCCGAATGCACTAGACATGGAATACCAAACATCCAATCTTCATACCTGAAGAAAAACTGCTCCAAACTAGAACACTGCAAAGGCCGGACCAAGATTTTTGCGCCTAATTTATGTATTTTAGGCCTGTAGAAACGGTCTAAGCTGGGCCCAAACAAGCACCGGCCAGGCCTGGAATTTTGGCATCTAAGAAAGAGACCGGGCCACAAGAAATCGAGCCGTGCAGTACCCTCCAAACCTTGTTAACTCTTTCACTGTCTGGCAGCAATAACTCAAAAATTTTTCTAGACATTTTTCAATTACCTTACGATCAGAGTCTAAGCTCCTCCCCTATCTTAGAGGCTATGTTCTTGAAGCCAATGGAGGTGCCTGATATGCGCTTGAAACGGACGCCATTGAGCGAGAGGCGGGGCAACTTGCAGACCTCCATCTCCCATTGGACGACGGCATCGGCATCGCCGTGGCAGCAGAGCAGTAGAAATCGGTCGCGTTGTTCGTAATCGCAGGTGTTGAGATCGAGAACGCGTTTGATTTCCTTCATCATATCGTTCGGATCCATCGAGCTCGTCGTTTTCATGCTCCACGTGAAGCGAAGCGAACGCGGCTTCATCGACGCAGGTGCCAACGTCGGAGTTCCGTATCCGCCGCTTCCGCTCAGCTGATCGACGTCGTGGTTGATCGGCTGTTGCTGCAAGTGCTGTCCCGGCGGCTGCTGCTGGCTGTGCGGACCAGAGTTTGGATTCCCGATTGTGCTATGATCCATGGTGGTTCTGTAAAAAAATGAAGACAGGAGCCAATCGAACCAAAAATTAACCATCCACAATTAATTATTGACCATTGCAACAAAATTGCACTACTTATATTGATTAATTGAACTAACTAACCTCCTTCCAAACTTCGAGGTGATTTTCTCAAGGAATGATGACCGGTTCGAAGAAATGTTGTGCCCCCCTCCGGACAGGTTGGCCGACGGACCGTTGAGGGTCGATGCCGGTCCACCTCTCTGACTTGCAGAGCCTCCCTCTCGATTCGGCACGCCACAGACTGTGCTACGGGCTCCGATGCCCCTCGGGAATTTAGAGGTGTTGAGTGAGGTGGGTGCCCCAGTGGTGGGGGGAGGGGTAAATGGCAAGGTTGTTGCAGTGGTCCTATAGCGATTTAGGCATTTAAAATTCAACATTTAAAATAAAAAAACCAATCATCAACGCCAACAACAGTATAAAAAAACCACCTGATGGTCGGAACGGGAGGGGATGTGGTGTTGGCGTTCGATGAATCAAGGGAGAGCGTCTGGGAGGTGCTGGACGGCTTAACAACCCCTCCCCTCAGCGGGACCAATGAGGGAGAGTTGGCAGCATTCTGAGATAGCCCACTGGATACGGAACAAAGAAATAGCATTATTAAACTATTTAACTTTTATTAAATATCGGTAAAAGTCGTAAAATTAGGCGCTTCTTCGTGAAAGGCGCCTTGGCAGCGTCGGAAGGGGCTCATGCACACGGGATCACAGTTTTACCTGTCACCCGCACCTGCTTCCGAAATCAAGATGTACCAAATCCTATATTACTGCCAGTTGCAAAACTGGTACTCGTTTATCGACCAGCCATCGATGAAAGGTTGAGCTGGCTTGAGCAGCAGGCTTGTGGAGCCGAGCCGGAGCCGTGGAGCCGCAAATTTTTGTGGGAGCCGGACCCAGAGCCGAAAATATCTGGCGGCTCCGGCTCTCAAATTTTTTTTATATGAGCAGAAATTTTTTCAAGATGAAAAGCTTTGAAATTTTAAAATTATTTAATTGTTTATCTCCCTCAAATTTGAAATGTTTTAATATTTTACGAACGTCACAACAGTAACAGCCTTCAATCAAATGATAGCACGCGATTTGAACCCACCATGGCAGAATCAACATACATAATTTCCTATGTCTGTATGTATGTATGTATGTAGGTATGGATGTATGTATACATGTTATAACTTCACGTAATGCTGTCAGGTAGCGCTGCAATTGCAAAATGATATGTAATGATAAAAAATCCGTCAATTTGATCGTCCATCTTTAGCGATAGCATAATTATTACCTCTACTACCATTCGCGGTGCCTTAAAAAATCAGAAGCGATTAAAACATTGAAATTTTCACAGCACAACTTCCAACGTGACGAACCTCTCGTGGGTCACAGCAGGAGGTATGTTGGCAGCAGTCGGCACGCCGTCCACGTTGAAGGATTTATCCTTGACGGCCGCGACTCGCTCGGAGGCCAGTCGCGACCCGTCGCCCTGCATCGTGGCACTGTGCTTCAAAGTCGAGGCGGTCTTCGGCGAGACGGACGAGACTGCGATCGATTGTGCGGCCTGATGCGGAGAAGAAACGGGAGTATAAAAGACGATGTTGGTTAAAATAACCCGATGATTCGTGTGTGCTGACATTTTGCAACTTGAACGGGTGGATGGATTTGATATTCTATGAACAAGCCATCGGTTTAATAATGAACGAATGAACAGAGGAATGAATAAATGAACTGTGGAATGAATAAATGAACAGAGGAATGAATGAATGAACAAAAGAATGAACGGAGGAATGAATGAATGAACAAAAGAATGAACGGAGGAATGAATGAATGAACAAAAGAACGAACAGAGGAATGAATGAATGAACAAAAGAATGAACGGAGGAATGAATGAATGAACAAAAGAATGAACGGAGGAATGAATGAATGATCAGAGGAATGAACGGAGGAATGACTGAATGAACAAAAGAATGAACGGAGGAATGAATGAATGAACAAAAGAATGAACGGAGGGATGAATGAATGAACAAAAGAATGAACGGAGGAATGAATGAATGATCAGAGGAATGAACAAATGAACAAACATAGAAATGAATAAATGAATGATAGTGAAATAAAATAGCCATAGGAAAGTTTTGCAAAAAAAATAATTAAAATTTTATTTGAACAGAAACAGAATAAAAATAATTTATTGAACAAAACATAATCAAAAAAAAAAATCAAAAAAAATTTTTTTTCAAATTTTTTTACGAATGAACTCTCACGGAGATAAAAGAGAATAAATGAATAACTCATGACTCACATCTCCTCCAGATTTGTTACCAGATGACTGTAGGAATAAGATAAAATAATATTATTATGTATGCTTCATTTATTCATGTGTGTATCCAGTACATCTGAACGCGTGTGTGTACGTGTGTGTACGTACACACACACACACACACACACAACAGCTTTTACAGCTCACCAAAGATTAATTAAAAAGCAAAGAGGCTAAAGCAGATAACTAATTCAATTTCAGAATTAAAAAAAAAATTGCTAAAAGTTTAATTGGTAATATTAAAATGATAATAATAATAAGAATAATAATAAGAATAATAACTCAACAATAAAAATAATAAATACTCAAAATAAGATGTTGAAAAAAAAATACCACTGGGCCATGCTCCTTGGATGAACAGGCATCTCCATCAATGGCTGTAGTGACACCGGACGAAGGGATCTGGCTGGTTACCGTGGTAACTGGGAATACTGGCTTAGGCCTCTGGATGACAGTTGGATTGTCTTTGGTGACCATGTTGTCCAGTGCAGTGGCTGGCCTCCTGGCCTGAGTCCCAGCTAGCAAGTTCAAGTAAGCTAGTTAAGTATTTTAAGTACTATTTGTTGTTGACATCGTGAAAGTAAATCACATGTGCACGCACACACAAACACACACACACACACACATAAATATATACGAACAAAATGTCAACACGTGTTGATTTTTTATCACAACACAACAACTGAAAATGTATTAAATATCTCAACAACTACCTGTAAACAACAACTACCTGTAAACAACAACTACCTGTAAACAACAACCACCTGTTAACAACAACCACCTGTAAACAACAACTACCTGTAAACAACAACCACCTGTAAACAACAACCACCTGTAAACAACAACCACCTGTAAACAACAACTACCTGGCAGCAAAACAGTATTGACGTTGTTGTTTCCGTGCTGATTCTCGTGACTGTACCGCCTGCTGTTCCCCTTCTGTTGCGGATTCGTGCTCGCCGGTCGGGGCACCTTCTCCGACGAGGGCACGACGTCGTTCGGCGACTGACCGGCGGCGTTGACCGCCAGGGCGTTCATGTCGCTCCCGGGCCTGTGGGCGTGACCGGCCCCCGGCTGCCTCAGGGACATGCTGCTGTTTGGCCTCGAATCGAGATTTTCGAGCTGCAAATAAATAAAAAAGATCACAAACATCGTTAGCACGTTTGGGGGTGTTGTTCCCCTGGTCGACGATGATAGATAGACGTGAGAACGTTACCTCGGGTGAGGGTCTTCCGAGCAGGAGGTAGGTGGCAGTGAGGCTGTCGTACTTGTTCGTGGAGAGAGACAGTTCTACTTCCTTTCTGATGTAGCCCATCGAGACCATCATGTCTGTCGTGTGAAGAATAATAATAATAATAAGAAAAAAACCCGATGATAATGATGATGATGATGAGAGTGTAATTATTATCGCTGTCTTCATCTGTCGCAGAGTGTCGATGCGGCGGCCATTAAGATGCCTTGGTGGGTGGCCATCACGATGCCCCAGTGAGAGAGGGCTGCATTGATTAGGCTATTGAGGTTCAGTTTAAATGAGAAAGAATGTTTGGGTGTGCTAGATATGGAGATAGAAAGAGAAAGAGAGGGAGAGAGAGAGAGAGAGAGAGAGAGAGAGAGGGAAAAAGAAAGAAATACAGAAAGAAAAGAAAAAGAAAGAAATAAAATTTTAGAAACAAATTTTAAATCAGAAATTATTGTTCAATTTGAAATAAAAAAAAACTTCTACATGAATAATCAAATAGCACAAGTTATGAGGCAAAGTAAGAAAGTAAATAAATAACTAGACCTTTTATTGTATCAATGATGATGATGAATTTGTGGGGTGATCATGATGCTGCTGCTAAATCATGTTAGTTCTGGATATAAATACTAATAATAATTGAAAGAGGAACAAGTGTCCTAAGAATTGATCGAACGGATCTCCCCGGCCACATAAGATGCCCATGCGTACTCTACTCGTGTCAGTCACATCACCAGCACATGTTTTTCAACTCGACTAGAGCTACTCCAACCAGGCCGGACTACTAAAGTCCATAACTTGCCATCTCCAGCAGTCATCATCTGGGCACTGGTGGTATTAACCCCAAGATTGATGTCCGAAAGATCCTCTCTCAGAAGAGAATGAGGTCATCATCCTAACTCCAGTCGATGGGCCGGATGGTGTTCCATAAGAGGTCACAATTAAGAGGCTACAAAAAAGAACTCTGAACACACTTTTTCGTGCCCCGCAGAAAATCTGCCGGCTCCGTGGACGCCCCCCCCCCTCGCGCAAATTAAATAAAATTAAATACCGTAAAGTAGAAAAATGATGATAATGATCACTTTAGTTACAATGGCCAATGACCGCACACTAAAAAATTAATATGCAAAATAATTTCATTGAAATGGAGGGATTAGAGTTCATGAGAAAGAAGCCTTATTAAACTTTACAATACATACATACATACACATGTATACATACATACATACATATATACACAAATACACATGTGTGTGTATGCGTAAGTAGATACGTACGTATTTATGTGTTGTATGTATGTGTAATGGGCGAGGTAAGCAGTCGTTAGTTATTGTTGCCTGCACTCATTTGAAATCAGATTTCATGATCTCGTTCTTTCCCTTTAATGGCAAGGTATTGTTTCCTTTGATGATTAGGTGATGATGATGATGATTGTGGTGGTGATGATGATGATGATTATTACGACGATTATGATGATTATAATAATGATCACAAAGATGATGATTATTAATAATATGATTATTAATGATGATATTTTATGATGATTATGATGGTGCAATCAAAGATATTATGCTAATATTTCTGATAAGTGAAAAGGGAGTGATAATTGTATATAAACCACATGATGCAAGATGATAATGATAGCTAGCTAGGTGTGACAACAGTGACTGGTATCATGATCAGTGATGATGATGATGATGATGATCAGGAACCAAAAATTGAAACCAAACCAATCCAAGTAAGGGAGGTTTAGAGAAATCAAGAAAGGAAGGAAATAAGAACAGCCTTGTTAAGCAACCAATAATACGCCTTACCTACCTAGGTACCTGTCTACCTACTTACCTACCTACTTAATACTACTTATATACTCAAGTAACTTTTACGAGCACAGCACTAAAGGAGAATGAGTCAGTTGTGAACATAAAATGCAATCAATAATAAACAATTCTGTCTACAACTGTCATCAGAGACAGACAGACAGATATATAGATAGGCAGACAGACAGATAGATATATAAACAGACAGATTGGGCGTTGTCCTATTATTAATTCGTATTTATAAATGCTTAATTAGCATAAAAAATACTAAACACAAATACAAGTAAACATGAAGAAACGAATGTAAATATAAAATAACATAACTAAATGTTTTGTGAATGGATCTGATGTGGTTGATATTATTGTTGTGGTGAGTTGGTGAAATACAGAGTAAGAGTTAGCAAGAGAGAAGAAGACAAGGGAGAGATCACAGGAGAGACATAGAAAGAAAGAGAGAGAGGGAGAGAGGGAGAAAGAGAGAGAAAGAAAGAGAGAGAGAGAAAGATAAAGAGAGAGAAAGAGAAAGAGAGAAAGGAATACAAACCAATGATCCTGGTGTCTGTGGTTTTGATGGGTTCCTGGTAGGGTTTCAGTTTGTTGTCTTCGTGTCCCATGTTGATCCAGGGATCGTTCATTATGTTCTGTAATTCAAAGGTTTCCATGATGAATAAGACGACGACGACGATGATTATGATGATGATTATGATTACGACAATGATGATGATGACGATGAGGATGATGACGATGATGATTATATTACTATGTTTTTTTTAATTTTGACCCATTTTTAATTATTTAATTTCTCTGACTGATCTCCATGCTTTTGAGATAATAATGATGACGATGATGATAGCGGCAATAATGACGATAATGATGGTGGTGATGATGATGATGGTGATGATAATAATGGTGGTGATGATAGTGATGATGGACAGTCTGATGATGGTGATGGAGGCCAACCTCAAGGGAATGTCTCTTGAGTGGATTGAGAACAAGAAATTTCTTGAGTAGATTCTCGCAATCTGTTGACATGTAGAAAGGTATCCGGTACTTTCCTCTCAGTACCCTCTCTCGCAACTCCTAAGTACGATGATAATTAATATTAATATGGATTATGAGGATAATAATAATAATAATAATAATAATAATAATAATAATAATAATAATAATAATAATAATAATAATGGTGATGATGACGATGATAAATATGATATTGAGGGGTTGCTAAGAGAACGGGGAAGTCGATACACATCAAAAAGTGCGATGATGATGTTGGTGATGATAACAATACTATTAACACTATGATACTACTATCACAGCTGCCGCAGCTACTACTATTACTGCTATCGCTGCTACGGCTATTAATACGGCTGATGCAGCTGCTATAATACTGCTAATAACAACAATAACGAAGATGCTGATAGTAGTGATGATAATAATAATAATCAGCATATTATTCTAAACAGTTACACCACACACACACACACAGACACAAACACAATGATACTAATTAATATCCGCTATATAAAAATACACAGCTAAATTACAGGAATTCAGTTACATTTAGTTTCTTTCCTTCGTCATCATTACTAGGATTACATCATGGGCATGATGGGTGGTGTTTACCTTACAGCAGCATCCTCTTGTTTCCACATATAAACTTCTGTTACACAGAAGATGGAAGTGGAAACGAAGGTGAGTGAATGAGTGAGTATGTGAGGGTTGGAGTGAGTGAGTATGTGTGGGTTGAAGTGAGTATGTGTGGGTTGAAGTGAGTGAGTATGAGGGTTGGAGTTAGTATATGTGGGTTGGAGTGAGTATGTGAGAGTTGAAGTGAGTGAGTATGTGGGGGTTGAAGTGAGTGCAAATGATGAAGATGAGATTTAAAATAAAAAGATGACAATTTGTGGGTGAGCAAAATAGAAAAAAGAAAGAAAGAAAACGAGAGAAAACGAGAGAAAGAGAGAAATAGAACGAGAGAGACAGAAATAAACAAATGGTGCCATGATCATGATAATATCATCATCATCATCATCATCATCATCATAATCACCTACATATAACATCTCTAACATATGAATACAAACAGCACGAACAACAAAACAGCACACAACAAAACCAACACATGCTCAACAACAAGACCAGCTGTACACATCACCACCATCATCACCATCATCATCACCACCACCATCATCATCACCACCACCACCACCACCATCATCACCACCACCACCACTACCATCATCATCATCATCATCACCACTGGAGCAGCAGCAACAAACCTTGGCATGGTTTTAAATGGTAATTCTAAGATTTAAAGAGGTCTATCAAATTTCAGTCTCGATTTAAAATGGAATGAAATACCCTGCCTGCCTCCCCCCACCTTTTCACCCCACATCACCTTGACGACGGGTATTAAGTGTTAAATAGAAAAAGGAATAAATTACACATCTGCATGATATAAATAAATTGACATGGTTGACTGGTAACAACTTCTCGAATGACCCACCCACCTGTCTGCCTGTCTTGAAGTACATCACATAATCCAGGTTAACCCCGGGCTAGGCCAACCCGCAGGCATTAACTTCATAAAAGAGAGAGAGGGATGGTGAGAGGAGAGAGAGGAACAGAGAGAGACAGAAAACGATAAAGAGAGAGGAAGAAACAAACAGAGACAGACTTTTAACCTTTGAAGAAATTTATTAATAAATTATTTCTTTGACCATTGTGTTTACTTTATTTATAGCAGCAGCATTGGCTGTTAAGTAGTAGATTACGTGGGTGGCCCCAGTGGCCCCTAAGCAGGATAAAAATATCCCTTTGGAATTTCATACATTCTGGACTATGTTGCGTGTTTATTTTTCTATTTTTAATTCTATTTTTAATTAATTAATTAATTATTTATTCATTTGAACTTTAATTCATTTTGTTCTTGATCAAGTCGCATGTAAAATTAATGGAATTTAAATTAAAATAAATATACGAAGACGATTATAAAGCACACAGACAAAATAAAAACATACATACATACATACATACATACATACATACATACATACATACATACATGCATACATACACACACACATACACACACACACATACATACATACACACATACATACATACACACACATACATACATACACACACATACAAATAAACATACATACACATACATACATACATACATAAATACATACATACATACATACATACATACATACAAATATGGAAGAAATTTACTGGACCCACCCAAGTCAGGAACGCTTCAAGCAGACAAAGCAACGCTCGATGAATATTTTCGGTCCGCATTCCGTGACCCGCGTGGAGATCAGCAGTTAGAAGAAAGAACCGATCTTCCAGAAATCCCACTTCCAAACTTTTCTTTCAGAGAAGGCATGATTTCGTTACTCGAAGTTACTCAATTTCTCTACAGAACAAGAAACAGATCTGCTCCTGGACCAAATGGGGTGCCATATCTCGTCTACAAAAAATGCCCAGAAGTATTGAGATTATTGCATTCTTTACTCGTGGGCTCTTGGGAAAGAAGAAGAATTGAAAGCGAATGGCAAAGAGCAGAAGGTATCTTTATTCCGAAAGAAAAAGACTCGAAGGAAATACATCAGTTTCGCCCAATTTCATTGTTAAACGTCGAGGGAAAGATATTTTTTGCTGTCCTTGCTCGGAGACTGACAAGCTATGTAATTCAAAACAATTACATCGACAGGTCTGTTCAGAAGGGAGGAGTGCCAGGAGTACCAGGATGCATCGAACATTCGTCAGTGATCTGGGAAGCATTGAAAAGAGCTAAAGAAAATCGTCTCAGCTTGCACATTGTCTGGTTAGACTTTGCCAATGCTTATGGAGCCGTTCGTCACCAAATGTTGTGGAGAACTCTCAGATCGCATCATGTTCCAAATTTTGTGATAGAAATGTTGCAACAGTATTTCGGACATTTCAAATTGAGGTTGTCTACGTCCTCCTGTTCAACAGAATGGTTCCAGTTAGAGGTTGGTATAGCAATGGGCTGCTCAATTTCACCCATTCTCTTCATATTAGCGATGCAGCTGCTTCTGAATGCAGTGGGTTCTCGCGTGGAAGAAGCTTACGTTGGCAAAGGTATCTTGATGCCATCGGTGAAGGCCTTCATGGATGATACAACTTTGGTTCTAAACAGATGTATCTCAATGCGACGGGCTCTTGATGCATTCAGCGGGCTGCTATCATGGTGCGGCATGAGTTTCAAGGCAACCAAGTCAAGAAGCTTATCTCTGCGACGAGGCAAGATCGACGACAACGTCACGTTTTCAGTTGCTGGCAACAGGATCCCAACATTGAGAGAAGAACCGGTTAAGAGCCTGGGAAGGTGGTATGACGATTCGCTTAACGACACTGGACGGTGTTCTGAGGTTCTTCGATCGGCATTTGAAGATATGAAGAAAATTGATGCGGCCCCACTCCAGAGCAGGTTCAAATTGTGGTTGCTTCAGTTTGTTCTATTACCGAGATTGCTTTGGCCTCTATCAATGTATGAGATGAGCTTACCATTGGTAGAAAAGCTAGAAAGGAGAATGAATAAATTTACAAGGAAATGGTTGGGTCTGCCTCCGGGATTTTCTTCGGTAGCTTTGTACAGCAAGACTGCCAAACTGAGGTTGCCACTGAAGTCTTTGGTTGAGGAATTTAAGATAAACAAGATCCGTACGCAACTAATGCTGGATAACTCTTCGGATCAAAGAATTGTGGAGATGGGACCTCTTGTAAAGTCCGGAAAGAAATGGGTAGCCAGAAAGGAGATCGCAGAAGCTGAAGCCTCTTTACGTTGGACAGAAAGAGTTGGGGCAGTTCAACAGGACAAACGGGGTCTCGGGTCAACCCATCGAATTTGGTGGTCAAAAGCCAGCACCAGTGAACGAACAAGTCTGGTCATTCAGGAAAGAAAGAAAGCTATCGAGTCCCAGAGAATGATTAAGTTTGTTCAGTTATCTCAACAAGGAGACTGGACGACATGGGAAAATGCTGTTCAGCGTTCACTTTCTTGGAAAGACATTTGGCAATACACACCACTACGTTTGTCTTTTTTGATTAGATCTGTTTATGATCAACTGCCGTCATCCAGCAATCTGCGAAGATGGAAGTTGAAAGACGATGATTCGTGCATGTTATGCGGGCAATCGGAGACTCTCATTCACGTTCTTTCCTGTTGTTCGTTTTCACTTTCACACGGGAGGTACACTTGGCGTCATAACCAAGTACTCCGAAAATTGCTTGACTTCGTCAAAGAAGCGTGTAAGAAAGCAAAGACAAGAGGAATACAGCAGAAAAGGAAAATCTACTTTTTGAGAGAAGGCAATCTGAAGTTCCACAGGTTCAGATCTACAAGAGACTTTGAATGTGTGATGGGTGCTGCCGACGATTGGTCGGTTTCGGCTGATTTGGATGGCGAAAGAAAATTTCCAGAAGCCGTGAGATCTAGCGGCTTAAAGCCGGATATAATTGTATATTCTGACTTGGCCAAGACAATGTTCCTGATTGAACTCTCTGTGCCATGGGAAAGTAACATGGAATCTAGCAATATTTTCAAAGAGGAGAGATATAGGGATTTAGCATGTGATTTGAATGCCAAAGGGTTCAGGACTGAAATTTTTGCAGTCGAGGTTGGCGTTCGAGGGTTGGTTAGCAGCTCAATGTTAAAACTGCTGAAAGCTCTTGGTTTTTCAAACCGAGAAAAAACTCGAGCCATCAAGGAGATCTCCCAGACAGCTGAAGCTGCATCTTTTTGGATTTTCGCTAATAGAAAAAAGAAAGCGCTCCAAGATGCACACGAAATGGTTTAGCCTTGTTTACATTGGGCGATAATCGTTCCGGCGATTTCAAGTTTTGTTTCGAACAGTTTTCTGCTGAACTTTGAATTTTCGTGTTTCAAGTTAGGAATTTGGAAATTTTTCTCGCCGAAGGGCGTCCGCCTGATCAACGGACGTGGGCCCACCTCTCTCTTAAAAGCGTCAAGAAGTTTAAGGGCCGAAACGCTAAAAATGAGAGGTTCTTCTTCTGAAGACCTTCGGCGACGAAAGCTCGCAAAGAGTTAAAACACACACATACATACATACATACATACATACATACATACATACCTACATACATACATACATACATACATGCATACATATAAAAAGAAGATATAGAAATGAGAAATGGATGAAAGAAAGAAAGAATGAATGGAGGAGGAAAAGAGTGAACTATGAACCTGCTTGTGTATCGATCTTCATCTGCATAATACACAATCCATCACATGCTCGTGCTAAACACCTTCCTCACGTTGGATATCGAGGAGAGATAGATAGATTGAAAGAAAAATAAAAGAAAAAAAAAGAGAAAGAGAGATAATGAAGACAGGCACACTCTTTTTCTTGGAAATTTCCCCGAAATAAATCAAATATATCAAAATATTATATCAATGTTAGTACGCAGTAACCTTCAGGTTTTGTCCATCGAAGGGGAGTGAGCCGCTGACCAATGTGTACAAGATGACACCGAGACTCCATACGTCCACCTCGGGTCCGTCGTATTTCTTGCCTGGTAATGATGAAGTTGGTGGTGATAATGGTGATAATGGTGGTGATGGTGATGATGATGGAGGTGATGATGATGATGGTGATGGTGGTGATGATGACGATGGTGAAATCAAGATGATGATGATAAAGATAATGATCTCAATGATGATGTTGATGATGGTTAAGATAATGATAATAATGACACAGATGAAATTGATGATGATATGCTTATAAGCTTTAAAGAGCTGCGACAATCCTAAACAAACAGATCAAACCAGATTAAGCAAACAATCAATGTCAGAAACACTGGTAATTAATTATTTCTTTCATAGTTATTGTTGTTAATACTATAATTATGAAAATAATTATTATTATAATGATTCAATCATTATGATTATAATAACAAATATCTTCTTCATCATTATTATCACTACCATCGTCATCAATGTATACTAAGGAGGAAAACAAGTGGCTACACCTACAATAGCACATACAACAATTCCAACATAGATGGTCCAAGTGAAGTAATTAATATTAGGCTTTAAAATCAAGTCAGGATAATTTGTTGTCGGGAGATTTTAGGAAATGGTTTTCATGAATCCGTTGGTTGATTCCTCAACAGTAATTCATCACTCACTCAGAGTGACCAAGAAATTTAATCCGATCTATTTAAAGGGTCACGTGGTTCATTGATGAAATTCAATTATTATTCTGCCAAACCAGGTGTTGGAAAATATGAAAGACAGAGACAATCATCGATTAAACATCAAACATTTGATAATGATGATGATGAAAATGATGATGATGATGATGAGGTTATAAATAAAGTTCAAGGTAAGGTGAAAAAGAAGTCTCTATCCTAGTCATCATCACCATTATCATCACCACCACCGCAAACTACTACCAATACCATCTCTTCTCTTCCAAAGTTCTTCTAGGTGATGATAAAGAAGGCATGTTGTTTAAATGTAAACCGATTTATCTTGTTGCATTTTATGACCAATTTCAGGTTATAAACATCAAATCATGATCTTTTGATAAATATTATATATGTGAATACCTTAGCCATTTATCAATCTATTTATTCATCCATCCATCCATCTATCCATCCATCCATCCATCCATCCATCATATACCATAGTTATTGCTGTCAGCGCCATCATAATCATCATCATCATCATCACCTCTTTCCACACAACTGATAACACAATCTACCTTATGTCTGTCTGTCTGGCAAATAAAAATTTTAAATACTTATAATTATAATATAAAAAATCAAAAGCATGTTCAACCAGAGAGACCTGGAGAGAGAGAGAGAGAGAGGGGGAGAGAGAGTAGATGAACGGATAGACACAATAAAAATCACTATCATAACAATGTTTTAGCACTGGAGAGGCAGACGTTTATAGGGGAGTTTGATGATGATGATGATGATGACGATGACAACAATAATGATGATGATAATGATGATGATGATGACAACAATAATGATGATGATAGTAGTGGCATCATGATAGTGATATTGACATTATGATGGTGATGATGACAATATTTTAGATAACAACTATAATATAACAAGATATAGATAAATAATAAATAAATAATAATATTGACCGCACATTTATTACAGCAAGGCACAGCACTGCCATATCCCACCTACCTACCCAGGTGTTTAACATATCTAGCCCCAATTTTTTGTTTACGCCACCTGCCCTTGATAAAAAAATAAACCAACCCTGGAAGAGCTCAGGGGCAGCATACGGGGGACTGCCGCAGAATGTGTCCAGTTTGTTGCCGAAAGTGAACTCGTTGCTGAAGCCGAAATCTGCGATCTTTATGTTCAGGTCTCCGTCCAATAAGAGATTTTCTGCCTGAGGTGGTCATAATTAGTAATTAATTTATTATTAAATATGTAAATTTATTATTAAATATGTAAATTTATTATTAAATATGTTAATTTATTATTAAATTTATTATTAAATATGTAAATTTATTATTATATATGTAAATTTATTATTAAATATGTAAATTTAATACAATTTATTTCGACTAGCTAAATATTTCTTACTTAATTCTATAGCAGATTATTCTTAAATATTTTTAAACATTTTTTTATGACCAAAAAACAGTTCATGGCAAACGTGCCTATGTACGATCGTTGATGTTTATTGCGTAATAAACCTCAAATTTAGTTTACGTAACACTGTTTGAAGGTTTCAAGCAACTTTTAACAAGTCTATTTTACACGTTTTATGGGCTGAAAGAAGTTGGGAAAGAGTGGAAGAAAGAAAATGAGCGCGAGCGGGACGAGGGAGCAAGCAGGAACGGGAACGGGAGAGCAAGTGGGAGCGGGATCGGAAAAGTGACCAGGACCGGGAACGCGACCGAGAGAGGAAGCAAGGAAGGAAATGGAAGCGAGAGAGAAAACGATAGAAAAACCTCTAAAAACCCCGGGCGACCCCCGCTAATTTGACAATATTTTTATTCAAAAATAAGTACTATTATAATCAACAACACCATCATCAATACTATTCACACTAAACTTAAAAGATGTTTATTAATAGATCATTCTAAAAATAGAACATTATTTTATTTCGCTTTTTCTCATCAATTTTGCAGAGCAAATGATACACACACACAAAGACACACACATACACACACCCGATGAAAGAAGACATGATCCTAGTATATCTTAACATCAAAGGTGAAACTAATAACATAACATTATGAAATAACATGCCCTTAATTCTTCTGGTATGGATAGCTATGAATACCTCAACATCCAATTGGCTAATAAGACACCAATGATGATGATGATAATTTGATAATTATGGGTTGAAGGTCTGATCAAGCAAGATTACAGTAACTTATATTTCGCACCACAGCCGGTAATACAGAATACAGGTGATTAATAATTACCAATGTCATATTTGATGATAACCATCTATATCTACATCAGCAATTTTGTCATTATTAACTTAATGTTGTATGATTGACACATGTTGCACTATCAGCTGTTTAATACTACTACTACTACTACTAATAATAATAATAATAAAAATAATAATCATCAATGTGACCCAATCATTGGAGCATGCATTCCTTTCCCATAATCATCTTTAGCTCATTTATTATATTTTATTATTATGATCATCATCATCATTATCATTATCACCATTTCAAACATATGTCCATAATTATCATCATGTAACTCGATAGAATACCTACAATATTAATCATCATCATCATCATCACCACCACTACCATCATCATCATCACCACCATCATCATCACCATCATCCACACCGCTGACGTCATCACAATGGTTATCATAACAGCTTCTGACGCAAAGGAGTTGAAAATTGGTAAACAGAAAACAGGATCAGATTATTTTCCACATACTCAAACACTCTCTCCAGGAGACAGAGAGACAGACAGGGGGAGAGAAGGAGAGAGAGAGAGATAAATAAAGAATACATATATATATATATAAATATATATATTGATGTGTGCATGTATATGTGTGTGTGAGTGTGTTTGTTGTGCGTATGTGTGGAAGGAGAGAAATAAAAATCGATAAAAGATCCTTGTAAGGTTGATATCAAAGAAAAAAAAGGAAGATAGGAAACTGAAACAAACATACATAATTTTGTACATTTAAAAGTACATAATGCGTAACATACATAATTATGTACACTTTTAAAAGTACATAATGCATAATATACATAATTATGTAAACTTTTAAAAGTACATAATGCATAATATACATAATTATGTTCACTTTTAAAAGTACATAATGCATAATATACATAATTATGTAAACTTTTAAAAGTACATAATGCATAATATACATAATTATGTTCACTTTTAAAAGTACATAATGCATTGCATAACATACATAATTATGTACACTTTTAAAAGTACATAATGCATTGCATAACATACATAATTATGTACACTTTTAAAAGTACATAATGCAACATCATCATCATTAACAGCTGTTAAGCTTCATTTACAGTACCACCATTATTATCACCATCATCAATATCATCATTTTATATCAAATATTATTTCTATCATTATGCCAATAGATATAAATATTGATGTTACTTCAAACAAAAACTACCCCCTCCCCCAACACCCCCTATTAACATCTACCTACCATCTTTTTCACAAATCAGTCATTCATTCACTTCAATCACCCCAGCACAATTGGTTAAACCCCACAAATTCCTTCAATACTGAAAAGGCAAGAAGAAGAAAATTACTGAACTAAAGCACAAAACATTGACTAAATCGTCAAAATGGTCAACCCAGACCAATCAACATCGAGGAGATTTATTATATAACAAGAACTCCTTAGTTTTATTGCTATCCATCAATCAATCCCATCACCAATCCATCTTTTCCCAACCAGCTCTCAACAGTTGCTTAATCTACTCCTGCCCTCTTGCTATTCCACCACCACTACCACTACCACCACCACTACCACCACCACTACCACTACCACCACCACTACCACTACCACCACCACCACTACCACTGCCACAAACCTTGAGATCTCTGTGGACGATATGCTTCTGGTGGCAGTACTGGACGGCGGATATGATCTGCCTGAACTTCGACCTGGCCTCTTTTTCTTTCATCTTACCGTGAGCAACCAGGTAGTCGAAAACCTCGCCTTAAATAAAGAGAGTTGCGATAAGAAAGAAAGATATTAAATATTGTGGTCAAGTTTTTCTTTTCTTCAAACCACATCAGATTTAGTCAATGCAAAAATCAAAGCAAAGTAAATACCATAATACCAGAATGCCTCGAAGATAGTTATAACAAATAGATGAAATAATGTATTATAAATAATAAACATTTTATTAAATAAACATATGGACAAATCAAAGAATGGAAACCTCCGCTGGCGTACTCCATGACCAGGTATAAAGTCTTTTCCGTCTCTATGACCTCAAACAGTTTAACTGAAAAGTAAGGCAACATTATGATAACCGCATTGTAATAATTTATTCGTTCTCGTTTCATGCTAATTTATTCACTTCTGCATTATAATAACTTATTCATCGTCCTCATGTTATATAAATTTTTTCGCTTCTGCATTATAATAATTTATCCATCATCATATTATAATAATTTATCCATCCTCATATTCATCATATTTTAATAATTTACTCATCCTCATGTTATAAAAATTTATTAACTTCCACATTATAATAATTTATTCATTCACATGTTATATAAATGTATTCACCTCCACATTATAATAATTCATTCATTCTCACATAATAACAATTAAGAGAGTGAATAAACAATAATGATGAATTCATTCGATCGTAGAATTTACAACCGTTCTTACATTTTAATGATTTTATCACCATTACATTTGAATACCAATCAATAACACTTAATAATAATAATAATAATAATAATAATAATAATAATAATAATAATAATAATAATAATAATAATAATAATAATAATAATAATAATAAAAATAAAAGTCCATCAAATTGGCTGACAGCTACTCTACCCTGCCTCTCCTGCCCAGGTTCACCAGGTTCAAATCAACCTTGATAAGTCTACTATGACTCATCCTAGAACTGTTCTGTGGAACACATGGAACACGAATTGGACTGAAAATCTTTTTGAGGAGATTTTATTAATATAATCAAGATAGATAATTTTAAATAGTGAAGGTTCTTGTGCTTCAAGTATTATATTACATGAAAAATAGCATGGTCTAATATATTATCTTTAATTATTTATCAATTTACTAAATTAATCAAATGAGTTTAATAATTGAGTTAAATTATCAATTAAAAAACAACTCTAAATTACCATTCTATTATTCTAATAAAATTAAGCTTTTTTATCTTAATTTCTCTACAAACAGTCAAACTGATGTTCTCCATCTATCATGGACCCATCCTTTCAACCAAAGCCAGTCATTTCACCCACAAATCTACGGGAGCTGGCGACGCCGGCAAGATTCGAACCGCCAACGTTTAGGCTCAACAGGCGAACGCCTTATCGCTATACCACCAGTCCCGGCATTATCTAGTTGTTGTTCTGATTAGAATAATCTAAATTACAAAACTTATATTCTAATCGAACGAACAGTACGTTATATCCTTAAACAACACATAACAACCAAAGTGGACAAATACACGCGATAACATGACAAAAAAGTACGTCAAAGAATGAGACGATACCTATGTTCGGGTGGTCCAGCATCTTCATGATCCTAACTTCCCTAAAGAGCTAGAGTAGGGAGAAAAAATAAAATATTATTTCAAGAAATATCGAGCTCAAGACAGACTCCTTTGAAACGCCGATAAATTCAACCCGGACCCGTAATGAATTCACAATATCATCCTTGGTTAAATCAACGTAACTTCAAATAAATCAGTTATCAATAATCATCAGATATTCCAAAAGCAAATGCGATGTACAAAACATCAAAACATGAAACCAATATTGTACTAAAATATCAAATCAACTTTAAAATAAATATAATTAGTAATTATTATGATTGATTAATTAATTAATTAATTGTTATTCATGAATATTAAAATCTTTTCCTTATTTTTTATATCTTTTGAAGAGATCACCACCATCTTACTACTTACTGTTGGCAAATATGCCAACAAGCAGTGAGTCATTACTTACACACCTAAACAAATTTGCCTTTATTTTCCAAATATACATAAATGACATTGAATCGAAATAAATTATAAAAAAATAATAAATCAATTTATTGCTCACTTTTTGAAGACTAGATGGATTGAGTTGAGTCTTGTCTATAATTTTTATCGCCACCTGGAAGCAAAAGAAAAAATGAAAAAATAAAAAAAAAATGAAAACCGGATGTAACTGTTTTTCCCTCGAAGGAAAAAACTTTTCTCCCATGCGAAAAAATATTTTAATTAAATGAAATGAAATAAAAACATCAATAAATTATTTATAACGGTTAATTAAAAACTTTAACTCTCTCACGAACCATTTTTTACAGTTAATATAAATAAGGACTTAATGTGACCACCTCCTGCTCACCTGTCTCTCTCTCTCTCTCTTTCATCATTAATACAACTTTGGTCAAGCTATGTCAAAGCAAAGCGATTATCATAAATAGAACGGCAACCAAAAAACATGACAATATTACGTTCAATGGTTGTTTACTTAGTCCAGCCGATGGACTCGTACCGTAAGACCAGCAAAATACAACTAAGAATAAACTAGCCCTAGATACAAATAACATTTTGTTTCAGAAATAAAAAGTAACAAGTAGTGAAACACTTCCAAACAAACGAACAAGAATCGTTGATGCGACAGCAACACACACGTACGCCATTTTAAAAATCGCTAAACATTCATTCATTCGCTCGATCATTCAATTCGTTCACAAGTAAACAAATCTCTGTGCGAACCTCGCGACCGGTCGGGACGTGCCTGGCCAGTTTGACTTTGGCAAAGTTGCCCTTGCCGATGGTCTTGATGAGGCGGTACTTGCCGACGTGAGGTTCGTCTGTACCCCTGCTGCGCGAGGATATCCTCTCGCAACCGTCGTGGTTCTGCAACAAATCAATAATAACCACAATTATAATATCATTATTATTACTATAGACTATAATTATGACTATAGTATCCTTAATATTACTAGAATTATGACTATAGTATCATTACTATTACTAAAATCATTACTAGACTATCATTACTACTACTGTTACTAAAATCATAATGTCATTACAATTAATATAACATTATTATTACTACTGAAATCATGATTAAAGGTATTATTACTATTACTAAAATCATGATAGCATTCATTTACGGATAGGATTTGTGGTGTCATCAATAAGGATGATGATGCTGATGATGATGACGATGATGAGGAAGATGATGAGGAAGATGATGACTATGATGAATCAATCAATAGCAAGCGATACGTTTTTATATACAATTCGTTTTTATATACGTTATCCTTCTGACAGAAGAGAAGCAGCAGAGCGACAGTCGGAGAAAAAAAATCGGATAAACCGCAAAAACGTAAAAAAAAAACTAGGATGGCGGCTTAGTTGAGACGAGATATTTTCACGTTTGCAGCTTTCCTGTTGCAGCCCGTAATTGCTTTGTCATCACATGATGATGATGATGATGACGATTGGGAAGATAAATCGAGATATAATGAAGACTATAAAAACAACTATTGACCATACGAATAATGCTTATTCATCGCCTGCTACCTATTGATGTCTGGAAAACCTGAAAATCATCAACACAGCTTTGTTAATGAAATTTGCCTTATTATTAATAATAATAATAATAATATTATTATTATTATTATTTAAATAAAAATGGTAGCATTCATTTTTTATTCATTCATGAAAATTTAGTTTCAAGGCAATATTATGGTTACATAATATTGTTAAATGAGCAGCAAGTTGGCAGGATTATTATTAGGAGGTCGTAGTAATATTATATTCAATTATTTCCTGTTATTATTCAATGACACATACATACACACTTTCACACACATATACAGTTACAGACCCATATACATTCACTTACACACACATATACACAGTTAGACGCACACACACACTTCTATATAGAGTCACAGTCACATACTAACACACATTCATACACACATACTTATAAACAGAAACAAACATGAGTTAAAACATTTTTTTTCTCTCATTTAAAAGAACACTGAGAATAATTAGCTGTTTTTCCGCTGATGCCCAAGACAAAAAACGAAAGAAAGAGAAAATAATTAATATTTTAAAAAATACCCTTTTATAAAATGCTCTAAAGAGTAGAAAATTAATTTTCTGTGTATATTTATAAACATAAAAGAGTCTAGCACTCTCTTTTAAACTCCAACGATAGATCATCTAGATCATCGCTAACACAGCACCCCACTCTTTTATGTTTTGAGACATACACGGAAAATTTATTTTCTAATTTTTAGAGCATTTTATAAAAGCATGTTATTTTTTTTTTAATATCAACTAATTTTAAATATAATTTGAAATAATCTTTTGAAGTACTTTTAAATGGCCAAAGTGGCCTCTCTAATAAAAAATGCATTAGTAGTTTTAACTTTCCAAATATGAAAATAAGCTGGGTTACCCGGCATTGCCCGCCAGTTTTCGCCTTAAACAGATATTTTTACAAAAGAAGACACAAAGAACTACTACAATTGGCAGGCGTAAATTTTCTGTTCCCGGTCCGGCTGTCTGGAATAGTTTATCCGATGACCTGAGAAATCCAGCATCGGACCTCGTCCATTTCTGGAAGACGCTCAATCAAAACCGATCTCTTTTCTCACTTATAACATTGTGACTTCACACTATGCGCTTTTGCGACTTGTACTTTTAAAATGTGCGCAATGAATACCCGAATAGTAATAATAATAATAATAAACCATCTCCGAACACGCCCCATCCATCCATCCCTGAACAGGCCCCATCCATCCATCCCCTGAACAGGCCCCGTCCATCCATCCATCCCCTCAAGAACACCAAATTTCAATAAAACCAGCTCAGGTGTTTTATTTTTTATGTCGATAAATATAAATATGTTCAATGTTCATTTTTATACATATGTGATAATGCCAACATAAATAATTTAATGTAAAAACAAAAATTTTTATGAATTATTACATCAGCAATGAAAAACTTAAATGATTTAAAAGAAAGGTGTTTGTTTCTAAAAATAAATAGAATAGAATAGAAATGTGTTTCTAAAAATAAATAAAATAGAATAGAAATGTGTTTCTAAAAATAAATAGAATAGTAATGTCTATTTACAGAAATAAACATAATAGAAAAGAAATGCTTCAAATAGAATAGAATAGAAACATGTTTGTTTTTAAAAAAAATAAAATAGAATAAAAACGCATTTGTTTCTAAAAATAAATAGAATAGAAAAAAAGATGCTTGCATAAGTTGTATCTAGAAATAAATATAATAGAAAATAAACTTGTTTGTTTATAAACATAAAACATGAAAGGATTTTTTCATAAAAACAAATCAAGTAGAAAATACATGTTTGTTACTAGGAATAAATAGATGAGAAATGATATACTGGTTAATTCAGGATCTTAACAAACAAACAAATGTGTTAGAAATAATACATAACCGATTTATAGACAAGCAACTGAGATACTGTTGAAAACCCTTATAAATATTCTATTGTTATTAAGTGTCAGTTTAGAGTACTTCAGAACCACAAACGCGCAACTAAGTCTGTATTCTAGAGAATTCAAATTACAATAGAATACATGCTGTGTTTTTTAACCACAGATAACATAATTCCGATATAAAATGGAAGTAACCCAAATATTTAATGTCCTTTTATTATCTTGCTGCTATTATCTTTCTTAGTATATTTCATACAGTGTGGTTATTTATTATTATTATTTATTTAATTATTTCTCTTTCACAACGCCTTTTCCAGGACAAGTCTTGCTCGAAGGCGAGAAAGGGTACTTGCAGAGGCAGCCATTTATTGGAAATCTCTCAGTATAGCATCCTGAACCAATTTTGAGAAAAAAATAGCATTACGCTAGAACTGAATATTCAGAAAATAAAGACAGTAGCCACGTTAGGAACCTTTCCCTAACCCTTACCCTTGTTCCTTGGGAGAGGAGATACAGGGATACACGAAAATTAATTGGCCACACACATTATAAAATAACCAACTAATAATATCTAAAATTATTACACAAAAATTAATTGGCCACACACATTATAAAATAACCAATTAATAATATCTAAAAAGATAATACCTAGAATTTATCAAAGAAGAAAAATAACAGACACAATTTTTATACATCGAAATTAATATAAAAATTGCATTTTTTATTTAAATTATGTTAAGAATTGTACAAAATAGGGAAAAAAATATACTTTAGAATGAGATCTGTGCGAAGAATTATCAGATGTGATCGACTCCAAAAGAGGCTGGAGCGGAGTCCTCGTGCTCGATACATGAGATCCGACGACACTCATGTTTTTACGATCTGAATTTTTCAAAACAGTTGTCAGTAGCGACAGCAGTAACCAGAATGGAGCAACAAGAGTTTACTCTCTTTTTTTATATATCCCAAAGTATATGTTTACAAAATGTACGATGAATTGAAATCCGTGCTTGCAGTTACATGTACAGCTAAAGGCTAAGACAGCTAAGTACAAAACAATACAGCAGAGCTACTGAACACAGAGAATATTTGTTTCACACTCCCAGAGCTCATCCGAACAATTACCGGCTTCTATTCATTCTAATCAATCTAATCAATAATAATCAATAATTTCTAAAAAAAAAATGTAGTTGACCTCCTAGTTGACCTAGTTAGTTAGTTAGTCGTTAGTTAGTCCCTGGGCTAGATCTTCGGCATTAGCAGCAGCATGTCTGAATTAAAATAAGCTATTACGTAAAGAACAATCCATTCGTTTAGTTAGTTTATAGAGTCCGGCCCTATTTACAAATGACCCAAACCGCAGTACGTATTTTTTTGTTTTTGTTTTTGCGACGACCGACAGCTTCTCATTCAGACGTTTATAATTATATCAAAACTCGGTGCATAAAGCCTGCCGACGCAATCATGATCCGTTAATATAATTTAAACGAAAAAGACAAGAAAATATAAAAAATTAAAAATGATAATTAAGAAATTCTCCTATCGCAAATCGGACTTTCTCAACACCGGAAGAACTAGCAAACAAGAAGAAGAGGGAGCTGTGTTGAATAGAAGATGCGCGCGTGTGTATGTGTACATGTCTGTGATGTAATAATAACGTTGCTCGCAGCATCTTTCTTTCTAAGTAGTAAATGCAACTGAGCTCATACTATTAGTCATCTTTTTTATTCTTGGAAAAATAATAGCGTTAACATTATCATTAACATAGTCGTTAATTACCTTTTAACGGCCTTTAATACCTTATATGCATATGACCCTTTATCATAATCTCAAGTCAAAAATTGCATGTCTAATATATTAGGTAATGGATATTAATGACGCACTGAGACGTGTGGATCTGAAGGACTGTATGCTTAGGGAGCTCAATAAGTTGCCATAGTGTTTGTATTGGAAAGCAGAGTTTATTCTACTGAATTACTTTTAATCTAATCAACTTTTTCAACCAAAAACTTACGATTTTTTTTAGAAAGCTGCTCTTTTATTAATAAATGTTTACATGTTGATGTAAACTTTTCCCTTCTTCCTATATCTAGGAATAGGCATATATAGCACCCCAATTGTTGTTTGGTTTCATTGAAATTGAGCATGCGCCGAACTCTTATATTATTTTAAACAAAAACTTAGAAAGACAAATAACAAAGCTGAAAAATTACTCATCGCTCCAAATAAAGTTATCTGACGTGCCACAGATAAGAATCAAACGAGAGAATATCGGTTTCATAAAAGAAACATCAAGGCGCCTACTGCTATATTGTTATTGAAAATCATCACACACAGCTCGACAACAGGAAAAGTCCATCACCGATTCCGATTATATGATGCTATTTGTTAACCCCCAACCTGAAGAAAATTGTCAACAACGAAAACTGCTGGAAAACATGGGACTAATATTTATTTATGACTTGTCTTGGCTACTCGCTAGCTGGCGTCTTGATGTAATTTACAGACAGTAGCGTACCCAGGATTTTTTGTCGGGGAGGGTTTTAAAAAATTTTTTTGGGGAGCTTGGAATTTTTTTTTAGAGTATGGATTTTTTTTTGTTTTGGATTTCTTAAACCCTATTAAACAACGAAATTTTTTAAACAAATAAAATACGATTTCAAAGATCAGAAAAACGAGTTTTTTTACAAACTTTTATTTAGGTTACAATCTCTGTTTGTGTGTGTGTGTAGCTTTCTCTGTACGCAAATCTTGCAAGTAAAATTTAACCAGCTTTTTGACTAGATAGGAAGCTGAAACTTTCAGCATATTTTTATATTGGATAACAATATTATCAATTATTATTATATTCAATTAAAAAAACGTAATTTGAACATTTTTCGTATACATACACACAGACACACATCGAGTGTATTTGAAATCAAAGTTTGTGTTAAAAACTTGTTTTTTCTTTTACTTGTTTAACACAAACTTTATTTTCAAATACACTCGATTTAGAAATACGAAAGATGTTCAAATTAATTTTTTTTAATTGAATCATGTATTGTCATCCAATATAAACTCATACTGAAAGTTTCAGTTTTCTAGCTAGTCAAAAAGCTGGTTAAATTTTACTTGCAAGATTTGCGTACAGAGAAAGCACACATACACACACAAACAAAGATTGTAACTTAAATAAAAGTTTATAAAAAAAAATTTACGGTTTACTTGTTTTAGTTTACACTAAATCTAGTCTAGTAATACCTACGTTTCATGAATTAAAAAAATTGTTGGAATAAATTCGTAGGAAGGAATTCTAACCCCAAAAATCCCCTCTTAGAGTGTGCCCTTGGCCAGAAATACACATAAAAACGTCGAGTATTACGTGTTCATGCATTAAAAATATTTCGAGAATAATTTCGGTGAGGGGGGGTTCAAACCCCATAACCCCCTCGTGTGTGCGCCTCTGCTGCCAGATAACGGCTATTCTATTCTTTCAAACATTTTTTTCTACATCTAAAGAAAAAATGTTATAAAATTGGTTTCTTTATGTAACTCAAATCACATAAGTATATAATGCAAAAATCAGAGCTTAAGATAGCACACCTATAGAGACTTTCGCGAATGCATCACATAACAGTTATATTTAATTTTTATAGGAAACAAAAATCCGTTTGTCTGAAACCGGCAAAAGAAGGTCTTGATTTTTCTGTTCTTCCATCCTATGTAACTTTTTATTTAAGTTTCCTTTTTATAAACTTACTTTTCTCCTTAATAGGTACCTACTTTTATTTTGAAGATTCTTTTCCCACTTTTTTGCTTTGTCATCAAAATCATCTTAAACATCAACTATCGGTCCTTCTCCACCTTATCGCTGGTTTTTAATTTTTCTTCCACTTGCTTTCCCGCAGTCTTCTTTTTTCTCGCCGTTCCACTCTCCACACGCTGCCTGAAACATTTTTTAGAATCTGTTCAGCAAATTTAAATTAAACGAAGATATTTTTTTAATAACTTGAAAGAAGAGTATTTTTATTCCACCGTTTAAGTAGGAGCCAGAGAAAAATGTTAGCCTGTACCAATTTACTATCTACAGTAATAAATCAGAATGACGTAGGTACGTAGAAATTAACATAACGTCAAATTATTGTATACCACGTGGACGTGGTGTCCCTAAATACTGTTTACAACTTGAATACCAACCTAGACGCAATCAAAAATAGCATATAACAAAACTGCACAGACTTTTTCTTTTTTTCCACGTTCTCTTTCTCCTTTCTCTGCTCTTTTCTTTGCGTCTTCATTTTTATCTCCGCACGTTTTCTGAGTTCCCTGGAAAAACATACATACACACGAGTACGCATCCGATCGTAATGAAACTTTCACACAACCTTGAGAGTCAAGAGAGTCTAATTGAACAAAATAGTCTAATTGTGAAAAAAATTGAGATCGGTCACAAAATGAGCGGGAGCGGGAGAGCGAGCGAAACGAGAGCTGGAGAATGGTCGGGAACGGGAACGGAAAAGTGACATGGAACGAAAGAACGAGCGGGAAAGGAATAGCAACCGGGAACGGGAGAGCAAGCGGGAGCAGGAAAGCGACTGAGAATGGGAGAGCAAGCGGGAACGGGAAAGCGAACGAGAATGGGAAAGAGAGCTAAGAAGGAAACGGAAGCCAGAGAAAAACAAAAAAAATTACATTTTGTAAAAAAAATTTTTTAAACAACGTTTTTTTTGCACCCCAAAAAGTATAAAACAATATTCCTACCAGCCTGGCAGAATTTCTGAATAACTTGGTCACATTATGGTAAAATACTTTATAACAGTTTCTAGTTCATATACAGCGAAAAACGTTGGGCGCATTATTATTATTTTTTTATAAATGTTTGTTTTACAGAAGTTTTGATGTTGGGTATGGGCACAACGAGCAGGAAGGGGAAAAAACGGGAACGAGAAAGAGAGATAAAAAGGCAAGAAAGAGAGAGAGAGAAAGAGAGAGAGAAAGAGAGAGAAGGAGAGAGTAAGAAAGAAAACAAAAGATAAACCTCTAAAAAACCCCGGGCAACGCCGGGTAACCCCGCTTGTCATTTTATAAATTGCTACAAATTATTTAGAAATATTACTCTTAAATGAACTAAAAAACTAATGACTTGCTATCACTTATTTATTTTAAATGAATAAATAATGATAATCAAGCCCATGCTATGCTTTTTTTCCTATCCTTACCTCTCCTCGTTAATTTCTTCTAATTCCTTCATTTTGGCATAAGTCTTGTACGACTGTGGAATTTGGTATCTGAAAACCGTTAAATAAATATCTGAAAACCGTTAAATAAATACTGCAAACAATGTTTCATTGATTGAAAAACTAAACATTTCTGTCAAACATCTTAGCTCCACAGAAATATAATTTGCTGTCGCAGTCCAAAAGGTTTACCCAAAGAAAGGCTTATATACGAAGAAGACCAGTCCTTATTTTTATATACCCGAAATTTTCAAAAAAAGGTTGTCAGAGAAAATTTTAATAATTGTATTAACCATGTCGCTCTTCAAAATATTGTCCGACTCACCTATCTACGGTTACAAGCCAGTAGATTCCGTGAGTCAGAGAAAGAGCGCAGATAACGAAGAATCCGTAGAAGACGAGCGCTTTAGTGCTATTCCAGTTTTTTTCTTACGACCGTTTGTGTTTTTCATTGATCACAAAAATGCATTATGTTATTTAAAATGCATAATTAAATATGTAATTGAGGAAGCTATTAAATAAAAATCCAACTTACGCAAGAGAGGCGGCAGCTCTTTTCCTGCATTTGTCATTATTAAATGAGTTCAATGAGGAAATTGGTATTGGGTATTTTTATTAGTCAGAAAAAGTAAAACAATAGAACCAACTTTTAATTTTTAGTCCTTTAGCTGGACCTGAAAAATATTATACTTTCAAACGAAATATTATCGAATCCTAAAAATAACTTACTAAACTATATAGAACCTGAATTGGTTAGGCGTTATCAACATCTAAAATATTTTAATAATATAAAAACCACTAAATCAATAACATGGTATGCAAATCTGAGACACTGCTAAAGATAATAGTAGCCCTTAAAATACTTTACCCAGATTTTGTTCTATGGCTACCAACTATCACAGCTTTATCATCTATTTATTAGCACCGGGAATCAACAACTTAAAGCTCCAAAGTAAGTCTAGCACATAAACTTACCGCCGCATACAAATTATGACATTTCTTAGAAGCCAGTGAAGCCACCGCTTCTTTTCCTCAGCCCTTATAATCGTCCGGTAAAAGTGCACAAGCAGTGACCCCGGGTTATAGGCTTAGGGTTAGGGCTAGGGTTAGGGCCGGGGATCACTGCTTGTGCGTTTTTACCTAATCGTCCTACCTACCCGAGCATTGTCGTGGAGACGTTCTGTAAAGACCGGGCTTGCATTCACAGTGGTAGGTGCCAATCGTGTTGACGCATCTGGCCGTCTGGTTGTTGCACAATCCCACGTGCTCGAGGCATTCATCGATGTCTGGGCGCGCGATGTAATAAATATTTGATAAGCCAGTGATCGTTATTTTCGTCCGTGGCGTTATTAAAAATGAATTGTAAATTATGTACTCTTAAAAACGAATAAAAAATAGTAATAAAATAGTTAAAAAAATAATAAAATAGTAAAAACGAATTTTGCAATAAAACGATTATATGCTTTCAGATTCTTTCACCAATTCATTTACCCGCATTTACCGATGCAGGAGTATGGGTCATCATCCTTTCTGAACCCGGTGTCGCAGACGCAGTCGTACGTGGGCCCCTTATCGACGCAAGTAGTTGTCTCCATGTCACACTCCATGTAGCCCATGTTGCACAAACTGAAAATACCTACATAAGATATGTTCAGATGTGGTAATAGACTCTAGAACTCTTAATCGACCAGCTGCCTAAATTATAATAACCGACGGCAGAGAAAAAAATACTCACCAATTCCGTAGCACTTTCTGGGATTTTCCTCTTCGTAACCCTCTTTGCACTGACAAGTGTAACTGCCGGCATTGTTTATACATTTGGTAGACACTCTGTCACACACGTGTATGCCTAGATGACATTCGTCCATGTCTGAGAAAGCGAAAGTGGACCAAGAAAAAAAATCCTCACAGTTTATTTAAATATTAAACTACATTAGCGTTACTAGTTATTTCATACTTATACAAAAGGGCTTGTGAAGCGGTCTAGCGAGATTGGACAAATATGGAAATAACCTGCGAAAATGTGATTTGATAATAAAAATTCTGTCTCAATTTCACATTTTAGTTTTCAGTAAATAATGAAGCATTTTTATGTACATTTGTAATATTTAATTTAATTGTAGTTTATCTGGTAAGTGCCGGCCAATACGAAGTAGGCATGGCAGAAACAACGTGATAATATTTACGTGATATATAAAAATAATCATCTAACCAGCACATTCGTTAGGTCCGGTGCGCCGAAAGCCCAATTGACAGTCGCACCTGTAGCCGCCATTCAGGTTAACGCAGTAATATATCACAGAAGAGCCACAGATGTCTGGATTCAGGCATTCGTCTAAGTCTGAATTAAAACAATACGGTATGTGAAGAAGGGTTTTGTGATTAAATACAACTTTCTCATCAAAAACGAATACTAGCTAGCACTGATTTTTTCCCGGCTTATTATTAATCGGCTTTTGACTGCATCCATTGGCCATCATTGTGGACGGCATTGGAAAGCGAAAACATACCACCGAAAGTCATCCGTTTGTTACAAGCGTCGTATAGTGGTTCGACCAGCTGCATCCGAATTCGAAACGACCTATCGGACGAGTTTACCATTCAAACCGGTGTCCGACAGGGAGACGTCGCCTCTCCGCTTTTATTTAACGTCGTGATCGATGCGATCATGAGGAAATCGTTCGAAGGAAGGCGTGGTGTTCAATACGACAAAAACAACTTTGTCACTGATCTGATGTTCGCGGACGATAGCGCCGTATTCGCCGACACCGACGTGGAAGCTACAGATTGCGTAAACGACATCGGCGATATTGCCAAGTCATACGGCCTAAAGATCAACGCCGAGAAGACCAAGGTATTAACAACGGACGGGTCGCCAACTCATGTCCACCTAAATGATGTCCAGATCGAGCAAGTGACGAAATTTAAATACCTTGGATCGATCGTGCAGGAAAAGAAGACGTCGTCGTCGGCCGACGTCCACAGCCGCGTTGGCCAGGCGACTGCGGCATTTGCAGCGCTCAGATGGTGCGTCTGCAACAAACATTGCAATCTAGACAAAAATTCGTCTTTACCGAACATTGATTCTTCCGATCCTCCTATATGGCTCGGAGACATGGACATTGTTTAAATCCGACGTGAATAGACTTGAAGTATTCCAAATGCAATGCCTGCGGCGAATACTGGGAGTCTCCATCCGCGACCGCATTCGAAACGAGACGATCCGTGAACGGTGTGATCGACAACCACTGATCGACGAACACATCCAAAAACGGCGACTACGGTGGTTCGGGCACGTCTGTCGAATGGATGATAAACGGCTTCCCAATAGTTTACTTTGGCGGGAGCGACCGCCTGGCTGGCGCATCCAACGTTCGGCGCTAAAGAAAACATGGCTGAAAATTATTGATGGGGACCTCAAGAGGAAGCGACTGACCGCCGATAGGGCGAGAAGGGTTGCAGCCGATCGAGGAAAATGGAAGATTGTCGTGGAAGACGTTCGTGGTCCCGTGGCACCGACAGCAGCGTATTGGCTTCGAGGACATCCTCCTCCCCAAGCGCCGGCTACGGACTAAATAATAATAATAATAAATAACTGATTTTTTCAACATTTAAGAAGACCACTGATTTAATTAAAAAAGTTAAATCAAACAATCGAATTCTTTAATATCAATAATCATGATCCATGCAGTGACATTTTAGTAATAAAAAAAGCAAACACGAGAATTAATTTCGTATCTAATACAATAGAAAGAAACCCTAGTACGATTCGTTCTGAAACGAACTAAACTAAAATAAATAAAACTAAACTTTTAGTTATTTTTTTTACTCGACAAACAACTTAGATACAACGCTTGTAAGTGGATGGGTTAGATTAAGCAAGTATTTTTAAATTATTAAAACCATTAGCTGAACAGACTGGAAAATAAATTGCTATCTCGTGTCAATCCTGCATCGTTGGAGCTTGAATATCATCTATAAAGTTGCAATGCTCCCAAAGCTATGATAATGACTAAGCTGGAAGACTTGATTCCCCTACGTTTCGTCTCCGTACGTTTCGTCTGCCCACTATTCGTGTCCTACGTTTCGTCTCCACGTACCATTCGTCTCCTTACTGTTCGTCTTGCTACGTTTCGTCTCCATTGATTTATTCGCCCTGCTTACTATTTGTCTCATTACTGTTCGTTTCCCTACGTTTCGTCTCCAGCGTTGTTGAACGATGCATGCTTATATATAGGTGTGAAGTTGTGACTGTTTGCATTATTTGTAAACATGATGGCTTGCGTAGAGTATGTGGTTTCTAAGCGAGGTAATGTAACTGTTATTTATCAAAATTTTGAGTATTGGAAATACCAAACCAACATGAAAAATCAGATAACATGGAGATGTTGCAAACGCGAAACTCATAAATGTCGCGCAACGTTGATGACAGAAGTTAATAATGTTCTACAACAATCAGCAGAACATATACATTTTGGAAACGGATCGACAGCAATGGCTCGAGTGGCTTTGGGTGAAATGAAGCAGATAATGACACAAAACATTGCTACTCCAAGTTCTGCGCAAGGTGCTGTCATGGCCACTTTCGACGCACATATTCTTACTGCACTGTCAAAAAAAACAAAGTTGAACCAATGCCTGAGACGTCACAGACAACGAGCACGACGGGCAGATAATTGTGTTTTGCCACCGTTACCAACAAATCTTGATTTTGAAATTCCTGAAGTGTTTAGAGATTGTATTCTGTATGACTCGGGATCTGGTGATGATCGTATCATCCTGGCAAGTGACATAGGACTACTAAATGGCTTAGCAAGAGCCGATATGTTTGGTTAGCCGATAGAACATTTAAAATTGTTCCAACTTTGTTTTTTCAATTGTATAGCGTTTATTTTGAGTCTGTCGGCGCAGTAAATCCCGCAGCTGTGTATTGCCTGTAACCTACAAAACCACAATTGTCGACAGCCTATTCAGCGTTGAAGAATTCTTCCTGTTTTAAGAAAAATTAGCCACACGGAACCAATCAAGATGCTAACGTAGATGTCTCATAACTCCAAAACCATTTCAATCAGTACACTAAAGATCCTCTGCCTTACAATTACAGCATCACTTCAGTGTAGTTTCGGTATCAGAAACGACAGTCAAACATGTAACTATTCTGTTTTTTCTCTGATCGATCAAGAGTTAAGTTAATACCAGCTCCTGTCTTTGAGTGTTGTGGAAAGATGACAATTGGCAGACGGAACAGGATAGAAAATTTCGTAAATATGCTGGTTGACCTCGACTGCTAATTTGTAGTGATTGTTATATTTAAATGTGCTGGTTTAAAGAACATTCAGTAAATGATAAGAATTAAGAGTGTCATGGGTTAAACTAAACTAAACAAGAACTTAACTAAACTAAAAAAAAATTCTAGCCAGACTAATATTTCATATAATAACTATACTAATAGCGTTCACTAAATCTATATCTATATATATACTGACCAACACATACATCTTCTTCCTCTGATTTGATATAATTAGATTTGCACGCGCACGTATAGCTGCCCGGCGTGTTTGTGCACTCTTCATTTTTTTCGCACGTGTTATGCAAATTAGAACATTCATCTTCGTCTAAAAAAAAATAAGGTATCTTTTATAGCAAATGAAATAATTGTTAAAAATTAAAAGAAGAGATCAAGTCGTTCGGATTTGGTGCACAGGGATTTGATTAACCTTCATTACTAATTTTATTTATTGTTATTTATATTTGAAAAGAAATAAATATGCTGTTTTGCAAACATTTACTGAAAAACAAAAATTTAATTAAATTATGTCACGTGTCAAACCAATAATAGCTGAAATTAAATTTTCAGCCAGACTATATAATAACTGAACTAATAGCATTTATCTATATATATAAAAGGCAACGTATGTTCATTAATAACGCCAAAACCAATGAAGGGATTTGCACGAAATTTTACATAATAAACATTTACCACCTAACAAATAATCTCATTTATTTAAAAAAATTGTTTTGAATGTTTTTAGAAAATTAATTTTTAGAAATATTTTATCTATGCAATTTTAGAAAATTAATTTTTAGAAATATTTTATCTATGCAATTATATCGCGGCTTAACGAGCTTAGGGTTGCTTTCGACTTCTGTTCCGTCGTTGTTGGTTGTCGCGATTTCTCAAAATCAAAAGTGAGTATTATTTTACTTATATCAATTATATCAATATATCAAAAGTAATATATAATATACTATATACTATACTATTATTTTTTTAATTACTGTATATCGTTCAAATGTTTTTGAATGTTTTAGAAAATTAATTTTTTTAAATATTTTCGCTATTGTATCAGAGCTATGTTTTGTTTACATTCGCTGTTTATCGTCTCGGTTTCTCGAAATCAAAGTAATTTAAAAACTTAGGCTACTATTCTTATATTATTTACTTAGGCTACTATTTTTATATTATTTAATTGTTAATTATTGTTGTGTATATATTAAATTGTAAATTGTTTCGGTCGTTGTGTGTCAGGCTATCATTATCGCTCTACCAGTCTAACCACTCTAACCTCTAACAGATATTATTTTGTGCTACTTTTAGTCTAACAGATATTATTTTGTGCTTACAGACAAGAAAATTGAAAAATTTATTGTGAGTGAGTATATCAATATAACTATTAATGTATTTTAAGTATAATAGTATAACTATTAATGCACCTTATGGAAAAACAAAAAACATTGTGTATCAGAAAGCTTTGCAATAAAATGACTGTATGTGTTTGTTGTATTTCTTTTAATTAAAAATCAAAAGTATCTGCATAAATGTTTCAATAGATGCAAAGATGCCCGGGCAAACGAGCGGTTAAGGAAACGGGAGCCAGAGAGAAAACGATAAAAAAACCTTTAAATTCCCCGGGCAACGCCGGGTAACCCAGCTAGTTCTCAATAAAACTAAAGAAACATAGAAATGGTTGTTTTCAAAACTAAATCAAGCTTAAACTAAAATGGTTCCAGTAACTAAAATATTACTGAATCACTGAATATATGCTGACCAACACATAGTTCTGAAAATAAAAATAGGATATACGGTATACATACAGAATTAGTATGTAGGAGATAAACGTATTATCGCTATTTATTCGAAATGGCCTCTAAACGATTTAGAGTCTTTTGTAAAAGAAGATGGATTAAAGAAATCGGCAGAGGATTCAGACTCACGTGATCTACAATCTATTTTTATCTCCATTGTTCTTTCCACTTTCACTATTGAATTGCCTAAAAATGTCGTTCTATTGATGCGCTAGAAGGTTTCCAGTTACTTGGAAAAATAATTCTAATTGCTCTTTTTATCTGCAAATAAATTCATTTAACTAATTCTATAATCTACCGCATAATGCGAACTAAATACTTTATGTAGCGCTATATTTAGACAAATTGATGACCTGAAACTAAACAAATAAAACTCATTTCAAGTTTCTTGAAAAAAATTAATTTTGTGATTTTTATACATTTTTAACATTTAAATAATTGTTTTTTCAATCAATTGTCGGTCGCGTATAATTTCTGATTCTATGTTTCGAGGCCTACGTGCCTTACACACTGCAAGCCATCTTAAAAAATAGGCTCATCCTATATACTATATACTATTCTATATATATATATATATATGGTGTATACTGTCAAAAACTACCTCCGCCTCGCTAGTTGCGAGCCAGTCCCAAGCCTGAAGAAAGGAGGAGGGAAAAAGTAAAAAGGATCAAATTCTGGTCCACGACAGGAAGTACTTAAGTGCTTCCTACATACAGCCATTAAGAGTCTTAAAACACCTGGTGTAAAGGACTATAAACTATTATAAAAAAAAAAAACTGTCAAAAACTTTAAAACTTATCGCATAAAGGCAAAACCAAGAAGAAAACAAGAAACTCGTTAATGAACACAAGTAACTTGGTTTTTACATGCTCTGATCTTTATGTAAAACAATCAAATGACTTTTAAACTTTTAACCTATGCACATCTTTTCATTGGTGGCTTCTTTCACAAAGCCGACGAGACAGTTGCATACGAAAGTTTTTCTGTTAGCGATGCAAACAGAGGTCTGCGGGTCGCAAACTGGGTCCGAACAGTAGTCTGGCACTACGAGTTAATAAAGTTTAAAAAACTAAAAATTTTAATAATATTATTATATATAGAAAGCATTGTCATACAGAGATGTAGTACTTGGTACTCGTACTCGTACTCGAGTACAACTCGAGTACCATTTTCAAGTACTCGTACTCGTACTTGTACTCGGAACCTTGGTACTCGTACTCGTACTCGTACTCGTTATTCCACTCAGTACTCGTACTCGTACTCGTACTCGTTATTCCACTAAGTACTCGTACTCGTACTCGCATATGCGACACCTTCTCTAAAAAAAGTTTGCTTGTTTACTAAACAGTTGTTTGGGTTAATATTTTGTTTATACTTGCTGAAATCTAGTATACAGAGATGTAGTACTTGGTACTCGTACTCGTACCGTTCATCTGGCTCACCCCTACCAGCCAAAAAGTCAAAGTTGTTTCACAAGTATTCATCGGCGTTAGATGACACCTGCTTTGATGTCGATGCACAGTTGACCAGATATATTGAGATGAGAATCACTGGTGATGTGGATGATGCACTAACGTTTTGGCAGAATCATTCCAGTGACCTTGACAAACTGTATCACCCAGCACTTCGTGCCTTAAGTATTCCAGCATCAAGTTCACCAGTAGAACGTGTGTTCACTGTGTTCAGCCACGGCGGAATAATTTTAAGACCCCATAGGGTGTCGGACTCTAATCTGTCGTCGCTAATTTTTCTGAAATGTAATAGTTTTTTGATGTAGAATAAACTATTATTTTGTTGACTTTAAAAAGTACTCGAAAAGTACTCGCTAAAAATTTCTTGTACTCGTACTCGTACTTGTACTCGAGACCTCAGTACTCGTACTCGTACTCGATAACTTGATACTCATGGTACTCGTACTCGTACTCGTACTCGATACCATGGTACTCGTACTCGTACTCGTACTCGGACCATAAGTACTCGCAACATCTCTGTTGTCATAAAAAGCAAGCTTATATTTCAAATTTCAGCTCGATTGGATGACGGGTAGTTAGTTAATTTTCATTTTCAAGGTTTGCAAACAAGCAAGACCGTTGGTGAAGTTAATATATATGGGATTTAAACAAGAATCAAAAAGTAGTTCACGACATGAAATATTTCGCTATTTCTACATAAGGTTATATCAGTCTTAAAACATCTGGTGTATTTAACTATGAACTAATAAAAAAATATTTTAACACATGCGATGTTGACATACTTATGCATTTAAGGAAATTGTCCTCCTCTGTTCTCCCGAAGCATACACATTTGTTATCCCTGCATAATCGTCCACTTTCTATGCAAGCATGGTAGTTTCCAGTCGAACATGTCTTTTCAAAAAGCTGATCAGCTGTATTGCTAATCTCGTCTGCGGCAATCCGGCAGCATAAAAGCACAACGAGAACTAGGTTTAAGCGAGGTGGTTGACGATGGCTAGCCTCGGGCTTTATCACTATTTTTACAACAAAAAAAAACGTTTACACTATAAAATTATGATTTCATTTAATCGTAACAACGACGTCCTCAATTCATGAAAAAAGTTTCAAAAAACAAAATAAATGAATTTCGGAACTGCTTGAATAATTGAAATAAAATAATTACTCATTATTACACATTACATAATTATAATTCATTACTACTGGTAGCTACAGTTTCTTTGTTATTTTAAATCAGTTAACTCCGCCTTGCTTTTGCAAGCCAGTCCTAAGTCCAGATAAAGAAAGAGGGACAGTTAAAAAAAAGCAGATATAATCTACGACAGGGAGTACTTTAGCGTTTCCTACATACAGCCATTTCAGATTTAAAACATCTGGTGTAAGGGACTATAAACTATTACAAAAAATATTTATAAACAAAACTCCGCCTCGCTTTTACAAGCCAGTCCCAAGCCCAGATAAAGGAGTAGAGAACAGTTAAAAAGATCAAATTAAGAGCCACGACAGGAAGAACTTAGGTGCTTCCTACATGCAGCCATTTCAGTTTTTACAGATGAAAACCAGACTGCTGTGGATATTCTTAAACAAACAGTGGTTATTAGTAGCAGACAAGTAGAAAAGCAAATATTGAAGAAACCATTGAAAAAGCAAAACATGATCTACTTATCAAACATGCAAATTAAAATATCAGATAAAATTTTGCCCTATTGCTTTTTCAGTAGTGCTTATATAGAAACATACTTTTGTTATCTGCTTAATTTGAGCAACATCTAGTTGGTTAATTTGAAGGTTCCGTTAGTTTTGTAACGCCACCAATAGATAGGCACCACCCGCCACCTCCGACCAAAAACAGACCAGGAGCGCCACCGTCAACGACATGAGGTCGACGTAAAGCTCTATTGCTTTGCTCTGACTGCCGGGGCAGGGCCGTATATTTCTAGGGAGGGAGGTTTATGGTAGCCGAAATATTTTGTTAAAATTGATTTCTTTTATATTTCAATACTTCATTATAAACAAATGGACAATATAAAAACAAAGTTTTTTTTTAACAAAATGCTTTTACGTTAATAAAACTCAAATTTTAAAATCATTTTTTTAACATTTCTATTGTAAAACTAATTATTGAGTATTAGATTTTCTTAAATGCCTACTGATTTTCACAAATTTTATCCAAAATTGTGTTGTTAGGGTCAATGGTTATTTTCCTATGTCTGTTTGTTAAGGAGAGCAAATCAATGGTCCGCCCCATTTTTATGGGGCGGCAAATTATCAAGAAAAAATGTTGTTTATAAGATAGATAAGAAGTAAGTTTTAGAAAATTTTTGAAAAATGTACCTCCGACTATATATACCCTCCTCCCACCCCCCGTTCATTACCTATTTTTGGAGACAAAAGTGTGAAGAGTTTAAGACAATTTTGTTAGAACCAAAAATAGGTGATGAACGGCGGGGGGGAGGAGGGTAGCCCATAATAAAATTCCATATTTAACATACTTTTTTATTTTTTCCTATAATTTTGGAGGGGGAGGGGTTTAACCAGTAAAACCTCCCCTAAATACAGCCCTGTGTCGGGGTTTGGAGGCACAGGGCAGCGCAGCTGAGTGGATTGAAGCGCGAATTACTATAGATTAGGGTACACTGCTGACACTTATTACTTATTTGTTAGATAGTACTATAAAATGATTATAAGATATATATATATATATATATATATATAATACTCACACGAGTGACCCATATAACTTTTCGGCAAATATTATATCAAAATATAGCATATGAAATAAACTCCGGCGACCGTCAACTATTTTACGTTGTCATACAGCAGACGAACGTTATTACGTTGTTTTAATTTGAAGTTAACTGAAATATTAAGTATTTTACTTTTTGATTTTTTTTTATAAACAAATAAAATAAAAACTTAAGTTTTGTGTTACCAGCGGTCTTGAAATTTATTGACCCTCTAATTGATGCACAACCAATTGGAAGTTTTGGACTTTTTAGCCCTAAATAAGCACAACCTTTTTTGCTACACTTTATATATGTCTATATCGTCTATCACACTGATCTCTATAATCTCTATAATATAATATAATAAATTATATTATAGAGATCAGTGGTCTATCATAGGATGTCTATATTATCTGTAAATATTTGTTATATTAATAGTGATACATTCATAAAATGAATCATTTGTAGGTATAGCTTTTTGTAATTTTTTACATATGAAATAATTTTGTTTAAAAAACTAAAACTATTCAAAATCTCTTTATGTAATTGTCTTTAAATTGTAAAAATAGTGACCTTATACGCTCGCTGGCTCATCGTTTATAGCGCCTTATAGAATATATTATATATATATATAGAAGTATAGTGCCCTAGTTCTATATTAATATTATGTACCGTGTGCATGTATATGCTTGGTGCTTATTAACATGGCTGGTATGATAATTCGACGCTATTTTTTGTGTTGAAGGTATTTGCTTGTTCGGATAAAACAATGCAAAAGTGCAAATTTGCACCGTTTGCTATTGTTTTAACAGTTATAAAGTTACATTTTGCAAGTCCTTCTGAGCCTGGATACGGTTGGTTGTTTCGATTATTTTGCAAGATTACCAGGGTTAGCAGAGCTGCGTCGCAAATAGGGAAACGCAATTAGCAGAATACGTGTAATGCAATGTATATAAAGTCAAAAATGTTTTGTCCAGTGTTAGAAAATAATTAAAGCATCGAAATTTTTGCTGCAGTTTCTTTAATTTTAGACTTGTGAATCACAAGTTGTTATTGACAAGCAAACCAGCTGACGACGATGGTGCGCTCTCAGTTGGAGTTATAATATTAAATTGTATGTTTTAATATATTTATGAATAATGGCATTGCCCAGTAAACAATGAAATGCATTTAATCATCATGCATAGTTTTAACTGCTGCACTGGGAATATCCGAGACGCTTGTTTTTAGATAATTCAATATCAAATCCAACTATGTAACTTTCGCCTCTAAAAGTTAATAAATAAAAAAGTTAAACACGATAAAGGAAACGTAAAGTGGCCTCTCGTTTTCAACAGGGCATGTTTGAAAGAAAACATCACGTCTAAATACGTTCGAGAATATATTTATTCATATAAAATGCTCAACCAACAGACATAGAATCGAGGGCAAAGAACGTTGCCCAATTCCAGACCAGCAAGCAGTCCTCTCTCTCGGACACTCTCAACCCCTCCAGTCTGGCCATCGACGACAACCCCGTGACGTGCAGCAAGACCGGTTCCGAGAAAGACGCCAGCTGGTCGGTCGACCTCAAGGCTAGCTACCCGATTGCGGCAGTTCTCATCAATGCCGGTGAGTGTTTTGAAGCAGTTGTTGTTGTTAGACTGAATGTTGTTGGTTAAGTTATTTTCTAATTCATCCCGTATCAAGTGTTATCATGGATTTATTATGAGGAAAAGGATACTAAATTGAAAGTAAACACATCAGGATGGAATGCATTGTTAGATGATTTCAAAAATGAAAATTCAAAACTTTAATTTCGTTTTTATTAATCATATAGGGGATGCATTTTTCGGGCCAAACAGTGAAGTTTACATCAGCGATGACCCTAGCAACGAGGGGACCCTGTGCAACTATGGCCCCCAGTCGGAAGCCGCTACGGTCCACGTGTTGACATGCCTCAATGGCCCTCCCCTCGGAAGATCGGTCACCGTCAAGAATAAGTTCAACGGTGGTCTTAGGCTCTGCGATGTCAAAGTCATGGGTCAGTTTTTAAGCATAAAATTTGCAAAGTGGTTCTGATGATGATGATGGATACTAGTTTCGTTGTGTTTGTTGTTATTGTCAACGTGTTTGCCGGTGTTAAACGGTTTCAGCATTTATTTCATTTTAGTGTGCAACGACGGTTACTACGGCAGCGGTTGCGCCCTCGATTGCCACTGCCTCGATGGAAGGTCGTGCCACAAGGTCACCGGAGATTGCCCGGGGCTGTGTTCTCCCGGGTGGATGGGACAGGGCTGTCAGACGGGCGAGTTGATCGATATTTTTCCGTTATTCATCGAATAATAATAATGGAATCATTGAATGACTCGTTTGTCATCATCTGAATTGATTTTAGGCATTCAGAAAGACATTAATAAAAATTATTAGATGTTTTTGCTCGCCTAATTTAAGCAATTAACAATTACTCATTTCTAATTGATAGTTTGTATTACAGATAATTTTGTGTAATTGCTAATAAGCCTTCCATGGATGGGTATTTGTTGTGTATTTTATCGTGTTTTTATTTCATAAAATTTTTTGAAAAAGGAAATAAACAGATTTAAGAGATTTTTTTTCAAACATATATATATGGACATAATTTTATGTTTCTGTATTAATTTACTTTCATTACTGTTACAGTCTGTCAAGATGGTCACTTTGGACCAAGCTGTAAGAAGTCATGCCACTGTAAGGGAGGAGCCAACTGCAGTGTGACGGACGGGTCGTGCCAGGACGGTTGTGATGATTTTTGGGTCGGTCCTTCGTGTCAGACAGGTATTTGATATTATTGGGCTTGAGGTGACCTCGTGTAAGAATGTTGGTTGCTAATGAAGTAGCGTGTTTAAACTTCTTAGGAGATGATGCTATTATTTTTTTTAGTTTTTCCACTTTAAGTTTCTTTTTCACTTTTTTTCTCCTTTTTTTAAAAACTCCATTTCCGCGTTCTCTCGTTCCAGCCGTTCCGAAGCTGAAGGAGGGGCCGTCGTTGAGAGAGTCCCGAACCACGGAGATCACCGTTCGATGGCCGGCGTGGACAGCTCACCTGGATGAATCGATCGCACTCTACTACCTGGTCGAGTACAGGCCGAGCGATTACCACGGCAATGAAACATCCAGGTAGCATCGATGTTTATGTATAATGCACACGGAGGCATACGAATATATATATAATATAGTTGAGTTCTTATTAAGTAGTAGTTATATTAATTATGTTCTTTTAGAAGTAGTCTTATTTTCGAGAAACGTAATTTGCTAAAGATGAAAGCGGATTTAAAGCCGCAAAAGAAACTGGTCTCTGTTTGAATAGAAAAAAATTATTATCGCGCGGCCGCTTGAAGCCATTATGATTATAAAAATAATTGTATACAATTATAAAAAATTAATGTTTATTTCAGACATTAAGTGACCAAGATTATAATATCTAACCACATTCAGAACCTGGTTGGAAGGCGTTGTGACGGAGCAGAAGGCTGGCGAGGCATTCGTGCAGGCCAGCGTCACGAGTTTGAAGCCCAACCACTTCTACGAGTTTCGGGTCGTGCCGGTGCTTAGGATGGGGGAGGTCGCGGACGGTGACGAGGCCGACCGGGCCGGGCGGGAGATTAGAGGAATTATTTCACCGGAGAGTGCTCCGTTCAAGACTAAGTGTAATGGTTAGTGGTGTCAGTGATGATGATGATGAGTGGTGAGTGGTGGCAGTGATGATGATGATGATGATGGTGAGTGGTGCAGTGATGATGATGGTGGTGGTGCCAGTGATGATGATGATGATGATGGTTGTGATGATGATGAGGATGGTTGTGATGATGATGAGGATGTTGGTGACAATGATGATGATGAGGATGGAGATTGAGATAAAACTAGTAACTATTTTATAATTTATTTACCTATTGTTAAAGTTTCTTTCTTTTTTGTTTATTGAGCAAAAATATATATATATATATATATATTTTTCTTTATATCAACGGTAGTTAAAATTTCTAATCAAACGCTCATAGGACATATAACAAGAGTTAGACTCTGAAAGATGTTGGCGTAGTACGCCCAATTGAAAATTAAACAGCATTTACATGCAAGTGTGGGAATGCAGTTATTAGAAGCAATAGCGTTAATAAATTCAATTAAATAAGTTAATTACATGGTGAAACATTGTAGATGTGCTCATTTAGTGCTACACTTTTGGTATTTTTTTTAACTGTTAGAAGTCCTGTTCTCTATATTCTGCTTGTAAGGAGTATTTGATCGAAAACATATTGCGGATCGTACGAATCTTAGCATCGCTCCGAGCAGTCAGGAATTCTGTTGTTGTTATTATTATTATTATTATTATTATTATTATTATTATGTATTTTATTTTAAGCAAAATAATCATTTTGCACTCTCATAATTTCCATCATTTTCATAACCGTTTTTTCAGCCCCGGAAGCTCCTAACATAACCTCTCTTCATTCCTGGTCGACAGAACAACATGCGATCGTCAACATCCAATGGACGGTAAAGAAGAACACGTCTTTTATTTTGTTAACTTGCGGTGATGTAAGCCCGATGGCTGACGTGACTGATTTTGTGGGTTGTTTTATTATCTTATTTGGAGGCTTCTAAATCAGATGCAATTTTTATTTTAAGGTTCTAAAAATATCTTTTTGAATTACATATGATTTTATTTTTACTTAAGTGAACTGAACTAGGGGGTCATGCCATATATATATATATATATATATATATATATATATATATATATATATATATATATATATATATATATATATATATATATATATATATATATATATATATATATAGATATTACTGTGCTGATTTCTTACGAACTGTATTTCAACCGAACATAAATTCTATTAAGAAATAATTCTATAGATGCGAAACGTTTAGCGAGCATTTGAAATCGAGCTCGTGCCGATTGCGCATCGTTATTTTCCGCTACGATTGTAATCGCCGAAATTGATCGCCTTGTGCAGCTTCTGTCGAAATCCCAGTCGAACTGCGACAACATCCAACACTATGAGATCCTGTACAGGAAAGCGGACGAGTCGACGTGGAAAACCGTGGTCAGCGTGCACACCTCGTGGTCAGTGAACGTCACCGGACTCGATTTCGACTCGGACTACTGGTTTGTGGTCGTGGCGCACAATAACCAGCCTCTCGATAGTAGTAGTGCCAGAAAGTCCTTCACCACTGTCAATGACGGTTTGTTGTTTTGGAATATTTGTGTGCTTGTGTGTGTGTGTGTGTGTGTGTGTGTGTGTACGTGATTGAGTGTTGTGTTGAAAATTTGTTGTGTATTGTTGAAATGAGTGAATTAGTTCGTACATGACCGGGGTGAATTGATGAATGAATGAATTAATGAATGGGTAGTTATGTGGTTGGAGTAAATGATGAATGAATGACAGTTTGTTAAATAGAATGGAAATGATTCTCTGCCATCTCAGCTTGATGTTTGAAGTTCTAAATTGAAGGTAGCGATGATGTTTTAGATTTACTGACCATATTATTAGGTATTTTAACAGCTTGATTACGATTTAATTAAAAAAATTTATTCCGGCGTTCGTAAACAGTCCAAGCCCTTCGTAGCACGGAGCAGCCGACTCCCAAGGTCGGAATGATGGTGGGCATGGTCATGGTCGTCAGCGGAGCCCTTGTCGTTGTCGTCATTCTCATTGGTCTGCTTTACAAGTAAGTGGGAGGGGTTAAGTTTAGAAAAAGAATGTTTTTAAGATGTGCTCGAATGTGTAAGTAGATTGTTATTTAATGTCTTTGGTGTGTTATTATTTTTCAGTATCGTAACCATCATCGTGATTTCTGTAACGTTATTATCATAACAGAGCTTTTGCTCGGACTGTATTTACATTCATGAATATTTATGATGTCTCCTTCTAACCACCAATAGGAGACAGTTGAAAAAGTACAACTCGATTCCACAGCAGGAGATCGAAGGTAAAGTTCTGCCTGGAAGAGGAGGAGGAGGAGCCATCCAATCAAGTATTTCCCTCCCTTTTGTTTACATTTCTATAAATAGATACTTCCAATCAAGTATTTCCCTCCCTTTTGTTTACATTTCTATAAATAGATACTTCCAATCAAGTATTTCCCTCGCTCTTGGGAATTTTTTTCTCCCTCAAAAGTTTATTTATCGATTTTTGATGGCACGTCATGATTGAGATGAGATGTAGATCTGATGATTCTATGATTGTAACAAGTCACGATTAAACTGAGAAAGCAAGTTGTAATTAGGTTGAAACAACAAGTAATCCAATTACAGCAAGTTGTAATCAGATCGGAAAAGATTGTATTGTAAAATTACTCTCAGCTGATGTTATATATATATATGTTTCTCTCTCAAGCAGTAAGCGAGGATTATCGCAGCCATCCCAGTAAGAGTCTCACAGAGGCCTACATCCCGGCGACCGGTAACGGCGACGACGACGGATACGACAACGACGTCGCCTTCTCTCCCGATCCGCCGTTTCCTTTCCAGCCGAAACACTTTCTCTACGAGAACGGCAGGCTCCCGGGGGGTGCGAAGGAGGTCCTCACTCCCTGCGTGCCCCCCGTCGAGAGGCACCCGATAGCCGTCAAGGATCTCGAAGAGCACATCAAACTCGGGAAAGAAAATGACTCGGAGTTACTGAGGAAGGAGTTCAAGGTTTGTGTGAAGTGCTTGTACATCGGCGGGTCGAAAGTATAATGTTTACTGGAGATGGGAGAGAAAGTAAGTAAGTGAGGGAGGGGTTATTCTAACAAACGAAGAACTTTTAATATCTAAAAATAAACCCTCCAGGAAATTCCGGATTCGAACCAGGAGGCGACCTCTGCATCTGGAACGAAAACGGAGAATAGATACAAGAACAGATTCATCAACATTCTGCCGTGTGAGTTTTAAAAGACGAAAGCAATTTCGATCGAAATCCGCGATTGTTTCGTGTTTCTTCATTTTTTTTCACATTTAAATAATCGTTTTTAATAAATTATAATCGTTAGTGAATATTGAAATTTAAAGCATCTTGTGTAAATTTTTCTTATTCCGTCTAATAAGTTAAACACATTGCTGTCAAATGATCACCGATCAATGACTCTTATAATAATAGTCTTTCTTTCCTTAATGAATCCAATAAGATGAAACTAAAAAAAAATGATCGTTTCTCGTAGATGATCATTCGAGAGTTATTCTGAACAAGAGCGGAGGAATTGACGCTTCCTCGGACTACGTGAACGCCAACTACATCGATGTGAGTCGTTGATTGATTGAAAACTTCCGTGATTGAAAATCGTTTATAAAATTTTGTTTACGGAATTGACGCAAAGTTTTGACGTGTTTCAGGGTTATAAAAAGCCGAAGGCCTACATAGCTTCGCAAGGTAATTTATTCATTTGAGTTGTATCGACTGTCTGTTGCATCTCTATTATAGTACTGCATGGGCCGATTTTTCGCTGTTTGATAAACCAAAATTTCGGGCCGGCCCGTCTAATTTTGGACTGGGCCCGTCCGTTTTTTAGGCCTAAAGTGTCATTTAGTGATCGGCATGATTACTTTGCGATTGTGAAAAGAATTTGTACAGGCGGTTTTTACAGATAACTTCTTGTTCTTCGCCTTTTCAGGCTGCAACAAGTGGACCATCCAGGACATGTGGCGCATGGTTTGGCAGGCGGACGCCAGGCGCATCGTCATGGTTACGAACCTGGTGGAAAAGGGTCGGGTCAAGTGCGAGCAGTACTGGTGCGACAGAGAGCAGGAAGAGGTCATGTACGGGAATCTCGGGGTGACCCTGGTCGACGTCGAGAGAACGTCCGATTACATCATACGCACCTTCAACGTCAGACTCAGAGAAGTTTCGGAGGACGCATGCGGCGATCTGGAGCACGGCGAGACCGTCGAATCTAGAGTCGTAAAGCAGTTCCACTACGTGGCGTGGCCCGACCACGGGGTGCCGGACCGGGCGGGTCCGATTATATCGTTCCGAAGGAAGGTGAGACTCCACGACCATTCTCATCCTGGAGTTATTCTCGTGCACTGCAGGTGAGTTGTCATGATGATGATGATGATGATGATGATGATGATGATGATGATGATTGTGACGATTCCGCCTTTGCGAAGTCGTCGATATTGCTGGAGAAAATTTGAGTCTAAATAAAGTTTAAGACACTCTTTAACAGTATTAGATGTTTTATTAACGAGTACAGTTCGAAACTTTATCAAACGACGCGACAGATACAAAAAACAGTTTCAACTTCGATCAAGCAATGGCGAACAATGGCGAACAAGAAGCAGGAACAAGAAGAAGGGACGAAGTAGTTCGCGACAGCCTTATAAATACAAGCCCTCCAGGCTACAGGCTACAGGCTTAAACGTTCAAATATTCGCGCAACAATCCAAGCACGCAACGTTGTGCAATACCCTTTGCACCGCCTGCGCCGGAAATCCCAAAGTTTAGATCCAGGCACGCACACGCGTAAACGCGGGCGTGACATACCTCCCCCCCTAAAGTCGATAACGATCCTTCTCGTTATCGGCCATATCTTCATTCTTTGATCTGGGTCGATCCGGTTGGCTGAGTGTGGATCCGGTTGACTGAATGGTTTCCTTCGTCGTCGGGTTTCCTGGTGCTCGTCTGGGAACCTGCAAATCCAGAACAGTCGCAACGATGAGCCATACGCGAAAGAAAGACGTGGTCGAAGAACCTTCCGAGCAAGGACAAATGAGACGTCCTGCAGCTCTTTGTTCAGTGACGCGCTCTTCTTCCTGGAGACCTGCAAATAAAAACTTGCGACCGATCCACTTTATCGTTAACCAAGATCGCCCAGAGAAAGAAATTAACCAAAGAACATTACAAAGCTACCCATATAACTAACACCAATTTCTGATAACAATGAAATACTTAACCAAAGATTAAACATCCTAGGATAAATAAACCTAACCGTAGCCACAGCTACTCCAAACCTAACTTAATCGGGACAGGACGTCAGCTACTATATTCTGTTTACCTGACCTATACTGGAAAGTCAGATTAAATTCCTGGATGGCAAGTGCCCATCGAGTCAATTTAGCGCTTTTGGAAACTGACTCGGTAAGGTACGTGAGAGGATTATGATCCGAAAAAATCACGATCTCAGATAACAATATCCAGGATTTGAATTTACTTAGAGCCCACACGACAGCATAAGCCTCTCTCTCTATGGTGGACCACCTCGTCTGAGTAGGGGTTAACTTCAGACTGGCAAAAGCAATAGGGACTTCTGCCCCTTCTCCACTCCCCTGGAACAAACAACACCCAACAGCCACTCCACTAGCATCCGTTGCTAATCCAAACCCTTTACTATAATCAATTGTGCTTAGGGTTGTAGCATTGGTAAGGTCGTCTATGAGTTTTTGTAAGGCGACCTGGTGTTTGCTTTCCCAAAGAATTTTGTTGGGAACACCCTTTTTAGTCAACTCAGTGATAGGATGGGCAGTCTGGGCTAGATTGGGTATGAAGTTGCGGAAATAACTGAACAACCCCATTATCCGCTTGACTTCCTTTTTATTTGTGGGAGGTTTGATCTCTTGTACAATGGCTATTTTATCGGGATCAGGTGCGACAATCCCCGAACCTACGACATGTCCTAAAAATACCACCTTAGGTTGTACAAACCGACATTTTTCCAGGTTTAGGGTTAACCCTACATTTTTAATGATGGTGAAGAATTGCAAAAGATGTAGTTTGTGTTCTTCCCAACTAGACGAAATAACGGCAAAATCATCAATAAACGGCTCCGTAAAGGATCTTATTGGTTGAAGGATCATCGATATCGCCCTCATGAAAGTATTTCCCGCCGATTTTAGACCAAAGGGCATTCTGCGAAACTCAAACAACCCTTCTTCACAAGAAAATGCCGTTAACCATGCTGATTCCGGATCTATAGGAATTTGCCAGTACCCTTTGCGTGCATCAAAACAGCTTATGAATTTTGCTCTGCCGACCTTCTGAAGTACGTTGGGGATATCGGGAATGGGAAAGCAGTCTCCCTTCGTATAACGATTAACATGACGATAGTCGATGGCTATACGGACCCCCTTTTCTCCCTTAGGTCCCTTCAAAACGCAAACCATCGGGCTTACCATGGGACTCTGCGATGGTACAATGACGCCCTGGCGAAGCATATCTTGTATCTGATTAGCCACTTCTACCTTCAACAATTCAGGGGTTCTATAGGCTCTCAGGTGTTTGGGGGTAAAGTCAGGAGAAATCGCGATTTTGTGAGATACAACAGAACAAACTCCTAATGATTCTGAGAATATCTCGGGAAAATCATCAATTATGTCACATAATTGTGTGCGATAATCCTGCGAAAGATGGTCCAAACAGCCCTTTGCTACCCTACAACTCGGAGGTTTATCCTGACAAGGATCAAACTTACTTGGAAAATCAATCAAACCAAATTCGTGGTCCTTCTCGTATACTACAGAACAATTGTTATTAATGGCGGTTTCAATTCGGTCATGGTATTTCCGAATCTTATTTGCATGTAGATGGTGTTTACAGCCCTCAATTTCCACTAAATAAGAGTATGGTGCTTTCACCTTCACTATCACCCCGGGACCCTGCCATCTCTTCATAAATTTAGACCCCCCTTTTACAGGTGCTAAAATTATTACTCTGTCACCTACACAAAAAGACCTATCACTGCTCCTGACATTATATTTTCGTGCATAGTTGCTCTGCTCTTGGTCTCCTGCAATTTCAGCAAATTCCTTAGCTAATTGTAGGTTTTGTCTGAGATCGGCTAAGTATTTGTACGGATTTTTACCTAAATGAAAAGGCAACTCCTTTTCGTTACTCCAAGAGTCTCTGAGGATAGCAAGTGGTCCTCGTGGCAAAGTACCATACACTAATGTATAAGGAGCAATATGAGTTGTAGATGACGGTTTCTCACGTAAACTCCATAATACAAAAGGAAGAACCTTAAACCACTCCTTAGGATGTGCCTCAACCAATTTAAAAATCATGTTCTTAAGACTCTGGTTACACCTCTCCACTAACCCGGATGCTTCAGGATGCCCTGGGGTGTTAAACCTAGGACTGCACCCCAAACATTTAAGAAAAGTCGTCGTTAACTGATTTTTAAAATTCGTACCACAATCGGAACTAATTATTCGCGGTATGGAAAACGTCATAAAGATCTGAATAAGGATCTCACATACAGATTTAGCATCTAATGACCTTAATGGATAAGCCATCGGCCATCTGGAGAACAAATCGACAACAACCAGGGCATAATTGTACTTGGGTCGGACAGTCACACTATCACCCGCTGGAATTATGGGCCCTATGCAATCCATAACTAAATGATTAAATGGTAGTTCATCTCCCCGTGGTATGGGAGTTATGGGGACTCGATCTCTTTTTCTAACAGGTGCCCTTAACTGGCACACGGGGCACGACTCACAATAGGTTTGGACTTGTTTCTCCATATCGGGAAACCAAAAACTGAGTCGAATACGCTGCCGTGTACTCTTGGCAGCCATGTGCCCCGAATAGGGAGCATCATGCCCCATCTGTAACACTGCAAGTATACGACTCCTGGGCAAACACAACTGTTTTATGGAATGACCCCACTGATTCTCCTTGTGAAACAAAAGTCCCCGGTCGATATAAAAGTTTTTACGCTTATCTATACCTAGCAACCAGAAGGACTTCAGTGAAGGACAATCATGTTGCTCTTTAGCAAACGCATCGGGATCATTACTATCGTCTACCCCCTGACAATCATCGTTAATGGTTGTAAATCGAGCGTCGGTTCGTGAATCACTTCCGCCTGCATCAGCACCTGGACAAATATCCTCACCCGCAACTACAGAAACACCTATGTCCTGACAAGTATCGGTCTGTGAATCAACTTTCCTAGCATCAGCACCTGGACAAATATCATCACCCGAAACTACAGAAGCACCTATGCCCTGACAAGTATCGGTCTGTGAATCAACTTTCCTAGCATCAGCACCTGGACAAATATCATCACCCGAAACCACAGAAGCACCTATGCCCTGACAAGTATCGGTCTGTGAATCAACTTTCCTAGCATCAGCACCTGGACAAATATCATCACCCGAAACCACAGAAGCACCTATGTCCTGATAAGTATCGGCCTGAGAATCAACTTTCCTAGCGTCAGCAGCACGAGAAACACCTTCGCCGAGAATTAATGCAACATCTGGACTATGCTCATCATTACGAGGTTCATCTAAAACAAAATATTGTGAATTAGTTATTTCAAGACTGGGAACATTCACATCAGAGTCATGTGCATTTTGTTTGTTCTTAATAGGGTATGCAACGGTATCATACAATGATATCGTTTTTAATAAGTTGCTTACGGAGGGAGTGATAATAATTTGCTCATTAAGATTTGGGACGACAGCAAACCATGCACGAACCTTGGGTGCTAGGTTCACAACGTCATCACCCACAAGATCTGGTCGAACAACTAATCTAACACAACCTACAATTTCTGGTTGACCCTTAAGGCCAGATAATTTTATAAATTTATGTGGTACCCTATGAAGAGATTTAATTAAATCTTCTCTAATGCAACACACCTCTGCACCACCATCAATCAAAGCTGGAATAGATGGTAATTGATCGATAAATACATTCTCATAAGACCTAATGTGATAATCATCAACATCTATAATGGGACATGCTTCGGGACAGGGAAAAGATTTTTGACCATCAAACATTATTTTCCTATCAACGAGACCTCTAAAGGAATTTTCTGAATGAGAAGACAAATTTTTACCATCAACCAATGTTTTCCTATCATCGAGACAATTAAAGGAATTTTTTGACTGAGAGGACAAATTTTTATCATCAACAAATGTTTTCCTATCACCGAGACAATTAAAGGAATTTTCTATTTGACAACAATTAATTCTGGGATTAGGTAAGTTTGAGGAAGGGAATTTATGTAGAGGACATTCCTTGAACGAATGACCCTTCTTATGGCATTTAAAGCATAAACCATACCTTTTATCCTTATCCATGTTAGGATCAATGGATATTTTAGTCATTCTATTAGGAATGGGAGACCCTGACCCTTTATCTGTTGGTTTTGGGTTGTTAAATCGAGGCGGTCTAGTCTCATGCTCGTGTGTGGCCATGTAGCTATCCGCAACGCGTGAAAGCTCTAGATGATTTAACCAATCATCCTTTTCCTGAGTTAAAATAAAATCTGCACAACTGGGAGACATTAGTTGTTTCAACCTATCGGCACACATCAAACTAACTAATTGATGGAAATTCTCATCAATATTCCTACTTTTAATATAATACGATAACGCTGTGTGTAATTCAGAAGCTACCTGTGAATAAGTCTCACCAGGTCTTCTTTTTACAGCATAAAACCTCTCCCTCAAAAGACTGGGAGTGACCCGAAATTCCTGCAATAGAATTTGCTTTAATTCCTCATAGTCACCTAACTGAGCAATGGTCATTCGACTCAAGATTGAGCGGGCTCTATTATTCAAATGGGCCTGTAATATTTTGGGTTTCACATCATCATCAACTTGGTATGATGCAAACTGATTCTCTAGATACTGAAAATACCCCGGTATTGCAGCAGGATCTGAAGGAAACTCCGCCATTATACCCTTCATGGCATTTAGAAAGCGACTAGTGCGAACGGATAAGGAAACCTCAAGACTATTGTGGTCCTGAATCCTTTCACGTTCCAGCTCTAGTTTAGCTTCAGCAAGTCTGCGGGTTGCCCTATCCTCATCTAACCTAGCGTCAGCGAGTCTACGCTCCTGTTCTAATTTAGCTTCAGCGAGTCTGCTCTCCTGTTCTAACTTAGCTTCAGCTAGTCTGCGGTTCGCCCTATCTTCTTCTAACTTAGCTTCTTTTGCCGCCAATTCTGCTTCGCGCAATGCTAACTTACGCTCAGCTAATTCTGACTTGAAATTTTTGCTAACGTTAGTATCTTCACTAACTCTACGTGGACGCCGACTATCATCAACAAATTGATAGCGCTCCTCGCTAAGGATCCCTGTTGGACTATCCTGCGCAACTGACTCTCCAACCGTAGGGGTTCTAATCATATTTATGAAACCTTACTACACAGAAGAAAAGCAAGAAAAACCTAACTGGGCAATCCGGCAACGATAAAATCTCTAACCTGAGATGTGGATCGGCCCTCCTTGCGAAATGGATGTCGCCACGTGGTCGAACTCAACGGTCTGAACTCCGCCTGGACTCTTTCTCCAACCTGAATCGTCAATCGTCGATCTTCAAACTCGGTAGAACTTCGTCAACTGGATGAACTCCACCACCCCAGGACGACTCTGATCGATGTATCGACTGACTGTCCCACGCTGCCACCAAAAATGCAATGTGACGATTCCGCCTTTGCGAAGTCGTCGATATTGCTGGAGAAAATTTGAGTCTAAATAAAGTTTAAGACACTCTTTAACAGTATTAGATGTTTTATTAACGAGTACAGTTCGAAACTTTATCAAACGACGCGACAGATACAAAAAACAGTTTCAACTTCGATCAAGCAATGGCGAACAATGGCGAACAAGAAGCAGGAACAAGAAGAAGGGACGAAGTAGTTCGCGACAGCCTTATAAATACAAGCCCTCCAGGCTACAGGCTACAGGCTTAAACGTTCAAATATTCGCGCAACAATCCAAGCACGCAACGTTGTGCAATACCCTTTGCACCGCCTGCGCCGGAAATCCCAAAGTTTAGATCCAGGCACGCACACGCGTAAACGCGGGCGTGACAATGATGATGATGATGTTGATGGAGTTGTTGTAAGAATGCTTTGTGCTGTTGTAAGAATGCTTTGCATTGCTGTAAGAATGCTTTGCTTTGTTGTAAGAATGCTTTGCATGGTTGTAAGAATGCTTTGCATTGTTGTAAGAATGCTTTGCATTGTTGTAAGAATGCTTTGCATTGTTGTAAGAATGCTTTGCATTGTTGTAAGAATGCTTTGCATTGTTGTAAGAATGCTTTGCATTGTTGTAAGAATGCTTTGCATTGTTGTAAGGTTATTAGCTCCATGTTAGTTAGTTATCATGTTAATAATTATTATGTGATTAATTACTATAATATTGTTGTTATAGGAGATTATAATATTTATAATTACTATAATATTGTTATCATTAAATATAAGAGATGACAATATTTATTAATATTGTTGTCTTTAAATATAAGAGATTATAATATTTATAATTACAGCATTGCAGTTATCTATTCTAATAATAATTCTAATGATTAGCTAAGCTCGCCGGTCTGTGGCTCGATATAATTTTGTTACCACTGCACCGATTTTAAAGCGATTTGGTGTAATTACTCAAGTTTTTTATGCTGATTTAAAAAAAATTATTTTTAGATTTAAACATTTGTGAGTTTTTTTTCTTTTAATGTTAGAATAATAATAATAATTGGAATATTGTGAATTATAATTTTGTTATTATTAGCATCATTATTATTCATATTAATTACGATGTACTGATTTTTATGCCAATAATATAGTGCTGGCGTGGGAAGGACGGGAGCCTTCATAGCCCTGGACTGCCTCCTTGAAAGGTCGGAAAGCGAGGGATCGGTTGACCTCTTCAACTACACCTGCTCCATGAGAAGGGATCGTGTCAACATGATACAAACCCTGGTCAGTGGTGTGTGATTGATGTGTGCATGTGATCATGCGATAATAGGGTACGGTGGTGTGATGTGTGTGTGGGCGATCATGCGATAATAGGGTTCGGTGATGTAATGTGTGCGTGTGATCATGCGATAATAGGGTACGGCGGTGGGATGTGTGCGTGCGATCATGCGATAATAGGGTTCGGTGGTGTAATGTGTGTGTGCGATCATGCGATAATAGGGTTCGGCACATCCCGATTTCGAACAAACTTGCGGGTGATCCCGTATGCACGAGCCTGGTAATGCTGATGTGTCTTTCAATAAATGGTGCTCTCATTATGTTAGGACCTTAACCTTATCTCTAAAGGTTTACTTAGTGTGAATCAATTTGAATTTATGCTAACTGCACACCTGCGATCATCAAATTAGTACCATTTACGTCAGTGCTAGACCTCTGATAACAGCTGTCTTTATTGTAGCGATCTTGAAATTGACGCCTGCCTCACTATAAAGATAATTTTGTTTTGTTTTTCTTAAACTTTCATCAACACTTTATGAACTGCAGCAAGAAACATTAAAAGATAATAATAATAATCAGTAAATCTATTTGAAAGCTACCGTAAGGAGTGTAAACCTAAGATTAAAATTTGATGTTGTTGTCATCATCATCACCATGCATTTATATCATCATCATCAGGACCAGTACATCTTCGTCTATGACGCCCTGCTGGAGGCCCTGAAAGTGGGGAACACGATCATTGGCAGTGCCGACTTTGCCGGCGAGTTTGAAAAGATGAACGTGCCGAACCACGAAGGAGGAAAGTCGAAGCTGGAGAAGGAATTTGAGGTAGGTGCCCAGTGTTTGTGTGGGTCTGTGTCTGTGTGTGTGCGTGTTCTTTTCCTGCTGGTTTGTTTATGTGTTTATTATTCTGTTTATTTATTTATTACTTAATTTATTTAATGATTTTTTATTTATTATTTTATTTATTTATTTATTATTTTATTTATTTATTACTTTATTTATTTAATGATTCTTTATTTATTGTTTTATTTATTTATTATTTTATTTATTACTTTATTTATTTAATGATTCTTGATTTATTACTTTATTTATGTAATGATTTCTTTATTTATTATTTTCTTTATTAATTTTTTTGTTTTATTTATTTATTTACTGTTTAATCCTTTATTTATTTATTTATTATTTTATATCTGAAGGGTTTCAAAGATCGTTACTAGTCTGGCCTCGTTGTTTACTAATTTTTTTTATTTCTTTGTTGGTTTTATTGTTAATTTTATTGTTCAATTTCTGTTGTTTTCCATCCGAAAAAGCTCCTGGACAGTTTGTCATACAAGGGAAAGCCCGAGGACTACACACTTGGTGACATACCCGAGAATAAAGAGAAGAACAGATTTCCTGACATTCTGCCAGGTCAGTAGTGGTGGTGGTGATGATTATATTATTGCTGGTGGTGATGATAGTGATGATGATATGATTGGTGGTGGTGATGATGATATGATTGCTAGTAGTGATGAGGATAACGATAATGGTTGTTAGAATAGATCATGAATGACATCTATTGTAGATGCATCAATTGAAGAGCGATAGTTGTGAATTTCATTGTAAATGCATTAATGAATTGCGCCGTAATCATGGTTACAATGCGATTAAAGAACGATGGATTAAAATTTCTTTTAACCTGTTGTTATTAAAACTATCAAAACAATATTTTCGTGAATAATCAATTAATTAATTAATTAAAAATGTGCATAATTCACTTTTTAAAACCTTTCTTCCAGCTGACAAACACCGACCGTACCTGATGACGAGAGTTCAGGGAACGAACGACTACATAAACGCTGTGTACCTCGACGTACGTCGCACTGTTTACTATATCTTACTTCCTGCTTGTTTGTGCATAACTTACACACATGCATTACTTACATGCATGCATAATTTATACACATGCATAACTTACATGCATGCATAATTTATACACATGCATAACTTACATGCAGGCATAATTTATACACATGCATAACTTACATGCATGCATAATTTATACACAAGCATAACCTATACACATGTATAACTTATACGCATACATAACTTACATGCATGCTTGCAGGTACATGCAAATGTGCATGTGCGTATTATGCACATCAGTGTGAGTAGGTCATATGCGTTATTGATTGTTAAACTCTGACATACATTATAGCATATGAAATGTTTAGTTAGTGTAAACTTTACACAATCTCAGTGAATGTGCATCATCGGTAATTGACTATAGCTGCTAGTTATTCTGAAAATGGTCGTAAAAATGTTATATCTTCGACCAGGGGTATCGTTCGAAAAACGCTTACGTCTCAACCCAAATGCCGATGACCCACACCGTCATCGACCTCTGGAGACTGGTGCACGAACTGCACTGTGGCACTGTGGTCATGCTCAACCTGTGGGACGAACAGGATGACGTAAGTGACCTTTTAATTCGGTGCGAAATCCGACAGAAAACGAAACCGAAAGTTCCAGACGCGTTTTGATTCGGAATTTCAGACCTACGGCCAGTACTGGTCGGAAGAAAACGAGGAGTGCGAGTGCGGGCCGTTCATGATCGAGGCCACCTCCATCAATCGGGACAACCCGGACATCACCGTACGAGAGCTCAAGTTGACCTTCACTCCACCTCCTCCACCTGCCCAGGTGATGATGATCATCATTAGGAATTTCATAATATATATGTATATATATATATATATATATATATATATATATATATATATATATATAGATCTTTACAATTTTTAATCAATTTGCTCCGATTTTGTTCGCAGTCTTCTCCGACACCAAAAAACAACAATAATAACAACAACAACAAGGCCGATGAACCGGAACAGCTGAAGGTTCAGCAACAACAGCAGCTGACTGTCAATCACTTCCAGCTGAACGCAACTTGGCCGAGCAGCGGCGGCGGGGGTAAACCCGTTCCGACAACCCCGCTGAAGATCGCTCTCATCTCCCTCCTCGAGATGGTGGAAAAGTCGCAGATGAAAACGGGCAACAGGCCCGTGGTGGTCCACTGCAGGTGAGGGCGTTCACCTGAGTGGGTGTGTTGGATTGTTATTGAAAAAGAACACCTGTGTACCTTTATTTATTAGGTGTCATTCATAGCTGTGACATTGATGGTCCTTTATAATTTCTGACCACTGCAAACATTTAAAAGGATTTTTTTATATAGTGGTTTCATTGTTTGGATAGTATGGTCAATAAATTAAACATTAGCTCGTGGTACGGAGGGGGGACCACGGCTCGCGACGTTGATTCGGGAAGGCCTAATACCAGTTCGGAACTTTCTTGAATTTATTAACCAAAATTGATTCAGTTGAGTTTCTATTTATTTATTTATATATTTATTTCTCAAACTGGTTTTATATTTCTAAAACCAGTTTAGTAGTGTAGTAGTTAAATAATTAAGATGACACCTGATTATCATATAACGATATAATATATGCGTTGTCAGAGACGGAGTGACCCACAGCGGGCTGTTCGTGGCGATCAGTTGCATCGTGGAAAGACTGAAAGACGAACAAGAAGTTGAGGTGTTCCAGACGGTCCGGAAGTTGAAGGACCACAGGCCTGCCATCATCAGAGATTTTGTAGGGATATGTTTAATTTATTTAATTTATTTTATTTATTCATTCATTCATTTATTTTTCTTTGTTTATTTATTTATTTATTTATTTATTTATTTATTTATTTATTTATTTATTTATTTATCTATTTTATTTATTTATTTATTTATTTATCTATTTTTTTTATTTTTTTATTTATTTATATATTTATTTAGTTTGTATGTGTTTTTTTAATAGTTCTTTCATAAGTTATCGTTGTATTTCTCTTGTTTTAGTCACTTTTTGGACATTCACTTTTCATTAATTTTTCTTTTTTAAATAATTTTATTGTAATTAAGTTTTTTCTGCATTGAATTGTATTATAATAATATCCTGCAGGACCAATACAAGTTCTGCTATGAAATGGTCCTCGCCTATCTCACAGAGTTCTCCATTTACTCCAATTTCCGATGATTCGTCCGCCCGATGTAAGCTCTCCGTCGTCATCTCCGCCCCCGTCATCATCTCCATCTCACCTTCCATCGTAGCCTTGACCCGGATCAGCTGGAACTGCCCGATATTGACCCTCAACTGTGCCACAACCAAAAGAAAGCTTTAATAAAAAAATATCGTTGCCGGAAGATGCTTTTCGTGATTCGTTGTTGATTTATACTGTTGTGAAATTTTTTTTTTCATCATCGACTGCGGCTTCGATTGCGAAGTTCTTTTGAGGCGGAATCTCGTTCTAGATGTGAAGTAAAAGCTCTTCTCCAATACAGAACAGAAGCACATTCTGTAGAATACCTTTTGGAATGATTCTATCACGGTTTTGTGTACTCATATTAATTGGGCAGTTGTCATAAGTGATTGGTTGTGTTATGTTTATTCATATAACATGTACTATATTGTGGTAATTCTGGTTCTTTTTAATGCAGTAAAATTGTTCTGGACTACTTTTATGTGCAGTAAACTAACCTATATATACATATGGACATGTATATTGTGTATGCATTTCTTTACAAACGATTAGCTGCACTTCAAGCTATTTATTAACAAAAAACCACAGCTGTTCCATTTGCAGCTTCTTGCTTGCATGCATGTGCTGCCTGTCACATGTTCTTTTTTTCCTGATTGGTTGTTTGCTGTCATACATTCAACCAATCAAATTGTACAGCAGTAATCAAAGCAGCTACACAGGTCGATACTTGATTACGGTAACTTCTTCAATTCTGCGTATGTAAATTCGTAATTATAAAAAATGGCCGAGCGCTTGTCCGTTGTGTTTGCATTTTTTTGTTTCTTTGGATTTTTCTAAACTTCAGAGATACCTCTGTATTTGGATTTACCTCGTTTGTCTGCCAAAATTTTTAAACCCAAATTCTGTTTAATTTTTTTTATCTTTTCCTTTCTCTCTTTTTCTCTCTTTCTCTCTCTCCCTCTCTCTCTCTCTATCTCCTGATTCTAGTCTGATTGCATCAGTATTTCTAAGCTTGTCATTTGGTTTGTTAAAACTCTTTAAAAATTCCAAATTATAAAATTAATGAAATTGTTTTCTGTCTTTTGTTACTGGCCGTTCTCTCGGTGTATTAAAACACATCGGATGGTTTTATGATACGTGTGCATACAGATATAGATAAGATACACACGTACATATGCAATCTTATTAGTCGTATTTTTTTAAAAACAGTTTATATTCTTTTACACCAGGTGTTTTAAGACTGTCGAAGTAGGAAATGCCGAAGTACTTCCTGTCTTGGATCAAGATTCGATTTTTTTAATTTTTCCCTCCTCCTTTCTCCAGACTTGGGACTGGCTTGCAAAAGCAAGGCGGAGTTATCTTATTAGTCAATCACTGTTTCATTAAAGTCCAGTTTTTATGTCTCCTGTCAAATCACGTTGATCTTGTTTTCAGCTTTTCCTTTCTCTTTATTTTTTGTTATCATTTTTTATCTTAAATTCAGTTTGTCCAATTTTGTTGTTGTACCACGACTAGTTGTTTCATCTGCAGCTATTGTTGTCATCTTTAGTTGGTTTTTTTCTCTTTTACAGTTTTGCACGAGAGGAAGGAAATGTGTGCGTGTGTATTTGTTGGCACACATGCACGGGATAGTGAAAAAAGATTGTTTTTTTCCAATTGAAGTATTTGTAGAGTAGAGTCATAATCGTAATCTATTGTTGTTGATGACTATGCTCATTATTATCATCTAAGTTTACTTTTAACTGGTAATTTGGTTTGTTCATGTATTTCTGCTGTTTTTATTTATTATTATTATTTTTAGAGATTTTCTTTGCTCTGCAGTCGAATTACAAATGACCATTTCATTCACGAGGAACCGTGCGGCTGAAAAGTTAGGAGCTGAGCAGTAGTTGCACTGTGCTGCTGTTGTCTCGATAGGCTGTTGAAGCTTTGAAAACTTTTTTAAAAGTAAAGGTGGCATAAATTCATTGATGGACTTTTAATTAAGACCACAGAGACAGGTACGCTCGTTCCATAGATCCTCGATCGACAGGTGTGATGGAATTTAGTAGAGATTTAATTGTAGGTGTTTGATTGAGTTTTCAGTTGATGTAATTGATTGAGAGATTAGTAAGTTATAAAGCTGGTTCACTTATCGATTGATTGATTGATATAATGAACAATTAATTAATATATGTCAATGATTGATTAATTGTATAATTATATACATTTAATTGGTGTGAATGTTTGACTGATTCAATTTTTTCTGGTTAGAAGATCTATTTGTAAATAGACAAATCAACAAATGTAGTTTTCTTTATCCAGCTGATTGAATGCAACATCTAGCAATCAAATAATTCGTTAGCACTGATGGTTGGTCGACCAATTTGGTTTATTGACCGATTAGTTGATTCTTTTCTTTTAATTTCCAGAGAAATAAGGACAACATCAGGTGACCGAATAATGTCTTCATGGTTTTTTCTTTATTGATTTTATGTTTAAAAACTTGTTATTCTTTTTTGTATTTTTATATATTTTAATAATATGTTTTTCCTTAATTTGTTCGCTTTTCCATCTACATCACACTTAATACTTAACCCGAGGCAGCACTGAACCATCGTTTGTGTTCAACATAATTGTATCGTTTGCGTTGTTTTATTGGTCTTCTTTCTCTTTTTCTTGTCTGTTTTACTATCTCTAGTTATGCTCGTGCTGTTGTGAGTATATGTGTGTTTGAATCTGCTTAAATATGTAAAACTAAATATGGCTTCATTGTTTTCAGTAAGTTTACGTATTCATCTTACTTTAGGCGGTTCAGTTTTTTAGTACTTTTTTTAAATCTTTTCTTGAGTTTATTACTTCTAGTCGCGACATCTTTAATTCTTGTTTCTTTTAAATATCGAGAGATGTTCTCGAAATAAATTTTCCTGCTTCTCGTAAAACATCCGATCGGAGTTCGTGAGAATAATTTGAGGTTTATTTTTAATTGGCTTTTTTGTTTTAATATACAAACATTGACGAAGTGTCAAAATTGTTTTGCAAAAATTGCCTTCTCTAAAACCTAAACAAGTTTAATGACTTTTTCAAAATAATCATAAAACGGGAACAGCTTGTAACAAAAGCGACATCTATCTTCCTTCAGCTGCGACCAGCTAGTACTGCTTACTGCATCTCTATTGCCGCAGCTTGCTTTGCTATTCGATGTTTTTTCTTTCTTTCTTAAGGATTGGACTGGGTCGTGAATTACACGATCAGTTTTTCTTATTTTTGGCAATCCTTTAAGCTTTTGTTTGACGTTTCTGTACCAGTATGGTGCACATGTTGCACATAACTGTGTTTGTATCCTTGTTTCTGTGATCTGTATCATGTATGTATGTATGTATGTTTGTATGTTTGCATGCATGCGTGTATGTATGTGTATGTATGTATGTATGCATGTATGCATGCATATGTATATATATATATATGTGTGTGTGTGTGTATGTACTATGTGTGTATATATGTATGATTGTATGTGTTAGCAAATTTTTATTAGCGGGAATATAATTTTGGGTTATATAGAAAAACTAATTATTTTTTAGATTGGTAAATAGGTGTAGGAGCTTCTCTGTTTAAAGGTTTTTTTTTCTCCAAAAAATGTGTCAGAATTTTCTCATTGAAGTCTTAAATGTTTTCATATCATTATTTCATTTCAGGTTATTTCCGTTTAGTAATTTTATTTCAGAAAATTCCCATATAGTAATTTTACTTCAGAATATTCCCATATAGTATTTTCACTTCAGAATATTCCCCTATAGTAATTTTACTTCAAAATATTCCCATTCTGTAATTGTATGCAAAATTATTCCCAAATTGTTATTATATGTTAAATTATTTTCACACTGTAATTTATTTTAAGTTATTCGCATATCGTTATTTTAAGTTATTCGCATATCGTTATTTTACTTCCACATGGTCATTTCATCTTTAATTGTTTCCACATAAATCGACTATAAAATACACCTGCATAAAAGCCATTCTTTCTGTGTGTACACAAATTATCTTTATTGCCATAATGAAGCGCATTTTCATCGAGCTAAATTTAATTTAGGATGCAGATGTTGTAACCGTAACTCACTGTAAACTTCTATCTTCTTATTGTATATCTCCCTATCAGATATAGATTCCCTGCTTTTGTACTCTTATCGAATGCTTGCTTCAAATAGGGAAATGGCATCAGTCGAATTCACTTGGGTTGATCTTTTTTCGGGTTTTCATTTTAGACTGCAAATACTATGTAGGTGACGAATTACATGATCTTTCCATGTAGACAAGCTTTGATTTAACGACAACTTTTCTTTAAGTTTACAAGTTTTGTGTGTTTGATGACTTGTTTAATGACCTTTTTGATGACCCGCTTTTTTACCGTTTTGTCAAATTTGTATTTTGTATAGTGTTTTTTTTAATGGATAATTGTAAATATTTTTAATAGCTACTTTATTTTTTCTTAAAATTTGTATTTGAAAAAAATTATAATTATTTGTTATGCTAATAATATTAATTACTGTTTATTTCCTATGAAAGACGATGAGTTCACTTTAATCGAGTTAAATGTGAACTGTGCACTTTATGTGCTTTTTTTCCTTAAACAAGTCAGCAATTAACCTCTCTATAAAGTAGGCTACTACTACAAAGTGGTCACTTCTACAAATTGTTGTTATCGTTGTGCGCATCTAGTCCGGTACTTGATAGCAGTTATTGTGCTGTCGGTCTGTCCAGTAACTCGTCGTGCTTACATATCTGTTTCCTCTATATATTATAGTCTGCACATGTGTAATTGTGCCGTTTGCGCTTGTAAATATTCGAGTGTAACTTTTTTTGTGGCTTTTACTTTTAAATTTATTTTCTATCGTCTTCGTTTTATTGATAGTACACGCTTTTTTATTTGCGAATTCATCTTTTCTATTTGATTGGCGTTTTTAGTTCAGAATATGAATATCAAAGTCTATTAAACATCAATAGTGTCTATAATTTATTATTTTTAGTTTGACGCCGGAAAGACAACTATAAGTTTTGGTGACGTTGCATGCGAACCGGTTCAACCGTTCGTTGTGAGTTGGTGAGGACGTTCAAAATTTTGAAAATAGAAAACTTGTTTTATTGTCAATAATAAAATTATTCTCGGATAAAAATTATAAAGAAAAATTGTTTTGTCTGTTTTATAAACGGAAGCGAATATGCATGCAGCGGAACCCGTCTGCTCGAAAAGTGATCGCGAAAGAAAGGCATGGCGGGGTCGAACCTGCCGATTAATTGCGAAAGCGGCAGAGCTGACGGATTCTTTTAAAGATCATCCTGATATTTCCGAAGATGTTATCACCAAATATAAGGAATTTACTGAACATTTTTCGAAAACCTCTGAGCATGCCAAAAAGTTAGAGGAACTTTGGTTCGATTGTTCCGACAAATTGAACAAATGCTGCAAAGAAAAAGCTCGGTTGGAGAAAATCAAGACCGAAATGGTCAGTTTCTTGGTTACTATCGATTCGGCAATTACTGTTAATAAGAAGAGCTCGACGAGAAGGGAGTTTAGGCCATTCGAGGAGAAGGTCAGTCACTCTGCTTTTAAAAGGAACGTTTTGTTTTGTATTGTATTGTGCATAACTTTTCGTCTGAGAGAATCAATATGTTCTTAATGCATTTCATCAGTTTCTAATAATTGTTTAAGTTGAAGAAAAATTGTATACTTGTCATGTTTGTTATTGCCAGACATTCGTGTACAAATTAGTGAACATAGGTTAGGTATTGACTTCGTAAAATATGTTGCACCGGCGGTTCGCCGTGGCAATAGGACCAACCATTTGACTTACTGCAATAATAATAATAATAATCTTTAAAACATATGTGATTGAAGTTATTAAAAGTTTTTTTCACTGTAATTATATTTAGTTGTTAGTTTCCATGAAATTTTCACTTATTTTTATTTTATTTGGAAGAGGATTGATTGTCCCTTAGAACTGCTGGAGTTAGAAAAGAAGAAACTGAAAGAGATTCCGCCAGTGCTGAGAGCCCACATGAAGGCCATAGACGACCAACGTTTGGTCTGCTATTTGATAGTTTAGAAATAATTTAATGTTGATGGAGCCTGATGCTTAAAGTTCAATAATACATTACATTGCTACATATACACAGTGGCTTCTATCCCCCCCAAGTGGCCGGGCTCAATTCCCCCCCTAAGTAGCTAAGCTTTCCCCCCCTCCTCCAAGTTGCGACCGCCATTATTTTTAGTATTTCACCTTTTATATATATATATATATATATATATATATATATATATATATATATATATATATATATATATATATATATATATATATATAAGGTGAAATATATATAGTTTGAGTTTTAACACACTTTTTTGTTCTTTCTATACACATTTTCCTCAACAATTCGTCTAATTTCGGTATAATACCCAAACACAAAAAAACAACACACGTTAATATTGAAAAAATCATTTAAAACTATAAATCCAAATCTAAATTTATTTAATTAAAAGTTTCTGTAGCGGTTTTGATGTTGCAGCAAATCTATCAATGATTTTATCTACAGGAATGTTTTCCAAAATGTCTTTTTCTGAGGCAAGTATTAATAATGAAGAGAACCAATCATCCAACATTGAGGTCCTTAACCGGTTCTTAATGAGTCGACCCTGCTCATCGCTCTCTCGGCACTAGCGCTTGTAATTGCAAGCGACACAAATATCTTGTACAAGATGTCCTATGCGGGAAATCCAGACAATTCCTGTAGCGCTCTAAGTGGTTTGACAAAACTTTGTTCGGCCCATTTTTTACAATTATTAACTTTCAATATCTTCATTTACACTTTCATTCTCCATCGAACGTGTGCCGGACATAAGATCATTTACGCATATAATCGTGTGTAGTTTTTGAAAGACTGGTCTAAACTCTGTTAATTCTTTTGCAACATTCATTGCATCCATCTCGTAAAAATTGCACAACATCATCAACAGAGGATTTACAAGGTTTCCACTGACCACTTTCGTCTTGAAATTCAATAACTTTATATTTGATTTCCATATTCCTAAGCAAAATAAAACGCGATTTGTAAAACTTATTGTAAAAGAAAACAATTTTAATGGTTATATAAACGTCCGGGGAACGAACATTATCCGCCGGACAAAATATAATAAGAACTACTAGACTAAATTTTTACTATTAACTATAATTATCAGTAAAAAATAGTTTTAATGGAATTTCCGAGGTGGAAAATGTCCTACATTCGATACGGCTGTATATGTATGTATGTATATATGTTTGTGTAAATGCTAAAACTTTTCGTAACCCTGTAAATTGGCGCAGAAATCGCAAAACCACAAAAATATGTGTTGATGTTTAAAAATCCGTCTCAATTTTTCAAAATTATTTCTTTTACAACGATAAGGTAAGCTAACCTAGTACATTTGAAAGCGTGACGCTTTCGACAATGCTCCATCCATTTATCAGATCGAACTAGGTTCCCGCAGGCTAACTTACAACAACGTAACTTAAACTTGGATTTTTCTCGCGGCATACTCTTTTCTTTAACAAAGTAAACAAATTGTGAACAAGAAGGAGTCAAAAAGAGTCGTTTATTTTATATAGCCGTCATCAGTCGTAGAACTTATCAGCATTCATGGGCTTCAGCATAAATTATGTTCCATGTCCATTCGGTTGCGGCTACATCGTGAAGCGTATTAGATGAGCTATATGAAAGATAAGATGAACATTAAATGTTAATTAACGAATCTCGAGTCAACGTTGAGAAGCCACACGACGTCTCACGACTCTCACGTCGTTTAGATATATTTTTTAGGTTCAATCGAAATTTCGAAATGGATGGATTTTTAAACTTTTTTCCTTACCCCCTTTTTATTTTTTCTTCCCCCCCTGTTTTTTGCCGGGCGAAGCTGCGCCCGGCTGTATAAGGATAGAAGCGAAGCCACTGCATATACATTGTAATATTTTAATTTATACATTAACATTTTAATATTTTAATTTATACATTTACATTGTAATATTTTAATTTATACATTTACATTGTAATATTTTAATTTATACATTTGCATTGTATTATTTTAATTTATACATTTACATCGTAACACTAAAATGTTCACATTGCTTTTTATTTACCATGAAAATTAAACAATAATGTATATCCATTTTTTCAATAAAACCAGGTTATAAATTCCATACAATATCGCATCCATGAGTTTTCCGGGACCTGCCAGAATTTCTTGAAGGTAGTTAGTCGAAGGTACAAAAAGAGCTACATGGATGACAAGGTCAAAGGTTGGATTTTTCCAGAAATATTATAATTAAAAAAATCCATTATAGGACCTATAATGTTAATTTTTTTCACGGGTATTGCAAATAAAAAGTTTCAACTCTCATTTTTTCTCCTCTTTCAAAGCATTTTATTGCATTCCAACGGGTATGAAGATCATCTTTACTGACCAAGATCTTGAACAGTTGCAGCGTAAAAGCTATTATCTCGGTCAAAACCTAGATGAAATTTTGCGACGATCTCGCGAGGTCTCAGACAGGGCAACGCAAGTGACTGAGGACATCTCTAAGAAAAAGGCGTGGCTGCACGACTGCGTTAACATGAAGCTTAAAGAAAAGGTCAACCACACTAACACTCTAACGGTAAGCTTTCATGATTTGATTGCACTACGACAGTACCTACAGATTAAACAATGTCACTGTGCTACAAGAGCTGCATCTACAATACATCTAATTTGTAAAATTATGTTTTGAATTTAGTTGGATATCTCAATCTAATGCTAGCGAACTAACTTAAAATAGTTTGTTTGTGTAATAACAATTTATATTATGCAAACATTTTATATCAGGGGATCTCAGATAGTAATTCAATATTTGTAGGAATCACTCGTTAATACAAGCACGAATGCTCAAAGCTATGTCATGTACTACTCAAAGAGAAACAATGATATGCGGAAGATCTCTGATGCAGTAATGGTATGATACTTTTCGTCATAATAGTAGTTTTTTTTAGGGCATAATACTCTTTACTGTTTCACAGTCCCTCTCTAAAATGCCGGTTGGTTGTACAAGTTTCGTGGTTCAGTTCTCACCATTTACATTTTGGTTAAAAAATGATAAATTTGTCAGACTCCACCCAGCTTTTAGCACCGAGTTGAAAAACTAATAATATTACGGTTATTTCAGAGCTGTAAGCACCTGAGAGACCACGTCCAATCAACAGATCACAATCTTAATGAGCTGAATAAACTCAACAACCGGATAGTGAAAGATATCGAAAACAAGAACAAGGCTGCAAAGATTGACGAAAGACTTCTCAGGAGTCGTAAGAACGAACTACGACCGATTCTCCCTTTTCAGAGGCGCGGCACAAGTGCAAAATGAAGTGTAGACACAATTGTTGATGTCAGATGAATAAAGAATATTGAAGAACTTCAGGAACCGTTTGTTGTTTTATATACTTATATTAAACTCTGATTTTTTTATGATAAGCTGGTTTAATTAAATTGTTAATTAGGTTTAGAACTGTTGATTATTTTTCTGATGTTTTTATGTAATGCTTGTTAAGAGATGGAATAGTGTTGAATTTTCTAAATAGTTATGATGACTAGGTAGGATGATTGTCAGTTAATGATATTGTATGGAACGCTTCACCAAGAGGTTTATAACCCCAAACTTTTCAACATATTAATTAATTGAGTTTTAAACTTTAAGCAATTGTTATACGATGTCGATTATATTACCGTGTTTTTTCAATTGAACAAACACGTTAATACATCTGACATCAAGTAACAATTGCTTAAAGTTTCAACTCAATTTTTCTGTCACCCTATCTACTAGGTAGCGTCGTAGCAGTTGTAGGTACTTTTCAACATTTTTTTTTAGAAGATAATTTTTTTCACACCAAAAAACCATATGACTAGGAAGGGCTAATTGTAGGTACTTTTCAATAGTACACAAGAATTATATCAAAGTCAGGGGGACCACCACATGTCATGGGACAACGGCACCTTTACACCACAAATGAGCTCCCTCGTCCGGATGGGCGTAGCCAGGTTCTGATAACGGAAAGGGTTGCAAAAACCGACAAAAGGTGTTTTAGTTATTTGAATTCAAACATTGGAGTGGCCAATTACCCGGGAGTAATGGTAAAGCCAAAAAACTTATAAATCAAGGTTGTGTGCCAAATATTTTTCTAAAAGGTAGTCAACATTTCTTCCAAGAATTGCTAATGGCTGGGAGAATCATATAGTTTGACCTAATTTTTTTTAGTTTGTCAGAAAAAAGTTGATGTTTGTGGCTAGTACATATTTGACATCTGATTTGAATATCATTAAGCATTTGTGAAGTTATATTTATGGATAGTTTCCATTTCCCAATAGTGGATATGAATAGGGCATGAAACGCTTTTGTCAGAGATGAGTGGTTATTGATTTTGTTAAGCAAAATTCTAGTTAAACTTGTGTATAATGAACATATTACAACCATAAGAAAATTCTATAAATATAAAATAATTTTAAACTTTGAGCAGAATCTCAATGATTGCCCTATTTAAAAAATGACGAACTTTCATTATAACAGAAACTTTTCAAATAGAAGAAAATAACAAATCTCATTAATGAATTCGCTCTAACTTAACAAAGCATTCTCTAATTTTGTGTTTTTTGAGTTCATTCAACATTTTAATTTCTTGATCTTTTTTTTCCACGAGGGCCTTTAAATATTCTATCTCCTGCTGTTGCTTTGAATAATCTTGTAGAAGCTGAATATACAAGAAAAACTTTTAAAATCTTAAAATCTGCAACCATTTAAAATTTCAAGACCCAATGCCTCAGATCATGGGGAACTTTTCTTACATAGCTAGCCAAAAACAAGAGCTGGCTTAAGTGAACAAATCTATCTAAAAACTTATGAAAACCAAAATAAAGCAGCCAAATAAAATAAGAAATTCACGAAATTTAAATTTCTACCTCACTGGAGCTGAGAAAGGCATTACATTGTTTCGGTGTTGAACTTTCAGGCTCAATCTTCAAAACGAGTGATGGGAACCCGTTGTCCGTTTCCATGATTGGATTCCCATAAAAGTCATTGTTTGACATTGTTCTGGTCACAATGTCGTTGTAATTCACAATGTTTTCATTTTCAGTGAAACTTCGTTGTATTGAATTTTTGGTCTCATAAGATGAGTGCACATCATCAAAATCAGAGCAATTTCCAGGCACTAATGGTTCTTTAGAATTTTTTCTAACAGACCCAACTCTAATAATAAGCTCTTCAAGTTCAGGGTTGAGGGCATGTGCTTCCCTTTGTCCATCTATTGGTCTACTACCTGATTTTTTTGAATCATATTCATCATCATTTTCTAGCTCCATTTTTATCTCAGTGTCACAATGACCATCTTGTTCTTTCTGCCTGCAAGCAAGTGTGAGACTCAAATCTCCTGCCCTTGAAGCTGTGAAGTTAGATGAAAAATACTGAGTCCCACTACTGATGGTAGATGAGTTGTCAAAAAAACTTTTATCTTCATCTTCACTTGCCTCTTCCTTATATATGATGTGGCTGGTTAGTTGTCCTGCTAAGCTTATCATGATTTTTGAATCTGAAGAACACGGGTACCTCATGTTTGAATCGTCGGCAGCAAACTTATTAAAGTTTGAACTTGGATCAAGGTTTCTGACCTGGATAAGTTCTCCGAGGTAGCGGTGCTGGGTGCTGTTCATGTTTGAGGAAAGCTGCTTATTGTGAAAATTGTTTTGAGCAATGTTGCTGCTGTTGTTTGCAAGAACCATCGTTTGCTGGGGTGGTAATTGGCGTTGAAACTCCTGCTGCGGTTTTGGAAGCAGCAGATCCACCTGATTCGTTTTCTTGGCCTTCTTCTGATTGGGTAGATCAGTCATGACGACGTCCACCCTTTTCCTAACTGGATAATCAAAAAATATAAATAATGAAAAAATAGTTTTGAAAGTTATCCATACTAGTTTTTTTTCCAGATTTTCAGTCATAACCCAAGTAACAATGAGAAAATGTGATGTTTAGAGATATGAAGTGATTTGTAAAGCAGTCTTTTCATATATGTTGCTTTTAAAAAACACAATGAAATTTAACGTTTTTATATCAAAAACTTAAACCCCACATAAAAAAAATTTTATACCTTTTTTGGACATGTTAAGTGCGAGACATTTCTGGTACCTGCAATAATTACAAGAATTTCTTTTATCGAGATAGATGGTACAAGCTTTGTTAGTGTTACTCTTGCAAGCATAAGTGTGACTTTTGTTCAATCCTTTTCTGAAGAAATCCTACAATAAAAATAATTCATATTAGAGATGTCAAAATTAAACACAAATACTTTTCATTAATGTGAATATTTCTAGGCCATCAATCAATAAACAATTTCTCTTTTGAAGAATTTCTACATTGAAGTTAAATGATTTCTGAGATTCCAAATTAAACATAAATACTTATTCATTTTAATAATGTGAATAATTCTAGGCTATAAATCCATAAACAATTTTCATTTTCACATCCACTTAGTGGATGCAATACAATTTTAGAGCAGTATTTATTAGCAATCTTTAAGAAATATAATCATACCTACCTAATTTAATGCCATACACCCTTAGAACAGGATTTATTAGCAATCTTTAAGAAATAATTGAAAAAAATGAAATTTATAATATTGAATTATTCAATAAAAAACCTTTGAGGAATTAAATTTGTATCATTACTGAAACATTGATGGATACCTGGCAGGCTCCACATGTGAGCACACCATAACGTATTCCAATGGCAACATCAGAGCAAACCTCGCATTTTTGTAGTCCTTCCCGTGTGGCGACTTTCACTGTCGATTAATTAGGAATCTATGTTTAAAAATTTAACATCACAGATAATCTATGAACTCATCATCATCTAATTCCTTTTTGACACTTTCCCGCCAAATCTAATTTCTACCTTTTCCTTTTGTCATGAACAAGTACACTTTTGACACATGTCCTATCAACCATTCTTTTTAAAGGAGTAGGCAAGATAGGATATAAATTTTTTAATTTAACTAAGTCAGAGTACACTCTGGCTCTGACTGCGTCTTCTACACCTCCTCCTGCACCTAGTGGGTCACCTAAGTAACAAAACTTGGTCACACACTCCACCTTTATGGCCTGGCTCAACCTTATCCAAAAACTCTTCCTGAGCAGAACCCAAGACACACATATCTTACAACATAAGCCAACCAAACCTATCAAACTACCCAAAATGCCACTGCATACTTTATAGACCCAACTCTTACAATCCACACAACTAATGGAGTTGGAACCAACATCTTTTTTTTTGCATACACTGCATGACCATTTACCATATTTCTCCATGTGTCCATTTCCGACCCGATACCTTATGATTTTTGTCGTTTCCATTCACTCTAAGACCTTCATTGAAACACTGAAGGCATCGATTTCTTTCCTTTTCACTCTCACTGGATCATAATACATCTAGTTTTTCTAGATAGTATAATGGATGTTTTACAAATCATACACTCTTATTTGAGCAGAATTGAAATACTATTTAGTACGGAAGGTTTTTATAACCAAAGAAAAATAACACCAGAAAAGTAACATACAGGCAACATCATCAAATGCAACATAAGGAGAATTAATATATTGAAAATAGTCATAATCCTAGTAACTATATATATTAGAGCTGCTCTTCGATTAAAATAATTAATCAAAGTTAATCAAATGATTAAAAATTTCAATCGAAACTTAATCGTGATTTTAACGCAATATTTTTTAGATAACATTTCTATTTTGCAAACTCAGTATGGTATCGGGACACTGGGCAGATCCTTATGGGCACACGACAAATGGGTTGATGGAGATTTAGGCGGACGACAAATAGGTTGATGGATATTTAGGGGTTCGGACATTCAGGCGCATGCAACATAAGCTTCAAGCTTATGCAATGTAATGTAAATTTAAGCTTATGCAATGAAAGCTTAAACATGAACATTATAGTAATATTAACTAATTAAGGATGCTTCATAAGATTTTTAATTCAAAGGATATATGTTCATTATATGTATGTACTGAATGTAACAGTTTTAAAAAAATCATTACAAATTTCTTCTTCTTTTTTCTGTTGTTGTATTTTCAAGTTTATTTCAAAACAGAAAAAAATTATTTGACAGACATAAATCAAAAATTTTTAGTACACAATAATGTAGGACATTTGAAAAGGACAGAATCCCGCTATTAAAATATCCTCGTGTAGGAAATTATCGGATTGCTATAGAGTCAAACAAATGTATGTTTTTGTTGAATGGCTTGATTTGTTTCTTAAAAGATTTAATGTTCACAGACAAAAGATCAAATGGTATAAAGTTCCAGAAACGTAGACCCATAAAACCAACAGACAACAATTTTAAGCTAAATTAATTTTTAAGTGGATCAAAAATCAGTATATTAACAGCTCATTTGTCGTTGCTTAAAAGTCGCGCCCCTAAATGTCATTCCGCCCATATGTCCATCTGCCCATAAGTCGCTATCTATATGTCGCGCGCCTGTCGCCCGCCTAAATGTCACCAAACCCTCAGTACTTTATATAGCATTCATTTCAAGTTTTTAACACTGTTTATAGCTAAATATTTTATAGTTTGTAGTTACAAATCTAATTTATGCTTGTTGATCAAACAAGTTTGTTCACATTGGTTGGATAAAGGGATGCTTGTTTTTTGTTCACTATGTTACTGGACACAAAGAACAAACGTTCACAAAGAACTGTACCGGTAGGCTATGACAAGTATTTCTTCATGTCGTTGCCACCATTCAAGTGGACATTCATTAAGGTGAATTTCAGGCTGTTTTATATCGTTGAAAAAGAGAATTTAAACTGGCTTATCTGACAAGTATTTCATCTTCTGAATCTGATGCGTCATAGATTTGTAGCCGCTTGGTTGGAGGTTTTATAATCTCGATGTCTTTTTCACCATCTACTTGTTCCTTTAGATTTTGATTCCATTTATGTATGAAGCACAATAATAATCGAAATTAATGTTAACAACAAGTAAATATAAAAAATAAATTTAAGAAAAAAGCTTTTATTTGCCTCTTTATCTGAGTCAACGAACTAAAATTTTTGAATCTAAAAAAACCATTATGCTCAATCTTGTTAATTATTTTGAACCTCTGACAACTTATAAATAAACATCCGTACTGTTTAATTATTTTGGACCTCTGGCGACTTATACATAAACAACTTATTACAGTTGCTAGATGGCAGGAATTAATTTGATTTGATTAATTTTAATTGATTTAAGGCTTAATTCATGTCGGAAAAATTAAATTCATGTATTGTCATCCAGAATAAAGCGCTGGTAGCTGAGCGGTAGAGCGTTCGCCTATAGATCATTAGGTCGGCAGTTCAAGCCTCGCCATCGTCACCAGCGTAACTCCCTTAAGCAAGGAGTTCACTCGCATTGCTAAAGGGGTAGGCACCTATAAATGGCTGCCTCTGCAAAGAACCCTTGCCTTCAGTGGTCTTGAAGTCCTTCATGATTTATGCAACTAAATATTGTCAAACATTATTATTATTATTATTTAATTTATTATTATTATCATTATTATTATTATTATTATTATTATTATTATTATTAAAGCTTTCCTGAAAGTTTTAGAGCTCTAGCTGGTCGAAAAGTGGGTGAATTTTTGTTTCTAAGATTTGATCACCACAGACAAACAAACAAACAAACAAACAGAGAGAAAGTGAAGTTAAATAAAAGCATTTAAAAATACAATATTTAAATAAGAAACCCAAGATAGTAGTGTTTGTTGTTTAAAAAAATCATCAACATCGTAAGTATTGTCTCTATAAAAGAAATAATAAAAACTTTTCAACCGCATTGAAATTTGTCATCTGCGTTAAAATTTTTAATTGAGTTAATTCTTTAACAGGTTAATCGAAAAGTTAACGTAGATTAAACAACAGCTCTAATATATTTATAAACAAATGTGATATTTAGAGATAAGAAGTGACTAGTATTGCAGTCTTTTCATATGTATTGCGTTGAAAAAAACTTAATGAAATTTAATATTTTTATTTCCAAAAACCTAATTAAACCCCACATAAAATAATTCTATACCTTTTCTGGACATGTTGTGTGCGAGACATTTCTGGTACCTGCAGTATTTACATGTATTCCTAGTTTTAAAATCGATGATGCAAGTTTTGTTACTTTTGCAGACATAAAAGTAGCTTTCGTAAATTGCTCTTCTGAAGAAATCCTTGAATAAAAATTAATTAATATCAGAGACGTGAAAATAAAACAAATACTTATTTATTTTATAAAATGTAAATATTTCAATCATTAAGCAATTTCTCTTTGGAAGAATTTCTACATTGAAGATAAATGATTTTTTAGATGTCCAAACTAAACACAAATACTTATTCATTTTGCTAATGTGAAAATTATAGGCCATCCATCCATGAACAATTTCCATTCTCCCATGTTCATTTCCACTCAATTTAATGTCATATAATTTTAAACCAGGATTTATTAGTAATCTTAAAGAATTATATTCATACCGACCAAATTTAATGCCATACAATTTTAAAACAGGATTCATTAGCATTCTTTAAGAAATAATTGGAAAAAAATAACATTTACAATATTGAATTATTCAATAAAAAAACATTCAAATTAAATATATAATTTTAATGAAACATTGATGGATACCTGGCAACTTGTACACGTGAGTACACCATAACGTATTCCATTGGCAACATCAGAGCAAATCACACATTTCGGTTGTCCTACCTTTGAGACGACTTTCAGTGGACAAACAGTTTGATTAATTAGGAATCAATAATTTAAAATTTAGCATCACAGATAATCTATAAAATCATCATCATCATAATTTAATTAAAAAATGTCTTTTTCTACATTAAGCTAGGGTTGGACATTTTTTCCATAATAAGCTCTCCACAAGTCACTTTTCAGAGCAGACTGCTGCTTTAGGCAAAGCACGTCCATATCCTTTTTAATGCATTCACAATAAATCTTCTTATTTCTACCTTTTATTCCAACAACCTCCACACCTCTAAATGCAAAAACCCAATCACCTGCGTTTTTTCAATCCAAATGTCCGAACCACCTCAATCTTACATACCTCACCAAATCAGCCATGCAAGAAACACCTAGAAGGCTGTACATATCCACACTTCATACACAATCCTTCAAGAGGAGTGATACTACAATGGATGAGTTAGCTGAGAAAGTTGCTACCCCGGATGTCACGGGACAGGAAAAAAGGTATGTTCGGGGAGCTGGTGACAAATGTGGGGGTATAGGTATTGAAGTGACTGTTTTATCTCAAGTATTAAAAAATGCTTCTACTGATGCCAATGAGGTTGAGGCTCAGAACAGTTTGGCATGCTTCAGTGGTGGCACAAGGAAAAGGAGCTGAAACTTGAGAAAGTCGGACAGTTCTGCAGTGATGACAATCTTGCATTTAAAGGCTCATTAAAGAGTAGAAGGTCAGAAATTGACCTTGCCATACAGCCGCGGGTTCAGTTGCATGGAGCCGTCGGTGACCTAGTGGTGGCTCGCTGTGATCAAAAGTCCTGTTTTAACAAATTTAGATATAATGGGTCTACGCGGTATTCCAGGCCACAATGCAAAATCGGAAGATCACACAGGCTCCAACAAGACAAAAAGAGACTGCGTCAGAAAGTCAAAAAACTGACCATGTGGATTGCAGTCAAAGCCATTAGTGAAGATGAAGGAAATGTGTTCATCGCCTTGCCGAGTGTTTCAGAGGCGACTAAGCTGTTTGGGATGAACAGAATTAAGAAGGGCGTATTATTAAATCTATATCTCTTTAATATAATTTTCTGTCTTTTGAAGACCCTAGATGGACTTGTAAAAAATAGATAGAAAAAAGGTACATATAAAGTTCTCATTTAATATTACTTTCAATAAATTATAAAACCATTCTAAAAAAAAACCCAAATACGGCTGTCAATATTACAACAATATAATGCATGTTTGACAAATCATAAACTCCTACTATTTCAAGTTATTGCTGTATGCAGCAGAATTAAAATCCTATTCACCAAAGAGAAATAACACCAGAAAACTAACATACAGGCAAAGGTTCATCAAATGAAACATCAGGAAAATTAATATTTTAAAAAAAGTCATAACCATAGTAACTGTATAAATTCATAAACAAAAGTGGTTTAGAGACACGAAGTGATTTATAAAGCAGTCTTTTCATATGTATTGCTTTGAAAAAACAATGAAATATGTTATTTCAAAAATTTAATTAAACCCAACATAAAAAAAATTCTAAACCTTTTCTGGACATGTTATTTGCGAGACATTTCTGGTACCTGCAGTATTTACATGAATTCCTTGTATTGAGATAGATGGTACAAGTTTTGTTACTCTTGCAAACATAAGTGTGGCTTTCGTCCATTCCTTTTTTGAAGAAATTCTACAATAAAAATAATTCATATTAAAGATGTCAGAATAAAATTAAATATATATGATTAATGAAACATTGATTGCTACCTGGCAACTTCCACATGTGAGCGCACCATAATTCACTCCTATAGCAGCGTCAAAACAAATCACACATTTCGGCTTTCCTTCAAGTGCAGCGACTTTCCGTGGACGAACTGTTGATTAATTAAGAATCGGTCTTAAAATTTAGCATTACAGATAATCTAGAAAAATCATCATCATCATAATTCATTTGAAAAATGTCTTTTACCACATTAAGCTAGGGTTGGACGTTAAAAAAAGCTTTAGATTCCGATAAAACTCCGTCCAACAATCATGAAAATAAGGTCCTTGGATTTATATATATATATATATATATATATATATATAACTGTTCTGTTTCTTCACTGTTCTGTCTTATTATGTTCTGTTTTGTCATGTTCTATTTTATCATGTTCTGTTCCATCATGGAACCTTAACTTGTATTATATAATAAATGCATATGAAGTTAATATACATAAAACATACAAAATTGCCAGGGAAATAATGTCTGGGGAGATACTGTCCATGGGGGATATTGTCTGGAGGATATTGTCCAGGTAAGATATTGTCCGATTAGATATTGTCTAGGTAAGATATTGTCCGATGGGATATTGTCCAGGTAAGATATTGTCTGATTGGATATTGTCCATGGGAGACATTTTCCAAGGAGATATTGTCCTAGACTCCAACTAATGAAGTATGAACCAACACTTTTTTTTATATACTCTGCATGGCCATTTACCCCATTTCTCAAACTGTTCCACTCCGGCCTGTTGAGTTTTGCATTTATATGGTAGCAAGGAAATGCAGGTTACATCAACGTTCAACTGAAGTGTGGTAGCTCTGAGAGATGTGTTGTAAAACAACTAACTTTTGAAAAGAATCTTTTTTTGCAACTTTTGTAAGGAACACCAAGCGGGAGTTGTGACAACGACCATTTAATGCTTTTATTTCTAAAACGTCATTAAATTCCACATTGAAAAAATTTATATACCTTTTTTGGACATGTTTTGTGCAAGACATTTCTGGTACCTGCAGTATCTACACAAATGCCTCGTATTGAGATTGATGGTGCAGGTTTTGTTTTTTTTGCAAACATAGGTGAGGTTTTCATTTTCCCATCTTTCGAAGAACACCTACAATGAAGATGATTGATTTCAGAAATGAAAAAAATTTAATTAAAATGAATAATAATTTTGTTTAATGAGCAGATTATTAGGCCATTAATCCATAATTAATTTCCATATTCATAACCACTTAATTTAATACCATAAAATTTTTTCTGAGAAAATGTTCAAAATTTACAATATTAAATAATTAAACCAAACAAAAACTTTGAAAAATTAAATGTATTAATTTGAAACATTGGTGGATACCTGGCAACTTCTACACACAAGTGCACCATAATGAATTCCATGAGCATTATCAGAGCAAACTACACATTTCTGTTGATCTTCCTCTGGTGCTACTACCAACAGACGAACTGTCAATTCATTATATATATATATATATATATATATATATATATATATATATATATATATATATATATATATATATATATATATATATATATATATATATATATATATATATATATATATATATATATATATATATATATATATATATATATATATATATATATATATATATATATATATATATATATATAACTGTTCTGTTTCTTCACTGTACTCTACCGCTCTGTCACCAGCGCCTCTATTATGTTCTGTTTTGTCATGTTCTATTTTATCATGTTCTGTTCCATCATGGAACCTTAACTTGTATTATATAATAAATGCATATGAAGTTAATATACATAAAACATACAAAATTGCCAGGGAAATAATGTCTGGGGAGATACTGTCCATGGGGGATATTGTCTGGAGGATATTGTCCAGGTAAGATATTGTCCGATAATGAAGTATGAACCAACACTTTTTTTTATATACTCTGCATGGCCATTTACCCCATTTCTCCAACTGTTCCACTCCGGCCTGACACCTTATGATTTTTGTATTGCTTCCATTCACTCTAAGACCAATCAAACTTGACATAAACAAAAATTCTATACCCTTTCTGGTCATGTTACGTGCAAGACATTTCTGGTACCTGCAGTATCTACAAGAACTCTTCTTATCGAGATAGATGGTACAAGTTTTGTTTCTCTTGCAAACATAAGTGTCGCTTTTATTCCTTGCTCTTCTGAAGAACGCCTACAATAAAAATAATTAACAAATACTTATTTATTTTATAATAATGTTAATATTTCTAGGCCATCAATTAATAAACAATATCTCTTTTGAAGAATTTCTACACTGAAGATAAATGATTTATGAGATTCCATATTCAACACAAATACTTAATGATTTTACTAATGTGAATAATTCTAGGCTATCCAATCCATAAACAATTTCCATTTTCCCATTTTCATATCCACTCAATTTTATGCCATACAATCTTAAAGCAGAATTTATTAGCAATCTTTAAAAAATATTTGCAAAAATTAAAATCTACAATATTGAATTATTCACTAAAAACCCTATGAAAAATTAATTATATATCATTATTGAAACATTGATGGATACCTTGCAACTAGCACACGTGAGCACACTATAATGTATTCCATTGGCAACATCAGAGCAAACCACGCATTTCTGTAGTCCTTCATGTTCTGCGACTTTTAGTGGAATGAACAGTAGATCAATTAGGAATCAATGTTTTAAAATTAAGCATCACAGATAATCTATGAAATCATCAATATCATTTATTTAAAAAATGTATTTTTTCCACATTAAGCTAGGGTTGGATGTTTTCTCTATATTAAGCTCTCCACAAGTAACGATTCAGAGCAAACTGCCGCTTTAAGCCAAGCATATCCAAATCTTTTTTGTTACAATCCCTCCAAACCTTCTTATTTCTACCTTTTCCTTTTATTCCAACAACATCCACACCTCTACATGTGGAAAAAGAATCACCTGCGTTTTTACGTTCCAAATGTCTGAACCACCTTAGTCTCCCAATCCTAACCCCATCAGCCAGGCAAGAAACATTCAGAAAGCTGTACAAATCCACACTGCTTAGACAATCCTTCAACGACACACCACACATCCATCTAATCATCACAAGCTCGGTCCTCTCCAAGCTTCTTAGATTATCAACCTTCATTGACCACATTTCTGTACCATAAAAAAGTACACTTTGCACACAAGTCCTATCAAACTTTCGTTTTGCATGAAAAGATGCACCACAAGTAAGCAAGATAGGTTATAATTCTTTGAATTTAACCGGGGCAGAGCCCACTCTGGCTCTGACTGCTTCTTCTACACCTCCTCCGGCAACTAGCGTGTCACCTAAGTAACAGAACTTAGTAACACACTCCACCTTTACGCCTGGTGCAACCTCAACTTCTTCCAACATCTCTTCATGAGCAGAAACACCAGAAACATACCTCTTAGACCTTTCAAAACTACCCAAAATGCCACTATATTTATAAACTATTTACACAACTAATGGAGTTGGAATAAACAGGTTTTTTGCATACGCTACATGGTAATTTACCCAACTTCTCCACCTTTCCTTCCGACTTGACACCTCATGATTTTCGTCTTGCTTCCATTCGCCCTAAGATTTTGATTGAAACACTGATAGCATCACATTTCCTTTCCTGTCCTCCCTATCCAAATTTTCACAAAAAGTCTTTCATACAGCATTCATAGCATGAAAGATTGCTTTTTTAGCCATGTATTTAGCCTGCTTGTAGTTCTGCTTCTGGTTGCCAGATTTCCTCTAAGCTGCCCCAGATGAAGCTCTCTCTCTGATACTTAAACAAGTTAAACAGCTGACTTCTTTCTTTAGCCTTTTCATTCAACCACCGTCTCTTTATGCCTTATAATACCACACTGCTACAGTGTCACACCAAGGATTTTTTTCAAGGTTGTGGGTTTTAAAAAATATTTTTGGAGGGTTTGTGCCGCGGAGTATGAAACGGATGGCAGTTTGACAAACGACGCAAATCAGGTAGAGCGAGACAGCATAAATAATAACTTTGATCCTATTTTGTGGCTACACGCTGTCGAGTTGGGCCTTGCGGCTGAATGTTGCTGGACCCTGACGGATTCTATGGGAGTCGTATGCGGATTGTTTGCAGGTTTATTGACTGCTTCACATGTTTATTTGCAACTTCGCATGATTTTCGACAGATTTGCGGGTTTATCAACAGTTAGACCGGCTGATCTACGAGTTTTTATATAGGGGACCCGGAATTAAATCGCGACAAGCGTTTCTGAATTTTTTTTTAGCTAAATAGGTTGGTTAGTTGATGGATATTAATGGCACCCTAATTTGAAAGGTTTTTGCTCATTATTTTTAGAGTATTTTGCGAGAGAGCGATAATGCACAGAACAGTTCGGTTGCGTCAATAAAACTCCGAAAAAACGAATTTTTTTAAAACGATTTACTGGTCAATAATTTGTTAAGTTGTTAGAAAAGTGTTCTACTTCAATTTTATGATTGTCAATGAATCTAACTGGTATAATAGCTTACTTTTCAAACCCCACATAATATACATACATACATAAGCTACTATATTATACAGGTCTTAAATGTTTATTACTGTTTATTTGTTCTTTATTTATTTTATATATATATATATATATATATATATATATATATATATATATATATATATATATATATATATATATATATATATATATATATATATATATATAAAGTAATATTAATGTTCATATAAATATTTCTTTTAAATAAACATTACCTTTGCCTTTTACTTAAACATATTATTTTTGATTCTTATTTGTAAAGCATAAAATAATTCAAACACATAGCTTTGACAATGGCTTTGATATTACACAATTTTGATGAAAACTCATTTCTTGAAACTGCAGACAAGTAGACAAGGATATAGCGGATGTAAGCAAAGGAGTGGATCATTTAATTGAGTATAGCAGAAAACATAAGGTCAGTTTCTGAGGTCTGGAAGTGCTAGGTCGTATTAATTCATGCGATTGTCTGTGTGCCGAGGATGCCATTTATCATGTGAGCTGTCACCATAACTTCTTCAGAATTGTCAATCGAGGGACTCGTGGTGGACCAGTAGAGGGCATGAAATTGGAAACATTTGAGAAACTGTGTTCATGGCTTGAGGTGCTTGATTCTGAGCTGCTAACACTGAAGAATATACTTGATAAAGCCCATGATTTGGCACCAAACAATTATTCAGTAGTGGATGAAAAAGAAATTAATCAAAAGATCACATAACTCTGCAAGAATGTTCAGTCTTCTTCACTACCAGAGTTTTAATTGCATGTCATAGACGTGGGTATTTGTTTCATGCTGTTCAATGGTATGTTGGAACTTTGTATGGAGAAGTAGCACAACAATATGTGAGATATGTAAGCAAACATTGCAGTAGTTTAGCAGTAATAGTTTTTGATGGTTATGAGAATGAACCAAGCATTAAAGATCAAACAATGTGGCTACAGATGTTGAAGGCACAAAAAATGAATTGAAAGATCAAAATTCATTTTTTTCAAACATGAAGAATAAGTGTGGATTTGTGTCATTCCTGATTACTTGCCTACAAGAAGCTGGTCACAATGTTTACCTAGCTTTGGATGTTGCTGACTCTTTAATAGTAGAGCAGGCTTTTAAACATGCACAAGCTGGAAAAGTAGCCAGTGTCATAGGAAACTATACTGATATTTTGGTGATGCTTGTGTGTCATGGAAAGATAAGTTTTTTTTAAATATCCAACTTAAGTGGAATTCAACACCTGATAGATATCTTAAGTCTTTTACATCTACCCATGAAGAGGTGATGCTCGCAGGGTGTAGGTGTAAGTTGCTGGTGCTTTTGTATGGAGGTAGTTTGAAGGATCGATTAAATCAGCTTGGCTACTCTACATACATGCACATCTCTGCAACGACTACTCACCACCCACATCCTCAAAGATTGCCTCCAACAGAATATGCAGCTTGATATCATTCCTATAGAGTCCACATACAAGTTCTGCAGTGGAAAATGTTGTCAAGAACAGCTGTTGATCCGCAAGAATGTAAGAGAAACTCGTGGAAATCGCTGTGGTTCTTTTCTCAAATTGAGTGTGGGTAATGATGCTATAGTGATTGTTGATGAAGTACAAGAGCCAAGTAGATGTTTATGATGATGATTTCTTAGAGTTTTCTTATACCCTGGGAAGTGGAAGAAGAGGTTGTTACAAGTGTATAAGTTGTTTTTCATACTTTTGTATATAGATTTTGTATGTATGTTTTCCTAAATGAACAAATTAATTAAAACTCTCACATTGAGTAGCATTCTTATAACAGTGCTACATGAATATTATTTATAAAAAATAATATAAAAAATTAAAAAAAAATTCAATTTTTCAAATTTTTTTTCCATTTTTTTCCATTTTTCCAAAAATTTTTCCATTTTTTTTTTCAATTTTTTTATATATTGTTATAACATTTGTATTTATGTTTTCCAAAAAGAATAAACCCATTCAAACTCATGTATCAAGTGAAACTGTTATAACATTGTTACCCGAATATTAGGAAAATATGGCATTTTTCATGGCCCCGTAAAAAAATAACCGTTGAGTGCCATCGAGTGCCATTCTCAGAATATGTTCTCCATATATATATGTCTCAAAATCAACAATAAAAGCATTGTATCAATTTAATTCCGGGTTGACCTTTCTGTCAGCCGGTCTAAGTCTTATTCAAAGGAAGAAACCTATACAGAACCCCATTTTACCTAGTAAGCTTTAGTCTTTAATTTAAAACATTGAATTAAAATACATCATAATGCATATGAGATTTTCATACCTTCCACACTTTGGCTCCTCTTGTTTTTGACATTCTGCTGCTGTTGTTCTTCAGGTTGTTGAAGTTGTTGTTGCTCCATCCTTAATGTAGAAATTGTAGATGAGATCTCCTCTGAATATCAATCATAAACAATTTGTTAGTAAACAATTAAAACTGAAATTAAACTAGTTAAAAAATTAATTACACTCAGTAATCAGGCATTTTTATGCTATTTCCCAGATAAATTTACCTGGATCTTATTTATGTTGTTTTAATCTAATCTACGTGTGTGAAGTTAGCCTCGAGGCTGGCAATGCTAATTAAAAAAAAAAAAAATTGCTTGCACTGGGGCTATGCTATACATTGTTGGATGGGGTATTGTTATGACCCGATAAACAACGACGTTAGTTATATTTCGAATATAGTTTATTTAACCATAAAAACGATACAGCGCTCAGCCATCAACAACGAGAGAGAAACTCAAAAAAGGACGTTAATGGAAGGAAAACAAAGATATTAATATCCACAACCGTAGATATTAATATTAACAGTCAATTATAAAAATATATAAATGTATCCATAACACCTCCCCCTCCTAAACAAGATAAGTTTTCTTGGAAGCATTCATTTCCAATCTTCGAGGAGGTCGACGTGTTCTTTTAGGCCTCACCTTTGGAACCTGGTCTGTCGAGATGATTTGACGATTGTCCTCGTTAACTGAAACGTCAACCGAAATGGCACTGTTAGAAGAATCGGTCGTCTTCAGGGATGACTTGATTGGTGGGAGAAGAGGGATGTCGAAAACATCAGATATAACCACTAGAGCTTCTTCTGATACCCGTTTTCGCAACTGATTGCAGTGTCGCCGCATCACTCTTCTTCCAACTTCAACGTCATAAACAGATTTTCCCAAACGTCGGACGATTCTACCGGGAGTCCATTCTGGCTGATTCGGATTGTCGTATGTCCGCACATAGACAGCATCTTGTTCTGTAAACTCTCTTTTACAAGAACCGGGTTTCTCGATCTTTTCACCTTGATGATGGAATTTATTCAGTTGGAGGTCTGTCAAAGGAATACGTAATTGTCTGCCTAGGAGTAGCTCTGCAGGTGTTTTCAGTTCTTCTGATGATGGTAGAGGTGTTGTCCTATACGTCAGCAAGAACTTTTGCAGCACGTCAGCCGTCGCACCCTCTCCCTGCAATTTTCTAAGAGCCCGCTTGAACGTATCAACGAAACGTTCGGCTTGTCCGTTGCAGTGAGGCTGATATGGCGGTGATCTTACATGGTTGATGCCATGACTTTGGCAGTACTCCTCAAACTCCTTTGAAACAAATTGTGTTCCATTGTCCGACACTAACATCTTTGGGTACCCATGCTGTGAAAAAATTTTACCCAACTCTTTGATTGTAGCAGTTGTTGTCGATGTCCTCATTTGGACAATTTCAGGCCACTTGGAGAAGGCATCCACAACCACAAGGAACATCATTCCTTCCATTGGACCGGCATAGTCTATATGGATCCTCTCCCATGCGCAATCTGGTGTCGGCCATGGTGACAATTCATTTTTGACAGGCATCTTTGCAGCCATCTGACAGGAGCTGCAAAGCCTTACTCTGTCTTCAATATCCCTGTCGATACCTTGCCAATAAACATACCTCCGAGCGAGCATCTTCATCCTGGTGGCTCCTGGGTGTCCTTCGTGCAGCATTTTCAGAACTTGGTTCTTCAATATTGCTGGTATCACTGTGCGAGATCCCATGAAGAGTACACCATTACAAACAGACATGTTTGTAGCACGGCTGTGGTAGGCGTGTAGGAGCGATCCTGACTGAAATCTCGGCCATCGTCCTGTTCTGACGGCTTCCACAACCAACTTTAGCTCGGAGTCTTCTTCGGTCATCCTACGAATTTCCTCCTTAGTGACAGGCAAGTGTCGGATAACATCACTCTGAACTGCGTTGACATCCATTTCAATCTTTGCGATAACGATGTCATCATCTTCCTGCAGTTTTCTTGAAGTGATAAGACGGGATAGTGCATCGGCTTGTCCAAAGTGGGTAGATCGTCTGTACTCGATGTTGAAGTCGTAAGCAAGCAAGACGAGTTCCCATCGTTGTAGTCGATTTGCTGAGTGAGCAGATACACCAACCTTTGATCCAAAAATAGATAGTAAGGGCTTGTGATCTGTCAGCAGCATGAAGCGTCTGCCATAAACATAGCGGTGGAATTTTCTCACTGCGAATACCAAGGCAAGAGCTTCCTTCTCTATCTGTCCGTAGTTCTTCTCAGCCTTTGTGAGAGCTCTACTGGCGTGTGCAATTGCTTTTTCCATGCCGTTTGGAAAACGATGGGAGATCACAGCTCCGATTCCATATTCACACGCGTCCGCAGCAACGACAATGTCCAGTTCAGGGTCGTAGTGCGTCAACAACAGATCTGACTGCAGCACTTTCTTTAGCTTTCTTAAAACTTCCTGGTGCTCTGCAGTCCATTCAAATGTGTCCTTCCTTTCGAGATCGTCCAAAGGGCCCCTCATTGATCGCATCTCTGGTACAAAGGACGAATAATAGCTTATCATGCCTAAGAATGATTTTAACTGCTTTGCATCCTTAGGCTCTGGCATTTCAACAATCGCTTGAATTTTCTCGGGGTCTGGTCGACGGCCATCTCTTGAAACAATGTGCCCCAAAAACTTGATTTCTTCTTTAGCAAATGAACACTTTTCCATTCGTACACGAAATCCACTCTCAGCGATTTTCTTGAACAAAGCTTTAACATTTCGATTGTGTTCATCCAGCGTAGATCCGGTCACTATGACATCATCTAGATATGCTGCACAACCTTCCAGTCCTGTGATCATTCGATCCATAGCTTCTTGAAAAATGCCAGGTGCGCATTTGACTCCAAATGGCAATCGCTGGTACTGGAACAAACCTTTGTGTGTATTAATTGTGACCAGTTCCTTCGAGTCGTCTTCAACTTCCATCTGCAAGTATGCGTCAGCCATCAACAACGAGAGAGAAACTCAAAAAAGGACGTTAATGGAAGGAAAACAAAGATATTAATATCCACAACCGTAGATATTAATATTAACAGTCAATTATAAAAATATATAATTAATACAATTAAATGTATCCATAACAGGTATAAAAAATGTATCCATAACAGGTATAAAAAATGAAATCGAATGGTATATTTGGATTGTCTTCGGTTCAACAAATAAAAAAGTTATAAGCGAAAAACGACGATTTTCCGCCGAAAATTGCATAAAATCAACATTGGCTCTTCTTTGAGAAAATCGATCTTTTTTTAAACTTCTGCACTGGGTATATCCGAGACGCTTGTTTTTAGATAATTCAATATCAAATCCAACAATATAACTTTCGCTTCTCAAAGTTAATAAATAAAAAAGTTATCGAATAAAACGTCGGACCGTATACCAAAGAAACCGAGAAAGCGAAACATAAACAGACGCTGCGATTGGACAATCGAGTCTAGCTCACTGTGGCTAATTATGCAAAATATTCAAATATGCAAAGTCGCTACTCGTTAACACGTTCAAATTTTATTTTTAAGAAACCTCTATTTAACTTAAATAATAAATATATATATATAAATATATAGTAGCCAAATTTTTTTTATTGTTTTTCTCGCTCCCGTTTCCTTCCCCGGTCGTTTTCACGATCCCGGTCGTTTTCACGATCCCGGTCGTTTTCACGATCCCGGTCGTTTTCACGATCCCGGTCGTTTTCACGATCCCGGTCACTCTCACGATCCCGGTCGCTCTCACGATCCCGATCGCTTTCCCGATTTTTAAGAAAATATATTGAAGTTTCGATTAAAAATTTTTATTAATGAAAATGTTTGTAAAAAAAATATCTATTTAATAAAATCTAAGCATAGCATGCAGGTGAAGTGTTTCGTTTTGAACTCTTCATTCGAATACATTAAAAACGTGCATTTTGGTGAACCCACCTTCTACATTTTTCACACTCCACCCAGTCCCCACCTGCACCCTCTCCACCGGTCCCGCAATACAAACAATAATTTGTCATGCTGTCCGATGCCAGCATGATTTCTTTTAGCCACTCTTCCCTTTCACTATCGGGATTAAAAGAACCACTCAGATCTTCTCCACGATCAAGCCTTCTAATAAAAACACCCACAAAAATACCACAATTATAGGCATCTTTTTGATACTTAGTCACGGGTGGCTTTTTAATGATTAAACGTGGATTTATAAAAAAAAAGCATTATTTTTCATCTTATATAAAGTAGATACAAATTTAGTAAAATTAATTACAAATCGTATATCTTCCGGTTTTTCTCCATATGGATTATAAAAATAAATAGAATTGTCCTGGTTATCATAAATTTTTAATCGTAAACTTCAATATATTTTCTTAAAAATCGGGAAAGCGACCGGGATCGTGAGAGCGACCGGGATCGTGAGAGTGACCGGGATCGTGAAAACGACCGGGGAAGGAAACGGGAGCGAGAAAAACAATAAAAAAAATTTGGCTACTATATATTTATATATATATATTTATTATTTAAGTTAAATAAAGGTTTCTTAAAAATAAAATTTGAACGTGTTAACGAGTAGCGACTTTGCATATTTGAATATTTTGCATAATTAGCCACAGTGAGCTAGACTCGATTGTCCAATCGCAGCGTCTGTTTATGTTTCGCTTTCTCGGTTTCTTTGGTATACGGTCCGACGTTTTATTCGATAACTTTTTTATTTATTAACTTTGAGAAGCGAAAGTTATATTGTTGGATTTGATATTGAATTATCTAAAAACAAGCGTCTCGGATATACCCAGTGCAGAAGTTTAAAAAAAGATCGATTTTCTCAAAGAAGAGCCAATGTTGATTTTATGCAATTTTCGGCGGAAAATCGTCGTTTTTCGCTTATAACTTTTTTATTTGTTGAACCGAAGACAATCCAAATATACCATTCGATTTCATTTTTTATACCCCATCCAACAATGTATAGCATAGCCCCAGTGCAAGCAATTTTTTTTTTTTTTAATTAGCATTGCCAGCCTCGAGGCTAACTTCACACGCATTCTAATCTAGAGAGCCCAGTTATTTTTGTTTATAGTTAATTATAGCCGAGAATTATGTATTAATCCGCCACACGGGCCGTCCAAGGGAAACGTCTTTTACGTCTTTTTCGGCAAACGTTATTGAAAAACAGAGAATTGGTATGGAGGTGGCCATCCTACATTTTATCAATCAATCCGCCCTCGAGCAGGATTTATCGAATGCACATCCGATGACTAAGGGATGTAATTAACAACGCACGACACTTCAACCCTGGATATAATTAACAACGCTTTTTTGATATATCCGATTAGCATATCTGATGAATTTAATAACGCACCCATACGGTTTATAGCGTAATCAAAAATAAAGTTATTTGCAAGAAAAACGTAACAATCACAAGCCAAAATATTAATCACGCAGTCAGATTAACATTATTTACAGAAAAAATGACAGTTTATTTAAGTCCGAGTAGTTTTTCAAAGAAACACAGAGTTTCAGCAAAGAATTTGCCACCTGGTTTGAAACTACGGAACTCAAATTTACTTAAATAAATTATTTATTTCTTTAAAAATATTTTATAAAAACTCGCACAAATAATTTCTTTTACATTTTATTTCACTTCACTTTTAGTCAGTTTTTTGTTTATGAGAATAATTGTTTTTCTACTACCTGACGCTTTTCTAGTGTTAACTTCTTTTTTAATTTTAATTTTAAGAAATTATTTGGATCTGTCAATTGCTAATTTATTTTTCTTTCTAATTATAATAATTTTTAATAGAGAAATAATTAAAAACACCGAAAATAATTTCTGCCGCTATTCTCCATGATTACCGAATTTTTATATGAAAAAACACTGTGATTTCTTTCTAAAGGGTTATTTTGAACAAATATTACCTTATCTTGTAGTTCTGAATTACAGAAATTGTTCATGTCAAATGTTTCAGTAGTTCATTATATTATTTTATTATATTTTTCTATTATATTCCCGTCGTTGGACGCAAAAATAAGTTTTGTGATTTTAGTTTTTATATATGTCTGAATGAACGTTCTGTTGATTAATTTACAGATCAGACCAGTTGAAGGCATTTTTGTGACAACTGGGTGCTCTGCTGTGGTGTCTCAGCATGGCTTGAGTTGAAACTTTTTATTTAGATTAGATTTTTAGAACCTGATTTTTAATCGGATGAATAGTGTAGCTGCTACACTGTAGCAATGCATAAAGGACATATATACACACACAGATATTTTTATATATAGAGATTATCATAAAAAAAGGATTTGCAAAAAATTAGAAGCTACCAAATTACAAAATATAATGGATTTGTGAATATTGATTTCATTGTGTTTGTTTTATTGCTTGAGACATATGTTGGGACCTTTTGACACTTAAAAAACCAACTTCCCATTATCCAATACCCGGATTGTTTCCTTTGTTAGCTTATGCCTTATAGTAATGATTTAAAGATTGAAACGATTAAACGGTTCTTATCTAATTTTAGATTAGATATAGTAGAAGATTAACACTCAAAATTACTAGAGTAAAGTAAATCCAACTATTTTTCTTCAAACTGTTAAACAAAACAAGAGAAACTTAAATGCCAATTAAATATAGTATTAACTACCAAAATAAAACATTAACATTAAAAGGTTATCTTTCACATAAACGGCCCGGGCCGAATCTTCCAATAAAATAGTACTATTTTGTTACAACCTTAACTCAATCTCTAATTAATTATCACTTTTCATCGTGTTTTTATATCTAATTATAGTTATTATAGCCGAGAATGTATTATTAATCTAATCTTTCACACAGTGGGCCGTTTATGTGAAAGATTACTCATTCAAAAAAGTTTTGTAATGAATAAATGCTATTTATTGCTACTTTGAGAGGATATCTGCAGAAATTTTAATTTAATTTCGGTTTAAATATAGAGATCAGTGTGAGAACACACAGAGATATATACTTTATAAGCAAAAAGAAAAGTTAACTTATGTTTTTAAACAACAAAGAAACCGCTGGAAATTTTGAATGAATGTATTTTTAAAGACATTTCAACGAAAAGTTTGTAATGGCTTAAAAGTTGTAAGTGTTGGAGGTTCAATTTTTCGTGTTGTCTCGGTATTGGGCTGAAAATCGATTGTCTCGGTCTTGTCTTGGTATGTAGTGAATGTCTCGGTCTCATCTTTGAGCATATATATTATTTAAAAATTTGAAGAGATTTGTAAACACTATACTATAAATAATATATAGTAAACAATTTATTGATTTATCGATTTTTATTTAAAATTATTGTAAAGCAATTTTCAAACACAATTAGTTCATGTCCGAGATCTATTGAACGCCAAGGAAATAGCGCTATAAAAACTAAGAAAAAAAATTGTTCTATGAACGGAAGCGAGTATGCATGCACCACTGATCTCTATATATATCAGTGGCATGCACCCGTCTGCATTTTCGCCAATGTCCGACGGTATAAGACAGGGAGACAAATACTATCATCTGATTGGATAGTTTTAAATGACTAGGTCACATACAACCATAGATATCTATCCATATTTGCATACATTATGCACTTGAAGCTTGCTAATATTTTCGTTTGAATTTTTTTTTTATTTTGGTCAAATTAACCTTTACACTTTTATTTAGAAACAACTATACATAATTTTATGATTAATAATAATTTTTATTCAAAATTAACATGATTGTAGTATCTATGGACTGTAGGCCATAAGTTATTTACAGCTGAAAATTATTGTTTTATACTATTTTAATACTATTGTTTTAATACTATTTTAATACTATTGTTTTAATACTATTTTAATACTATTGTTTTAATACTATGTTAATACTATTGTTTTAATACTATTTTACTACTATTGTTTTAATACTATTTTAATACTATTGTTTTAATACTATTTTAATACTATTGTTTTAATACTATTTTAATACTATTGTTTTAATACTATTTTAATACTATTGTTTTAATACTATTTTAATACTATTTTAATACTATTTTAATACTATTGTTTTAATACTATTGTTTTAATACTATTTTAATACTATTGTTTTAATACTATTTTAATACTATTGTTTTAATACTATTTTAATACTATTGTTTTAATACTATTTTAATACTATTGTTTTAATACTATTTTAATACTATTGTTTTAATACTATTTTAATACTATTGTTCTAATATTTGTATGTGGCTTCTATATTGAGCCATTTAGACAAAAAACGCCATACACATTTTTGTATCTACTTTGATATAGCTTGTCTCCACAATTCTTTTTTTACAACTGCTTTTGCCATATACACCAAATAAAAGCTTGCTGGACCTGTAACATTAAAGTATTCAAGACCTTTTGTCATGTTTCTGTCTGTTGCAGATAAATAAATAACTCAGCTAATCTGACATGCATATGAAAAAACTAACAAATTTTAGTTACTAACAAAAATTTAGATATTTTTAAACTAATGCAACATTTTTAGGCTTCAAATGTATTATGAGTAACATGACATTTTAGATTTAGATGATTAAAAATCATTAAAAAATTATCAGTTTTATAGATTTCTTTGACTTTAATTGAGAACAACAGTAGAATAACTATTCAGCTTTATTATATTACAAAATTATCTCAGTTCTTGATTAAAAATCATTAAAAAATTATCAGTTTTATAGATTTCTTTGATTTTAATTGAGAACAACAGTAGAATAACTATTCAGCTTTATTATATTACAAAATTATCTCAGTTCTTGATTATGAGGCCAATATAAAAAATTAAAACAATTATTTCTGCACTAATAACTGGGAAGTCAAATAATTAAACAACACTGAATACTGAAATATTATCAACTAAAGACAATTCAGGAATTTATTAAAACAAATAATGCTAGAGTTTGAACTTTGAAAAAATGTCTGTTTGTTTAGGTTTAAAAGAAATCAGTGTTACTATGCACTCTTATCACATGCTTTTCCTTAGCATGCTGACAGAGTAGAATTTGTTTGAAAATATATTATCAATCTCCTGGGAAAGTTTCAGATATGTTCCAACTAGTCCTATTTATCTCCATGAACAATTTAGTTAAGCCATTTCTGCATTAAATAAACAACTAATGAGTTAAATTGCACAGTATCATAATTTTTTAGATTAGAATAACTGTTTGTAATGATATATTTTTTTATAATAGAAGCCTTTTGCGTTATTAATTTACTAAAAAAAATCAAATTCCATTTGGTAAACTTTTGTCAAAAGTTATTATTTGTCAGTCAATTAATAATTAAAATAGTTTATTTGTCTTTCAGTTTATTGACTAGGCATGGCTTATATGATTGGAAAAGCTTCATTCCAAATATTGATGATCTCTGATTGACAGAATGACAAGTTTAACTATTTAGTTACATACATGGAGTGTCAAATAACTTAGTCGGCAACTTTGTCAATCTTTATCCACCGGAAAACCCCATAACGGCCAACAACTATAAAATAAACAACATCGGAAAACAAAGCGCGTCTATATATTTGCATAATTTATGTGACTTTTTTAATTCAAAATTATCCAATCAGGTGACATTATTTATCTTCCTGTCTTATACCGTCGGACATTGGCGAAAATGCCACCCGTCTGGCCATCTGCTCGAAAAGTGATCGCGAAAAAAAGGAATGGCGGGATTGAACTTGCCGATTAATTGCGAAAGCGTCAGAGCTGACGCATTCTTTCAAAGATCATCCTGATATTTTCAAAGATGTCATCACCAAATATGAAGGCCCGAAGATCGGAAGCTAAGTGACGCAAACATATATATTATCAGGGACGCAACTAGGGGGACAGGGGACGCAAGCCTCTCAGGCCAAATCGGAGGGTCCTGCAATTTTTCCAAAATCGATGTTTTTTTGGGGTAGGGGGGTGCTATATTTATTCATAAACTTATTTTTTTACAATTGCTTTAACTGGTTTGTTGACTGATTTTGAGTTTGTGGTCTTTTTTTCTATCATTAATAAATTCTTAAAGATACCAAAAAAAACTGCAGACTCAAGGTATTCACACAAATTTTTGTCTGCGGCGGGCTTTTTTCTCTTTTATAAACCTGAGCAAGCCCCCCCCCCCCGAAGCCAAATCAGAACGCTCTGCAATTTTTCTAAATATGATGTTTTGTAAATGTTTTGCTAATTTATTGAGCGCCTTTTCCGCTTTGTTCAAAGGCGCTGTTCTTTTACATGCCCCACGGAGAGAACGATTTTACCCGCTAAATTTTCCGTTGACATGGGCTACTAGGCAGTGAGTGGGAGTCGAACCGTGAAGCTCTCACATTCAAGGCTAACCCTTTACCAACTCAGCTAACCTAGCACCTTGGGGTTTTTCTTTGGAAATTAATTTAGGCGTTGTAAAAAATGCATTTACGAACAACTTTCACATAACAAAAACTTGTCGAATAGAAGAAAATAACAAATATTATTAATAAATTTGCTCTAACTTAACAAAACATTTTCTAATTTTATGTTTTAAGAGTTCATTCAACATTTTAATTTCTTGATCTTTCTTTTCCAGGAGGGCCTTTAAATATGTCATCTCCTGCTGTTGCTTTGAATAATCTTGTAGAAGCTGAATATACAACAAAAACATATAAAATCATATTTGCAACCATTTAAAATTTCAAGACCCAATGCCTCAGATCATGGGGAACTTTTCTTACATAGCTAGCCAAAAACAAAAGCTGGCTTAAGTGAACACATCCATCTAAAAACTTAGGAAAACCGAAATAAATCAGCCAAATAAAATAAGAAATTCACGGAATTAAAATTTCTACCTCACTGGAGCTGAGAAAGGCATTACTTTGTTTCGGTGTTGAACTTTCAGGCTCAATCTTCAAAACGAGTGATGGGAACCCATTGTCCGTTTCCATGATTGGATTCTCATAAAAGTCATTGTTTGACATTGTTCTGGTCACAATGTTGTTGTAATTCACAATGATTTCATTTTCAGTGAAGCTTCGTTGAATTGCATTTTTGGTCTCATGAGATGAGTGCACATCATCAAAATCAGAGCAATTTCCAGGCACTAATGGTTCTTTAGAATTTTTTCTAACAGACCCAACTCTAATAATAAGCTCTTCAAGTTCAGGGTTGAGGGCATGTGCTTCCCTTTGTCCATCTATTGGTCTACTACCTGATTTTTTTGAATCATATTCATCATCATTTTCTAGCTCCATTTTCATCTCAGTGTCACAATGACCATCTTGTTCTTTCTGCCTGCAAGCAAGTGTGAGACTCAAATCTCCTGCCCTTGAAGCTGTGAAGTTAGATGAAAAATACTGAGTCTCACTACTGATGGTAGATGAGTTGTCAAAAAAACTTTTATCTTCATCTTCACTTGCCTCTTCCTTATATATGATGTGGCTGGTTAGTTGTCCTGCTAAGCTTATCATGATTTTTGAATCTGAAGAACACGGGTACCTCATGTTTGAATCGTCGGCAGCAAACTTATTAAAGTTTGAACTTGGATCAAGGTTTCTGACCTGGATAAGTTCTCCGAGGTAGCGGTGCTGGGTGCTGTTCATGTTTGAGGAAAGCTGCTTATTGTGAAAATTGTTTTGAGCAATGTTGCTGCTGTTGTTTGCAAGAACCATCGTTTGCTGGGGTGGTAATTGGCGTTGAAACTCCCGCTGTGGTTTTGGAAGCAGCAGATCCAGCTGATTCGTTTTTTTGGCCTTCTTCTGATTGGGTAGATCAGTCACGACGACGTCCACCCTTTTCCTACCTGGATAATCAAAAAATATAAATAATGAAAAAATAGTTTTGAAAGTTATCCATACTAGTTTTTTTTCCAGATTTTCAGTCATAACCCAAGTAACAATGAGAAAATGTTATGTTTAGAGATATGAAGTGATTTGTAAAGCAGTCTTTTCATATATGTTGCTTTTAAAAAACACAATGAAATTTAACGTTTTTATATCAAAAACTTAAACCCCACATAAAAAAAATTCTATACCTTTTTTGGACATGTTAAGTGCGAGACATTTCTGGTACCTGCAATAATTACAAGAATTTCTTTTATCGAGATAGATGGTACAAGCTTTGTTACTCTTGCAAGCATAAGTGTGACTTTTGTTCAATCCTTTTCTGAAGAAATCCTACAATAAAAATAATTCATATTAGAGATGTCAAAATTAAACACAAATACTTTTCATTGATGTGAATATTTCTAGGTCATCAATCAATAAACAATTTCTCTTTTGTAGAATTTCTACATTGAAGTTAAATGATTTTTGAGATTCCAAATTAAACATAAATAACTAGAGAAATAGCCCGTCAAAAATGACGGATTTTTTAAATTCTCATATATTTTTCGATTGCAGCGCCACTTCTTTTGATCGCTAGGACTGAGTGTATATAGGTACATATGAATAATAACTTTTATTACACGCCATCGTTGAGAAGTGATCCTTGCTTCTGAGATTTTTTAAAATCTCATATAATATTTTTCGATTGCAGCGTCACTTCTTTTGATCTCTAGGACTGAGAGTGTATATAAGTACAATTGCATAATAACTTTTATTATACGTCTGCGTGCAATAAATTCTTATGTGCACATCGATATCGTCTATACGACTAATTACGTAAGGGTGACAGAATCAGTGAGTGAGTGACGTGGTCTACTATAATATAGATTAATCATATTTATAATGTGAATAATTCTAGGCTATAAATCCATAAACAATTTTCATTTTCACATCCACTTAGTTTAATGCAATACAATTTTAGAGCAGGATTTATTAGCAATCTTTAAGAAATATAATCATACCTACCTAATTTAATGCCATACACCCTTAGAACAGGATTTATTAGCAATCTTTAAGAAATAATTGAAAAAAAAATGAAATTTATAATATTGAATTATTCAATAAAAAACCTTTGAGGAATTAAATGTATATCATTAATGAAACATTGATGGATACCTGGCAAGCTGCACATGTGAGCACACCATAACGTATTCCAATGGCAACATCAGAGCAAACCTTGCATTTTTGTAGTCCTTCCTGTTTGGCGACTTTCACTGTCGATTAATTAGGAATCTATGTTTAAAAATTTAGCATCACAGATAATCTATGAACTCATCATCATTTATTTAAAAAATGTCTTTTACCACATTAAGCTCTACCCAAGTCACGATTCAGATTAAGACAACAATTTTAAGCTAAATTAATTTGTAAGTGGATCAAAAATCAGTATATTAACAGCTCATTTGTCGTTGCTTAAAAGTCGCGCCCCTAAATGTCATTCCGCCCATATGTCCATCTGCCCATAAGTCGCTATCTATATGTCGCGCGCCTGTCGCCCGCCTAAATGTCACCAAACCCTCAGTACTTTATATAGCATTCATTTCAAGTTTTTAACACTGTTTATAGCTAAATATTTTATAGTTTGTAGTTACAAATCTAATTTAAGCTTGTTGATCAAACAAGTTTGTTCACATTGGTTGGATAAAGGGATGCTTGTTTTTTGTTCACTATGTTACTGGACACAAAGAACAAACGTTCACAAAGAACTGTACCGGTAGGCTATGACAAGTATTTCTTCATGTCGTTGCCACCATTCAAGTGGACATTCATTAAGGTGAATTTCAGGCTGTTTTATATCGTTGAAAAAGATAATTTAAACTGGCTTATCTGACAAGTATTTCATCTTCTGAATCTGATGCGTCATAGGTTTGTAGCCGCTTGGTTGGAGGTTTTATAATCTCGATGTCTTTTTCACCATCTACTTGTTCCTTTAGATTTTGATTCCATTTATGTATGAAGCACAAGAATAATCGAAATTAATGTGAACAACAAGTAAAGATAAAAAATAAATTATAAAAAAAAAGCTTTTATTTGCCTCTTCATCTGAGTCAACTAACTAAAATTTTTGAATCTAAAACAACCATTATGCTCAATCTTGTTAATTATTGTGGACCTCTGGCAACTTATAAATAAAAATCCGTACTGTTTAATTATTTTGGACCTCTGGCGACTTATACATAAACAACTTATTACAGTTGCTAGGTGGCAGGAATTAATTTGATTTAATTTTAATTGATTTAAGGCTTAATTCATGTCGGAAACATTAAATTCATATATTGTCATCCAGAATAAAGCGCTGGTGGCAGAGCGGTAGAGCGTTCGCCTGTCGATCATTAGGCCGGCAGTTCAAGCCTCACCGGCGTCACCAGCGTAACTCCCTTAAGCAAGGAGTTCACTCGCATTGCTAAAGGGGTAGGCGCCTATAAATGGCTGCCTCTGGAAAGAACCCTTGCCTTCAGTGGCCTTGAAGTCCTTTAGGATTTAGGACACTCTAAATATTGTCAATCATTATTATTATTATTATTATTATTATTAAAGCTTTCCTGAAAGTTTTAGAGCTCTAGGTGGTCGAAAAGTGGGTGAATTTTTGTTTCTAAGATTTGATCACCACAGACAAACAAACAAACAAACAGAGAGAAAGTGAAGTTAAATAAAAGCATTTAAAAATACAATATTTAAATAAGAAACCCAAGATAGCAGTGTTTGTTGTTTAAAAAAATCATCAACATCGTAAGTATTGTCTCTATAAAAGAAATAATAAAAACTTTTCAACCGCATTGAAATTTGTCATCTGCGTTAAAATTTTTAATTGAGTTAATTCTTTAACAGGTTAATCGAAAAGTTAACGTAGATTAAAAAACAGCTCTAATATATTTATAAACAAATGAGATATTTAGAGATAAGAAGTGACTGGTATTGCAGTCTTTTCATATGTATTGCGTTGAAAAAAACAATGAAATTTAATATTTTTATTTCCAAAAACCTAATTAAACCCCACATAATAAAATTCTATACCTTTTCTGGACATGTTGTGTGCGAGACATTTCTGGTGCCTGCAGTATTTACATGTATTCCTCGTTTTAAAATTGATGATGCAAGTTTTGTTACTTTTGCAGACATAAAAGTAGCTTTCGTAAATTGCTCTTCTGTAGAAATCCTTGAATAAAAATTAATTAATATCAAAGACGTGAAAATAAAACAAATACTTATTTATTTTATAAAATGTAAATATTTCAATCATTAAACATTTTCTCTTTGGAAGAATTTCTACATTGAAGATAAATTATTTTTTAGATGTCCAAACTAAACACAAATACTTATTCATTTTGCTAATGTGAATAATCCTAGGCCAGCCATCCATGAACAATTTCCATTTTCATTTCCACTCAATTTAATGCCATATAATTTTAGAGCAGGATTTATTAGTAATCTTAAAGAATTATATTCATACCGCCTTAATTTAATGCCATACAATTTTATAACAGGATTTATTAGCATTCTTTAAGAAATAATTAGAAAAAATAACATTTACAGTATTGAATTATTCAATAAAAAACATTCAAATTAAATATATAATTTTATTGAAACATTGATGGATACCTGGCAACTTGTACATGTGAGTACACCATAATGTATTCCATTGGCAACATCAGAGCAAATCACACATTTCCGTTGTCCTACCTTGGAGACAACTTTCAGTGGACAAACAGTTGATCAATTAGGAATCAATGTTTTAAAATTTAGCATCACAGATAATCTTTAAAATCATCATCATTTATTTAAAAAATGTCTTTTTCCACACCAGAAAACTAACATACAGGCAAAGGTTCATCAAATGAAACATCAGGAAAATTAATATTCTGAAAAAAGTCATAACCATAGTAACTGTATATATTCATAAACAAAAGTGGTTTAGAGACACAAAGTGATTTATAAAGCAGTCTTTTCATATGTATTGCTTTGAAAAAACAATGAAATATGTTATTTCAAAAATTTAATTAAACCCAACATAAAAAAAATTCTAAACCTTTTCTGGACATGTTATTTGCGAGACATTTCTGGTACCTGCAGTATTTACATGAATTCCTTGTATTGAGATAGATGGTACAAGTTTTGTTACTCTTGCAAACATAAGTGTGGCTTTCGTCCATTCCTTTTTTGAAGAAATTCTACAATAAAAATAATTCATATTAAAGATGTCAGAATAAAATTAAATATATATGATTAATGAGACATTGATTGATACCTGGCAACCTCCACATGTGAGCGCACCATAATTTACTCCTATAGCAGCGTCAGAACAAATCACACATTTCGGCTTTCCTTCAAGTGCAGCGACTTTCCGTGGACGAACTGTTGATTAATTAAGAATCGGTCTTAAAATTTAGAATTACAGGTAATCTAGGAAAATCATCATCATAATTTATTTGAAAAATGTCTTTTACAGCTAGGGTTGGACGTTAAAAAAAGCTTTAGATTCCGATAAACCTCCGTCCAACAATCATGAAAATAAGGTCCTTGGATTTATAGATATATATATACAAAGCAGGTTATTAAAAAAATGTGCTCATGTAAAACATGTATTTAATTCTATGGCACACAGCGATGAGCAAATTATACCCAGACCATATATAATATATTAGTCCACATCTGTGTAAGACGATTTGCTATGGAAAATTAATTTATATATAATAATTAATTATATAAATAAATTCTTTATATCTATATATATAAAAAGCTTGTGACGGTGTTTGGGTCCACACTCCTCTGAAATTTTATTATATAATAAATGCATATGTAGTTAATATACATAAAACATACAAAATTGCAAGGGAAATAATGGGCGCTATTGTCTGGAGGATATTGTCCATGTAAGATATTGTCCGATTAGATATTGTCTAGGTAAGATATTGTCCGATTGGATATTGTCCAGGTAAGATATTGTCCAGGTAAGATATTGTCCAGGTAAGATATTGTCCAGGTAAGATATTGTCTAATTGGATATTGTCCATGGGAGACATTTTCCAGGGAGATATTGTCCTAGACTCCAACTAATGAAGTATGAACCAACACTTTTTTTTATATACTCTGCATCGCCATTTACCCCATTTCTCCAACTGTTCCACTCCGGCCTGACACCTCATGATTTTTGTATTGCTTCCATTCACTCTAAGACCAATCAAACCTGACATAAACAAAAATTCTATACCCTTTCTGGTCATGTTACGTGCGAGACATTTCTGGTACCTGCAGTATCTACAAGAACTCTTCTTATCGAGATAGATGGTACAAGTTTTGTTTCTCTTGCAAACATAAGTGTCGCTTTTATTCATTGCTCTTCTGAAGAACTCCTACAATAAAAATAATTAACAAATACTTATTTATTTTATAATAATGTTAATATTTCTAGGCCATCAATTAATAAACAATATCTCTTTTGAAGAATTTCTACACTGAAAATAAATGATTTATGAGATTCCAAATTCAACACAAATACTTAATGATTTTACTAATGTGAATAATTCTAGGCTATCCAATCCATAAACAATTTCCATTTTCCCATTTTCATATCCACTCAATTTTATGCCATACAATCTTAAAGCAGAATTTATTAGCAATCTTTAAAAAATATTTGCAAAAATTAAAATCTACAATATTGAATTATTCACTAAAAACCCTATGAAAAATTAATTATATATCATTATTGAAACATTGATGGATACCTTGCAACTAGCACACGTGAGCACACTATAATGTATTCCATTGGCAACATCAGAGCAAACCACGCATTTCTGTAGTCCTTCATGTTCTGCGACTTTTAGTGGATGAACAGTAGATCAATTAGGAATCAATGTTTTAAAATTAAGCATCACAGATAATCTATGAAATCATCAATATAATTTATTTAAAAAAGTGTATTTTTTCCACATTAAGCTATGGTTGGATGTTTTTTCTATATTAAGCTCTCCACAAGTAACGATTCAGAGCAAACTGCCGCTTTAAGCCAAGCATATCCAAATCTTTTTTGTTACAATCCCTCCAAACCTTCTTATTTCTACCTTTTCCTTTTATTCCAACAACATCCACACCTCTACATGTGGAAAAAGAATCACCTGCGTTTTTACGTTCCAAATGTATGAACCACCTTAGTCTCCCAATCCTAACCCCATCAGCCAGGCAAGAAACATTCAGAAAGCTGTACAAATCCACACTACTCAGACAATCCTTCAACGACACACCACACATCCATCTAACCATCACAAGCTCGGTCCTCTCCAAGCTTCTTAGATTGTCAACCTTCATTGACCACATTACTGTACCATAAAAAAGTACACTTTGCACACAAGTCCTATCAAACTTTCTTTTTGCATGAAAAGATGCACCACAAGTAAGAAAGATAGGTTATAATACCTTCCACACTTTGGCTCCTCTTGTTTTTGACATTCTGCTGCTGTTGTTCTTCAGGTTGTTGAAGTTGTTGTTGCTCCATCCTTAATGTAGATGAGATCTCCTCTGAATATCAATCATAAACAATTTGTTAGTAAACAATTAAAACTGAAATAAAACTAGTTAAAAAATTAATTACACTCAGTAATCGGGCATTTTTTATGCTATTTCCCAGATAAATTTACCTGGATCTTATTTATATTGTTTTAATCTAGAGAGCCCAGTTATTTTTGTTAAACTGAACTATATTCCCCCAGTGCCATCTAATCAGTCAATTCAACTAACTCTTGCTGAAGAATAGTATGCCGGCCCTTGGATCAAAGTCGTCTTTTTCGGCAAACGTTATTCAAAAACAGCGAATTTTTATATGAAAAAACACTGTGATTTGTTTCTAAAGGGTTATTTTGAACAAATATTACCTTATCTTGTAGTTCTGAATTACAGAAATTGTTCATGTCAAATGTTTCAGTAGTTCATTATATTATTTTATTATATTTTTCTATTATATTCCCGTCGTTGGACGCAAAAATAAGTTTTGTGATTTTAGTTTTTATATATGTCTGGATGAACGTTCCGTTGATTAATTTACAGATCAGACCAGTTGAAGGCATTTTTGTGACAACTGGGTGCTCTGCTGTGGTGTCTCAGCATGGCTTGAGTTGAAACTTTTTATTTAGATTAGATTTTTAGAACCTGATTTTTAATCGGATGAATAGTGTAGCAATGCATAAAGGACATATATACACACACACAGATATTTTTATATATAGAGATTATCATAAAAAAAGGATTTGCAAAAAATTAAAAGCTTCCAAATTACAAAATATAATGGATTTGTGAATATTGATTTATTAATCGTGTTTGTTTTCTTGCTTGAGCCATATGTTGGGACCTTTTGACACTTAAAAAACCAACTTCCCGTTATCCAATACCCTGATTGTTTCCTTTGTTAGCTTATAGTAATGATTTAAAGATTGAAACGATTAAATGGTTTTTATCTAATTTTAGATTAGATATAGTAGAAGATTAACACTCAAAATTACTAGAGTAAAGTAAATCCAACTAATTTTCTTCAAAGTGTTAAACAAAACAATAGAAACTTAAATGCCAATTAAATTAAATATATTAACTACCAAAATAAAACATTAAAAGGTTATCTTTCACATAAACGGCCCGGGCCGAATCTTCCAATAAAATAGTACTATTTTGTTACAACCTTAACCCAAACTCTAATTAATTATCACTTTTCATCGTGTTTTTATATCTAATTATAGTTATTATATATAGCCGAGAATGTATTATTAATCTAATCTTTCACACAGTGGGCCGTTTATGTGAAAGATTACTCATTCAAAAAAGTTTTGTAATGAATAAATGCTATTTATTGCTACTTTGAGAGGATATCTGCAGAAATTTTAATTTAATTTCGGTTTAAATATAGAGATCAGTGTGAGAACACACAGAGATATATACTTTATAAGCAAAAAGAAAAGTTAACTTATGTTTTTAAACAACAAAGAAACCGCTGGAAATTTTGAATGAATGTATTTTTAAAGACATTTCAACGAAAAGTTTGTAATGGCTTAAAAGTTGTAAGTGTTGGAGGTTCAATTTTTCGTGTTGTCTCGGTATTGGGCTGAAAATCGATTGTCTCGGTCTTGTCTTGGTATGTAGTGAATGTCTCGGTCTCATCTTTGAGCATATATATTATTTAAAAATTTGAAGAGATTTGTAAACACTATACTATAAATAATATATAGTAAACAATTTATTGATTTATCGATTTTTATTTAAAATTATTGTAAAGCAATTTTCAAACACAATTAGTTCATGTCCGAGATCTATTGAACGCCAAGGAAATAGCGCTATAAAAACTAAGAAAAAAAATTGTTCTATGAACGGAAGCGAGTATGCATGCACCACTGATCTCTATATATATCAGTGGCATGCACCCGTCTGCTCGAAAAGTGATCGCGAAAAAAGGAATGGCGGGATTAAACTTGCCGATCAATTGCGAAAGCGTCAGAGCTGACGTATTCTTTTAAAGATCATCCTGATATTTTCAAAGATGTCATCACCAAATATGAAGGCCCGAAGATCGGAAGCTAAGTGACGCAAACATATATATTATCAGGGACGCAACTAGGGGGACAGGGGCCGCAAGCCTCCCAGGCCAAATCGGAGGGTCCTGCAATTTTTCCAAAATCGATGTTTTTTTGGGGTAGGGGGTGCTATATTTATTCATAAACTTATTTTTTTACAATTGGTTTTTTTACAGCTGGTTTGTTGAGACTGATTTTGAGTTTGTAGACTTTATTTTCCATCATTAATAAATTCTTAAAGATACCAAAAAAACTGCAGACCAGGGACGTAAATTGGGGGGGGGCATTTGCCCCCCCTGATTTTCAAAATTTGAATTTTTTTTTTACATAGAGTTTACTATATATTTATTTAATTTTAACTTTACTTAACCTAGTGATGATTCAATGTGTATTGAAATCCTTCTGGCGTGTATAGACAATTCGCCCCCCCTTGATTTCCAAAATTAAAATTTTTTTTACTTAGAGCTTACTATATAATATGTTAATTTTAACTTTACTTAACCTCGTGATGATTCAATGCGTATTGGAGACAATTTTATATCTTAGCTCGATGCTAGATTTACCAATAACTGCAGAGTAATAATTTGTGTATCAGTGTTGGTCCAAAGATTAGCTGTTTTATGTGCCAAAATACAATCAGCGAACTCGTTGAATTTTACCCTATTAGTGGTATTGATACAATGTTGATTCCCTCACAGCTGTCTACATCAAAGTTATTCTTTATTACACAAAAATAAAACAAAATTATACCCACCCCATTTTGGACATCTTTTTTACAAACTTTTATTTAGGTTACAATCTTTGTTTTTTTGTGTGTCTAGTGGTATAGATACCGGCTTTGAGAGTCGTAGGACCCGGGTTCGATTCCCGGTCCAGGCACGTAATTTCCTTGAGCAAGAAACTAACTCACATGTGCTCACGTCAACTCAGCGTTATCTAGGGTTAACTTCTCATGTCTATGAAAATAGCGTGTTCTTCGAAGTTTCCGATTCCAAATGAACCTTCGTAAGCGCCTCTGACTTATCTGGCGCTATATAAATTTATTATTATTATTATTATTATTATTATTATTATTATTATTATTATTATTATTATTATTATTATTATTATTATTATTATTATTATTATTATTATTATTATTATTATTATTATTATTATTATTATTATTATTATTATTATTATTATTATTATTATTATTATTATTATTATTATTATTATTATTATTATTATTATTATTATTATTATTATTATTATTATTATTATTATTATTATTATTATTATTATTATTATTATTATTATTATTTCTCTGTACGCAAATCTTGCAAGTGAAATTTAACCAGCATTTTGACTAGCTAGGAAGTTGAAACTTTTAGCATAGCTTTATATTTGATGAAAATACATGATTCAATTAAAAAAAAAAACTTTGAACATCTTTTGCATTTCTAAATTGAATGTATTTGAAATCAAAGTTTGTGTTGAAAAACTCGTTTTTCCTTTACTTGTTTTACTGCAATATGATTAAATCATTCATCCCCCTTATACCCAGTGGCGGGTGGCGACTTCAGAAATTTTTTTTATATTCTCTTCCAAAAAGCTGATAACCGGTAAGGGGTAGTCGTAATTATTTTTCAAAATTTTTTTCAAAGACTTCCAATTTCTCCTCCCAAAAAAGCTGCGGTCGTTTTTCAAAAACAAGGTATTATACCCAAAAAATTTCAATTGATACTCTGATGGGGGATGCATTTCTCCATCCCTCTCTGCTTGTACCTACGTATTTATATAAATGTAAAAGATAATGTGTGCGTGAGAGCATTCGTTTATTACAATTACATCCAAGCCGCAGGAGCAATTTTAACAACATTTGGCATACAGGTAACTTCATTGATGAGAAAATTTTGAAAAATTACAAAAAAATCTGTTATTTCTTTGACGTTTCATTGGCAAAAACGAGACAAAACTAAGCACAAAAAACCCGGACAACAGCGGGTAACCCTGTCAGTAAGCTATATAATGGCGGGAAATTTTTGCCCCCCCCTGGAAAATGCTGAATTTATGTCCCTGCTGCAGACTCAAGATATTCACACAAATTTTCGACTGCGGCGGGCTTTCTTCTCTTTTTAAAACCTGAGCAAGTCCCCCCCCCGAAGCCAAATCGGAACGCTCTGCAATTTTTCTAAATATGAGGGGTTTTTTTTGGGTGGGGGTGCTACATTTATTCATAAATTTATTTTTTTTGCAATTGCTTTAACTGGTTTGAGACTGATTTTGAATATTTTCAGTTTGTAGTTTGTAAAATATCTTTTTTTCAGTTGATAATTTAGACAAATTATTTAAGCTAAAAGATGCATTTGTAAAAAATTCTAAACTACAATTTACTTATGAACGTGCTAATAATAAACACCAAATTCCTTTTTTGGATACTTTAGTTACACGAAATGTATCAAAACTATCTTACCAGGTTAATACTAAGCTCACAAACACAGATAATTGTATTAATTATAACAGTGATTGTGCTGAACGATATAAAATAAACGTTAATAATAAATATATTATTAGAGCTTGTACATTTTCTGAACCTTGGTCTGATTTTCATAACAAAATTCTGCAAGTTAAAAAAATTGTAATAGAAGTGCCTAAAAAAAGCTTTAGAAAATGCGATGAAACAAACAGCAAACAACAAAGGAAATTAATTTAGGCGTTGTAAAAAATGCATTTACGAACAACTTTCACATAACAAAAACTTGTCGAATAGAAGAAAATAACAAATATCATTAATAAATTTGCTCTAACTTAACAAAACATTTTCTAATTTTATGTTTTAAGAGTTCATTCAACATTTTAATTTCTTGATCTTTCTTTTCCAGGAGGGCCTTTAAATATGTCATCTCCTGCTGTTGCTTTGAATAATCTTGTAGAAGCTGAATATACAACAAAAACATATAAAATTTCAAGACCCAATGCCTCAGATCATGGGGAGCTTTTCTTACATAGCTAGCCAAAAACAAAAGCTGGATTAAGTGAACACATCCATCTAAAAACTTAGGAAAACCGAAATAAATCAGCCAAATAAAATAAGAAATTCACAGAATTAAAATTTCTACCTCACTGGAGCTGAGAAAGGCATTACATTGTTTCGGTGTTGAACTTTCAGGCTCAATCTTCATAACGAGTGATGAGAGCCTGTTGTCCGTTTCTACAATTGGATTCTCAAAAACGTCATTGTTTGACATTGTTCTGGTCACAATGTCACTGTAATTCACAATGTTTTTATTTTCAGTGAAACTTCGTTGTATTGAATTTTTGGTCTCATAAAATGAGTGCACATCATCAAATTTAGAGCAATTTTTAGGCACTAATGGTTCTTTAGTGCCATTATAACTTTGAGAATTTTTTCTAACAGACCCAACTCTAATAATAAGCTCTTCAGGTTCAGGGTTGAAGGCATGTGCTTCCCTTTGTCCATCTATTGGTCTACTACCTGACTTTTTTGAATCATATTCATCATCATTTTCTTGCTCCATTTTTATCTCAGTGTCACAATGACCATCTTGTTCTTTCTGCTTGCTAGCAAGTGTTAGGCTCAGATCTCCTGCCATTGAAAATGTGAGGTTAGATGAAAAAGACTGAGTCCCACTACTGATGGTAGATGAGTTGTCAAAATAACTTTTATCTTCATCTTCACTTGCCTCTTCCTTATATATGATGTGGTTGGTTGGTTGTTCTGCAAAGCTTATCATGCTCCTTGAATCCGAATCATATGGGTCCCCCTTGTTTGAATCGTCGGCAGCAAACTTATTAAAGTTTGAATTTGGATCCAAGTTGCTGACCTGGAGAAGTTCTCCGAGGTATTGGTGCTGGGTGCTGTTCATGTTTGAGGAAAGCTGCTTATTGTGAAAATTGTTTTGAGCAATGTTGTTGCTGTTGTTTGCAAGAAACATTGTATGATGTGGTGGCAATTGGTTTTGAAACTGCTGCTGTGGTTTGGGGAGCAGCAGATCCATCTGATTCGTTTTTTTGGCCTTCTTCTGATTGAGTGGATCAGTCATGACGACGTCTATCCTTTTCCTCCCTGGATAATCAAGAAATATAAATAATCAAAAAATAGTTTTGAAAATTATACATGCTAGTTTGTTTCCAGATTTCAGTCAGCTTTACTTATGCCAGCAACTGATTGTACAATTGAACGATCATTCACAGGCAGGCAAGAGTTTATCAAATGCAACATCAGGAAAATTATTATTTTGAAAAAAGTCATAACACAAGTAACAATGAGAAAATGTGATGTTTAGAGGTATGAATGATATGTAAAACAGTCTTTTCATAAATACTGCTTTTATGAAAAGATTTTAGGACAATTCGTCGTGGAAAATTCACTGCAAAAAAACGAACAATTCGTGGCAGAAAAACGGACAATTCGTCGCGGACAATTCACTGCAGAAAAACAGACAATTCGTCGCAGAAAAATGAACAATTCGTCGCAGAAAAATGGACAATTCGTCGCAGAAAAACGGACAATTTGTCACAGTACTATTCGTCGCAAACCAAACCTAAACAAATTGCACATGAAGCCAATAAACTGGGCTTTGCTCTTTTTTCATATATCTGTGACTGCTACCAAGCTGTCCGTGATGACATTCTTCGTACTAACAACACAGTTGAAGGATGGCACAATGAGGTTTAAATTGTACGTAAAACCATCAAAGTTAGTAGTGCAACTACAAAAAGAACAAAACATCAACCCAATGAAGGCTGAACGTATGCTTGCAGGTGAAAGTCTTCCTCTGGGGAAAAAGAAATATTGAGATTTGGGACGTCGATTGTGTAATGTTGTGATGGATTATAAGTATCGTTCCTCAATTGATGATCCAAAGGGATGCAGCCATAACATTACTTTAATAGATTAATAAATTAATTTTTGCCAAAATGCGTTTGTGTTAAACTACTATCTTTCCATATAAAAACTAGATTTAATATTATAATATTCTACTCAATAATAATTAAGGGGCCATTTATATATTATGTACGCACCGAGGAAGAAGACGTCCGCGACGAATTGTCCGGACACCTAAAAAACACAATGAAATTTAATGTTTTTATATCAAAAACTTAAACCCCACATAAAAAATTCTATACCTCTTTTGGACATGTTAAGTGCAAGACATTTCTGGTACCTGCAATAATTACAAGAATTTCTTTTATTGAGATAGATGGTACAAGTTTTGTTACTCTTGCAATAATAAGTGTGGCATTTGTTCAATCCTCTTCTGAAGAAATCCTACAATAAAAATATATAATATTAGAGACGTCAAAATTGAGCACAAATGATTTTCATTAATGTGAATATTTCTAGGCCAGCAATCAATAAACAATTTCTTTTTTGAAGAATTTCTACATTGAAGTTAAATGATTTTGAGATTCCAAATTAAACATAAATAATTAATCATTTTAATAATGTGAATAATTCTAGGCTATAAATCCATAAACAATTTCCATTTTCATATCCACTAAGTTTAATGCCATACAATTTTAGAGCAGGATTTATTAGCAATCTTTAAGAAATAATTGAAAAAAAAATGAAATTTATAATATTGAATTATTCAATAATAAACCTTTGAGGAATTAAATGTATATCATTACTGAAACATTGATGGATACCTGGCAAGCTCCACATGTGAGCACACCATAACGTATTCCCATGGCCACATCAGAGCAAACCTCGCATTTCGGTTGTCCTTCCTGTGTGGTGACTTTGACTGTTGATTAATTATGAATCTATGAAATCATCATCACATCTGTTTCCCAAGTCCCACCACATCAGCCACGCAAGAAACATCCAGAAAGCAGTACAAATGCACATTGCATACCACACATCCATTTAACCACAATATGCTCGCCCTCTCCAAGCTTCAATGAAATTTAATGTTTTTATTTCAAAAACCTAATTAAACCCAACATAAAAAAAATTCTATACCTTTTTTGGACATGTTGTGTGCTAGACATTTCTGGTACCTGCAGTATTTACATGTATTCCTCGTATTGAAATTGATGATGCAAGTTTTGTTACTTTTGCAAACATAAAAGTAGCTTTCGTAAATTCCTCTTCTGAAGAAATCCTTGAATAAAAATTAATTAATATCAGAGACGTGAAAATAAAACAAATACTTATTTATTTTATAAAATGTAAATATTTCAATCATTAAGCAATTTCTCTTTAGAAGAATTTCTACATTGAGGATAAATGATTTTTTAGATGTTCAAACTAAACACAAATACTTATTCATTTTGCTAATGTGAATAATTATAGGCCAGCCATCCATGAACAATTTCCATTCTCCCATTTTCATTTCCACTAAATTTAATGCCATACAATTTTAAATCAGGATTTATTAGTAATCTTAAAGAATTATATTCATACCCACCTAATTTAATGCCATAAAATTTTAAAACAGGATTTATTAGCATTCTTTAAGATATAATTGCCATAAAGAAAATAACCTTTACAATATTGAGTTATTCAATAAAAAATATTCAAACTAAACATATTATTTTAATGAAACATTAATGGATACCTTGCAACTTTCACATGTGAGTACACCATAATGTATTCCATTGGCAACATCAGAGCAAATCACACATTTCCGTTGTCCTACCTTTGAGACGACTTTCAGTGGACAAACAGTTGATCAATTAGGAATCAATATTTTAAAATTTAGCATCACAGATAATCTTTAAAATCATCATCATTTATTTAAAAAATGTCTTTTTCCACACCAGAAAACTAATATACAGGCAAAGGTTCATCAAATGAAACATCAGTAAAATTAATATTTTGAAAAAAGTCATAACCATAGTAACTTTATATATTCATAAACAAAAGTAATGTTTAGAGACGTGAAGTGATTTATAATTCAGTCTTTTTATAAATATTGCTTTGAAATAAACAATGAAATATAATGTTTTTATTTCAAAAATTTAATTAAACCCAACATAAAAAAATTCTAAACCTTTTCTGGACATGTTATTTGCGAGACATTTCTGGTACCTGCAGTATTTACATGAATTCCTTGTATCGAGATAGATGGTACAAGTTTTGTTACTCTTGCAAACATAAGTGTGGCTTTCGTACATTCCTTTTTTGAAGAAATTCTACGATAAAAATAATTCATATTAGAGATGTTAGAATAAAACACAAATAATTATTCATTTAATATAATGTGAATATTTCTAGGCCAAACAGTAAACATTTTCTTTTTTAAGAATTTCTACATTACATTATAGATTGAAAATATGACGATTTTTTAGTTGTCCAAATTATTCAATAAAAAACCTTTGAAAATTAGATATATATGATTAATGAAACATTGATTGATACCTGGCAACCTCCACATGTGAGCGCACCATAATTTACTCCTATAGCAGCGTCAGAACAAATCACACATTTCGGCTTTCCTTCCAGTGCAGCGACTTTCAGGGGACGAACTGTTAATTAATTACAGATAATCTAGGAAATCATCATCATCATAATTTATTTGAAAAATGTTTTTTACCACATTAAGCTAGGGTTGGACGTTAAAAAAAGCTTTAATTTTATGACACTAGGTCAAAATATCTTCAGACATTTTGTATATCACAAAAAAAGTTGAACAAATATATGCTATGTTCTGTTTAATCACTATTTTATTTATTCAATGTTCAGTTTCATCACTCTTCTGTTTTATTAATGTTTGACAATATTTAGAGTGGCGTAAATCCTAAAGGACTTCAAGGCCACTGAAGGGTTCTTTGCAGAGGCAGCCATTTATAGGCGCCTACCCCTTTAGCAAATGCGAGTGAACTCCTTGCTTAAGGGAGTTACGCCGGTGACGCCGGTGAGGCTTGAACTGCCGACCTAATGATCGACAGGCGAGCACTCTACCGCTCTGCCACCAGTGCCTCTATTATGTTCTGTTTTGTCATGTTCTATTTTATCATGTTCCGTTTTATCATGGAACCTTAACTTTTATTAAATAAAAAATGCATATGAAGTTAATATACATAAAAAATAAAAATTTTCCAGGGAAATAATGTCTGGGGAGATACTGTCCATGTGGGATATTGTCTGGAGGATATTGTTCAGGTAAGATATTGTCCGAGACATAAAAAAATGCTATACCTTTTCTGGTCATGTTACGTGCGAGACATTTCTGATACCTGCAATATCTACAAGAATTCTTCGCATCGAGATAGATGGTACAAGTTTTGTTTTTCTTGCAAACATAAGTGTCGCTTTCATACATTGCTCTTCTGAAGAAATCCTACAATACAAATAATTAATATTAGAAATGTTAAAATTAAACACGAATACTTATTTATTTTATAATAATGTGAATATTTTCAGGCCATCAATCAATTTTAAAGCAGTATTTATTAGCAATATTTAAGAAATAATTGCAAAAAATTAAAATGTACAATATTGAATTATTCACTAAATAACCTATGTAAAAATTAAATATATATCATTAATGAAACATTGATGGATACCTTGCAACTTACACACGTGAGCACACTATAATGTATTCCATTGGCAACATCAGAGCAAACCACGCATTTCTGTAGTCCTTCATGTGCGGCGACTTTCAGTGGATGAACAGTAGATCAATTAGGAATCAGTGTTTTAAAATTTAGCATCACAGATAATCTATAAAATCATCAATAACATTTATTTAAAAAATTTTGTTTTTCCACATTAAGCTAGGGCTGGATGTTTTCTCCTTATTAGGCTCCCCATAAGTTACGATTCAGAGCAAACTGTTGCTTCAAGCCAAGCATATCCAAATCTTTTTTGTTACAATCCCTCCAAACCTTCTTATTTCTACCTTTTCCTTTTATTCCAACAACATTCATACCTCGACATGCCGAAAACTAATCACCTTCGTTTTTTCGTTCCAAATGTCCAAACTACCCCAGTTTCACATACCTCACCACATTAGCCACGCAAGAAACATCTAGAAATCCACACTGCTTACACAATCCTTGAACAACACACCATACATCCATCTAACCATCTCCAGGCTTATTAGATTCTCAGCCTTCATTGATCACATTTTTGTGCCATAAAAATGTACACTTTTATTTATTTATTTCTTCTCAAACAGAAAGGCTGATAGGCCACTAGCACTGTTTGGACAAAACAAAAATGGTATGCAGTCAAAACACATTGCATAGCAATATAACAAAAGGAAGAGTAATTTTGCGTGACTTTGAACGCAAGGGCTATCAAACTTTCTTTTTACATGAAAGGATGAACCATGAGTAGGCAAGCTATGAGCTATTTCTTTACATTTAATCCCGACAGAGTTGCTGTCTTGCTATAATTTCATCTTATGGATTGCATTAATGACTTCTAGAATAGTTACTTTTTCACTGAGCCCACAAACAGGATTTGTATGAATTATACCATTTGGATACCAAGTGAACTCCTCGTTAGAAAGTCTATCATAATGCGCTCTCCATACCTCCAACAACCTACTATACTCAGCCAGTTGCCCCTCACTGCATCTCAGTTTTTACACATAGCTGCTTAGCTACCCTGAACACATTTCATTTCCTGTCCTCCCTATCCAAATCTTCACAAAAAAGGTTTTTTTAACTCTGCCTTGCTAATTGCGAGCCAGTCCCAAGCCTGGATAAAGGAGGAGGAACAGTTAAAAGGATCAAATTTTGATCCACGACAGGAAGTACTTATGTGCTTCCTACATACAGCCAATTCAGTCTTAAAACACTTGGTGTAAAGGACTATAAACTATCATAGAAAAAAAAAAGTTTTTGTATAGCGTTCTTAGCTTTTTTAACCATGCATTTGGCCTGGTTGTAGTTCTCCTTCTTTGTTACCAGATTTTCTTCATGCTGCCCCAGATGAGACTCTCTCTGATATTTCAACAAGTTAAACAGCTGACCTTTTTATTTAGCCTTCTAATACCTTTTGTAACACCACACACTGCTACAGTGGCGCACCAAGGATTTTTTGAGGTTGGGGCTTTAAAAAAAATTTTTCTGAGGGTTTGTGCCTCGGAGTATGGAACAGATGGCAGCTTGACAGATGACGCAAATCAGGTAGAGCGAGACAGCATAAATAATAACTTTGATCCTATTTTGTGGCTACACGCTGTCGAGATGGGCCTTGCAGCTGAGTGTTGCTGAACCCTGATGGATTTTTTGGAAGTCGTATGCAGATTGTTCGCAGGTTTATCAACTGCTTCACAGGTTTATTTACAACTTTGCATGATTACCGACAGATTTGCGGGTTTATCAACAGTCTCAGTCAAATGAAGAAACATATAAGGAACTCCATTTTACCTGGTAAGCTTTAGTCTTCAATTGAAAACATTGAATTATAAATGCATCATAATATATATGATATTTTCATACCTTCCACACTTTGGTACCTCTTATTTTTAACATTCTGCTGCTTGTGTTCTTCGGGTTGTTGAATTTGTTGTTGCTCCATCCTTTATGTAGATGCAATATACTCTGAATATCAATCATAAACAATCTGTCAGTAAACAAACAAAACTGAAGTAAAACTAGTTAAAGAAAATTAATGCATTAAATAATCTGAAATTGAAACACTGTGATTTGTTTCTAAAGGGTTAATTTGAACAAATATTGCCTTATCTTTTAGTTCTGAATTACAGAAATTGTTCATGTCGGATGTTTCAGTAGCTCATTCTATTTAACATAACATAACGTTTATTTTAAAGTGAATCAGAACAATTAATAATAATCGTGTGTGAGATCCACTATCAAACATTTAAAAACCATATTTACATAATTTAATTTTAAATTCTTCAACAGTTTCAGCATTCACAACTTCATTCTCCAATTTATTCCATTCATTCGTCACTCTTGCACTAAAGAATTTATGTTTCATTGAACTCTCCCTTTTCTTATATAGCTTAAAGTTGTGCCCTCTGGTACTTTTGTATCTCGATCTCTCAAAAAATCTTTCCGGATTTAGGTCAACCAATCCGTTCAATAATTTGTAAGTCTCAATTAAGTCTCCTCTAGTCCTCCTCTTTTCAAGTGTGGTCAGATTACATCTACTCAAACGTTGTTCATAATTCAGTCCTTTTAACTCAGCAATCATCTTTGTAGCTCGTCTTTACACTTTTTCAATTATGTAGATATCTTTTTTAAGACAAGGGCTCCATGCCTGCACACAGTATTCCAACTAGAGATTTATACAATCTTAAAACTGTATATTTATCTCTGCTGACTATGGTTCTTTTGATCATGTCCAAAATTCTGTTTCCCTTCTTTGCAACCTCTGCACATTGTCTAGACTGTTTAGCATCTTCATTTACTAATACGCCAAGATCTTTTTCTTCTTTCGTTTCTTTTAGCTGTATCCCTTCTAACTCGTATTTATATCTTGGATTTCTTCTACCCAAGTGCATAACATGACACTTGTCAACATTGAACCGCATCTGCCATTCCTGCGACCATTTGAATAACTGCACAAGATCGTTTCTCAGCACTTCGACATCGTCACTATTGCACACTGTTTTGCATAATTTAGTGTCGTCGGCAAATTTTGATATTTTAGCTGCTATTCCTTCATCAAGGTCATTTATATAGACAACAAAAAGAAGTGGTCCAAGCACAGAACCTTGAGGCACTCCACTGGTTATTTTCATCCATTTCGAGAAACTTCCTCTCACTCCCACTTTTTGTCTTCTATCCAGCAACCAACAATCTATCCACCTTAACAGATTACCACCTATACCAACTGCTTTCAACTTTGAAGACAACCTTTGATGAGGAACCGTGTCGAAGGCCTTGGCAAAATCTAAATAAATCACATCCACCGACTGACATGCATCTACTCAAACGTTGTTCATAATTCAGTCCTTTTAACTCAGCAATCATCTTTGTAGCTCGTCTTTGCACTTTTTCAATTATGTAGATATCTTTTTTAAGACAAGGGCTCCATGCCTGAACACAGTATTCCAAGTGTGCTGTGGTGAGGCATGCAAAACTGAGGTGGTTTGGAATATTTGTATTATATTCCCGCTGTTGGGCGCAAAAATAAGTTTTGCGATGTAAGTTTTTTATATGAACATTTCCATTGATTATTGATTGATTAATTTACAGATCAGACCAGACCAGATGCGTAGCGCATTATCTGTTCTTTATCATGACCATTGATAAGAACAATTGCGACTTGTTTTAGCAAATTCTTCATGTTCACAAGACAAAGGAAGAATCTATAAATGACGGAAAATTAGCAGTTGATGCGAGATGCAACGCGTATTCGCTAGTCTGTTACCAGGCCATTAAGTTGATTAGAACAAATTGCCACTTGGAAAAGAAAGCATCTATAAATGACTGAAAATTAGCTGACCGGCAACTAAAGCCGGTAATGTGATTGGCTAAGATGAATTTATGGTGATGGTTGATAAAAAAATAAAGTGACTGTATATTTTTTAATTTCAATCATTAAAGTGTAACGACAGCTTTGCAGTCTTCTCATCTACTACTGAGCCTTTTATTATGAGACAAACCCTAAAATCCACAACTGCGATCTCGTCATTATTACTTAATGTACTAATTTGACATATGTTGCGTTATCAACTGTTTAATAATATGGGATAAGTTGTAGTCAGTCACAAAAAGAAGTCAAATGTATTTTTTAACCATCTAAGAGAGCATACTTATCATCTAATACTGCTTTAATCGGCTTCAGAGCCTTTTAATAACACGCCCAGATAAAAAACAATTATCAAGTTTTAATTTTCAGTCCTTTATAGATGCTTTCTTTGTTTTGTGAACATGAATAATTCGCGAAGACAAGTGGTAATTGTTCTAATCAGCTTAATGGTCTTGCGGTCTGGTAAATACGCTTCGCTTCTCGCATCAAAGCACATCCCAAACAATTTATATTTAAGCAATATTTTAAATTATTTTTGATAATTATTAAACTAGATAATATTTTTAAAAAAATAAATATATTTTTATATATTTTTAAGTCGATCAGGCACATCCCATCCTAGAGGCGGAGCATAGAAATTACGGGGCGGAGCTTACGCCGAAACATTTTTTAGAATTTGTTTATACCCCGGATTCTACGGTTTTACCAAAAATTAGAACAGTTCTAAACCATGGCTATAGTAGAAAATTAATACTCAAAATTACTTAAATTGTGTGAAGTTAGCCTCGAGGCTGGCAATGCTAATTATAAAATAAATAAATTGCGTGCACTGGGGCTGTGCTATACGTTGTTGGACGGGGCTTAAAAAATGAAATCGAGTGGTATATTTTTGTTTTCTTCAGTTCAACAAATTGTTTAAATTTTATTAAATAGTTACTTTTTAACAAAACTTTTATTAATACAAATTTTTTTTGTAAAATTCAATAGATTTTTCTTAAAAATAAAGTTTTCCCTAAAGTTCGTTAGGAGGTGTTATCGAGTAGCCACTTTGCATATTTTGCATAATTGCCACAGTGAGCTAGACTCGATTGTCCAATCGCAGCGTTTGTTTACGTTTCGGTTTGCTGGGAGAAATTGGTATACGGTCCGACGTTTTATTTGATAACATTTTTATTTATTAACTTTTAGAAGCGAAAGTTACATTGTTGGATATGATATTTAATTAACTAAAAACAAGCGTCTCGGATATTCCCAGTGCAGCAGTTAAAAAAAAGTTCGAATATCTCAAAGAGCCAAGCTTGATTTTAATTTTATGCAATTTTCGTCGGAAAATCGTCGTTTTTGGCTTATAACGTTTTTATTTGTTGAACCGAAGAAAACACAAATATACCATTCGATTCCATTTTTTAAACCCCATCCAACAATGTATAACACAGCCCCAGTGCACGCAATTTATTTTTATTTTTAATTAGAATTGCCAGCCTCGAGGCAGAGAAAAATTATTTTTTAGTTCACGAAAACGTAGTATTTTTAAAAGTTTTTTTAAAATATTTTTTAACTCTGTTCTTGTGGAACTTCCAAAGTCCCTAATTAGTCGTCTACAGTCAGTTATCAACGCTGGTGCCAGACTGGTGATCAGTGGCTTCTATCCCCCCCAAGTGGCCGGGCTCAATTCCCCCCCTAAGTAGCTAAGCTTTCCCCCCCTCCTCCAAGTTGCGACCGCCATTATTTTTAGTATTTCACATTATATATATATATATATATATATATATATATATATATATATATATATATATATATATATATATATATATATATATATATATATATATATATATATATATATATATATATATAAGGTGAAGTACATATAGTTTGAGTTTTAACACACTTTTTTGTTCTTTCTATACACATTTTCCTCAACAATTCGTCTAATTTCGGTATAATACCCAAACACAGAAAAACAACACACGTTAATATTGAAAAAATCATTTAAAACTATCAATCAAAATCTATATTTATTTAATTAAAAGTTTCTTTAGCGGTTTTGATGTTGCAGCAAATCTATCAATGATTTTATCTACAGGAATGTTTTCCAAAATATCTTTTTCTGAGGCAAGTATTAATAATGAAGAGAACCAATCATCCAACATTGAGGTCCTTAATTTTAATGGTTATATAAACGTCCGGGGAACGAACATTATCCGCCGGACATTCCCCATGTGAAAATTTGCAAAATATAATAAGAACTACTAGACTAAATTTTTAACTATTAACTATAATTATCAGTATAAAATAGTTTTAATGGAATTTCCGAGATGGAATGGAATGGAAAATGTCCTACATTCAATACGGCTGTATATTTATGTATGTATATATGTTTGTGTAAATGCTAAAACTTTTCGTAACTCTGTAAGTTGGCGCAGAAATCGCAAAACCACAAAAATATGTGTTGATGTTTAAAAATCCGTCTCAATTGTTCAAAATTATTTCTTTTACAATGATAAGGTAAGCTAACCTAGTAACTTGAAAGCGTGACGCTTTCGACAATGCTCCATCCATTTATCAGATCGAACCAGGTTCCCGCAGGCTAACTCGCAACAACGTAACTTAAACTTGAATTTTTCTCGCGGCATACTCTTTTCTTTAAAAAAGTAAACAAATTGTGAACATGAAGGAGTCAAAAAGAGTCAAGTTTATTTTATATAGCCGTCATCAGCCGTAGAACTTATTAGAATTCATGGGCTTCAGCATAAATTATGTTCCATGTCTATTCGGTTGCGGCTACATCGTGAAGCGTATTAGCAGAGACGTATTTACCAAAACTGTGGCCCTAGGCGCACGACCAATTTGGGGCCCTCTCGCCTATAAGGCGATCAATGATCATAATACAACAATAGTTAGAACACTCATACTCATGTATTATTTAACATGCATACTACAGTTATAGATACTAGTTAGAAATTACAATTGTCAGTTTATTACAGTTATATAACTTTTTTCCTGCTCTTCAATTTCGCGAAGGAGTCAATGTGCGCATTGAAATCGTATTCTAATGTCTCCTTTGATTCAATGCATAAAATAGACAAATTATCCCAGCTTACATTGGCTGATGGAATTCCGCAAGTAATGCTTGATCCTTTTCAACACAGAAAATGACCGTTCTCCAGTTGCGTTTGATATAGGAATGGTGAGAAAGATTCTTAGAAGGGTTTCCACATTGGGAAATGTACATTGTAGTCCACCCACTACTATAAGCTGGTACATTTCTACCGCAGATTTTGCGCCTTCTTCTTTAGCGAAATGCAAAAACTGTTTGATTTCATCGCCAGTGGTATCAGAATTAACATCGTCTTTGTATTCTTCGATCAAGGCCGAGATCTTTGTGTTCATGTCATCTACCTTGTCCTTGAAAAATAGACTGAACAAATCATGTATACCTTTGTATGCTTCGATTCTGTGATCAAGTTCCGTGATCAATTTATCAGAAATGGCGTTTACTGTGTTAACAATAAAATTATCACGACCAGTTAAAATAACTTCCGCTTCATTGCTTTCATCAGAAAACGGTTTTCGCTTTTTCTTGCGGCTCACTTCATCTTGATATTTACAGTCTTTCAGGTCCTCGTTAATAAGCAATGCTGCTCGTTCTTCAATACGAGTGAAACCGTTTCGGACTTCATTGTTAATAAAAAGCTTCAGTGATTCTAGAAGATTTACACCAGCATCAAGATATAAATGTGAATTTTGCAGGGATTTGCTGGCTGCATTCATCCGCTGTAAAACTGTATCCCAAAGAACAGTCATCAATGCAGTTTCAAAAAGATCCATTTTATTAGCAAGAGCATTAGCCTCATTTCTTACAGACGCCAATAGTGTTCGAATTTTACCACAATTCAAAAGTTTGTTTGCGCGCATTTTTGGCAACGCAGAAATTGTTGTTTATATATATTTTTTTTTTCATAAGTTGTACAAAAATATTTAGAAATAATGATGAAATATATTATCTGAACATGTAAAATTAATTTTTCTCAAACTTATTAAATTTTTTGGGCGAAATATTTTGAAGCCTCCAAAAAACTCATTTTTCAAGTTTTGGGGGCCCTTAAAATCTGGGGGCCCTAGGCGCGCGCCTAGTGCGCCTAGGCCTAAATTCGCCACTGCGTATTAGATGAGCTATATAAAAGATAAGATGGACATTAAATGTTAATTAACGAATCTCGAGTCAACGTTGAGAAGCCACATGACTCTCACGTCGTTTAGATATATTCTTTAGGTTCAATCGAAATTTCGAAATGGATGGATTTTTAAACTTTTTTCCTTACCCCCTTTTATTTTTTTCTTCCCCCCTGTTTTTTGCCGGGCGAAGCTGTGCCCGGCTGTATAAGGATAGAAGCCACTGCTGGTGATGAGGGTCTGCAAATATTTCTCCTCTCCTTTGAAGGCTACTCTGGTTAAAAGCAAACCCCAAAATAGAATTCAAGATAGCACTTTTGCTGTATGGTTTATTTTTTGAGAGTGGACCGTTCGGCTATAGTATAGTTAATACACTAATACAAATATATAATGATGATTTTTTTAAATACTATACTATTGTAGAATATGAATAGAGTTTCTACGGTTTCTGCTAACTTAATAAAAATCCCTCTTTAGTCAGATCTCCGATCTTCCTCTCTTAGTCACTTTCGTATCTTCACCGTTAAGCATTCTTTTGCAAAACGCTTTTTTAAATGCTTTTATTTAACTTCACTCGTTTCTCTGTCTGTTGGTTTGCTGGTTAGTTAGTTTGTCTGTGGTGATAAAATCTAGGTTAGTAGGCGTGGCCAAGTGTATTCATTGGCCTCGTTGAATGCCCGCATTTTTTACGAGTCTTCTGGTGTAACCAAAGACTATATAGACGCCTGAATTATCGAGATATAAATGGCTCAACTCAAACTCGTACGTCTTCATGCGATTTTTAACTGTGCGACTGCCTACCTTAAATCAATTAAAATTAATCGAAATCAATTTTATATGAAAGTTAGTGTTGTAATAAACAAAATTAATAATAAAAAATTAAATAAAAAGTACAAGATTGAGCGTAACGGTTGTTTAGGATCCAAAAATTTTAGTTTGTTGACTCAGACAAAGAGGCAAAATAAAAGCATTTTTTTAAAATTAATTTTTTATCTTTACTTGTTTCCAACTCCTTTTCTCAGGTACTATTTTCCTACATCTCTTACTAACTCTACTTCTCTCACTGATTTCCAATATCATTCGTTATCTAGACTAATAACAGTAATAGCCATCGCATGAGACCTAACAGAACACCCAATGCATAGGACCATATATATAGAATATATCTATATATATGCATCGGACTTATTATTCCACACTTGTAAGACATCACACTTTATACCCAATGCATGGGACCAATTGTTCAACGCTTGTAAGACAACGGACTAACCAAAGAATAACCAGGGGCGAAACTAGGGGTGGGAGGAAGGCATATGCTCCCCCATACCAAATCGGAGGGTCCTGCAATTTTTCCAAATTCTAGGTGTTTTTTTGGGTAGGGAGGGTGGGGGTGCTACATTTATTCATAAACTTATTTTTTTAAAACAATTGCTTTAACTGGTTTGAGACTGATTCTTAAAGATACCAAAAAAGACTGCAGACGTCAGTTTAACTGGTTTGGGACTGATTTTGATTATCTTCAGTTTGTAGTCTTTATTTTCTATCATTAATAAATTCTTAAAGATACCAAAAAAAACTGCAGACTGAAGATAGTCAAAAATATTTTTCGCCTGCAGAGGCTTTCTTCCCTTTTTAGAACTGGGGGGGGGGGGGGGTGCTACATTTATTCATAAACTTATTTTTTTACAATTGCTTCAACTGGTTTGAGACTGAGTTTGACTAGTTTGCAGTCTTTTTTCACTTTTTCACACATTAGCCCCTCCAGCATTTCTGCTGGTTGCGCCCCTGCGAATAAGTTTTTAAACAGCATGTTGTGTGTTGAATAGTTTCTGAGCGTGAATATGCTGATGAAAGGGTTATTACGCAATAAGAGTCAACCATTTGGCTAGATTTATTCCATAATAGCTCCAATGCAGTGTTTAGCTATACCACATAAACAGAGTGACTAAGTCAACGATGTAATTGGCAACCAATCAGTGCGACAGAGGCATATCTGCATGAAAAGGCATAACCGAAACATAAACAAAGCAATTAGGTCAAACTTTTTTTTTTACATCAGTTGCAAATAATAGTTTAACAAAATTTATTTATTAAAAGTTTAACTAAAAAAAATAGTTTGCGCCCATCTCGGATCATTTTCATCATCATCTTCTAACTCCATTTTTATCTCTGTCTTCCAATAGCCATCTTGTGCTTTCTGCTTGCTAGCAAATGTCTGGCTCAGATCTCCTGTCCACGAAACTGTGAGGTTTGATGAAAAAGATGGAGTTCCATCACTGATGTTAAATGAGTTGTCAAAATTGCTTTTGTTTTCATCTTCACTATCAGTCCTTGGTCTTTTGATGGCATCTCCTGAAGATGTTTCAGACTCTCTTGACTCATTTTCATCATCATTTTCTTGTTCCATTTTAATTTCTGTGTCACAAAAGCCATCTTGTACTTTCTGCCTACAAGCAAGTGTCTGGCTCAGATCTCCTGTGAGCTTAGATGGAAATGGAAAACCCCCACTACTGATGGCAGATGAGTTGTAAAAATAACTTTTATCTTCATCTTCACTTGCATGTTCGTTATATATGATGTAACTGGTAGGTTGAGCTGCAAGGCTAATCACGTTGTTGTTGCCGCTGTGTGCTAGAACAATCATTTTCTGTAATTGTTGTTGAAACTGCTGTTGGTGTTGTGGGAGCAGTTCCACAAGCTTCTTTGTTTTCTTGACCTTCTTCTTGACGACCTTCCTCCTTGCAGGCCTTTTCATACGTTTTGCTTCGAACAAAACAAAATAGAATTACAACCGTTTAATGTTTTTTATAGCTAAAACTTAATCGATCATTGAACTCCACATTAAGAAAAATTTCTATACCATAAAATTTAATGAAATTCAACAGTAAAAAAAATTCTATACCATTTTCGAACATATTATGTGCGAGGCATTTCTGGTACCTGCAATATCTACAACAATTCTTCCTACCAAAAAAGATGGGACAATTTCTGTTTCTCTTGCAAACATAAGTGTGGCTTTCCATCACTCCCCTTTTGAAGAATTTCTACAATTAAGAAATTGATTTTATAGATTTCAAAATTAAACACAAATACTTATTCATTTCATTGATATGAATCATAAACAATTTCTAGTTTCATAACAACTTAATTTATTTTCATACAATTTTAAAAAGATTTATTAGCTTTCTTTGAGACATTTTTTTAGAAAAGAAATAAAATTTACATTAAATAATTTAAATATAAACAAATGAACAGTAAAAAACTTCTATTTAAAAAAATTTGATATTTGGTAGCCAAATCTTGCAAATTATATTTTTATGATGATAAGTCTATAAAATAGAAAAAATTGACCAAAATCTTCTAAATATTTTATATGCGAAGTAGGAGAATATAAGAAACTTTCAAATTATTATGGAAAAACCAAGAATTTTAACGAAAGTTTTAAATTTGAAAAATCAAATATCGCTTTCTTTGAATAATATTGGTTTATTTCTCTGAAAAGAAAATAAGTATTTAAAAAATTTAATTGTTATACATCTAAAATTTAATTGGATTATATATCTTATTGAAAGTTGGTCTAATGAATCTTAAAATTTAACAGAATGCATTATCATTAACGAGAATTATATACACCAACATTCGAATCAATTAAATGACAGGAAGTATGTTTTTTAAGCATCAACGAGTCCCAATGCACGACTCAAGCAAACAATCAAGCATGCAATCACACACTGTGAAGTTAATTAAATTGTATACAAATTTCGAAAAATGAAATAGATAATGTTGATAAAACATTGATGGATACCTGACAACTTGTACACGTGAGAGCACCAAAACGAACTCCATTGGCAACGTCAGAACAAACCACGCATTTTCTTTTTACCAGCGGAACAACTGTCGATTATAAACGATGTTTTAAAATTTAGCATCACAGATAATTTATGAAATATTAACCATTAAATATCTTTTATTTTAATATTATTATAATAACAAACTTTTAAATTTTTTATGAGCTATTTTAAATTAATGAAAACAATTATCACTTTCAATTCTAATAAGATCACAAAATGCAAAAAAATTCAGATGTGGCCCACCATAACTGTCAAATTACAAGATTAAAAAAGTTATGTGTTATAAGTGTGGAAGCTTAAAATTTGAAACTAAATTTCATTGATTTAAGGCCACCCCAACCCATACACACACACACACACACACACACACACAGTAAACGTCCCGAAGAGCGGACACCCTCGGGGAAGAGCAAAAGTGTCCGCTTCTCGTGTCTGTTCATTCTTTCGGGGACAACCTACTATGGGTCAGATACAGATTTAAGAAATTCCGTTCCAAGCAAAAGTGTCCGTTTCTCTTAGCAGCCGCTTTTGAGGGGTCGCTCTAGAGAGCTATTACTGTATACATAAAAAAAAGATGGCGCATAAAATCTAATGAGTCAATTGCAACAGTATAACATAGGTGCTCCATTCAAAAGAATCGCTAAATGTTTAGCAGGTTTTTTTAGAGTTTCCAGTTTCAGAAATAAATACATCCTGGTAACCAAAGATTATTTTATCAATTGGCTGGATGTCCTTTATATTACCCAACTGAAAAGCAACATCAGAAGCTAAAGCTATCGTCAAAAGGTGAGTTACACTCTAATCAAGCAACTAATTTTGATTCACAACTCTTTCAAGAAACTTGCAGGTCATTTGGTAGACATAAGACATTCCCAACCCTTTCCACCTGCAGTTTTCCCAAACCATTCATCTGTCTAGGATGACTAGTAAAAATAGAAATCATGAAACACAATTGAATTGAAACCATTTTATGATTTTATTTCTGAAACTTCATTAAAATCCACATTAAAAAAATTCTATACCACTAAAGCTAATAAAACTTCACATGAAAAAAAATTCTATACCCTTTCTGGACATGTTATGTGCAAGACATTTCTGGTACCTGCAGTATTTACAAGAATCCCTCAAATTGAGATTGATGGTGCAAATTTTGTTACTCTTGCAAACAAAAGTGTGGCTGATGTTCATTCCTTCTCTGAAGAAATCCTACAATGAAGATAATTAATTCCAGAGGTGTCAAAATGTGAATATTTCTAAGCTATTACTCCATAAACAATTTCTATGTTGAATTCAGTCTTAATTTAATTCAATACAATTTTAAAGCAAGATTTATTAGTTTTCTTCAAAAAAGTTCTAAGAAAAGAATTAAAATTTAAAACATTAGATAATTCAATTAGAAAAAACTTTGAATTATATATAAAATGGTGATGAAATGTTGATAGATACCTCGCAACTTGCACACGTTAGCGCACCATAATGTATTCCTTTGGCAACATCAGAGCAAACCACGCATTTTGGCTCTCCTTCCTGTGCAGCCACTTTCAGTGAATGAACTGTCGATTCATTAAAAAAATGTTTTAAATTTATCACCACAGATAATTTATGAAATTTAAACCCTTGAAGAAATAACAAAATAGATGTGGCCTACACATCAACCATCTTGTAAGAATAAAGAAGACGTGAAACTCCCATCTTCATCCACAGTCAAATGGAATGGTAGAATAATATTATTAGTATTAAACAGTCAATAATATTATAATATTAATATTTCATATTTATTCAAATTACTAATTTATCCATTTCATAATTAAATCCAAATATCAACATAAATAATCAAATTGCTCAACCACGATTAAAACACAAAATGTGAATAGAATTAACCACGGGAAAAAAATCTTGTCTCACAAGTATACAAGTAAACAGCATTATTGCAATGTTTTCTCACAGGTTGCTGTTCAGCATATATAAACAAAATACAAACTAAAATGGGTCGATGTGTCCGCTGTGTTTTCAAAACAGAAACATGACTACAACAATTTATTGTTTTTATTTATAAAACTTCATTAAACTACACATTTAAAAAAATTCTATTATCACCTTTGGACATGTTATGTGCAAGACATTTCTGGTACCTGCAGTATCTACACAAACTCCTCGTACTGAGATTGATGGTACAAGTTTTGTTATTCTTGCAAACATAGGTGTCGCTTTTGTTAATTCCTCTTTTGAAAAAGTACTACAATGAGGATAATTGATCTCAGAGATGTCAAAATTAATCACAAATACTTATTCAATTTTATTTAATGTGGAGATTTCTAGGCCATCAATCCTCAATCTATACACGATTTTAATTTTCATACCCATCCAATAAAAACCATACAATTTTTTGTAAAAATAATTAAAATTTATCATATTAAATAATTTCAATTATAACAAATTGAATATAGAATCTTAATGAAATGTTGATAGATACCTCACAGCTTATACATGTGAGAGCACCATAATGTTTTCCGTTAGCAACGCCAGAACAAATCACGCATTTCGGTTGTCCTTCCTGTGCGGCAGCTTTTAGCAGATGAACTGTCGATGCATTGAAAATAATACTCCAAAGTTTGGTCTCACAGGTTATTTATGAAATATATAATTAAAGAAATAAAATAAAAATAGATGTAGACTACATATCTGCCATCTTGTCAAAATAAAGAAATCATGAATCACCCATCTTCCACAGTCAGATCGAATGGTAAAATAAATAAACTGAACCATTCAGCATCACTAAAGTGTTTGGAGAAAGATACAGTGGCACAATTCCGTTATTTTTGATGGCACACCGTCAAACTATCCGTTATTATTAATCGGCTGAAATTTGACTTTTTAACGTGGCCCCAGTCCTTAGATCTTTAGGCCACAAATCAGTTGTTAAGCTTTACTCAATAATGGGACCATTTTACAGAGCCAGAACCAGTCATTTATATGCATCAACCCACACCTTGGCAAATGCTGGAGACACCCTCGAGATTCAAACCACCAACTAGAAGAGATGGCCTTACAGCTACACCACCAGCGCCTGCTCAAAGAGTTAATAAAGCAATATACTTCACAAACCATACTACATTGAGTAATATTAACAAAAAAAACAGTCCGTTATATAACCAAGATTCCTGAGTAAAATATTTTGTGTTCCAAATTAAATCTTTCTTTCGATCTTATGTTTAAAAGTCCAGAAGAAAAACAAAAGAATTGAAAAAGGAATTTGAAGCACAGCTTAGCGATTGTTTGAACGAGATTCATTCAGTAGGTTGAGACTGAATTATAAATTAATTGATATTCATTGTGGCTAATTTTTATTGATTTGCAAGCAACGGGAGAGTTTTCAGGTGTGTCTGGAATTCTACCAAAGTTTGTGAACTGATGACTGTAGTGGGAAGTTGATTCAACCGTACTGGGCCAGACACAGCAAACATGAACTCTCTTGGAAATCAAAGGTGCTGCTGAGTTCAGAACTGATCTATGGCGATTGAGTTGGTTTTTTGATGTTCCAGCAGAATGGAGTTGCCATTTAATTTTTTATTTTTAAAACTTCATTAAACTTCACATTAAAAAACTTCTATATCACCTCTGGACATGTTTTGTGCTAGACATTTCTGGAACCTGCAGTATCTACACAAACTCCTCGTATGAATATTGATGGTGCAAGTTTTGTTACTCTTGCAAACATAAGTGTGGCTTTCCTTCTCTCCTCTTTTAAAGAATATCTACAATGAAGATATTTGATTTCAGAGATAACAAATTTAAACATAAATACTGATACATTTTGTTTAATGAGAAGATTTCTAGGCCATTAATCTATAAACAATTTTAATTTTCATATTCATCCTATTTAATGACATACAATTTTTTGAGAAAATAATAACAATTTAAAAAATTAATAAATTTAAATAAAAAAATTTTAAAAATTGAAAATATAATCTTGATGAAATGTTGAAGGATACCTCACAACTTATACACGTAAGTGCGCCATAATGAACTCCATTGGCAACGTCAGAGCAAACCACGCATTTCGGCTGTCCTTCCTGTGCAGCCACTTTCAGCGGATGAACTGTCGATTCATCAAAAATGTTTCAAAATTTAGCATTACAGGTAATTTATGCATAATGACTGACAGTCGAATACAAGAAAACTAGTAGATGTGGTTTTACAATCTTTGACAACTAGATAGTAAAGCAAATGTGATATCGTGTAGAAATTTGAAGTGATCTGTAAAGCTTAATTAAAGCCAAATTTTAACATAAATAATCATGGTACTTATCCACGATAAAAACACAAATATTGAATAAAATTAACCATGGGGAAGAAAAACATAAAATCTCTTAGCACAACTATAGCGCTCTTTCGACCAGGTTATTGTTCAGCATATATAAACCAAAAACAAACTTAATTAGGTCATAGTGTGGTGGGTTTTGAAAACAATTAAAATCCACATTAAAAAAATTCTCTATCACCTTTGGACATGTTATGTGCGAGACATTTCTGGTATCTGCAGTATCTACAAGAATGCCTCGTATTGAGATTGATGATGCAAGTTTTGTTATTCTTGCAAACATAAGTGTCATTTTTGTTAATTCCTCTTTTGAAGAAGTTCTACAATAGAGATAATTTATATCTGAGACGACAAAATTAATCACAAATACTTATTCACTTTATTTAATGTGAAGATTTCTAGAATACCAATCCTTAAACAATTTAAATTTTCATAACTACCTAATGGAATACAATGAACATTATTTTAAAGTATTAAAAATTTACGATATTAAATAATTGCAACAAAAAAAATTTTGAAAAATGAAATATATAATCTCGATAAAAAGTTGATAGATACCTCACAACTTATACACGTGAGTGCACCATAATGTATTCCAGTAGCAACATCGGAACAAATCACGCATTTCTGTTGTTCATCCAGCGGTTCTACGTTCACCAGAAAAAATATATTCATTAAAAAGACGATGTTTCAAAATTTAGCAACACAGATAATTTATGAAATACAAATAATTAAAGAAAAAAAATGTAGATTACATTTAAGCTATCTTGTAAGAATAAAATAAGACCTAAACCCCCATCTTCATCCACAGTCCGACAGAATCGAAGAGCAACATCTTAAGTGGTTGGTGAAAATTAAAAGTGACTGAGATAAGCATAATCTGTTATTTTTGATGGCCTACAGATGAACTGTCCATTATTATTATTATTATTATTATTATTATTATTATTATTATTATTATTGTTATTATTAAATAGTTAATAAAGCAGCAAATGTCAATCATACTACACTGAGTAATAATGACAAAATCGCAGTCCATTATATAGCAAGGATTATCATGAGTAAATTGTTTCTTGTAATCTTGTGTTTTAAAGGGCAGAAAAAAACAGAAAAAGAATTTGAAGCCCAGTCGAAAGCTCGTTTGAACGACATTCATTCGACAGCTTGAGATTGAATTAGAACTGACAGGGATGGAATGAAGATGCATAATGAATGACAGTCCAATACAAGTAAACAGTATTATAGCAAGACTTTCCATCAGGTTGGCGTTCAGCATATATAATCGAAATACAAACTCAATTAGGTCAGAGTGTCCAATGCGTTTTGAAAACACTTAATTAAAAACCACATTAAAAAAATTCTATATCACCTTTAGACATATTGTGTGCGAGACATTTCTGGTATCTGCAGTATCTACAAGAATGCCTTGTATTGAGATTGATGATGCAAGTTTTGTTATTCTTGCAAACATAAGTGTCATTTTTGTTAATTCCTCTTTTGAAGAAGCTCTACAATGAAGATAATGGATATCAGAGATATCAAAATTAATCACAAAAATTTATTCCTTTTTTCATGTAAAGATTTCTGGATATCAATCCATAAACAGTTTTAATTTTTATACCCACTAACATTCAATTTTTTTAAATTAAAATTTACAATATTGAATAATTTGAATAAAAAAAAACTTTGAAAAATTAAATTAATTATCTTGATGAAATGTTGATAGATACCTCACAGCTTATACATGTGAGTGCACCATAATGTATTCCATTAGCAACGTCAGAACAAATCACGCATTTCGGTTGTCCTTCCTGTGCAGCCACTTTCAGCGGATGAACTGCCAATTCATCAAAAATGATGTTTCTAAATTTGGCATCCCAGGTAATTTATGAAATATAAAAAAAATTTTTTTTTAAATCACGTTGCCTACAAAATCAGCAATTTTGTAAGAATAAAGAAGTCATGAACCACCCCTTCATCCACAGTTAAATAGAATTATAGAACAAATAAACTGAACCATTCAGGAATATCTAAAGTGCTTGGTAGATATCAAGGTGACTAAGATAAGCACATTTCATTATTTATGATGTCATACAGACAAGCTATCCATTATTGTTATTAAAAAGTTAATAAAGGAACTTAAGTCAAACATACTACATTGAATAATAATGACATAAATTACGATCAATTAAATAACAAGGATTATCCCGAGTAAAATATTTTTTGCTAATTAAATCTTCCATTGGATATTGTGTTTGAAAGGCCAGAAAAAAATAGAAAAAACGATTTGAACAAGATTGATTCGATGACCTGAGACCAAATAAGAAATTTCTTCATATTCAATGTGGCTAAATACAATGAATACTAGAAATAAGCTACTGGACAGATAACCAAACAAGTTTGAGGGAATCGGTTAGACGAAAGTGGTCCGCGTATCTAAGTTATCATTAGCAATTTGTTTTCTAAAGGTTCTACACTTGGATATATCCATATAAACTAAGAATAAATACACTAGTTGTGGATTATCTAGAAGTAATATAGTTTATATTATGTCGATGTATTAATTAGTGAAGAAATTAAGGATTATTGCAAACTTGTATTGAAATGACTGAGAAACACATGCTTGTTTCAACTTGTTTGGGGAAGAAGATAAATAGGCTAATTTATATTAATATCATTTTCCACCAGCTACGAGATCAAATAGATGTCCTTATAATTAATCACATTTTTATGAAATAACTAATTAATTCCATGTCATAATTAAATTCAGGTTTCTACATAAATAATCACGCTACTAATATTAACTAAAAGAAAGAAAAATCTTTTATCACAAGTAAACAGCATTATAGCAATGCTTTCCACCAGGCCGTGTTCAGCACATATGAACCAAATATAAATATCAAGTGGGTTCGAGTTTCTGCTACATTTTCAAAACACATTCATTACGACAACCATTAATGCTTTTAATTCTGTAAAACTTCATTAAATTCCACTATAAAAAAAATGACACCACCTCCGGACATGTTTTGTGCAAGACATTTCTGAAACCTGCAGTATCTACAAGAATGCCTCGTATTGAGATTGATGATGCAAGTTTTGTTACTCTTGCAAACATAAGTGTGGCTTTTGCTAATTCCCCTTTTGAAGAATATCTGCAATGAAGATAATTAATATCAGAGATGTCAATATTAATCACAAATCTTGTTTAATGTGAAGATTTCTAGGCCATCAATCCACAAACAATTTCAATTTTCATTCTCACCTAATGTAATATCGAACAATTTTTTGTGAAAAAGATTAAAATTTACAATATTGAAAAATTTAAATGATGAAATGTTAATAGATACCTCACAACTTATACACGTGAGTGCACCATAATGCATTCCGTTAGCAACATCAGAACAAATCACGCATTTCTGTTGTTCATCCAGCGGTTCTACATTCACCAGAATGAAATATATTCATTAAACAAGTGAAAGTTATTTTAAAAAATTGAAAACATGCTTTTAAGACCGTGATAAAATTTCAAAGCGACATTGTATTTGAAAAATATTACACAGGCGAAAATTAAATAAATGATGTTTATAGTTATTAAGACAACGAAAATTGTTGTCGTCATATCGTTGTTTCTTTAAAATAGTTTTTAATTATTTTTGCTTTTTAAATTTTTTGATTAATAATTTTTCTAATTAAACTATATTTTTTTTTAAGTGGGTTAATTCTAAAATGATTTTCCAAACATCAAAACTTCCGCAGATATCCGGACAAGCGAAAGTTAATGAAAGCATGTAAAAACCGATGTTTCAAAATTAAGCATCAGATAATTTATGAAATATGAATATTTAAAGAAAGTCACTGAATGTGGCCTACATATCAGCCATCTCGTAAGAATAAAGAAGACCTAAACCACCCATGTCCATCCACAGTCCGATGGAATCGAGAAACAAATTCAGGAACATCTTAAGTGTTTTGTGAAAATCAAAGTGACTGGCATACAGACGATCTGTCCATTGTTATTATTAAATACTTTATAATGCAACATGTCTATCATACTACATTGAGTAATAATAATGACAAAAAAGCAGTCCATGGTAATGAATTAGATCTTCATTGTGACATCTGTTTGAAAGCCAAGAAGAAACAAAAGAATTAAAAAAATTGAGAGCTCGTTGGAACGAAATTCGTTTAGCGACCTGAGACCAGATTAGAAATTCGTTCATATTCAGTTTGGCTAAATGTCATTGACTTCCAAGCTACAGGTGAGATTTCAGGTGTGTCACGAATTCTGCTAACGTTTGTGAGCTGATGATTGTAGCGGTAAGTTAATTCAACTGTCATGGTCTAGCCACAGAAAACATGCAGTCTCCAGTGGTCCTAAGTCGTGCCCTTTGAATAACAATAGTAGCCAAAGACGATGACCTCAAATGACTTTCAGCAGAAGGATCAGACACTGTGCAAAGGGAAGAAGAATGGTTTCCGCTACCCAAGGGAGAACAAACGTGAATTCTTTTAGCACAAGTAAACAGCGTTCTAGCTATGCTTTCAGCATTTATAAACCAAATACAAACTCAAATGGCTCAGAGTGTCTCCTGTGTTTTTAGAACATAGGCGTGACAACAACTAATTAATGTTATTATTTCTAAAACTTCATTAAAATCCACATTAAAAAATTCTATATATCACCTATGGACATGTTATGTGCAAGACACTTCTGGTACCTGCAGTACCTACATGCATTCCTCGTACTTGGATTGATGAGACAAGCGTTGTTACTCTTGCAAATATAAGTGTGGCTTTCTTTCTCTCCTCTTTTGAAGAACATCTACAATGAAGATAGACGATTCAAGAGATGACCAAATTAATCACAGAAACTTCTTTGTTTTATTTAAAGTGATGACTTCTATGCTGTATGCACCTATTTAATCAACACCTGACTCTGCTGACCACCGCAGCCTTCGTGTTATGCGAAATCCCAACATATAGATATAGAAAATTATCTAAGTAGATTTACAACAATAAATAATTTCACTAAATAAAAACTTTAAAGTTGGATATATATATATATATATATATATATATATATATATATATATATATATATATATATAGTTGAAACATTGATAAATACCTGGCAACCTCTACATGTGAGCACACCATTATGAAACCCATGGGCAACATCAGAGCAAACCACGCATTTCGGTTCTTCTTCCTGTGCGGCAGCTTCCAGGGAATGAACTGTCAATTCTTTAAAAAAAGATGTTTCAAAAGTTAGCCATCACAGATAAACCAATAAAGAAATAAAATAAGTGGTCCAAAAATCAGACTTGAGACAGTAATTGAGAAAACGGCATAGGAGAACATTGGTCTTAAAGCATGTGTTTGATGTTTAAAACGAACATCTGATAAAATTGTTGGGCAACATAATACAAGAAAAATGTAAGATATTTCTAAGGGTAATTCTTAAGGAGGGTTTTACTCTAACGACAGAGTAACAACAAACGCCACGGCGTTGCTGACAGTGAACGACGAAAAAAACAGAAAGTGGTTTGCCTGAGTGTGTGTTCATGAAAACTATAATCAAGGCTAAAGATAAAGAAAAAATTCTGATTAGATTATAGTGGTATTATTCCAATGAATCGATTTCAAGACCACTACGATGCAGGCAGTCGCATTCAGCGCCTCAATTGATTTATCTATTCCCCAGTGGAACAATGGTACTCATTTGACTACCACAGGAGGATGAAAAAACCTCAAAAAACAAATGATAATGAATATAAACCAGAAAATACAGCACACAATAAAATTTTATTTTCATGAAAAGTCTAACCAAAAGAGAAAACAAGTGAAAATTATAAACCACATTCTTAGGATTATCGAGGGTAGACGTTTTTAAAAAAAAATTGAAAGTTCTATATTTTGTTTGGTTAAGATTAATGTGTCTTTAAAGACCCCTGTGTACGTGGATTGTGTATCAACTGCTTCGCAGGTTTATTTTATTTTATTTATTTATTTGACAAATTTAAAGTGGCGTAAATCAAACGACTTCAAGGCCACATACAAAAATGAATAGAACAAAAAGTTAAATTTTCATAAGGTATTGTTTCAATTCTTTTTTAAACATTACAAAATCAGGTGCTGCTCTTATCTCCAAGGGAAGACTATTCCAAATTTTTGCTGCTGCAGCAGGAAAACTTCTATCACCAGCACTTTTTAGACGAGTAGAGGGAACGAAGAGAAGAGCTGAAGATGCAGATCTGAGATTCCCCCTTGATTGAATATTACTAATGGGTAAAATTACTTCCATTAAGTATGAAGGAGCCAAACAGTTGAGACATTTAAAGACTATTTGAGCTACTTTGAAGATAATTCTACACCTGACGTTCAACCAATGTAGTTCTTGAAGTACTGGAGTGATGTGATCGCAGCGTCTTCGACCGGTCAAAAGCCTTGCCGCCGCATTCACCACTGATTGAAGGCGATGAGTCAAGATCTTCGGGAGTCCAACCAGTGTGGAATTACAATAGTCTAGTTTTGAAAACACCAATGAAGTAATAAGCAAGTTAAGCGCCAGGGGGGGGGGGTAGAGATGAAGCAACAGTTTTGATTTGACGTAAGGTTGAAAAGCAGCTTTGGGTGATGCGACTAACGTGAGTGTTCATACGCATGTCTGAATCAAAGAAAGCACCCAAATTGCGAACTGAATCAGATGGAGAGATCCAATCTTTACCCATTCTCAGCGGTGCTGCTTGGAACTTACGTTTCATCCGACTGGTTGACAGCCAAATTACTTCAGACTTGCTTGAATTCAGCTGAAGGCGACTGGAAGACATCCATAGGCTCACATCATCAATGCATGTAGAAACTACTGACGAGAGTTCAATTGCCTTAACAGGATCACAATGACCATAGATCTGTGTGTCATCAGCATAAAAGTGCGCACAAAGTCCATGATTGGAGATAATTTTTTCTAGGTGAGCTATATACATTGTAAAGAGAGTTGGTCCATGAACTGAACCCTGAGGCACTCCACAGTTAAGTAGCAAAGTACCAGAAATGTCCTCTCCAACCCTAACCTGACATTTACGTTCATTAAGGTATGAGTCAACCCACTCTAGTGCAGATCCGCAGAAACCAAAGTGTGAGTTTAGCCGTTGGAGCAGAATAGAGTGATCAACCGTATCGAATGCAGCTGAGAACTTTGAATGAATATCGACAAAATTTGCAGGTTTACCAACTGCTTCGTAGGATTATCAACAGCTTTGCAGGTTTATCTACAGTCTCAGTCGAGTTGATAAACCTATGGAATATCCCAGTGTACCTGGCAAGCTTTAGTCTTTAATTCATAACATTATATTATAAATACATCATAATACATGCGAGATTTTCATACCTTGCAAGAACTGCACACTTTGGCTTCTCATGTTTTCGACATTCTGCAGTTGCCGCTGAGGTTTTTGAATTTTTGTTGTTGCTTCATCTTTTATGTCAAGTTCATGTGGATCGATAGGATCTACTCAGAAAATCAATCAAAAAGAACCAGTCAGTAAACTTGTAAACAAACAACAACACTTGAAGTGAAACTAGTTAAAAAGTTAATTACAATCAGCAATTAGAGGCTTTTTTGTGCTACCTGCTTGGTTCGTTGCTAACTTCACCTGCATATTATTTTTGTTTTGTTTTTTAATCAACGTAACTCAGACGTTGTTGTTGCTGTTGAAGTGTTGAACTGAAAACTGAACTGAACTGAACTGAACTAGCGAACTAGCCGTAGTGCTGTCAAATCAGTCCAATTCAACAGAAACACTTCAAACGCTTGTTGAAAATAGCGGCCCGGCATTAGAGCCTAATGATTAGACCATATTTTGGAACTAACTGGATTACGTTCCGGCCAAACGTTCATAATGTGAATGGGGTGTGGGTAAAACGCGATCTGCGAACCAGTGATCAGCGGACCGGTAAAACGCGACCGAAAACGCGAAACGATGTCTTTGTATATGCGTTATGCGTGTGTCCTTTATGCATTGGCATTGCTAATTGCTATGCCAGATTACAATTCATCTGATCGTAATGAAATTTTCACACAACATTGAAAGTCAATAGAGGAAGGATTTTGTAAGAAAATTGAGATCGGTCAGAAAGCGAGCGGAAACGGAGCGAAAACGGGAACGGAAAAGGAAGCGGAAGAGCAAGCGGGAAAGGGAGAAGAAGCGGGGAAGAAAAAGGAAGCAAGAGAAAAAACGATATAAAACCTCTAAAAACTCCGGGCAACGCTGGGTAACCCCGCTGGTAAGCTAAAAGAATATGATTGCTACCATGACAAAGTAACCGATTTCAAACCGTCTTTAAATATTAGTTCAAAGTTTGTTTAGTTTTGAATTAGGAGATTATAGATCATAAAAGCTTAACAATTATTTTTTACATTTTATATAAATAAAATATACCTTTTGCATAAATATAAATAATTATAATATGATAAAATAGCTGTCAAAAACGTTTCTGTGTTTGTTTATGTTTCGTTTGACTGGGAAAATTGTTATATATGATCCGACGTTTTATTCGATAACTTTTTTAATTATTAAATTATGGTAGCGAAAACAAGCGTCTAAAAACAAGTGTCTCGAAAGTTTTGGGTGCAGCAGTTTGAAAAAAAGTAATAATCTATAAGAAGAACTAACGTTTTATTTCAAGCACTGAATGTAATTATTTTTATTAACGAGTTTCACCAAAGTATTGTTTGTTTAGTGACTGATTTTTTTTTTTGATTTTCAAAGTAGATTGCATCCATTAAAAGGATGGAGCAACAACAAATTCAACAACTTCAGCAACAACATCAGAATGTAAAAAATAAGAGATGCAAAAGTGTGGGGTTCTTTGGAGGTATGAAATTTTTATATGAATTATGATGTATTTATAATTTAATGTTCTGAATTAAAGACTAACGGTTGCCAAGTAAAATAGGGTTCTTCAAAAGACTGTCGATAAACTTGTGAAGCTGCTAAGCAAATGATAATCTTGCAAAGCAGGGATAAGCATGTGAACCTGAAAACAATCTGCTTTCAATGTGGAGTTTAATGAAGTTTCAGAAATAAAACCATTAAATGTTTGTAATTCAATTGTGTTTGGTTAAAACAATACAGATATGATGACTTTCAATTTTTTGAACAATATCACATTTGTTTTCTTATCTGTATCAATTTCATACAAATAAGCTCTCTTTTGTTTCTTCTAGGCTTCCAAACACCCGATAACAAGGAGGATTTAAATTTTTATAAAAAAGCATTATACTGGAGGTAGTCGTCTTGTCAAGATCCCCCCCCCCCCGTGTGCCATCTAAAATAGCAGAATATTATTATCCCAGACATACTGATTTTCACCAACCATCTTAGACAGAAGCTGCTCAATAGTTTGGTTAAATCATACTGCGAGTGAAGAGGGGTGGTGCTGTTGTCTGATTTGTGGCACATGTCCAGCCGTTATTTGATTTGTGACACAAGTCCAGTTCAGCCCCGCAACTAGACGTCATGCTCTGGGGGGGCGAGCTATCTCTAAAGGGGGGCAAAAAATGAAAATGGGCAAAAAACCACTAAAATTATATCGGGAGTTAAAAAGACAATGTAAATATTATATGTAAAACCAAGGTGCGTCAGCAACACCCATATTGTTTATTATTTCTATGACTTCATTTTGGATTTGCTGGAATAGTTTATAAAAATAAAATGACAAAAAGTGCAATAAATAAAAATAATCAATATTTATCGTAAATCTTTGCATTACAGAATTAATTTTCTGTTTTGGTTTTTTAATTTAAACACAATCTGTAATTTTATATAGATACACTTCAAGCTTCTATTCTGATATTTTAGGTTTTTGAGGTTGGATAGGCCAACTAGTTGGCCCCTCTGAAGTGGTTTAACATGTATGGATAAACTACTTCCGGATATCCCCCTCTCCCGGTCATCAGCTATCAGTTTTTATACAGAAAAAATAAAAAAGTGGCTTTGAAAATATTTTGAAAAAGCAGCTCCGACTAAACCCCCCGGTCATCAGTTTTTTGGAGGAAAAATTAAAGAAAGGCTTTAAAAAGTTTTAGATTTTTTTTTTCAAATATAAGTGGGCCGTGATAAAAAGTTGTATCCCAAGGTTTTGCTGAGATGTTTGCAGTGATGCGTTAATAAGTTAACCGTATACGATACACTATATTGCAGATGTGTTGATAGATACCCAACATTCTCAATTTTGTGAGTATTCCTGAATACGCTGCTTTAGCCAGCTATGTACCAGAATAACGGTTTACAGGCTTATAAAGTTCAAAAAGGTACATAACTTAGAATTTTTCAGTAAGGGGGAAGGGCGAAATACGCTGCCTTATCTAGCTAAACACTACATAACAGGTTTATAAAGTTCAAAAAAGTACATGTCTTAGAATTTTTCAGAGGGGGGGCAAAATTCCTGCCTTATCGAGCTATGAACTTGTACACAGGTTCGAAAAAATAGGTACGTATCTTAGAATTTGGGGGGGGGGGGCGAAATCTGCTGCCTTATCCAGTTATGAACTTGTATAATGGTTAACAGGTTTGAAAAAGTAGGTACATATCATAGAATTTGGGAGGGGGGGCGAAATCCGCTGCCTTATCCAGTTATGAACTTTTATAACAGTTTACAGGTTTATAAAGTTCGAAAAAGTAGGTACATATCTTAGAATGGGGGGGGGGGGCAAAATACGCTGTTTTATCCAGCTACATAACAGGTTTATAAAGTTCAAAAAAGTACATGTCTTAGAATTTTTCAGGGGGGGGGCGAAATCCGCTGCTTTATTATCAAGCTATGAACTTGTATACAGGTTCGAAAAAATAGGTACATATCTTGAATTTGGGGGGGGGCGAAATCCGCTGCCTTATCCAGTTATGAACTTTTATAACGGTTAACAGGTTTATAAAGTTCGAAAAAGTAAGTACATATCTTAGAATTGGGGGGGCGAAATATGCTGTTTTATCCAGCTATTTACTTGTGTAACGGTTAACAGGTTTATAAATTTCAAAAAACTACATATCTTAAAATTTTCCAGGGGGGGCGAAATATCTTATAGGGGGGGCTTTGCCCCCCCTCGCCCCCCCGTAGTTGCGGGCCTGGTCCAGTTGTTATCTGAGGCACAGCTTGCTGACTCCGGTTCAGGCTGAAATTTGCAATAGCAACCCTCTAAATTTTCTTCACCAGCAATACGCTGGTACAAAACCGTGTCCACCACTGTCTCAGCTCTCTCTGCGACCACACTCCGAATAGGCATGCCTTTTAGACCACACTCAGGTAAACCACTCCTAGATGATCTCGTCTTATTTTTTGTTATTCATCGTCAGCAATGCCACACCGGTTGATCTTACATCTTTAAAGCAAACCCCTTCTCAAGAATTACTCTTGGAAATATCTCTCCACTTTTTGGTATTATGTTGTCCAACAATTTTTTCAGATATTTATTTTCAACATGTAACACATGCTTTAAAACCAACATTCTCCAATGCCGTTTGGTGCCGGTCCCTGGGTTGGTCTTTTTTCCCTTTATCGTTCAATCTTTGTTCTCTCAATTCTTGCCTCAGTTTTGGTATCTAGACCACATTTATTTTTATACACTTTTACATAACTTCATCATGGAGTGGGCTACCGGTTAATCTTGTAATCCATTTCTCACTTACTTCCCGTTTTCAGATTGAGCTGAAATTTTGCATGCATCTTAATATTTGTTGATAATTATAGTTTGATAATAAAAGATGAATTGCTTTCGAGTTTTTTCTATATATTCCGTTGGGGCGCTTGTATGATTTATCCTTTTTTTTATCTATTTTCATTTTATTTTTTTAATGGTTTATATTTCATAAATTTTTTACTTCCCGTTTTCATTTATTAATGAATGACAGTTCGTTCACCAAAAGTCCCTGCTCAGAAAAGTAAACCAAAATGTGTGGTATGCTCTGATGTTGCTCATGGAAATCATTTTGGTGCACTCACGTGTGCAAGTTGCGAGGTATGCATCAATATTTTAACTATAAATATTCACTCTTTCAGTGGTTATTTTAAATATTATTTAATACTGTAAATTTTAATTGTTTTCTCACACAAATTTGTATGACATTAAATTAAGTGGGTAGGTAAATAGAAATTGTTTACGGCTCGATGGCCTAGAAATCTTCAGATTAAACAAAATAAATAAATATTTGTGTTTAATTTTGTCATCTCTGGAATCTATTATCTTCATTTTAGGCTTTCTTTAGAGCAGGAAGAAACAAAAGCCACAATTTTGTTTGCAAGAATAACAAAACTTGCATCATCAATCCCAATACGAGGAATTCTTGTAGATACTGCAGGTATCAGAAATGTCTCGCGCATAACATGTCCAGAGGTGGTATAGAATTTTATTTTAATGTTGAGTTTTATTAACTTTTAGAAAGAAAAACATTAAATGATTTAAGCTTATCTACTTTGTAAGGCAAGTTATTATCTAAATGAATCTTGTTAAAATGTGCTCACATCTGTGCTCCAAATTTCTTTTTAAATTCTTTTATTTCTTCTAGGCTTTCAAACACAAGATTGCAAGAAAGATTTAATTTGTGACCAGAAATCAATTTTTTCATTATATAATATAATTATATTATATCCAGATATACAACAACATGTAAGTTAAACTCTCAAAATGTAAACTCTGTGATATAAAAAAAGCAAATTCCCATTTGTTGACTGGCATAATTTCAAATATTTTGTATTTGGCATTCCAGTATCTTCTTGTGCTTGGTAAAAAAATTTCTGGTTGCTCCACTGCTTGAAAATAGGAATATTTATAGCCTTCATCAAATCAATGTTTTTTTTTTTACAAATTCAAAGTTGTAAGTATTTATAAAAGTGACCCAGTAAATTTGGAGATTTGCATTTTCTTGTAATCCGGTTTTGTTACGTGGCCAATTTATTGGCTTGAGATACGCTGGCGGCGTAAGTTGCCTGCTTGTCTCAGCTGTACAACTCTCTACACAGGGCATGAAGATGCGTTTGGCATCACATATTTGAATATCAATTACATAATCGCCATTTATCCTAACACTAGGAAATAAATTTGATCACAAAAACTCATAAAACATCTATTTGACTGTAAATAAATTTTTATTTAGATATAAACACAAAAACTAATGAAAATAACTGAAAAACTCTAATTTTTTTTATTTTGGCTTGAACTTTCCAGAATATTAAAAAATAGAACATCAAGATAAATATATGAAAAGTTGAGAGATTTCAGTGTCTTATTGTATTAACTACCCAAAGATTTGAACGGTAGTATTTATAGGATTTTGCGTACTGATTTTATTAGAATTGAAAATGTAGATCATTTTCCTTTTGTTTAAGTTTTCATAAATAGTAAAAAAAGCTAATATGTTCTTTTGTAAGAAATTGTTCTAATATTACAATAAAATATATTTCATGTAAAACAATTTTTAAAGATGTATTTTTCAGTGCTTTATATTTCAAAAATTTATTAAATGATTATTCTAATATCAAATAAAAGTTATTTAATGGTTTATATTTCATAAAATTTACTCTGATGCTAAATTTCGATACATCATTTTATGAATCAACAGTTCGTCTACTGAAAGTTGCCGCACAGGAAGGAAAACCGAAATGTGTGGTTTGCTCTGATGTTGCCATTGGAATTCGTTATGGTGCTCTCACATGCTATGGTTGCCAGGTATCCATCAATGTTTCATCAACATTATATATTTAACTAGCAGTGCCTGACGCGGCTTCGCTAGCTTGAAATTAGAGAATTTGAACCGTGCAAATAGTAGAGTACTGCACAGGCCGATTTTTTACGGCCCGGCCCGTCGACAACTTGGCCCGGCCCATTTCATAAGCCAAAATTCTAGGCCCAGCCCGGCCCAATATGGGCCCGGCCCGTTTTTACAGGCATAAAATTTCTATACACTTGGCAAAAAATCTCAGCACGCCCTACCTTGATTTCAAGTTTGGCCTGACCAGTCTGAAGACCCTGAAATCATGGCCTGGCCCGGCTGTGTAGTACTCGAATCCATAAAGCCCTACACGAGTTTATTTAGACCCGGTCCGGCTTCTTTTATAGGCAGAGTATTCCAGACCTGACTTGTTATTTAGGCCCGAACTTTAGTTCAGTAAATAATTTTAGTTCTTATTTTTATTTTATTCTTAAATTTAATTTATTATTATTATTTTATTTTAGTTCATCAAGTAATTTTAGTTTTTATCATTATTCAGCTCTACAAAAATAAATTTAGTTTTTATTTTATTACAGTTCTTGAAATAATTTTCGTTTTTATTTGTATTTTATTCAGATAAAATTTTTTTGTTTTTATTTGATTTTTGTTTAATTTTAGTTCATGCTCTAAATATTTTTCTTACTATATCCAATTTCATGCAGTGTATATATGGAAAAATAGTAATTGTGTAACACAGGAAGATTCTTTATTTTGAGAATCCATTGCCTTACATTCAAACGTTATAACTATTACCGAGGCAGTAAGCACCGGTAGCCGGGGCAATAAACAGTAAAAGTGCTGTTGTCCAGGCGGTTTTGCCAAACCAATTGATCTTTCGATTAATTAATAAAGATGTACATATTTTCTAAAGGGTTAGGGTTTAATTTTAGGTAGACATACGGCGTGACTGCCGATACAGTAGCAATTTTACCTATTGCAACCACGGCGAACCACCGGGGCAATAGCAGCGACCCATTTAGATTTGTTGGTGCTGGAATCATAAACAAAAAACTCCTGCACGGAACTTTCTTTTTTCGCCAAGCAAGCATTTTTGCAAGAGAACTCATAATTATTTTCAATGATATGGGGCCTGATATGGGAAAACGTCCAACCCTAGCATAGCGTGGAATAGGGACGTTTCAAAAATAAATGATGATGATGAATGATTACAGCGTTTATGATAACAAGAAAGATATGGGTGTGCATTTCAAAAGTTACACAACCATAGAATATTGGTTATCTATGCCAATATCTGTGTACACAACTTTCAATAATTTTCGTTATTAAGCAGCTTCGTCCACTTCTGGATGATCCTTCGCTGTAACTTCTAGTCTCTTCTCTTGTCCTGTCTCGAATTGACTACTGCAATTCTCTATACTATGGTCTTCCTGACACTACCCTCTATCCTCTCTCTAAAGCCTTCAACTCGGCTGCTCGCTTAGTGTCTCGCACCTCCTACTCCTCTCACATCTATCCATCTCTTGTTCTTCTCCATTGGCTTCTTCTCAGATTTAGGGTGATTTTTAAAATCTGTTTAATAATGTATAAAATAAAAAATTGTCTTTCTCCTCTCTACTTAACTAATTTAATACATATCCCTCCTAAGTCTGGTCTTCGTTCTTCTTCTCGTAATCACTCTCGCATCTTCACTATTAAGCATTCCTTTGCTAAACGCTCTTTCTCCTACTCTGGTCCCTATCTCTGGAACTCTCTTCCTTCTTCTCTTACTAACTCTACTTCTCTCACAGTTTTCCGTCGTGGACTTAAAACATATCTGTTTAATAAGTTCACGACCGAGCGCTATTGAACACTGCGGAAATAGCGCTATAGAAATATTTTTTGATTGATTGATTGATTGAAAAATTAATTTTTAATTTTTATTCAGTTTGCATTATTTACATTTTATTTTTATTTTATTATCATTCAAAAATTATTTTCGTTATTATTATTTTTCCGTTTGTGCCACTTAAATGTAGTTTTTATTCTATTTACGTTTTTCAAATAATTATAGTTCTTTTTTCGTTATTATTAACGAATAAAATAAAAATTTTTGTTTTTATTCAGTTTTCTTTAACAAAAATATCACTGAATAAAAGTAATATAATTTCCAAATTTCACATTCCTAGGATGAGGCGTTTTAGCTCGGCATTAGTTAACCGTCAGTCAGGACATGTTCTTTTATATATATACTAGCGAGGGCACCCGGCGTTGCCCGGGATTTGAGGTTTTTCTAATGTTTGTCTCTCTTGCTCCTGTTTCCTTCTCCGCTTTCCCGTTCCCGGTGGCTTTTCCGCGTGTATATATATATATATAGTTCCCGCTCCGCTCATTTTTTGTCGGATTTCAAATTTTTTTCCTCTATATTTGATTCCCCTCGACTCTCAAGGTTGTGTGAAAATTTCATTACGATCGGATGAATGGTGTAGCAATGCATAAATATAGATTTTTAAAAATGTTTATTAAAATTATTTAATATTGTAAATTTTAATTTTTTCTCATATATTTAAAAAAAGCTAATAAATTCTGTTTCACATTTGTATGTCATTAATTTAAGTGGTTATGAAAACAGAAATTGATGGCATAGATATATTTGATAACTCTGATATAAATTATCTTGATTGTAGAACTTCTTCAAAAGAGTAGTGAACAAAAGCCACACTTATGTTTGCAAGAGTAACAAAGTTTGCATCATCAATCCCTATACGAGGGATTCTTGTAAATACTGCAGGTACCAGAAATGTCTTGCACATAACATGTCCAGAAATGGTATAGAATTTTTTTTAATGTGAAGTTTTATTAACTTTAATTGTATTTATTTATTTTTTTTGATGTGGAGTTTAATTATAAAACATTGAATGTTTGTAATTCTAAAGTTTATGACCTTTTTGGGTAGAGTTTTGAATTGAAACTTGCTTAACTTTTCTAAGTAAGCTCAGTGGTTGAAGTAGTTATGCTATCATCCTGCTTTTGTGGGTTCAAATCTCAGTCGATGCAAGGCGTGATTCTGTTGAGCAGGGAATTCACCCACACTGCTCAGGAAAACTCAGCCTTTTTTACCTTCATTGGTCAATAAATGAATACCAGCTTCACATCTGGGGTTAGCACTTCCCGATTTAGGATAAACTTGCGGTTGGCAGGTAACACTATGTGATCCCATATGCAGGAGCCGTTCCCGGTGCTGCTGTGGTGTATTTCACAAAGTGGCGACTTAATGGTACGACCCTTACCTTTAAACCGTAAGGAATAAGGCTGCCAAATTTCAGCCTTCTATCTACAAGGGAAGTTGGAGAATTAATGATGAGTCAGTGCCTTTTATTAGTATCAATTATTCTAATTTCATATAAAAGTTATTTGATGGTTTATATTTCATAAATTATCTGTGAAGCTAATTTTGATGCATCATTTTATGAATCGGCAGTTTGTCCGGTGAGAGTTGCTGCACAGGAAGGACTAAAGAAATGCGTTGTTTGCTCTGATGAAGCCATTGGAATTCGTTATGGTGCGCTCATATGTCATGGTTGCCAGGTATCTATCACTGTTTCATCTATATTATGTATTTAATTTTTCAAAATTTATTTATTTAAATTATTTATTATTGTAATTTTAAAATTCTTTTCTCATATATTTCTTGAAGAAAGCTAATAAATCCGGTTTCAAAATTCCCTATCTGGAATTAATTATTTTCGTTTTTAGCATTTCTTCAAAACTGATATAAACAAAAGCCACACTTTTGTTTGCAATAATAACAAAACTTGCACCATAAATCTCGAGACGAGGAATGATTGTAGATACTGCAGATACCAGAAATGTCTCGCAAATAACATGTCTAAAAAAGGTATAGAATTTCTTAAATGTGAAGTTCTATTAACTTGCATAGAATCTCTTGATGTGGAGTTTAATTATGTTTTAGATGTATTCTACCCAGTTGGCTTTTTTGTATCCGATAGCTAACATTGTCGAAGCTTGTATGATTGTACATTTTGGCCCCACTAGTGTTATTTATCTTTCAACTTTAATTTCTATTAATGGAAATTGCTGTATTTGCTTTTTTTCTATTTTTTGAGGGCATTTAAGTTTTGATTTTAATTGTTTTTCAGTTTTTTAATCATTTTTAGTTTCATTATATATTTAATTTCAATTTCTGTTTTTCCTGCATATTTTATTATGAAAACAAACAAAGCTACTTTGTCCCAGCCTGATTAGCTAACTTTCGTAAGCTGGCGTAGCCCATGCAGATCTTTATTAGAGTCCCATAAGTGGCCATAAATAACGCAAGCAATAAAAATTTTGTAGCATCACAACTTTGATGGTTTAGCTAATAGCTGCTTGCTAGGCTACACTTAGTCGCTTTTTGGTCATTGACAAAATAACATTTAAGTTTATCTTATTTCAGGAAAACCTACCAACTACATATATAATGAACAGGCAAGTGAAGATGAAGATAAAAGTTATTTTCACAGCTCAACTACCATCAATAGTGGGACTTCGTCTCCTTCATCTAACATCACAAGAGATCTGAGCCAGTCTCTTGCTAGTCATCTGAAAGCACAAGATGGCTATTGTGACACAGAAATTAAAATTGAGCAAGAAAATGATTCAAGAAAATCTGAAATATCTGCACAAGATGCCATCAAAAAACCAAGGACTGATAGCAAAGATGAAAATAAAAGTAATTTTGACACCTCTTTCACCATCCATGGTGGAACTCCATCTTTTTCATCAAAACTCACAGTTTCATGGACAGGACATCTGAGCCAAACACAAAATGACCATTCTGACACAGAGATAAAAATAGAGCAAGAAAATGATGATGAAGATGATTCAAGAAAATCAGGGAATATACTAATACACGGACAAAGGGAAGCTAGTGCTCTCAACCCTGAACTTGAAGGGCTTATTATTGGAGTTGGATCTGTTAGAGATAAATCACAAAGTTATAATGACACTATAGAACCATTCGAGTCTGAAAAATGCTCTGAATTTGATGATGTACACTCATCTTACGAGACCAAAAATGCAAATCAAGGAGGCATCACTGATGGTGAAACTATTGTGAATTACAGCGACCTTGTGGCCAAAACAAGGTCAAACAATGACTTTTATAAGAATCTTATCAGAGGAGCAGACAACGGATCTCCATCAGACAGAAACTCCAGTCTGCTGTCTAATGGCTTTTCCACTCCAAACTCTAAAATTCTTCCAAACATTCAACCTAGTTCTGTTACAGTAAGGATTCGCGAAAAAGGTTTGAATGACCTCAAACAATCATCGATAGCAAAAGAATCTTTTAAACCATCATCCCTATTTGTAAATGGTAGAATTGGTGAAGATTGTGGAAAAGATGCATGTGACAGAAAGCCAAATCAATTAAAGAGGAAGAAGGGGATGTCTGACTTAGTTGTGAAGAGTCAATTTTCAAGTTCAGAATTTAAGACGTCAACACAGAAACAAAGTAGTCCCTTTCTCAACTCCAGTGAGGTAGAAATTTGAATTATAATATTTGACGGTTTTCTTTCTGTTTTAATTTGGTTTTCATAAATTTTTAGCTAGATATGTTCATTTAAGCCTGCTCTAAATTAACAAACCAAACCCAATACAACAACAAAAACAATAAAATCAGATTAAATAAGTAAATGTGACCTAGTCACGCACAAACTCAACAGGACTGGATTAGTGAAATTGTTCGCATTTAGTCTTTCCGGCAACCTAAATTAAATAATTAACAAACGTTTTATTCCAGCTAATAGCACTTATTACCAATTTAAAATCATGTATGTGGCTGTACTGTACAGCTTATTGACAAGTTTGCTGAAACTCAGTTTGATGTATTTAACAGGGAAATACATGCAACTGGGTCAAATTCCAAGTGTTTGGGGTCGCAATCCTATGTCAAAGGGCCACCCGTATAGTGTGTAAGCAATAAACTACCGATTTCCGCACACCTCTCCCTGTGGCACCTCATACATTTTCAGACCCCCAACGTACATATGCACGGCACCTCCAACCCCCCTTTCCCGGAGTATAAAAATGCTTAAAACAACCATAGAATTGCTATTTTCCTGGCTGGGGGCACAGCCAAAAAGTCCAGTGCCTAAAACTTTCATATCTTTTTTATAAAAGGTAGACAATTTTGTTCTTAAAAATTGTAGGTGACTGAGGAATGGGTAGACCACTACCTAGTTTTTTTAATTCTAAAAGAAGAGGGTGTTTTCATCGTCTATAAAATTATATGACAGAACAGACTCTTCTTTAATTACCTACCAGACTAAATATAAAATTAACACCAAATGTTGATTTTAAAAATATTATACACGCACAAAATTTGTTTCTACTATATGGCAATCTGAAGTGTTGGAAATTATGATATTAATAGTAAAAAGTGACAGAACTTAAAGCTTCACCTATTAGAAAATTGCAAATTTCTAACATACATATGTACTGTACATCCAGATTATATATTTCAATTTATGATTTATCAATTAAATTTTGCGCACGCACATATTTGTTGGAATACTTCAGTCTCTCTCCATGATGTCAGATTTGATCGGATCGCGTCGACTCAAGTTTGTCGATTTGGAGCAGGCTATAGCTTCCTTTGTTCTTGGCAAAGGGCTTGTCTTCTGAGATTACAATAGAGTTAATATGAAGGTAGTTAGGATCTGGGGCATTGGGTCTTGAAACGTTAAATGCAGGCAAATATGATTTTGTAATAATAAGATTTCATTTTTTTCAGCTTTTACAAGAATATTCAAAGCAACGACAGGAGATAGAATATCTGAAGGCCATACTGAAGCAAAAAAATCAAGAATTAAAAATATTGAGTGAACTCGAAAAACATAAGATTAGAAAATGTTTTGTTAATTTAGAGCGAATTCATTAATGAGATTAGCTATTTTCTTCGTTTGTGATATGAAATTTTGTTGTAAAAACATTATTTCTTTAATGCACTTTTTTCATTTTAAAAAATGTTTTAAAATATTAATTAGCATATACAACTTCCATGAGTAGGAAAAGAACAATATGCAAATAACAGGAAACATCTAACAATATTCATCCAACTCAAACTAGCTAAAATTTATATAATCATGCCAATTAAGAGCCACTTCAAAAAATTTCTTGAAACCATCCAAAGGAACAACAGGATGTTTTTCTTTTTTATTCAGCTTCTACGAGATTATTTAAAGCAACAGCAGGAAATAACATATTTAAAGGCCCTCCATACAAAAAAATCAAGAAATTGAAAATTTAATTATTTTCTTTATTGTGTTTTTATTTTATTTCTATATTATTATTATATTTAATTTTTGTATATTTATTTATCTGTTTAATTTGTATGCATAACATTTGATTCTTCTTCTTGTGTAAATAACAACGGTCGGTCTGTTATATTCAATTAAAGTTAAAGTCTAATATAATGATATATAAATATCTATGTATATATCAGCCAAGCAGGGCATTTTGGTTGATGGGCGATTTGGGGCGACTGTTTGCGTTTTGGAATGTGTTGTTTTGGCGCCGTTATGATTTTTACATTTAAAGATATATTAAAAAACGCTTTTTTCATTGAATTACTAAATATAACAAGACCAGGACAGCCATCTAAATATGCTGTGTATGGGGCCAGGCTGTTCGTTCATTATACATTTTTTTATAATTAACGTCCCAAGCGTTTGAAAAGAATTTTATAATAAAAAACCATTACAAATTATCTTATAATTTTTTTTTCACGTGTTGTTTTTATAATTTCCAAGGTATTTGTATAATTTTTGCTTCAACAATTAAAAAGATATTTAGAGATGAAATAGGTTCCCACCTAGCAAAATGTTGAAGGACATTTATTGGTTTATTATTGGCGCTGTTCTTTTTCTTTCAAAAAAGGCGCTCTATAAATTATCAAACATTTACATTTTACATTGGTAAACTGTAGAGCCGATGAACGCGGTGAGAGTACCTAATCAATTGCATGTTAAACGGCAACCGTCAAGGTAAAAACTGTAGGCGGTTAACGGCAGACTTTTAGGTCGGTCAAAGGCCTTCGTATACGACCAGCTAACTGGACCACTAGTGACATATACGGAACTCTTTAAAGGTAATAACTGTCTGGCGCTTTTAGCCTTTAATAGGTAATACCTATTCAAATTTCGACGTTGCCTCGAATAAATTACTTTGTTTTACATTTATTTTGGAGTTTTTGTTTGATAAAATTTTATTTATTTAAAAAAACTTAATTTAATAATTTCTTTTTTTTCCGTATTGCAAACCCATAGATATAAAAAAATATCTATGTGCAAACCGTTAAGAGTTAATGGGCAGTTAGTTTTAAAATTTAAAATTAAGTTTCTTTATAGTTTTTTTCTTAAATAAAATTGTAATATAAACTAATTTTATTTTTTTTATTCATTCATTCATAACTTCAACGTACCTCACCACTCACAACTGCGATGTAAATAGTGCTTCGAAGGGTACTACTTTCTGTTTTTTAAAGTCTCTAAAATTCGAGAAATGTTTTTTTCACTTCAATCCGGTATGACATTTGTTTTATGTTAATGCAACGAAATATGACTATTTTATTGAAAAAATCGGCCCCATCCACTACTAATGTGAAAGATAACCAAACACAAAATCGATATAACGTATTCAAATTCAATGTTATAAAAATACAAAATGAAAGTGAAGTTTGAAGAAAACCAAAACCAACGTATGTAAACATAAAAAGTAAAATGGGTCGACAATTAAAGCTGCAGAATTAAAGAAAAATGTGAAGTGGTGAAAGCATTTATACTATCATCCTGCCGTCGTGGGTTCAAATCTCAGTCACGGCAAAGCGTAATTTCGTTGAGCAAGGAATTCACTGACACTGCTCAGGCCAACTCAGCCTTTAATCGTTTAATCGCTTGCCTCAACTCTTTTTTCTGGTCTGCAATAATCTTGTCTTTGTCAGCAATCAAATCAATTAATCTTAATTCAGATTTATGATGGTGATGGATGAGCTGTGACCTACTGATTTTTAAATTTCTAATCTCATCAAACAAATTAAAACTCTTCTCTGATTTGGCTTCTTCCTGCTGGTTGTACTTGGCTCTCCAACTGTCTGATGATGTTTTCCTTCTGGTTGCCAGCTGATTCAGTGATCTGTTTTTCTTCTTTAACCCTGACTCAGAATTCTTTAATTTTTCCTTCAGTTCTCTGTTAACCTGTGCTAAATACTTCAACGAATTTCTTTTTTTTTGGCAACCTTGACAATCACGCCAACATTGCGAATTATTATTTTTAAAGGCTACCTTCGGCTCACAACTTACTATCGGTACTATCCCACATGAACCTGCTACTTCGGCCAGAACCTCCAGTGAGGTTGCGGCTTGGACGGGAACATCTAGGGAACTTGTGATGACTGGGGGATCTGCTTCAAGAACAGGTGCAACCATAACCTCAAGGGGTTCACGACTTGAAGGAGTAAACCTGAATGAAGAATTTAAAAAGGATACCAATTTATCCCACTCTGTTCCGAGATGATGCTTACACTTAATGACAAACAAATGCAAATCTCTAATAGCATTTTGAACTTGCTGGGGGTTTTGTGGAAACTCCACTCCAGACTTATTTAGTTCTCTCAAAACTGCTATAAGACTGGGTTTTCTACACCCATAAAGCTTAACAATGGTAAAATAAACAAATCCATTCAGTAGGGGTACTGAAAGAACCGGATAAGTCTTTTGAACGAAGACCATCAGAGCTGAACTTGTTCTCTCCATCTCGTAGGTTGGTAGTAGTAATAGTGATTTATGAATCTGTTGAAAAATCGAATACAAAAAAACTGTTATTTTCTTAAATATTTCACTAAATTTAAACCTAATTAGTACGTCTCTTAATTAACATATTGTAATGATTTTTGGATATGTTATAGTTTAATGTTGATAGACTATATATACCAAATCTTGAAACTGAATTTCGCATAATAAAAAAGTTATGAACAATTAAACCTGACTAATCGGCGTCGATCAAACGCGGACGCCGATTTTTTTTTTATCATCTCACATTAAACACCAATATCTCGTCTCGGAAGTAACATATTGTAATGAAATTTGAATATGTTATAGTTTAATGTTTATAAAATCTATATTCCAAAGATAAAATCCGAATTTCACGTTTAAAAAAAAATTATCTCTTTGTCGCCGGCCACTCATCAAACCGGGGTCTTACAATAAGAACAATTTCAGAATATTCGCGTGTTTCAATTTTTACGAAAATTTGACAACTTAAAGTATAATGTATACTAATTTTAAATAAAAAAATCCTTAATTAAGGATTTCTTTATTATAAAGTTATATGCCTATAAAGCTTTACTTAAATACACGCGCACAAAGAAACAACGCCGCTTACTCACGCGGACCTGCAAAAATTTCCCGCATTACCTACTCATGTTAAACATCGAAAACTCGTCTCGGAAGTAACATAATGTAATGAAATTTGAATATGTTATAGTTTAATGTTGAAACAATATTATAAACCGATTAAAAATATTAAATAGCGCCTAATAAATAACTTATAAGAACAACATAATGACACCAACCTCAAAAAGCAAAATCTGTGGAAGCGCATCATAGAAGACGGTATTTATAGGTATCGCTGGAAAGCCTAGAATCTTCCAAAAACTCTGGTCCACTTAATTATGGCTTAATTCCTATTGGTCCGAAGTTATAAACAAAAGAATCTACACTACTTCCCGCGTATCTACAAAACCGCGCTCAAGCTGTACCGCAGCATCTTCACAAGAGCACAACAGCACGCATTGAAAGTCGTGCGACTGATTAGTTTAATCCTTCATTGGTCGATAAATGAGTACCAGTTTCACGACTTGGGTGTAATAGGGTTCGGCACATTCCGATTTCGGAGACACGTGCGGGTGGCAGGTAACACTGTGTGATCCCCACTGATCTCTATATATTATAGAGATCAGTGGTGATCCCATATGCACGAGCAGTTTCCGGCGCAGTGGTATTATCAATACAAAGTAGCGCCCTAATGTTCAATACATTTACATTTACATTTACAAGTGTCAAAAACACAATATTTCATTGTTATGCAATAAGAACTAAAGCAGCAGAATTGGATAAAAATGAAAGTTGCTGCATTCTACTTGTTTTAATTTTGTTTAGCAGATGAACGCGGCATTTCGTTTACTAAGTTGTGTTTCAAATTTTGTTTAATAAACTTTTTTTATACCGTAATTAGAGAGTTCGGGAGTTCTGTTTTTTGGACATGGGCATCCATCAAGGAATGGTGGCGGTGACGAAACAAATAAATTGAAGGAACCTGTGGTCATGGTTTCTAACGAGGGACGCTGAGTTGGAGACGTGACATTAACAAAATCAGTTTATAACTTTTAAAATTTTAGATTTCAGCTAACAGTGGTCTAGTGGCGGATCGAGGTCATCTAGTATAGGGGGGGGGGCGATTTTTAGGTTTAAGCGGCAAAAAATGTTTTTCATTACAAATACATCTTATTAACAAGTAAAGGAAATATGAGCTTTTCAACACAAACTTTGATTTCAAATACACTCAATTTAGAAACACGAAAGATGTTCAAATTGAGTTTTCTTTTTTTTAATTGAATCATGTAAAAATTTTTGTGTGTTTTCTTATAAGCATTAATAAAGGGCTTCCAAAAAGTTCTTTAATTGTTAAAAAAAGTTTCTAATATTGTGGGAGCCATCGTCCCCCTAAGGATCCGCCACTTCTAATATGAGGGTATTTACTATTTGTGCCTTATGTTAAAGCATGGAGTATAAAGAAGGAGAGCACTCTTCCTATATAAAAACATAGATTTCGTGAAACAGTCGGTGAAGCATAGATATATGCGGTGAAGATAGTCGCTTGGCGGCGCTATAAACAGTAGTGGCCCCAAGCTTTTTTTGTTTTGATTGCATTTCAGCTGTGAAGTGAACAGTTCGTCGACGATCGTGAGCTTTTTAGTGGATTAACTGTCAACACATTAGGTAATTATTGCTTCTGTTGATGTGATAACATATTTGTCATCCGTTTTAGTTATTTTTCTAATTATTTTGGTTATTTAAAGCCGTAAGCATGGTCAAATGCTGGGTAGTTGGATGTACTAGTGGATATGCCAACAACAAGGAAAAACGATCGATGTTTCTTCCTCAAAAAAATCCAGATTGTTTTCAGAAATGGAAACGCGCCATACCCGGTCGGAAAGAGTATGAATTAACTGAAAAGAATCATATCTGTAGTATTCACTTCAGAGAAGAGGAAATCATTACACACTTTGAGACTATCATCAATGGGGAAGTTGTGAAAACTCCCAGAGAGAGATTTGTGCTAAAACCAGATGCTGTGCCTTCTATTTTCCCAGGTATTCCATCAATTTGACACTTTTTTTTTACCTTGAACTTATTTGTTATTTTCAGGATGTCCAGCATATTTCACCAATTCTTTTATACTCCATGCTTAAAAGTAAAAATACATGGATTTTTTTCCATGTATTAAGCCTTATGTTAAAATAAAAAGACGTGGAATTTTTCATTTCATTTGATTAAGATCTTGAGCCTCTGCAGTGACCAAAAAATTGAAAAAGTTTATTTACTTTTTTTTCATGATGCAGAGTTCTAATAGAAAGGGATTTGTGCCTTATGTTAAAGTAAAAATACGTGGAATTTTTTTATTTAATTTGATTAAGATCTTCAGCCTCTCAGTGACCCCAAAAATTTAAAAAATTTAATTTTAATTTTTTTTATCACCAAATTTTTTTTTCATGATTGAGAGTTCAAAGAATGGGCAAGTTTTGTCATATGGCAATACTGACAATGGATAAGATTAACTGTTCAAAACATCTGTAAACCTTTTCTAGTTTTTTGTCATTTAAATAGAACAAATATTGACTGTAATTCTGTAAAATATAGTTTGAAAAGTAGCTAGCTTATTTCGTCTTAGATCTGGAATTTCTCAGCTGAGCCCAGATATGCTGATAGTTTAGTTGTTTTTTCATAAATTGTTTTATTATTTGTTCAAAACATTTGCAGTTATTGCTCAGACTTTATTTTCTGTTTAAATACAGCTTTTACGGTATATTAAGAAAATTTTCAAAAAAATTAGTTTGTGTTTTTCGATTTTCACTTATAATTTAATTAAGCTGTGCAATTGAGAAATCTTACAATATTTCTAGTATTATTGCTTATCATCCATATAAATTTTGTCTGTTCTGCTCAAAAAAGATTTTTTTTTGTTCAAAAAGTTACTCTCGTGTTTGTTTACGTTACATTTAGCTGGTCCGACGCATATATATATATATATATATATATAATCCGACGTTATGATACCGAAGATAGCAGCGCTGCTAGAGCTAGCTGCTAGATTAGGAAGTCGCATAAAATAGACGCGCCCTAGATTGCACCTATATAAAGGATGGAGCAACAACAAATTCAACAACCTCAGCAACAACAGCAGAATGTCAAAAACAAGAGAAGCCAAAGTGTGAGGTTTTTGCCAGGTATGAAAATCGCATTTATGTCGTCACACACTATACAAATGGACAGTCTCCGTTGAAGACTGGACAGTCTGATATAATTAAAAACTTTATTCAAGAGCAAATAGAGCAAAAATTAAGTTGGGACTTTCACAATTTTTTTCTGATACTGTTGATGAAGTACTTCAAATGTGTTAATGTGCAGTATTCTTAGATCAACAACACAAAACCCCATTGGAAAACAAAAACTAGTGTCCAAGATATGTAGGCCACATATATTTTTATATGATTTTGCATATGTGATGTTATTAGAATTGAAATAAATTGTTTTCCTTTTGTTAAGTTCTAATCTATATATATATATAGAAATGAATTTGTCTGTTTATTTGTCCTTTATGCATTACTACACCATTCATCCAATCATAATGACATTTTCAAACAACCTTGAACGAAAAGTCAATAGAGGAAGGTTTCTGTGAAGAAAATTGAGATCAGTCGCAAAGTGAGCTGTAGTGGCAGAGCGAGCAGGAACAGGAGAGCTAGCGGCAATGGGAGAGCGAGCAAGAATGGGAGAGTGAGCGGGAATGGGAGACTAAGCGGAAACGGTAAAACCTCTAAAACCCCTGGGCAATATTACAATAAAATATATTTATTGGTTTATAGTTCATGTAAAACAATTTTGAACTATGTTATTTTGTAATTCATAAATTTGTTAGTTAATTATATTTTATAAATTTATTAGATAGTTATTCTAGTATCAAATAAAAATTATTTAATGGTTTATATTTCATAAAATCATCTGTTATGCTAAATTTTGAAATATCGTTTAATGAATCAACAGTTCGTCCTCTGAGAGTCGCCGCACAGGAAGGACAACAGAAATGCGTGGTTTGCTCTGATGTTGCCATTGGAATTCATTACGGTGCTCTCACGTGTCATGGTTGTCAGGTATCTATCAACTTTTTATCAGCTAGATTAATTTAATTTTCAAGTTATATTTATTTAAATAACTTGCGGGGTACCCGTCATTGCCCGGGGTTTTTAGAGGTTTTTCTATCGTTTTTCTCTTGCTCCCGTTTCCTTACCCGCTTGCTCTCACGCTCCCGGTTGCTTTCCTGTTCCCGCGTGTCTCCCGTTTTCAGTAGCTTTCCCGCTCCCGATCGCTTTCCCACTCTTGGTAGCTTTACTGCTCCTGATCGCTTTCCCACTCTTGGTAGCTTTCCCGCTCCCAATCGCTTTCCTGTTCCCGGTCGCCTTCCCGCTCTCTATCGCTTTCCCGGTCACTTTCTCCTTCCCGTCCGCTCTTTCATTCTCAGTCGATTTTTCGTTCCCGCTTCCTTTCCCATTCATTCTCCAGTTCCTGTTTTCGATGGCTCTCCCGCTCCGCTCATTTTGTGACCGATTTCAATTTTTTTCACAGTAGTTGTCTCCCATTGAATTTCATTACGATCGGATGAATGGTGTAGCACTGCATAAAGGACATCAGACAGTCATTTTTATATATATATATAGATTAATATAAGTTTTATTTTTGTTTCTCAAATGTTTCTTGAAAGCTAATAAATCCTGTTTTAAAAATGTATGGCATTAAATTAAATGGGTATGAAAACAGAAACTGATGACCTAGAAATCTTCACAATATTTTTGATGTCTCTGATATAAATTATCATCATTGTAGAACTTCCCTGTCTGGAATTAATTATATTCATTACAGAGCTTCTTCAGAATCGGAATGATGGAAAGCCACAATTATGTTTGCAAGAATAACAAAACTTGCTCCATAAATCTCAATACGAAGAATGCATGTAGATACTGCAGGTACCAGAAATGCCTCGCACATAACATGTCCAGAAAAGGTATAGAAGTTTATTTTAATGTGGAGATTTATTAACTTTTAGAAATAAAAACATTAAATGGTTGAATCCTATTATCATCTGAGATGGGCAACTTATTATCAAACTAGCATCAAAGCCTATCGGACGACAGGCCGAAAAAAGAAAAAAAATGTTTAAATCTAAAAAATAATTTTATTGTCAACCACAAAATAAAGATCTGTTGGAACTAAATCTATTTTAGGAATAAACAAAATTTCCCGTTCCAGGTCGCTTTCCCGCTCCCGGTCACTTTCCCTCTCTCGGTCGCTTTTCCGCTCCCGGTTGCTTTCCCGCTCCCGGTAGCGTTCCCGGTCGCTTTCCCGCTCGATCTTTCGCTCTCAGTTGGCTTTCCGTTATATATATATATATATATATATATATATATATATATATATATATATATAGTTCCTGCTTGCTCACTCGCTCCTCTCCGCTCATTTTGTGACGGATTTCAAATTTTTTTTCTCTATATTTGATTCCCCTTGACTCTCAAGGTTGTGTGAAAATTTCATTACGATCGGATGAATGGTGTAGCAATATATACATACAAACATTCATTTTTATATATATATATAGATTTCTTCTTGGTAGTTTACTTAAAACATTTTGAAAAAAACTGAATCAAACTGTAATTAAACTGAAACTTAATCGTACTGTACGACAGAATTATAGCATTAATTTGGCTTTTTTTCTAGAGAATCTGGCTTCAAGTTTCAATAATTTTAAGCCAATGCAGACAGTTAACACAGTTAAATTAATACGTGGAACAGTCGATGTAGTTGCAGCAGAAGTTGAAAACCTTGGAGGCAATGGCGTCGCCACATGGGAGCACTTGGAGCACGTGCTCCCCCTGAAAAATTAAATTGTCGTAATTTCGAAGCTGATTAATTGCTTCTGCGGTCCTGCGGAGTCCGCAGTGCGGACAACGCGGTAAATATATAAAGGATAGCGTCTTTTTATAGTACTTACGTAGTTACGTTGTTTTCAAGTAAATACTACAGAAAACATTGCGACAGCAAATTTCCCAAATATCTTGAATTTATTTATACCGTTCCGTAATGCCGTGCGTAATGCTGACTCACACTGGCCAGCCCATAGACTTAGGATATATATACCTAGACTGGCAAGTCCCTATATAACTCTATAGTTGGGACCGTGTCCAGCGCGGCAAAGTCACCCCTCTTACGTGATCACTGTAAATAAGCAAATATAAACAAACTTGCCGGCAAGTTATCGACGTTATAACTATTACCCTGGCAGTAGGCGCTGGTGGTCATGTGGTAAAGCGTTCGCCTGTTGGCCTGTCAATGAAACTTTGAGCAAGATTGCCGATGAATCATCTGACCGTAAAGTCATCGGCAAAGCTGCCGGCCTACTCAGTTGCACATCTCAGTTTGAATTTGTACTCGCCGTTGAATTCTTTGCGCGTTTGTTGTCGCCACTAGATGTGTTAACGAAAGCGTTACAAGGTCCAGATTCAACGTTGCATTCAGTTGTTATCCTAACTGAAGCTGCCATGAAATCGTTGCAAGAACTCAGAGCTGATCTGGATGCAGTTATCGCAAGTGCGAGAGAACTAGCTGTGGCGAACGACATCTCAACCGAACCAAAAGACCACAGAAGACGCAAAGTATCCCGTCGTATCGATAGCGGTGAACATGAAGTCAGTTTATCCGCACTGGATGAATTGAAGCGACAGGTGTTGGAAATTGTTGACATAAGTTTAAATGAACTGAAATCTCGCTTCATGGATGATGCAAGTGAGTTGTATCTGTTAGTTGGTGCTCTTATGCAGTCAGATGCTGACAAAGATCAATTGCATGCTCATGTGACGAATTTGTATCCAGACCTAATTGATGCGGATGTAGTTGTAGCACAGTATGACTTAGTCCGTAAAACATCAGCATGGCTAACTGCCACCTCTTTGCAGGATCATGCTAACGCTTGTCCGCCATGCATGGAAGAACTTCGACGTTTGTATTCCATTTTGATCGCAGTTCCTGTAACAAGTGCTGGATGCGAACGTGTTTTTAGTAAGCTGGCTTTAATCAAAAATAAACTGCGTTCAACCATGGCGCAAGATCGTCTTCAGTATTTAGTATTGTGCAGTGTAGAACGGGATGTTCTGAAACAGGCATCACTGGACAATATCGTTGACAGATTCGCTCACGCTGAAAATCGACGTATTCGTTTGATTTAATTTTCAATGTTTTGTTTTCATTGACATTGTTCAAGTTAGTACAACAGTGTGTCAGTGTCAGTGAACAGTTCAAAAATCAACAGACTAATAGCAGGCTAGTAACGTTATATCAATATCACCAATCATCATATTCATAGTAATATCAACAATCAATAATCAATCAATATGTGCTGTGTAATTATTTGATTATTAAATAGAAATTCAAATTTGTCTGAAATAAATTCAATATTCATTAATTCAAAACACTGTGAACACTTCAAAACATATATTCTACTGTATCACTGTGTAAATCAATTAATCACAGAAATTCTAAATAATTTTGTAACCGATTACACGGGTATTGTCTAAAATTTTCCCGAAATCTGGTACATTGATTGCTTATTTTTAATTTGCTACATTGCTGCTCCCCCTGGATTAAAAAGCTGGCGACGCCACTGCTTGGAGGTGAAAACTTTGAAGATTTAAAATGAACGAAGGAGTCTATGATTGAAAACTGCAAGGTTGAAAATAGCTTAGGCTAAAAACGAACTGAACTAGAACCTTACCTACGACCGAACCGAACCCGAACTTTAAATCTAACTGAACCGAACCCGTACTTTAAAACTGCTGGGTACGAACCGAACAAACTGTCCTTACCCGAACCGAATAGAAATTTTCATTAGTGCAAATTTTGAAATTTTGAAATTTGCACATCACTACAATTTTTTTGGTGTTGAATGATCTTGGACACCTCCGCGTCAATGGACGATATATTTCGATGTGAACTTTGTTTATGTTGTCTATCGTGTGTAGTTTCAATTGAGTTTACAATAAACCGATAAATTACAAATATCCTTATTTTGACTTTATTGCACGGACATGAGTAAGAGTAAATTAGCTTGTAAATGGACTAAGAAGGATTTGGAGAAATTGATAACAGAAGTAGTGGCTGGCTTAGTAACTGCACCATGAACCAAGAGTAAATGCTGGACATGCTTCTGTTGCATTGAAGTTGGGGATTGATACTTAATACTTAGTTTTGATATCGGCTAAGTTCGTAAAATCGTACCAAACCCGAACTTTATATCGAACCAACCCCGAGCTGTGCATATGGCCGAACCGAACCCGAACTGTGCTTTGACCTGACTAGGTATCTTAATAGAGTTGAAGACAGTTGAAACGTGTATAGCAATAAGCATGTTCATGCCTAAGAATGCCGGCACACTACAGTTTATATTTCATAAATTTATTCGATAATTATTTTAATATCAAATTGTCAACACTTTATTTTAATTTAATTGTCAAGTTATTTAATGGTTTATATTTTATAGAATTATTTGTGATGCTAAATTTTGAAAAATTTATTAATGAATCAACAGCTCATTCGCTGAGAGATGCCGCACAGGAAAGAGAACTGAAATGCGTGATTTGCTCTGATATTGCCATTGGAAATCGTTATGGTGCGCTTGTATGTAAAAGTTGCGAGGTATTCACCAACTTTTTATCATCAAGATTTATTTAGTTTTTCAAAGTTTTATTTATTTAAATAATTTAATGCTAGTTTTCTTTTATCAAATGTTTCTTGAAGAAAGCTTACCTGTTTTAAAATTGTATCGCATTAAATGAAGTGGATTTAAAAACAGAAATTGATGGCATAGAAATTTTTAAAATATTTTTGATGTCTGATCTTAATTGTCTTCATTGTAGAACTTCTCTATCTAGAATTAATTATATTCATTACAGAGCTTCTTCAAATATGGAACAAACAAAAGCCATACTTATGTTTGCAAGAGTAATAAAACTTGCACCATAAATCTCGATGCGAGGAATACATGTAAATACTGCAAGTACCAGAAATGCCTCGCACATAACATGTCCAGAAATGGTATGGAATTTTATTTTAATGTACAGCCTTCTGGATGTTCCTTGTGTGACTTATGTGCTAAGGCGTGGGAGACAGAGGTGGTTTGGACAATTGGTAACTAAAAAATGCATTTGATTGGGTTTTGGCTTGTAGAGGTGTGAATGTTGTTGAAATGAAAGGAAAAGGTAGAAATAAGAAAAACTTGGTGGGAAAGTGATAAACAGAATATGGATGTGCTCGACTTAAAGTTGCAGTCTGCTTGTGACTTGTGGAGTAGCTTAATATGGAGAAAATGTTCAGCCCTAGCTTAATGTGGACAAATAAATGATGCTTTCAAAATAAATGATGTTTTCAAAATAAATGATGTTTTCAAAATAAATGATGTTTTCAAAATAAATGATGTTTTCAAAATAAATGATGTTTTCAAAATAAATGATGTTTTCAAAATAAATGATGTTTTCAAAATAAATGGTGTTTTCAAAATAAATGATGTTTTTAAAATAAATGATGTTTTCAAAATAAATGATGTTTTCAAAATAAATGATGTTTTCAAAATACATGATAATGATGATATTCTAATATAAAATAAAAGTTATTTAAGGGTTTATATTCCATTGAATTAGATACGATTCTAAATTTTGAAACATCATTTAATGAATCAGCAGCTCATTCGCTGAGAGTCGCTGCACAGGAAGGACAAAAATGCGTGGTTTGCTCTGATGTTGCCATTGGAATTCGTTATGGTGCACTCACATGTGAAAGTTGCGGGGTATCCATCAACTTTTAGTTAAAAGATTTATTTAATTTTTCAACATTTAATTTTTTTAAATAATTATTTTAAGTTTTAATTCTTTAATCAAATGTTTCTTGAAAAAATCTAATTAATCCTGTTTCAAACTGTTTGGCATTAAATTAAGTGAGTATGAAAACAGAAACTGATGGCCTAGAAATTTTACAATATTATTGATAACTGTGAAATTAATCATTTACATTGTAGGTGTTCTTCAGAAATACAATAAACAAAAGGTCCACTTATGTTTGCAAGTATAATAAAACTTGCATCATCAATCCCAATACGAGGACAGATTTTAATTACTGCAGGTACTGCCGATTCCAGAAATGTCTTGCACATAACATGTCCAGAAATGGTATAGAATTTTTTTTAAGTGAAGTTTTATTAACTTTAATGGTATAGAATTTTTTATTTGGAGTTCAATTATAGATATTAAAATATTGAATAGTTCTTATAAAAAAAATAAATATGTTTATTTTTTATAAAAAAAATTGTTCTAATATTACAATAAAGTATATTTAATGGCTTATAGTTCATGTAAAACAATTTTGAAACATGTATTTTTATTAGGGCTGTAGCGGTATATTGGCCGGTTTTCGGCAAATACCGGTTCCGCCGGTATGAAGGTGTCCCGTATTGAACAATCGGCATTCTGCACATGCAGCAGCAGGATGGGCGATGCAATTTACCTGTTATGCCCATTGTTTGCTACACTTCAATTACGGACAACAGTTCTTAGCAATAGCATAGCACTAACGGTCTAGAACCGTTTCGCTTTGTTAACTGAACCATGACTAATGGTAGTTTAGTTTAGTTTTATTGTCCGAGCTGGCGACTGGCTAGGGAAGTAGCGACCGACTGCGGACGGTAACACTAACGCATTTTCAAACACTATTTCTGGGCATTTCCATGATTTCGACATTATACCTGTACCTGTAGTACCGGTTTTTGGCCCGGAAATACCAGTACCGACAAAAAAAACCATACCGGCACAGCCCTAATTTTTATATTTAATAAATTTATTAGATAATTATTCTAGTATCAAATAAAAATTATTGAATGGTTTATATTTCATAAAATTAACTGTGATGCTAAATTTGCATACATCATTTTATGAATCATCAGTTCGTCCGCTGAGAGTCGCTGCAAAGGTAGGACAACCGAAATGCGTGGTTTGTTCTAGCATTGCCATTGGAGTTCGTTATGGTGCGCTCACATGTAAAAGTTGCGAGGTATCCATCAATTTTTTGTCAACAAGATTTAATTAAATTTTGAACATTTTATTTATTTAAATAATTTATTTTAAGTTTTAATTCTTTTCTGAAATGTTTTTTGAAGAAAGCTAATAAATCATATTTCTAAATTGTATGTCTTTAAATTAACTGGGTATAAAAACAGAAATTTATAGCATAGAAATCTTCACAATATTTTTGATATCTATGAAGTCAATTATCTTTATTGCAGCGGTTCTTCAGAGCAGGAGTGAACAGAAACCACACTTATGTTTGCATGTATGATAAAACTTGCATCATCAATCCCGATACGAGGCATTTGTGTAGATACTGCAGGTACCAGAAATGTCTCGCAAATCACATGTCCAAAAATGGTATAGAATTCATTATATAGTGATGTTTTATTAACTTCAATTGTATAGTCTTTTTTTGATGTCAAGTTCATTTATGTTTTAGATATAAAAACATTAAATGGTTATAATTCTTCTGTTTGTGACGTGTTTATGCAAGTTTTTTTATAGATGAATTTGAGACCCCTGCTCATGATGTTAATTATTGAAAGTGTAAACAATTAAAATTTGTATGTACCAGAAATTAATAGCATTTATGTCCTGATATGAATAAATTAAACTTAAAACAGTCTCCAAAACATAACATACCAATTACTATTCGTAATCAAGATAACTTTATCGTAATTAAGATAACATTATGCCACGTTACAAAATGATCAAATTATCTATGTCAAAATCCTCTCAGTTCATTTTCATTTTTTACACTCAAAAATTCCAGACCCATCTCGACCAGGCACTTTTGAATTTGGGCCTAAAAACAAGCATCAAAAGCACGATTAGATAACTTTCATAAGCTTGCTTCGCCCGTATAGATCTTTATTAGAGTTCCATAAGTGGCCATATATGACACAAGCAATGAACATTTTTCGTAGCATCAAAACTTTGATGGTATAGCTAATTGCTGCTTACTAAGCAGGCTAGACTTAGTTGCGTTTTGGTCATTCACAAAATTATATTTAAGTTTGTCTTATTTTAGGACAACCTACGAACTTCATTATATACAACCAACTGGCAAGTGAAGAAATGAAAATGGAGCTAGAAAATAATGATGAAAATGATTCAAGAGAGTCTGAAATATCTGCACGAGATGCAATCAAAAGACCAAGGGCTGATAGTGAAGATGGAAATAAAAGTAGTTTTGGGACTCTGTCTTTTTTATCTAACCTCACAGCAGATCTGGGCCAGTCTCTTTATGGTCAGCTGAAAGCACAAGATGGCTATTGTGACACAGAAATTAAAATGGAGCTAGAAAATGATGGTGAAAATGGTTCAAGAAAGTCTGAAATATCTGCACAAAATGCGCTCAAAAGACCAAAGGCTGATAGTGAAGAGGAAAATAAAAGTAATTTTGACAACTCATTTACCATCAGTGGTGGGACTTTGCCATTTTCATCAAACCTCACAGTTTCAGGCACAGGAGATCTGAGCCAGACACAAGATGCAGAGATAAAAATAGAGCAAGAAAGTCAGGGAATATACTAATACACGGACAAAGAAAAGCTAGTGCTCTCAACCTTGAACTTGAAGGGCTTATTATTAGAGTTGGGTCTGTTAGAGAAACATCACGAAGTAATAATGACATCAAAGAGTCATTTGAGCCTAAAAATGGCTCTGAATTCGATGATGTACACTCATCTTATGAAACCAAAAATGCAAATCAAGGAAGCATCACTGGTGGCGAAACCATTGTGAATTATGGCGACCTTGTGGCCAAAACAAGGTCAAAGAATGACTTTAATAATAATTTTATCAGAGGAGCAGACAACGAATCTTCATCAATTTTGAGCAAAATTCCGGTTGACGGAATCACCAGTCTACTGTCTAATAGCTTCTACACTCCAAACTCTAAAATTTTTCCAAACATTCAACCTACTTCTGTTGCAGTAAGTATTACATTGGTAAATGGAAGAACTAGAGAAGATGGTGCAAAAGATGCAAGTGACAGAAAGCCGAATCAATTGGAAAAGAAAAACGGGATGTCTGATGTAGTTGTAAGGAGTCAATTTGTGAGTTCAGAATTTAAGACATCAACACTGAAACAAACTAATACCTTTCACAACTCCAATGAGGTATAAATTTGAATTCCATTATTTCATTATATTATTTGACTGTTTTGTTTCTGTTTTATTTTGGTTTTCGTTAGTTTTCCGATAGATGTGTTTATTTAACTTCATTGTTCTTGGCAAAAAAGGCTTGTCTGCACCGATTTTACTATAATCGATGGTTTTTTTTAGCCTGGAATAAAACTAATATTAAGATAGACATGTAAAATATGTTCCTCGTGATCTGAACATTGCATCTTGAAATGTTAAATGGTTTTAAATTATATTTCATAAGTTTTTTTTTTTATTCAGCTTCTACAAGATTATTCAAAGCAACAGCAGGAGATAAAATATTTGAAGGTCCTCCTGGAAAAAAAAGATCAAGAAATTAAAATGTTGAATGAACTCGAAAAACTTAAGATTAGGAAAGATCAAGAAATTAAAATGTTTAATGAACTCGAAAAACATAAGATTAGAAAATGTTTTGTTAAGTTAGAGCGAATTCATTAAAAAGATTTACTAGTTTTCTTTGTTTAAAAGAGTTTCAGTCATAAAATGAATTTTTTATATATTACAATCATTGAGATTCTTCTAAATTATTTTGTTATTGATTAACTGATAAAATTTTGTTCTTAGTTATTTAATATTTCTTAAACCATTTCAAATAGCAAAAGTTTTTAATGCAGAAAAATCTAATTCAAATTTGAAAAGCGGAATAATTATATTTTAAATTCATATATTTTCAAACATGTCAGCAGACAATTAAATCATTTTAAAAAATAATTTTTTTTTAATTTTTAGAGTGCTCTAAAAAATCAAACGAAATAATATAAAAAGCACTCGACACCAAGTCAGCAAGCAAACAGTCGCACAAATAATAAATGTCTATAGACTGTCTTAGTGATGGACAGCCGAGAGAGGTGAGCTCTCAGGGATATGCAGAAGTTTTTGTAGGTCGATTGTTCTCTGACCCCCAGCGGATGACAGGTCCAGCAGCGTGGAAGGATCGGTCGCCAAACTTTGAGAGACGGGACTTAGGGATGATGATGAGATGAGAGTGGGAAGATCAGATATTGAGAGTAACTCCGAAATTTTTACCCAATGAAGCTTTATTCAGTCAGTGATGGGGATGAGAACATTCGTGTGAAAAAACACCGAGTTTGTGAGCGCCTGCTATATATTTTGGTTAAGTTTTCCATTTTGAATTTTTAATATGTTATAGAAACACATGATAGCTTTAAAATGACACCTTGCTTGTTATAACATTTGGCTAGTTTTTGAGATATAGGCTTTATGCGAATTACATTTTTGGGACATAGAGAATTATTTGTTGAGTTTGTATAGTTCCGTGACACATTTTGGTTGAGTTTTCAGTTTTGAATTTGTAATATGTTTTAGTAGCCAATATTTACTATTTAATGGCATTTTGATTTTATTTAAAAATTAGTTTCTACCAGAGATATTAAGCCCAAGCCGAACGCTACATTACCGGTCATTTTGTTTATATTTGGAAAAATCTAAAATAGGTTTTCTGAGAAAAATTTCTGGGTTTTCATAATAAAAATTAATGAAACGTAGTTATTTTGAGTTGCTTAATAAATATCAATACTCTTTTTATTTTATTTTTTTGAAATTTTTTATAGCGCCTGCTAGCTTGACACATGCATTTTACTGGACATTTCCTGTTACGAGTACCTGCTAACTTGACTCCAGTTAAAATGTGTACTGTTTGATTTGCCAGAGCTATAAAATATTTCAATTTCCAAACTAATTTTTTTTGTTATTCATTTCATTCATACGATCATCGTACCTGACCAGACCACTCACAACTACGATGTAAATAGTGCTTGAAAGGGTACTACTTACCGTTTACAAAGTCTCTCAAATTACGATAAATTTTTTTATTCACTTTGGTATAAAATTTTTTTTTGGTTATTGTAAAAAATTTTTTGTTATTGTAATAAAATAATCAAAATACGACTATTTTTTCGGCAAAAATTCGGAAAGATTACCGCAAGTTCTTGAAGCAGTAATCATTTGTAATATGAATAATAGCTGAAACAAAAAAGAAAATGTTGCCGGATTTTATATTATGAGTCTAACCTAACCGTATATTACTGATTACATTAGGACAGATTATAATGGACAGGTCCACTATGTGTAAAGCAATCATCAGGTATTAACGGTTTATTCAATAATCTGCTTCAACCATATATATATATATATTCTATATATATGGCTTCAACTTGGCTGGCCCCAAGACCTGTTATGATCCGATCCAGCAACCAAGAATATGTTCAGATGTATGAACGGACTTTGAAATCGTATTGATTCTTTATTAAAGCTTTGGCGTGCACAAGCACAAAAATTAAAAAAAACTATCACAATATTCCTCCAATGCAGTCACGGATACAGCAGATTTATTACTAGTACGCTGGAGGACGCCATTTCGATACGCCAAATTGAAACATTAGCCGCGCTTTTCTAGACACGCCATCGTTGATATTATTAAGCCTTTGAATTTTTGAAAAAGGCGCGATACAAGTTTTTTAAATTTATTGATTTTAGATACTCGATAAGATTTATTATTCAATCAATTCAACTGAGTAAAACAACAACAATAAGTACTATTAGAAAAAATAATATTTACCATTTTTTTAGCATTGCTAAAAAAACACCATCGTATTGGATTCGCGGACAGACAAAAGAACAATCAAACAAGCAGACAACAAAGTGACCTAATAAAAATGTTGTAAAAAAGAGCAAGATTATCGCTTTTACGCCAAACTTGCATACTACAAAAACATGCAAAATAGAAGAAAATTAAAAATCTCATCACTGATTTTGCTCTAAATTAACAAAACATTTCATAATCTTAAGTTTTTTGAGTTCTATCAATATTTTATTTTTTTTATCCTTTTGCTTCAAAAAAGGAATTCAAATATTTCATCTCCTGCTGTTGCTTTGAATATTCTTGTAGAAGCTGAATAAAAAAAAACAAATCTTATTTGCAACCTTTAACATTTCAAGACTCAATGCTTCAAATCATGAGAAACATGACATAATGGCTATTTGCTCCATGTCAATTTAATTTCAGGCAAAAAAAGTCTGCAGACAAGCCTTTTAAGCCAAGAACAATAAAGTTAAATTAACACACCTATCTTAAAACTTAAGGAAAACCAAAATAAAACAAAACAGTCAAATCATATAATAAAATAATGGCATTCAAATTTCTACCTCACTGGAGTTAAGAGAGAGGCATTACTTTGTTTCTGTTTTAAATTATTGATTCGGTTTAGAGCTGCTGGCCGGCTAATCATATTCTGAACTTGCAGGCTCACACTTTACAACTATGTCAGATGTCCAGTTCTTATCAAATTGATTCAGCTTTTTTTCACATTCATTTTTAGCACTATCTTCCCAAAATCTTCCATTTACAAATTCGGACAAAGGTTTGACTGATTCTTGTGCTATTGATGGTTGTTTGAGGTAATTCAAATTTTGTTCAGGAAGATTTACTGCAACAGAAGTAGGTTGAACGTTTGCAACAATTTTAGAGTTTGGAGTGGAAAAGCCATTAGACAGCAGACTTGTTTTTTCGTCAACCAGAGATTTGCTCACAAGTGATGGAGATCTGTTGTCTGCTCCTCTAGTTAGATTATTGATGAAGTCATTGTTTGATATTGTTCTATTCGTAATGTTGCTGTAATACCCAATGATTTCATTATCAGTGATGCTTTGTTGAATTGCATTTTTGGTCTCATAAGATGAATGTACATCATCAAATTCAGAGCAATTATTAGGCTCAAGCAGTTCATTAGTGTCATTATAACTTCTTAATTTTTCTCTAACAGACCCAATTCCAATAATAAACCCTTCAAGTTCAGGGTTGAGGGCACGTGCTTCATTTTGTCCATGTATCAGCCCACTCCCTGACTCTTGTGAATCATTTTCATCATCTTCTTCCTCCATTTTAATCTCTCTGTCACAATAGCAATCTTGTGCTTTCTGCTTGCTAGCAAGTGTCTGGCTTGGATCTCCTGCCCTTGAAACTGAGAGGTTAGATGAAAAAGATGGAGTACTACCAATGATGGTAAATGAGCTGTCATAATTACTTTTATCTTCATCTCCACTCTCAACCCTTGGTCTTTTGATGTCATCTTGTACAGATGTTTCAGAATTTCTTGAATCATTTTCATCATCACTTTCTTGCTCCATTTTGATCTCTGTGTCACAATAGCCATCTTGTGCTTTCTGCCTGCTAGCAAGTGTCTGGGTCAAATCTTCTGAGCCAAAGCTAGATGAAAACGACAGAGTCCCACTATTGATTATAGATGAGTTGTCAAAATTACTTTTATCTTCATCTTTATATTCTTTTTCATTATATATGATGTAGTTGGATGGCTGTACTGCAAAGCTTATTATGCTTGTTATATCTGGTACACAAGGGACCCTCGTGTTTGAATCATCAACAGCAAAGTTTGAGCTTGGATCAAGGTTGCTAACCTGGTGAAGTTCTTTGAGGTAGTGGTTCTGGGTGCTGTTCATGATTGAGGAAACCTGTTTTATGTGACAATTGTTTTGAGCAATGTAGTTGCTGCTTGCAAGAACAACCATTTGTTGTGGCTGTAATTGGTGTTGAAACTGCTGCTGGGGTTTGGGGAGTAGTGACACCAGCTGTTTCGTTTTTTTGGTCTTATTCTGAACAGGTAGATCAGTAATGACAACGTCCTTCTGTTTCCCTTCTGGAAAAGCAAAAAAATTATAACTATAATTATTCGGAACCTAAAATTACCTTCATGCTTTGCAGTTCTCTATATTGATTAAAAATAGGGTACTCTGCTGTTCCAAGCCATTGCTGTATATTGGGTGCAGGAGGTTTTTACATTACCAAAGAGAAATAACACCCGAAAACTAAAGTACAGACAGGCGGGAGTTCATCCAAGGCAACATCGGGAAAATTAATATTTTGAAAAAAGTCATAACCTTAGTAGGTATGCATTTATCAAAAAATGTGATGTTTAGAGATATGAAGTGATTTGTAAAGCAATTTTTCCATTTGTATTGCTTTGAATAGGACACAATAGAATTTAATGTTTTTTTTTTTTTAAAACTTAATTGAACTCCACATAAAAAATTCTATACCTTTGCTGGACATGTTATGTGCAAGACATTTCTGATACCTGCAGTATTTACAAAAACTCCTTGTATTGAGATCGATGGTGCAAGTTTTGTTTCTTTTACAAACTAAAGTGTGGCTGATGCTCATATGTCTTCTAAAGAATTTCTACAAAAAAGATAATTACTTGCAGAGATGAAAAAATTAATGTGAAGATTTCTAGGCTATAAATAAATTATATTTTCATACCCATATAATTTAATGTTATACAATTTTGAAGAAGAATTTATTAGCTTTTTTCAAAAAATATTTAAGAAAAGGACTAAGACTTACATTAAATTATTTAAATAAATAAAACAATAAAAAATTAAATATATACATAATGTTAATGGATACCTGGCAACTTGGACAGGTGAGCGCACCTAAACGAATTCCATATGCAACATCAGAGCACACCACACATTTCGGTTTTCCTTTATTTGCGGCAACTGTACGCGGATCAACTGTCGATTCAATAATAAACGATGTTTCAAAATTTAGCTTCACAGATAATTTACGAAATATAAACCATTAAATATCTGCTATTGTAATATTGGAGTAATTAATTACAAAATTTTTAGTTACTTTATAAGTTATTTTAATTTAACCAAGAGAAAAACGGTTAACATTTTCAATTCTAATAATATCTACAAAGAAAATAAAAAAATGTGTTTATCAAAGCTGCCTGATTTTTTACTGTTATACATACTCTTAGCATGTTAACAGATTTTTATATAACCAGATATTTATTTTTGTCTTTTTAGTGTGTGTATGAAACATGAATTTTGAAAAGCTTTCATTGAAAACATCAGCAGAACAAGATAATCAAATACTTATTGGAAGACAGTTCCATGCTTTAATAGCCACAAAAGAAATAACCTGTCGTCCAAACTTGGTAGTCGTCACAGGCACGATCAGGCCTACAGTAGTCACAGACCACAATTGTCAAAAGGAGTCAACTGAACTAATGGGTAAGGACATTGATCTGATGAATCCAGGCACAAGTCCATGCATGGCCTTGCAAACCAGCTTACACAGTTTAAATTCTACATGCTCCTGAGCACTTAACCAAAGAAATTTGTCAAGCATGATTTCTGAGATGTGGTCCAGTCTCTTCAGACCAAAAATGAGTCTCCCTGCAGTGTTGAGTACTGACTGCAGGCGACAGATGACGTAGGCAGGTTGGTCAAAAGAGGAGCATAAGAACAGTTCGATTTTTGAGACACAAAAGCTATCAACCAGTGACAACGCAACAGATACCAGTATGCATCGTCTGCTTGTCTTAAGTTGTCGCGGCTTCTAGTATATTCGGAAATAATTTTATTTCCAGTTTTGATTTGCAACCAGAATGATTAGTTTCAGTTTCAAATTTTTAATTTATATTTTTAGTTTCGTTTTCCGTTAATAAATATTAACAATTTTACTTGTGTTAATAAATATTAAAAATTTTACTTGTAGTTTTGATTTTAGTTTTTACCCACTTATTTCTATAAAAAAAAATAACCTCATTTGTAAGTCAATAATTTCTCTATTTAAAATCAAATCTACTTATTTTCACAATCAAAAGTAATCAGATCTGTCAATCAATAATTTTTTTTATTCAACTTTAAAAAAATCCCTCATTTGCTAAGTTTTCTTAAATATATTTTTCTGTCCTCCACTATGTAAACAGCATAAACAAATTCCTCCCAAGTGAGACTGCAAGTCAGGTTCTAAGCAATTGGTTAATTTAGAGGATATGAATACTGTCGAGTGGACTGAAATATTTTATGACATCTCAGTCAACATAAGATAAACTTCTTCAATATGATAGCTGCGTCTTTATGGATGTTGCTACTTGTTGTTGATTCGACTAAATTTGCTGAATCACTCTGCCTCCTAATTTCCTCTCCGATCAAAAAAACAGCCAGAAATCCAGAAGTATGATAATGTAAGGCCTTTAGCTGCCCATCCATCAGACAAATGATAACTTTTCTACATCTGGAGAGTATATTAATTTAGCCTTTCCCTGTTTGTACATTACAATACAACTGTCATTTAGAGACATGATTAATAAAATTAGAGTTTTGCTCAAAGACTAAAATGTTAGTAGCTATCGATAAGGTAAACTAAAAAGGTAAGTTTTTAGAGCAGAATGTAAATCAGACTATTCCAAGCAATTGGAACATCAACAGCGAAAGCACATTTGCCACATTAGTTTCGGTTGGCTCTGAGAATGGCTGCGTCATCACAGGATGTCGAGCGTTAAGGGTTCTACAAAATTGGTTTTGGTTTATTGGATAATAAGTTGCCTAACTTGAATGATAATAGCTTCAACAGTTTAATGCTTTTATTTTTAAAACTAAAATTCCACATTAAATGAAATTCTATACCATTGATGGACATGTTATGTGCGAGACATTTCTGATACCTGCAGTATCTACACGCTTTCCTCGTACTGGGATAGATGATGCAATTTTTGTTACTCTTGCAAATATATGTGAGGTTTTCCATCTCTCCTCTTTGGTAGAATTTCTACAATGAGGATGTCAAAATTAAACACAAATACTTATTTATTTTACTAATGTGAAAAAACCATTTTTTGCCATTTTTTTTAAAAAGCCATCAATCCATAAACAATTTCCATTTTCATATCCACTCATTTTAATGCCATACAATTTTAAAACAGGATTTTCTTCTAAATCTTCAACAAATATTTGAGAAGAGAATCAAAATTTCCAATATTAAATAATTTAACTAAAAAAACTTGAAAAATTAAATTTATAATTTTTATGAAATGTTGATGGATACCTGGCAACTTGCACATGTTAGTGCACCAAAACGAATTCCAATGGCAATGTCAGAACAAACCACGCATTTCTGTTGTCCTTCCTGTGGGGTGACTATCAGAGGACGAACTGTCAATTCATTAATAAACAATGTTTTCAAAATTCAGCATCACAGATAATTTATTCATCAGTTGCATGGTTTTTGCCTTCCAAATCTACTTGCACCAATTTACAGGCGTGTGTTCACGACTGGTCAGTTGCATCACAGGATTGTAAAAGTACAGATATAGTTTACTTCGACTTTCAAAACGCTTTTGATTCTGTCTCCCTTACCAACCTCATTCTAAACCTTAGGGCTTATGGCATCAGTGGTAGTTAGCCTCCTCGAGAATAACCTAGTTTCTAACTATCTATCTATCTATCTATCTATCTATCTATCTATCTATCTATCAATCTATCTATCTATATATATCTATCTATATATATCTATCTATATATATTTTGTAGTCGAAGCGTTGGAGGTGGCCGGCTCCGTAGTTCAACTTAGAAAAATTTTGATAATTTTCTTAAAAAGTTCAACTTAGAAACTCTTTGATAATTTTCTTAAAAAGTTATATTCTCAGGAGGACTTCATTTGATAAAGTTGAGTTAAGTTGCTTCTTGTTTTCTTATTGCACTAGAAGTTTTCTCTCTCTTGATTATAGTTACTTTTTTTGCTGGTTTGTAGATTTTTTTGTCCGAAACCACGTGGTTAATTGCCTACACTATCACGTGTTTCATTATTACTAATCCTATTACATAAGAGAATAATTTTTAGCTCTATAACTTTTTTCTAGTGTTTTTTACTTAATCCTATTTCAATACTTTATTACTAATCCTATTACATAAGACAATAATTTTTAGCATTATACTTTGCTCTAGTGATTATTGCTTAATCCTATTACGATACTAGATTAATCCTTGCACGTGTTAGTTATATCTTTTGGTTTTAACTTTAACAAGCGATAAAAATGCTATCAGCTGAGGATAGTAAGAATCTTGAGCAAATAGCAAAAGATGCAGCACTATATGCCGTAAACCAATGTACCTCCACCAGTGGAACATTTGTTAGCACCTACCGATCCCCTGTGAGCCAAATGATAGAATCAGCTCTCTTCTCTGCATTAAAGGCATTCAAACTGCAGGCAGATGCAAGAGAAAAAATTTTATTGGATAAAATTGACATGCTCTCCAAAAAGGCAAACACAAATCTGGAAATTAATGGAACCAAATTTGAACCCACTGAGACTCTGTCTGAAGATCTTTTACTAGAAAGTATGCAAGCTACCATACCAGACCAGAACAAAATCAATAGGACCTCGAATCAGAAAACCAAACCCCAGGTTTCCTGGGCTGATAGAGTAAAAGAAAATAAAAAAGAATTCATGGATGAAATTGTTCCTGATTTTGAAGTTGTACAATCCCATAAGAAAAAAACTGAAAAGATAACAAAGAAAATAATAGGTAAAATGGAACAAAAAGACACTTTAATAAAAGCCTCAAAAGAATTTATTAAGAAGAAAGTCTGCTACCTGGGAAATATTTCTCCTTGCTCGGTAGACACTATTAAAGAACATCTAAGCAAAATAAATGTCAACTTCATAACTTGCTACCCAGTTTTCAAAAAAACAAAATCCTCTGGCAACTCTAACACTAACTTGGAACCCAATGATGAAAATGTCAAAACGGACTCAATGGATAAAGCAAGGAACAAAGATGAAGCCTTTTCACCAACCGATATGAGCTCTTCTTTCAGATTATGCATTACATCTGAAGCAACGACCAACATGTTCAACCCTGATAACTGGCCTCGCTATGTCGTTGTCCGTGAATGGACTTTTAAACAAAACAACAAGCAATAATGGAGGCTGCCACAGATGTAAATATTTTTGACTTATTTGAAAAAGAAAACAAAAACCAGTTTTTTCTTGAAGCTCATGATCCTGATGTCAACTTTTTTAGATCTCTTAAGATTACTTCCAAATATTATAATAACAAAGAATTGTCCAAATTAATTGAAACTTCACCCAATAACTCATTTGCTATTTTACATATAAATTCACGTAGTCTGTTTCATAAAGTTCCAGTCCTTGAAATTTTATGTTACAACACAAGAAACTTTTTTTCAATGCTACTGATAACTGAAACATGGCTTTCGGAAGATACTGCTCCATTAATAATTCTCCCTGGATACTCATTTGTATACAGAAACAGAATAAGTGGTAAAGGTGGTGGTGTGGCTATTTTTATTAGAAATGACATACATTACAGAGTGAGAGATGATTTATGTATTGCCAATCCTGTTTTTGACTGGCTGGCAATTGAAATGATAAATAAAAATGGTAAAAAAAATATAATATTGAACATCTACAGACCTCCTGACTCTGATGCGGATGTTTTTCTTGGCAATCTAAATGAATTTTTAGCATCAATAAACCACAAGTCTGACATCTACATTGGAGGAGATTTTAATATCAATTTGCTAAATTGTGGACAATTAAGAACAAACTTTGAGAATACACTACTGGAACACAACTTACTACCTACAATAACTAGACCTACTAGAATGACCAAACACTCAGCTACACTCATTGATAACATTTTTACAAACAGGTATAGTAACAACGTGAGTGGCATCTTGCTGGATGACTTATCCGACCACTTTCCTATCTTCACTATTTTCCAAAGCAGGTTAAATCTAGATAAAACTATTGCTTCCAAAAGAAACTTAAAACCTATGAATGTATTGTCTTTGACTCTCGGACTTCAGCAAGTAGATTGGTCCAATATCTTGTCCAGCAATGATACTGACGAGGCTTTTAGGATTTTCCAGGATCATCTTACCAGGGTGCTAAACTCAACCTGTCCTTATCATACTGTCGATCGTAAAGAACGACGTCAGGAGTGGATCACGGAAGAAATTCTCAAATCATCTAAAACCAAACATAAACTTTACGTGAAATCAATCAAGCATCCGACAACTGAAAATATAGAAAAATACAAAAAATTTAGGAATATGTTTACATCGATCAAACGTGAGGCCGAAAAGAGCTACTACAACACATTGTTTCAACAGGCAAAGAATGACATCAAAAAGACTTGGACAATTATTAGGAAAGCCTTAAATAAATCTCGTCCTGAATCTATTGAAAGAATTTTTCACAATGGTCAGCTAGTTGAAGACAAATTATTATTATCCAATATCTTCAATGAATATTTCACATCTATTGGTACCAATACGGCTAACACCATTCCATCTATAACTACTAACAATTATAGTGATTACCTGGTCAAACCTGTTTCAGATTCAATTTTTCTTGAAGAAATTACTGAAACTGAAATAGTGAGAACAGTCAACAGTTTCAAAAATTCAAGAAGTACTGCAATAGATGATTTAAGTAATTTTTTGCTCAAGTTGATAATAAACTCCATATCCAGTCCTCTTTGTCATATTTTTAATCTCTCATTCAAGAAAGGCATATTTCCCGAGCCATTAAAGACATCAAAAGTTATTCCAATTTTTAAAAAGGGTGACAAGGAATCCCTTGATAATTACAGACCTATATCACTCTTGTCTCCAATCTCAAAACTCCTGGAAAAACTTATGTTCAATAGAATCACGTCTTTTTTCAACAAGCACCACGTCATTCACAGCAACCAATTTGGATTTAAAGCAAATAGTTCCACTGATCTTGCTCTCATTAATCTCACCCAGCAACTACTACAGCAAATGAACAACAAGCATCTCACAGTGGGTGTTTTCATTGATCTTAGCAAAGCTTTTGATACTATCAATCACGACATTCTGCTGAATAAGATCTCACACTATGGTATTCGTGGGACTGCACATTTATGGTTTGTTAACTATTTGAAAGATAGAAGTCAACTAGTTTCTCTTGGCGACACAAACTCTGCTTTGAGGGGCATATCCATAGGAGTTCCACAAGGTTCAATCCTAGGCCCACTACTTTTCAACATCTTTGTTAATGACATATTTGAAACTTCTAAACTGCTCTCTACAATATTATATGCTGATGACACCAATTTGTTTTATTCTGGAAATTCTATAGATGAAGTTACAGCTGTGATGAACATTGAATTAGTGAAATTTTCTCATTGGTTCTCTGCCAATCGTCTCAAAATTAATATCAGCAAAACAAACTACATGATATTTGGACCAAAAATTAAATTGAATGCTCTTCCTCTATTTCGTATTGAATATGGTGGAACTTCACTGCCTAGAGTGGGATTCACAAAGTTTCTTGGTGTTACCATTACGGAAAGTCTGTCTTGGACAGATCATATAAATGCTGTTAGAAGAAAAATGAGCAAATCTGTTGGATTATTATCAAGGTTCAGAAATCGTTTGAATCATGATATTATATGTCATCTTTATTACTCTTTGATCTACCCACATATTACTTATTGTAATTTGATTTGGGGAAACAGTCCTGTTTCCTCTATGCGTACCCTTTCAGTAATCCAGAATCGTTTTGTTAGAATGCTCTACGGACTTGGAAGAACGGACAATGTTGATAAATATATCAATACACTAAATATGCTAACACCAAGACAAGTTCACTGCTATAGCATCTTGGTTTTCATGTTTAAGCTAATTAATAATATTATGCATTGCCCTGTCTTTGATAATTTTATGTTATCATCAGATATAAAGAATAGACAAACAAGACATACAGGTATCTTTCATTTACCTTACTGCAGATTGAAAATACTTTCTACAAGTATTTACCTCATTGGACCAAAATTATGGAACATTTTACCAGAAGACATCAGATGTGCATCTTCAGTTCACATTTTTAAAATTCTTATCAAGAAATTTATTTGTGAACATAATTTACAATCGTTTCTATGAAAAACTGAGCATTGTGTTTATATTTGATTTTGTGTGTGTATGTGATTTTTGTTTCTTTTTGTAAAGGGTGGCTACACTACAAGCATTGCTTATTAGTAGTCTCCCTGTTGACATTTCATTTTATTATGCAGATATGTTGACAAATAAACAAATAAATAAACAAATAAATATATATGTCATATATATATATATATCTATATATATATATATATATATATATATATATATATATATATATATATATATATATATATATATATATATATATATATAAGTGATTTGTAAAGCAGTCTTTTCATTTGTATTGCTTTGATAGAATTGAAGCCGTTTAATGTTTTTATATTTAAAACTTAATTAAACTCCCATTAAAATAATTCTGTACCTTTGCTGGACATACTATGTGCGAGACATTTCTGATACCTGCAGTATCTACACAGATTCCTTGTATTGAGATTGATGATGCAAGTTTTATTCCTCTTGCAAACATAAGTGTGGCTTTCGTTCATTGCTTTCTTGAAAAACACCTACAATTAAGATAATTGATTTCAGAGATGTCAAAATACTTGTTTTATTTTATTACAAGCATTTCTAGGCCATCGATCTGTACACATGTTTTCCTAATTCAATGCCATACAACTTTAAAACAAGATTTATTAGCAATCTTTACAAAATAATTGAGAAACAAAATTAAAATTAACAATATCAAATTATCTGAAGAATTGAAAATATATAACTGGTGTATACCTTGCAACTATCACACGTGCGCGCACCATAACGAATTCCAATAGCAACGTCAGAGCAAACAACGCATTTTGGTTCTCCTTCTTGTGTGGTGGCTTTCAGCGTACGAACTGTCAATTTATTAGGAAACGATAAGCATCGGAGTTTCTTCCTTTCCCTTCCGAACCCCCAAAAAAATGGTTTTGTTCAGTTTACGAAAGTTCGGAATAAAATTATTTTTGAATAAAAAAAAACAAACTTATAGAAATTTCTTTCAGAAATGTCGGTTTTTTCACAATTCCGAAAAAAAAATTAAATCAATGCTGGACTTTATAAGTGAAAATTGACACACTTTCTGTCATACAATCACGTTAGAACTTAAAAGGTTAAAACTTACTACTCGTGACAGTGCATTCTATTGAATTTAAAAAAATTTCTAAAAAAAACAATTTTTAAATTTACAAAATTGTTTTATCTATGTTATAAAAATAACAAATCTTAATTTTAAAAGAATTACAAATAAAATTATTATTCTTTGGTTCTGTAAATTTTTTGTATGTTTAAATGGAAAATAAAATATGCTAAATGTTCAAGTATTGTTTATACTTTAATGAGCAAGAATAACTTTAGTTTTAGTAAACACTTTTGCAATCGTAACATTTCTACAAAACCATTTTTAGAAACACAACAAAGTTACGATATCAGAGGTTCTACAAAAATGGTTTTGGTTTATTGGATAATAAGCTTCAACTGTTTAGTTTTTTTTATATCTCAAAATTAAGTAGATCCCACATTAAAAAAAATCTATACCTTTTCTGGACATGTTATGTGCAACACATTTCTGGTACCTGCAGTATTTACAAGAATTCCTCGTATCAAAATTGATGGTGCAAGTATTGTTATTCTTGCAAACATAAGTGTGGCTTTCATTCATTCCTCTTTTGAAGAAGTGCTACAATGAAAATAATTTATATCAGAAAACCTTAGAATTAACCCATAAACAATTTTTATTTTCAAACCTAATTAATTTAATGCCATACAATTTTAAAACAGAAATTATTAGCTTTCTTCAAAAAATATTTGAGAAAAGAATTGAAACTTACATACAATTACTTAAAAACATTAAACTACAAAAATTAAAAATAAATTGTTGATAATAATAATAATTTTTGACAAATTAAAAGGGCTTTAATTGCATACCTGGCAACTGTCACACGTGAGTGCACCATAACGAATTCCAATGGCAAAGTCAGAGCAAACCACGCATTTCTGTGGTCCTTCTTGTGAGGGAGCATCCAGTGGATGAACTGTTGATTTATTAACAAACGATGTTTTAAAATTAACCATCACAGAAATTTAAAAAAATGTAAACCATTAAAAACCAGTTATTATAATATTTGGAATTAAAAAAATCTAAGTCAAGGAATGATGGGTTAAAAAAAAATCTATACCTTTTCTGGTCATGTTATGTGTGAGACATTTCTGGTACCTGCAGTATTTGCATGTATTTCTCGTATTGAGATTGATGATGCAAGTTTTGTTACTCTTGCAAATATAAGTGTGGCTTTCGTTCATTCCTTTTATGAAAAAGTCCTATAATAAAAATAATTATTACAAAAAAATTAATGACAAATACTTATTCATTTTATTTAATGTGAATATTTCTAGGCCATCAACCATTAACAATTTCCATTTTCATACCAACTTAATTTAATGCCAAATCTTTAAGAAATTATTGAAAAAAATTACAATTTACAATATTAAATTATTCAAAGAAAAATCCATTGCAAAAATAAAAATATATCATTAATGAAACATTGATGAATACCTTGCAACTATTACACGTGAGCGCACCATAACGAATTCCAATGGCAACATCAGAGCAAACTACACATTTCAGTTCTCCTTCCTGTGCAGCGACTTGCGGTGGACGAACTGTTGATTCATTAAAAAATGATGTTTTAAAATTTAGCATCACAGACAATTTATGAAATTGTTAAAATCCTGGGAGATTCCGAACCAACAAAAATAGGTTACAGGTGCAACGAGCTATAAGAGAGAGAGAGAGAGAGAGAGAGAGAGAGAGAGAGAGAGAGAGAGAGAGTCACGTAGAAGCTCACCTGTCTTCACGACTTTCTGCTCAAATGCAAAAACAATAACAACAAGAACACATTCAATAACATTTGTCTAAACAAAACGAAGTTTTAACAGCAACTGCATGTCAGCAGTGGAGATAAAACAAGAAGACCCTCTCACAACTGAATTTTTTTGTCGATTAGACAAATTCTCTTATAATCCAGAAAACGACAATCATTTCAACACCTGGTTTCGTCGATTCACCAAACCACCTGGCTGACTATTTTAACTACCCAGAAGAGCAAATGAAGCTATTATTAGTCTCTATGCCAAAGCTTACGAAACACTAGCAAACCACATTCTACCCAGAACACCTGGTGATTTTGATTGGGCCGAAATAAATGACATTGTGAAAAACACTTTTGGGCAAAGAAAAGATTATTTCAACAAAAGTTTTAAGGTTTTAAGCTGACTTTTGAATTAGATAAAGATATTGGTGATTGTGCACGAAAATTAAATGAAATGTGTGAAAAGGCTCAACTCGGCCAGGGATAGATATAAAAACACCAGTGCTTACTATTCATCTTTGCTTTAAAAGATCCCGAGATAATGGAGTTTCGGTTTCATCTTTGCGTAATTGGATGAAGAACGAAGGATTACTCTTAACAACCTGGTTTAAGAAAGCAACTCAACATTGTTGAATTTTTTGTTGCTACATCCTTTATGCTTTTTGTAAATGTAGATGCAATCTACCCTGAAAATCAATCAAAAGCAATCAGTCATTAAACAAACAACAATAACGTGACAATAGTTAAAAAAAATTAATTACACTCATCAATAATCATGAATTTTTATGCTAATTGTCGTCGAATTCGTTCCTAGCTTCATTTACCTTGGTCTTATTTATTTTTAGTTTAGTAGTCTACCAAAACACAGACGTTGTGGTTGAACTGAACTGATCTATTTGTATCATATATATTTATATATGATCTGTATTCGCCAAGTGCTGTCTGTCTGTCTGTAAAATTGTAAAATCAGTCAATCCAACAGAATCAACAGTCACACTTCAAGCGCTCGTGGAAAAATCGGTATTATTAGAAAATTATTGTATAAAACAATATATGCAATTAATTGTGTTCAACAAATAGTGTTTTTAATGAAAATCAACTTTTTCCAAACGTAAACAGACAGCGGTCGGAAACCAAACAAAGCCGCTAACTGCAGCACCGTGCAAATGCTATTGTCAAGCAAAAGAAAATAATTAGAAAAATATGTTAGTAATTAGTAGTTATTACCTCAACCTGACATCGCCACATTCTGGAAAATGAAAAAAAATTACCTGTTTTGCCCCGCTTATATAGCGTATTATACAGACTGGCGAAAAATTCAAATATTTAGTTTTTTAGTTGGTTTGCATAAGCATCATAAGCTTAATATCAGACAGAGACTTGCATGCCATATATATATTTGCACCAGAGTGCACGCCAAATGTTTAAATTTCTCCCGCGGCTTGGATGTGACAAAAGCGAAGGCCCCCCCCCCCCACACACATACACATACACACGCGCGCGCGCATACGCACACACAGACACACACATTATCTTTTATATCTATATAAATACCTAGGTACAAGCAGGGATGGATCCAGGGAGAGATATATTTCCCCACCAGAGTATCAATTGAATTTTTTTTGGATTTAGTCATTCAATAAGAGTTTCTGTAAAAACAAATAATTAGCAGAATAGTAGATAGCTTGTTAAGTTTATTGATATTCTTTGGAGTCAAGTTCTGATAATGTCTTTAATGTACACTGTTTCGATAAATTTATTTATTAGAGCTTAAATAAAAAAAAAAAAAATAAGGCAATAAAAGTTCATACAAGAAAGAGAACATTTTTCTTTCCAAAAGCTAAAATCAATTTTTAATTTTGGAAATCAAGGGAGAGAGACAAATGCCCCTCAATTTACGTCCCTATGTAGATACTTTTCAACATTTTCTTTAGAAGACTCACTTTTTTCACACAAAAACCAGATGATCAGAACAGGGTGTTTTAGGTACTTTTAAACAGTCTACGAGAGCCCACTTCAAAGTCAAGGAAAACTCATTTCAAAGTCAGGGGGCCACGGGAACACAATACCGTTAGCCCTTAATGGCTTCCTTAGCTAGAGTTAGCATAGGTAGGTTTTGGTAATGGGGAGGATTGAAATAAAAAATAAAAAACAACAAAAAGTGCATTGAAAATATTAAATATTTGTTTTAATATACATATGGAATGGCAAAATAATTTTAAATTCTGAGTAGACACTCAATGATTGCAATTGTATAAGAAAATGCTGTTACAACAAACTTTATTTTAACGGAAACTTGTCTAATAAAAGAAAATAACAAATCTCATTCATGAATTCGCTCCAACTTAACAAAACATTTTCTAATCTTATGTCTTTTGAGTTCATTCAACATTTTAATTTCTTGATCTTTTCGTACCAGTAGGGCCTTCAAATATTCTATCTCCTGTCGTTGCTTTGAATGATCTTGACGTAGAAGCTGAATATATAAAAAAAAACTTATGAAATCGTATTATTATAAAATCATGTATACCACCATTTACCATTTCAAGACACAATGCCTCAGATCATAACTATCCTTATGTTATTAGTTTTATTAAAGGCCAAAAAAAAACCATTGATTATTGTAAACTCAGTGCAGGAAAGTCTTTTGCCAAGAATAAATAAAGCTAAAGCCTGCTCCAAATCGACAAACTCGAGTCGACGCGACCTAATCAAATCTGACATGTCGGAGTTTGTCAGTGTGACATAGGATTGCGACCCCAAACACTCGAAATTAGACCCAACCTTTAACTTGATAACCCCCGACCCCATGCACTTCGACCTGACGAGTCTCTGAAAGTTGACAAAAGTGGATTGTCAGTAAGTAGAGCGGCTTCATTTCTATTTAAGATTTCTAGAAAAACATTGGCAGACCTCATGAAACCACTGGCTGGCTAACAATCGCAGACATTAGCAGACCGCATAAAACCTATCATTTAAAAAGATTCTTTGTGAACATGATTTTTTTCTTTGAAGATTATGAACTTAATAAATATTTCATATTTATCGAATAAATACAACTTAGGTACTTGTTATAAAATTATATTTAAATTTAAATATTTGACCAGCACGACGAGCCTGATTAAACGCCACAATATTAGGACTTAATAATTTATAAAAAAAAGAAAAGATGTTTAATAATAAAAGTAATATTTGTAAAAATAATTTAAACTACAAAAATTTATAATTTATTACTGAAAAATACAAACACTTCAGATATATGATGGAGAATGCCTATTCACTTCCTGTAACATTAAAAAACAACCATTTTCAAATGTTTCGACTTGACTTGTGATTGGCTGAAGACAAAGATTGGGTCTAAATATCAAAGACACAATTTCAACATATTATTTTTGTTAGCTTAGTTTTTGACTAGTTCACAATTTTCTGGTTACATCATACAATTTGATTAGATTTTTTTGGTTATTGTTGAAGTGTCGGGTTTAGTTTGTTGATTTGGAGCAAGCTTAAATAAACAGAAGTAAAATAAAATAGATAGAAGTCTATCTAAGAACTTATGAAAACCAACATAAAACAAAACAGCCAAATAAAATAATAAAAATCATTGAACATTGAATTTCTACCTCAATGAGAAAGGCATTACTTCGCTTCTGTGTTGAATTTCCAGGTTCACTCCTCAAAACTACTTCAGTTTTGCCCACAAGTGATGGGAACCCATTGTCCGTTTCTACAATTTGATTCTCATAAAAGTCATTGTTTAACATTGTTCTCGTCACAATGTTGTTGTAATTCACAAGGTTTTCATTTTCAGTGAAACTTCGTTGAATTGCATTTTTGGTCTCATAAGATGAGTGCACATCATCAAATTCAGAGCAATTTTTATGCACTAATGGTTCTTTAGTGCCATTATAACTTTGAGAATTTTTTCTAACAGACCCAACTCTAATAATAAGCTCTTCAGGTTCAGATTTGAGGGCATATGCTTCCCTTCGTCCATCTATTGGTCTACTACCTGACTTTTTTGAATCATATTCATCATCATTTTCTAGCTCCATTTTTATCTCAGTGTCACAATGACCATCTTGTTCTCTCTGCTTGCTAGCAAGAGTCAGACTCAGATCTCCTGCCATTAAAAATGTGAGGTTAGATGAAAAAGACGAAGTCCCACTACTGATGGTAGATGAGTTGTCAAAATAACTTTTATCTTCATCTTCACTTGCCTCTTCCTTATATATGATGTGGTTGGTTTGTTGTCCTGCAAAGCTTATTATGCTACTTGAATCCAAAGCACACGGGTGTCTCATGTTTGAATCGTCCGCAGAAGACTTATTGAAGTTTGAGCTAGGATCAAGGTTGTTAACCTGGTGAAGTTCTTCACGGTAGTGGTGCTGGTTTCTTTCTTTGACTTTCTTCTGAACAGGTAGATCAGTCATGACCATGTCAATCTCCAAAGGCCTTTTCATAAGTATTGCTTTGAACCAAGCACAGTAGAATTAAATCATTTAATGTTTTTATATCTGAAACTTCATTGAACTCAACATTAAAACAAGTGAAAGTTAATTTAAAAATTTGAAAACATGTTGTTCATGTTTTCACAGATGTTTATAGTTACTACGGTGATGACAATTTTTGTTGTCATTATCATATACTTCTTTGATTTATTTATTAATAATTTTTGCCTTTCAAATTTTATTTTTAGTTAATTAAACTAAAAATTTTTTTCAAACTTCAAAACGTTTGCTGACATCCCACGGACATTTGGAAAAGTGAAAGTTAATAAAAAATTCTATACAATAAAACTAATAAAGCTGCACATTGAAAAATTCTATACCTTTCCTAGACATGTTATTTGCAAGACATTTCTGGTACCTGCAGTATTTACATGAATTCCTCGTATCTAGATTGATGGTGCAAGTTTTGTTCCTCTTGCAAGCATAAGTGTTGCTTTTGTTCATTGATCTTTTGAAGAAATTCTACAATAAGAATATTTCCTCTTTTGAAGAAATCCTGGAGTGAAGATAATGGATTTCAGAGATGCCGAAATTATTGGGAAGAATTCTAGGCTATCAATCCATAAACAATTTTTATTTTCACACCCACTTAATTTAATGCCATACAACTCTGAAACAGGATTCTATAGCTTTTTTCAAGAAATATTTGAGAAAATAATTAAAATTTAATATATTAAAGAATTTAAATAAAAAAAAAAACTTTGGAAAATTAATTATATATCGTTAAGAAAAAGTTGATGAATACCTGGCAACCTCTACACACGGGTGGACCATAACGAATTCCCACGACATAGTCAGAGTCGCAAACCACGCATTTTCTTTCTACCACAGCTGCTTCTGGAGAAAAAACTGTCGAGCAATTAAGAAAGGATGTTTCAAAATTAAAAATCAGAAATAGTTTATTAAATATAAACCAGTAAATATTTTTTATTTAACATTGGAATAGTTTGTCATAAAATAAACTTTTTAATTCGTTTATAAAATATTTAAAATACCAGCACCGATTTTACACAGTTTTTCCTTGATTTCCAGTGATTGAACCATCGATTCATTAAGAAACTATGTCTTAAAATTATATATATATATCGATATTGCCACACGTATTACACCTATCTTCACCTCGCTAATTGCGAGCCAGTCCCAAGCCTGGAGAAAGGAGGAGGGAAAAGTTAAAAGGATCAAATTATGATCCACAGCAGGAAGTACTTAGTTGCTTCCTACATACAGCCATTTCAGTCTTAAAACACCTGGTGTAAAGGATTATAAACTATTAAAAGAAAAAAAACGTATTACACCTATTGAAAGTTTTACGAGGTTTAGTTTACCTCTCGCTTGTTTTATTTAGTTATTTGGTAATAAAATTACATTAAATTTACTTAAAACTCCTTTGATTTTCGTTGCGTCACGTTTCATCATTTAAAAGTGAGTTTTGTTTGTTGTATATCAGCGCTTTTTGCTGATTTTAATTTATTTTCATGTTTTAAATATGTTGATGGAAGTTTTAATTTGTCAGGCAAAAGTTCATTTATTCTTCAATGGAGCATGCTTAAAAGGAAATATTATTCCAAGATGCTTTTTACATACTGTTATTCAACTTTTATTCTCTGTTTGTTTGTTTGTGGGTGTTTTTCTCTGTACCCAAATCTTGCAAGTAAAATTTAACCAGCTTTTAATAAATTTGATAGTAATAAGTTTCGACCATTTAATGTTTTTATTTCCAAAAGTTATTTAAACTCCATAATTAGATAAAATTCTATACCTTTTCTGGACATGTTATGTGCAAGACATTTCTGGTACCTGCAGTATTTACATGAACTCCTCGTATTGAGATTGATGATGCAAGTTTTGTTATTCTCGCAAGTATAAGTGTGGCTTTCAGTCTCTGCTTTGCTGAAGAAATGCTACAATAAAAATAATTGATCTCAGAGATGACAAAATTAATGACAAATACTTATTCATTTTATTTAATGTGAAGATTTCTAGGCCATAAATCCATATAGAATTTCTATTTTCATAACCACTTAACTTAATGCTATACAATTTTATAGCATAATTTATTAGCTTTCTTTAAGAATTATCAGAAAAAACAATGAAAATTTACAATATTAAAAAATGAAATATATATATTGTTGACAAAAAGTTGATGTATACCTTGCAAGCTTTACAAGTGAGCGCACCATAACAATTTCCAATAGCAATGTCAGAGCAAACCACGCATCTTTTTTCTAGCAGGGTTACTTTTGGAGGACAAGCTGTTGATTAATTAAGAAACGATGTTTCAAAATTTAAAATCACAAATAGTTTATTAAATATCAGTAAATATCTTTTATTTATAATATTGGAATAATTTGTTATAAAATAAACTTTTGGAATTGCCATAATCAATTCTGGGCATGATGAGGGCAGTCACAAGAGCTTTTCTACCGACAGCCGGCAGGGCACCACTCACACTTCGAATCTGTAGGAGCATGGCGAAGCATGTGCGAATTATGCTGTTGATCTGTGATCGCCTCGACAAATCAGAATCGATGCAGATTCCCAGGTTTTTTACTTTTTTTGAAGTAGGTTCATTGTAAGAATTGAAGATTTTGAGAACCCCGTCCGGATTCCGATGGAAAATAGGTTTGGATGAACTCCACAGGACCTCCGATTTGTCTGGGATGAGTTGCAAGCAAGCAAATCTTTCTTCCATCTCATGTAAAGGCCTTACTTCATAAACTATTATTTCATCTAAGTAAATTTAACCTCATACAATGTGTTTAAAACCAATTTTAGATTGATCAGCTTCTGACACCAAATATTACAATATTAAGAGTTGTACAAAATAATAAGTTGAATGAGTTTGAGAGAAATAAGCTTCAGTCATTTAATGTTTTTATTTCTAAAAGTTATTAAAACTACACAATAAAATAAAATTTAATACCATTTCCGGACATGTTATTAGCGAGACATTTCTGGTACCTGCAGTATTTACACGAATTCCTCGTACTGAGATTGATGATGCAATTTTTCTCACTCTTGCAAACATAAGTGTGGCTGTCGTTCACTATTCTTTTGAAAAAATCCTACAATAAATATAATTTATATCAGAGATGACAAAATTAAACACTAATACTTACTCATTTTATTTAATGTGAAGATTATTAATCAATTCATGAATAATTTCTATTTTCATACCCACTTAATTCAATGCCATACAATTTTCTAACAAGAGTTATTAACTTTCTTCAAGAAAAATATGAAAAAAAGAAAGAAAATTTACAATATTAAATAATGTAAAAGACTCTTGTTACAAAAAAAACTTTGAAAAAAAAAAAACTTGTTGATGAAAGGTTGATAAATACCTTGCAGCCTTTACACGTCAGCGCACCATAACGAAATCCATCCGCAACGTCAGAGCAAACCACACAATTTCTTTCTATCAAGGCTGGTTTTATGGAATGACCTATCAATTAAGATGTTTCAAAAGTTAGCATTTTTTATGGGTTCGGACTACCCCTGGTCATCAGTTTATGGATTGGACTATACAAATTAAATAGCATGGGGGTCAGGGTGCAGTCCACCCCAGACGGTACATTCGAGGGGACGACCAAAAAGATATTAGAGCAAAAAATTTAGAAAAATTTTACTCCCCCAGTTAGAAAATGAAACATAATCACAAGATAAAATTTATTGGCCATATAGTTTCAGTAAATCTACCGTCACTATAATCTGAACAAAAAGAGAAAAGTGGAACCATAAAACTACTTCAGGAGCTAATAAGATCAAACCATCGAGTTATCAACATCATGAAGTCACTTTATATAAGCTAGAGTTTGATCGGCGCAAGTACCTGTCTTTTTTTAAAAATCTAGACTTACATAATTATAAAATAATCAAACAAAACCCACGGCTGTCGCTTTGAATCTACCAAAATAATCAACAGGTAAGCTTCCACACACGTACACACATACACACGCTCATATACACAACTATTTATATACAACACAACTTGACTAAAAAAAAATCCGACTACACAATGAAAACATACTATCTTCAACTTATTCCATACAAAATAACTCAACTCTAAGCAATAAACAAAGTAATTTTCAGCTCAGTGAACTTAATGCTAATGATCTGCTTCTACAACAAAGTTACACAATGAAGATAATAAAGACCATACAATGTAAAAATATTCCTGTAGCAAGTAAGAAGTTTCAAGGTGATGGAAAAGATGTCAAAAGAGAAGTTATCTTCACAAAAAGCCGAGTTACTGAGATGCTGAAGTGTTGGAAGTAGACAAAACACCAGGAATTGATGCACTTCATCCGAAGTTTCTATTTGAAGTAAGAGAGGAAATTGGTGAAGTAATGGCAGAGTTAATGAATAAGTCAATGCAAACAGGTGAAATACCACAGGACTGGAGGGATGCAATTGTTGTTCCACTATTTAAAAAGGGCAATAGAAGTGAAGCAAGTAACTATAGACCTGTCAGCCTGACCTGCATTATCTGCAAAGTTATGGAAAGAATTATCAAGGATGATATGATGAGACATATGGAAGAGCATAAGATAATTAAAGATAGTCAGCATGGGTTTATGAACAATAAATCATGTTTGACTAATTTATTAGAATTTTTTGAAGATACTTATGATTTTTTGGATGCAGTACCATCAGTTGATGTAGTTTATTTAGACTTTGCCAAAGCTTTTGACAAAGTGCCTCATCAGAGACTGCGTAAGAAACTTGAGGCAATAGGCATAGAAGGAAAGCTATTAGAATGGATAGGAGGTTGGTTGCTTGATAGAAGACCAACTCTTTAGTTGCAATAAATGGGATGAAATCAAAATGGATTAGTGTCACAAGTGGTGTTCCACAAGGATCAGTTTTGGGACCAACCTTATTCTTAGTTTACATCAACGACTTAGACGATGGGATTAAGTCAAGAATTTATAAGTTTGCTGATGACACGAAGCTGTGCAGAGCAATAAAGACTGAGGAGGATGCTGAAGTGCTCAGAGATGACTTGAAAAAATTATATAAATGGTCACAGGACTGGCAGATGTTATTTAATGTAGAAAAGTGCTCTGTCATGCATATGGGCAAGCGAAATCAAAAATGTAGGTATGAGATGAACGGCACAACATTGAAAGAAACAACGGAAAAAAGAGACTTGGGTATTCTGGTGCATAATAGTGCCAAACCATCAATAAAATGTGCTAAGGCAGCCAATAGAGGGAATCAGGTGCTAGGCATAATTAAAAGAACTATGGTGAGCAGAGACAAGGACTTAATTCTAAAACTATATAAAACACTAGTAAGACCGCATTTGGAATATTGTGTGCAGGTGTGGAGTCCTTCACTTAAACAAGACATTAATATTCTAGAAAGGGTACAGAGGAGAGCTACGAAAATAATTAATGGAATGCATGGTTTAAGCTATGAAGAGAGATTGTTGAGGTGTAGGCTGACGACCCTTAAGAGGAGACTTAATACTAGTATATAATATATTGAATAATGGTCTTAATCTTGATCCAGACAAGTTCTTTACTAGAGTTTCCAACAGAAATACAAGAGGTCATCCGATGAAGCTTTACAAAGACAGGACAGGACCTTTGAAGCGGACGTTTTTCAGCGCAAGAATCATCAACGAGTGGAACAAACTAAAAGAAGATGTTGCAAATGCTCAGACTTTGAATGAATTCAAATCGAAACTTTCGTTATGTAACTTTTAGTTTTTAAAAAAGTAGTGAATATTATACAGTCATTTTTGATTCCTTATTCACTATAATAAAGTTATGTTATGTTATGTAATGTTTTTATTTTTAAAACTTAATTAAACTCCACATAAACAAAATGATACCTTTTCCGGACATGTTATGTGCAAGACATTTCTGGTACCTGCAGTATTTGCATGAATACCTTGTATTGATATTGATGATGCAAGTTTTGTTACTCTTGCAAACATAGGTGTGGCCTTTTTTCATTCCTCTTCTAAAGAAGTCCTACAGGACATCAATCCATATACAATTTTATAGCATGATTTATTAGCTTTTTTAAGAAACATTTAGAACAAAATATATATATATATATATATATATATATATATATATATATAGTTAAGAAAACATTGATGGTTACCTGGCAACTTTTACACGAGAATGCACCATAACAAAATCCATTGGCAAAGTCAGAGCAAACAACGCATTTCAGTTGGTTTTCATATCGTCGAGCTGTCGATTCGGTAATAAAAAAAAAATGTTTCAATAATTTATGAAATACTAACTAGGTTAACCAGAGGGCGAGGTTAAAAAAATATGGTGATATCTGCTTGGGCAAAATTCAAATCATTATCCTCTCATGACTACGTGTGGTGCATCGTTTTACGTGAAAGGAAAAGTGTAGTTGGTTTGTGTTTTAAGTGGCTTTTTCTACATCATAGAAACATGGTCAATAAAGGATGACAATCTACGAAACTTAAAAAGGGCTGAGAGTATCATTTGTGGTGTCTAGAACAAAGTTACAATACCAGAGGTCCTAAAAAAATGGTTTTGGTTTATTGGATAATAAGCTTCAATCGCTTAGTGTTTTTATTTGTAAAACTTAAGTAGTCCACACATCAGAAAAAAAATTCTATACCTTTTCTGGACATGTTATGTGCAAGACATTTCTGGTACCTGCAGTATTTACATGTATTCCTCGTATTGAGATTGATGATGCAAGTTTTGTTACTCTTGCAAACATAAGCATGGCTTTCGTTCACTCCTCTTTTGAAAAAGTACTAAAATGAAGATAATTGATATCAGAAAACCTTAGAATTAAACAAATATACTGATTAATTTAATGTGAATATTTCTAGGCCATCAATCCATAATCAATTTCTATTTTCATTCCTATTTAATTTAATGATATACAATTTTAAAACAGGATTTATTAATTAGCTTTCTTCAAGAATTATTCAAGAAAAGAATTAAAACTTACATTAAATTATTTTAAAATATTAAACTATAAAAATTAAACATATATTTTAAAACATATATATTATATTTTTGACAGACACCTGGCAACTCTCACACGTGAGTGCACCATAATGAATTCCAGTGGCAAAGTCAGAGCAAACCAAACATTTCTGTGGTCCTTCGTGTGCAGGGAGTTTCAGCGGATGAACTGTCGATGAATTAATAAAAGATTTTTTAAAACTTACCATCACAGAAAACTTATGAAATATAAACCATTAAAAATCTGTTATTGTAATATTGGAATAATTACAAAATTTCTAATTTTGCATAAGTTATTTTAAATTAACCAAGAGAAATACAAATTACAGTTAACTTTTTCAATTCTAATGAGATAAGATAGGCAAAAAAACATGTGTGGCCTAAATTGCTGGTTGACTCTAGTTAAGTCGAAGTTTTGCCCCAGCAAACCACAAAATTGTCTTCACCAACAACAACCTGGTCCATTACCATTTCCACCACTGCCTCAGTTGTCTCTGAACCCCAAAATCTCAACAGCCGTGATGCCAGACATAAATTACACTCAAAAAAGCAATACTTTTTACAGCAACTCTGCACTGGCTGAATTTTTTTCTTCTTTAGAGCTTAACCAATCCTGAAACATTTGCTGGCTTTTACCAGACCTGTGCAGTTCCTGTTCTCATGAATTATCTCATATTAGCTTTTGATTTCAGACACGTATGTCTCAGTATCATATCCTTCGTTTTCGAGGGCTGCTCCAATCTTTCAACAAGTGAATTTTTTCTGCCTGTTAAGTTGAGGCCTCGCCGCCTCACCTAATGAACTATTCATTCAGTTTAGTGAATTTAGTACACATAAGACAAGGTGATGATGACAGTCACAATAGCAAAAAGGTATAGACATTTAATGATAGCTATTTATAATTCTAATGAGTTGGAAACAGATCTCTCAGAAATGCCTTTATCAATGATAGCAGATATTCTTCAATTCTGGAAAGATAATGACAATCCCTTTCCAAAAATGTCTCTCTGGCGCACAAAGAATCTGCTTTTCTGACTGCTGGTCATATCGTAAATTAAGTTTTTAACTACATATTGTAAATTATTATAAAAAAAACTTTAATAAATTTTTTGCAGGATAAATTAGATTAAGAATAGCAAAACGCACACACACACAAGCAATAGTGATAGAAATAGCCCCATAAAAATGTGCATTGCAATTGTCTCTTGTGAACCCTTACTGTCGCAAAGATGCAGCTGCATTTTGATTTGGTGCCTTAAGTCCTCAATTCAAAACATTAAATTATAAATACATTATAATAATACATATGCAATCTTCATACCTTGCAAGAAGCTCACACTTTGGCTCCTCTTGTTTTTGACATTCTGCTGCTGTTGCTCTTGAGGCTGTTGAATTTGTTGTTCCTCCATTATTTATGTGAATGCAATACGTGTGTGAAGTTAGCAATATTGCTGACCGTGCAAATTAAAAAACACTTTTTTGTACACTAGGTCTGTGCTTTATATCGTTGGATGGGGCTTAAAAAATGGAATCATATGGTAGAATTAGTTTTTCTTCGGTTCAACAAATAAAAATGCTTCAAGCCAAAAACGACGATTTTCCGACCAAAATTGCACAAAATAAACCTTTGCTCTTGTATAACTTTTTTTTTATTGCTGCGCTGGGAATATCCGAGACACTTGTTTTTAGACAATTCAATTTCAAATCCAACTATGTAACTTTTGTTTCTATAACTTAATAAATAAAAAAAGTTATCGAATAAAACGTCGGACTGTATACCAAATTCTCCCAGCAAAACGAAACGTAAACAAACACTATGGGATCATACGATTCATATATATTTATATTATACTAGTTTTTGTATCTCTAACAGTAAAGTTTTTGTGTAGCAGTTATATTTCATAATACAATTAAACCTATTTTCCACCCCACATATGAATTTTTTGAAACCAAATTATTGAAAATTTGTAAAACACGTATAGTTTTATTATATAGTTAATACCATATATATAGTTAATACTAAACACTAATTTTCACATCTGTAGCACTTAGTTTTTGTAATTAAAAAAAAACAAAGATTTTCAAAGTAAAAATCTTTTATTGAAATAGTTGGTGTATGCAATGAGTTGGAAAAGGGCCTACCTGTAAACGTAGACGAATAGGTATGCTTTCTAGCGATTCGTAACGTTAAAGCTTGAAGTTATTTATAGCACAATATTTCTCGAATTATAATTCCAGCTTAGTACTTCTTTCGCGCTGACTCAATCTCACGTTTCAGAAACCTCTTGATTCTTACAACTCTTTTGATTCTATAAGTTTATAGTCCTTTACACCAGGTGTTTTAAGACTCTAATGGCTGTAGAAAAGCACTTAAGTACTTCCTGTCGTGGATCAGAATTTGATCCTTTTTACTTTTCCCTCCTCCTTTCTCCAGGCTTGGGACTGGCTCGCAATTAGCGAGGCGGAGTTGTAACTAACTCATTTCTTTTTATAATAGTTTATAATCTTTTACACTAGGTGTTTTAAGACAGTAATGGCTGTATGTTGGAAGCACCTAATAAGTACTTCCTGTCGTGGATCATAATTTGATCCTTTCAACGTTTCCTTCTCCTTTCTCCAGGCTTGGGACTGGCTTGCAAAACCAAAGCGGAGTTGTAACTAACTCTTTTTTTTTTTTTTTTTATGATAGTTTATAGTCCTTTACACCAAGTGTTTTAAGACTGAATTGGCTGTATGTAGGAAGCACACAAATACTTCCTGTCGTGGATCAAAGTTTGATCCTTTTAACTGTCCCTCCTCCTTTATCCAGGCTTGGGACTGGCTCGAAATTAGCGAGGCGGAGTTTGTAACTAACTCAACTGAACTAAATCCTGAGGTTACAAAAAAAGGAAATGGCTTCCTATATATACATTTTTTTTTATGATAGATAATAGTCCTTTACACCAAGTGTTTTAAGACTGAAATAGCTGTATGTAGGAAGCACCTAAGTGCTTCCTGTCGTGGATCAAAGTTTGATCCTTTTAGCCGTCCCTCCTCCTTTATCCAGGCTTGGGACTGGCTCGCAATTAGCGAGGCGGAGTTATATATATATATATATATTTTTAATTATAGTTTATAGTCCTTTACACCAAGTGTTTTAAGACTGAATTGGCTGTATGTAGGAAGCACATAAGCACTTGCTGTCGTGGATCAAAGTTTGATCCTTTTAACTGTCCCTCCTCCTTTATCCAGGCCAATCAGGATACATATACAAGCGACGCACATACATAATACACTAATTAACCTAATAAAAGACAATAAAATAAGCTATTTACACAAATATACGTAAAATGTGACATCTACATCTTACACTATCCTCCCAGTGGGCTCCAGGCCTTTCATCAGCTTAGTCCGGCTCTGGTTAGAATGCCCCCTTCCTCTCCATATGCACACATAGTCAGTGAGTACATAATATATGAATGACCCCCCTATATTTTTTTTTCTAGACCGATGCTCTGCTTTGGTGATGCTAGTCTTTAATATTTGTTTTAATAAACATATTAGAGATCGAAATAACTTTAAATTCTGAATAGAATTTCGATGATTGTATTGCATAAAAATTGCTTTTACAAAAAAAAACTTTTATATAACAGAAAAATGTATAAAAGAAGAAACAAGAAAATATCATAAAGGAATTAAATATCATAAAGGCTCTAAATTAACAAAACATTTCCTAATTTTATGATTTACAATTTCCCTCAACATATTAATTTCTTGATCTTTTTGTACCAGGAGGGCCTTCAAATATTTTATCTCCTGCTGATACTTTAAATTTTCCTGTAGAAGCTGAATAAATAAAAAAAAAATCTTATGAAATCTTATAAAATATTTGCCACCATTTATCCAATGCCTTAGATTCTAACTGCCTTCATATTAATTTTATTCCAGACCAAGGAAAACAATAGTTATTGTAATCTCAGTGCAGGCAAGCCCTTTGCCAAGAACAAAGGAAGCTACAGCCTGCTCCACATCGACAAACACGAGTCGACGCGACCCAATCAAATCTGACATGTCGGAATGTGTCGATATGATAAATGTTTCCAACCCCAAACACCTGGAATTTGACTCAGTTTGCATGTTAATACATCAAACTGAGTTTTAGCAAATTTGTCAATAAGCTGAACACACTTAATTTGAAATTTGTTTACCTTTTCATGCTGTATTGTAAGCTACTTGAATAAATACTAATAAGTACTAATAACTGAAACAAAACATTTAATCATTATTTTAATTAGATTGTTGGAAAGATTAACTATTTTGGAAAATATTAAATGCTATCAGTACAAAAGGTTTTCTTATACATAAATTCATATATGATGTATGCATAAATTTATGGATGTATGAATATATGGATCAGAATTGTCCATGGGTCAAATTTGGTCAACCCGATCCACTTCGGCCTGACCCAACCTTTCCCATACCTATTGAAACCCAAAAAACATTATATCAGCTAAATGTTCTTCACAGGAAAATTTATTGGTATCTTTGCTGGTTTTTTCCGACATTGAAAAAATTCTATTGAGCAAACTGGCAAATGGATCGAGTCGAGTTTTTTTTACATGGAGAGAAATTTCTTTTATCTCTTGACTGTCAATCATATTAATTCTTTCTGCTTCTCATGTTTCGAAATTCTTCCCATTGTTTTAGTAATTTCACACCGGAGTCAGGTGTTTACGTTTTCCATCACATCGTTTTTGAAATTATTTTCCTCTATTGTTTCAATAATATAAAAAGCCAGATTAAAAAAAAAGATCATTATACCAAGCCGTCCAATGAGTTAGTATGTTTGTGTGTTTACAAGATATAAATTTATCATTGTTCATTAAAGATAGTTTACACATAATTGTTTAGATGTTTAACAATAAAATTAATATTTGAAAAAGTAATTTAAACAAAAATTTATAATTTATTATTGAGAAATACAAACACCTTAGATATATTATGGGGCATGACTATTCGCTTCCTGTAATATAAGAAAGTTGCGATTTTCAACGTGTCATCTAAACATACTTTCTTGTGATTCGCTGAAGATAAAAACTAGGTCGAAATATTAAATACACACAATTTTAACATGCCAGTCTCATTGGGTTTGTTTGTGACTAGTTCACATCGATCGATTTAATCAGATTTTACTGCTTTTTGTCATAAATTTGTCGATTTGAAGCAAGCTTAAATAAATACGTCTATCTAAAAACTTATGGAAACAAAACAATCAATTTAAATAATGAAATCATGGAATTCAAATTTCTACCTCACTGGAACTGAGAAAGGCATTACTTTGATTTTGTGTTGACATCTTATAATCTGAACTTTCAGGCTCACTCTTCACAACAACATTAGTTTTGCTCACGAGTGATGGGAACCCGTTGTCCGTTTCTACAATTTGATTCTCATAAAAGTCATTGTTTAACATTGTTCGGGTTACAATGTCATTGTAATTCACAATGTTTTCATTTTCGGTGAAGCTTTGCTGAATTGCATTTTTGGTCTCATAAGATGAGTGTACATCATCGAATTCAGAGCAATTTCCAGGCACTAATGGTTCTTTAGTGTCATTATGACTTCGAGAATTTTTTCTAACAGACCCAACTCTAACAATAATCTCTTCAAGTTCAGGGTTCAGGGCATGTGCTTCCCTTTGTCCATCTATCGGTCTACTATCTGACTTTTTTGAATCATATTCATCATCATTTTCTTGCTCCATTTTTATCTCAGTGTCACAATGACCATCTTGTTCTTTCTGCCTGCAAGCAAGAGTCAGACTCAGATCTCCTGCCATTGAAAATGTGAGGTTAGATGAAAAAGTCCCACTACTGATGGTAGATGAGTTGTCAAAACAACGTTTATCTTCATTTTCACTTGCATCTTCCTTATATATGATGTGGTTGGTTGGTTGTCCTGCAAAGCTTATTATGCTATTTGAATCCAAAGCACACGGGTGTCTCATGTTTGAATCGTCGGCAGCAAACTTATAAAAGTTTGATCTCGGATCAAGGATGCTGACCTGGTGAAGTTCTCCAAGGTAGTGGGGATGAGTGCTGTTTATATTTGAAGAAAGCTGTTTTATGTGAAAGTTGTTTTGAGCAATGTTGTTGCTGCCATGTGCAGGAACAACAACTTGTTGTTGTTGTGGCTGTTGTTGCTCTGATTGTTGTTGAATCTGCAGTTGGTGCTTTGGTATCAGTGCAACCAGCTGATTTGTTTCTTTGACTTTCTTCTGAACAGGTAGATCAGTCATGATGATGTCTATCTTCACAGGCCTTCCCATTTGAATTGCTTTGAATCAATCAAAATAAAATTACAACCATTTTTATATCTAAAATCTAAAACTTCATTAAACTCAACATTAAAAAAATATATACATTAGAAGCTAATAAAACTGCACAATAAACAAAAATTCTATACCTTTTCTAGACATGTTATGTGCAAGACATTTCTGGTACCTGCAGTATTTACATGAATTCCTCGTATTGAGATTGATGGTGCAAGTTTTGTTACTCTTGCAAACATAAGTGTGGCTTTTGTTCATTCCTTTTTTGAAGAAATACTACAATGAAGATAAGATAATTAATTTCAGAGATGTTCAAGTTATCGTGAAGATTTATAGACCATTAATCCATAAGCAATTTCTAATTTCATACCCACTTAATTTAATTCCAAACAACTTTGAAACACGATTTTATAGCTTTGTGCAATAAATATATAAAATAAAAATAAAAATAAACAATAATAAATAATTTAAATACAAAAACTATTAAATAATAAATAAATATATTTATCTATATAAAGTTGATGAATACCTGGCAACCTCTGCATGTGAGCGCACCATAACGAACTCCAACGGCCACATCAGAGCAAACCACGCATTTTTTTTCTATGAAGGTCATTTTTAAAGAAGAAGCTGTTGATTAATTAGGAAAGGTTGATTCAAAATTTAGAGTTACTAAAGAAAAACAAATTGCATTTATCGTACATGTAACAACAGTAAACCGGTAAAAAGTGCTGTATTGTGGGCTAAAATATGTCACTTTCTTGTGACTAGTGGTCCACTGACTGGGATGGTTTGTGATCTAACTTTATAAAGAATATTTCCATAATGTTGATAGCTTGATGGTCTGATTTTCTCAGCACTTGGTCGTTTTATGGCTCCACTTGTTTCTTTGTGTTTAGATTTTATTGACGGTAGATTTACTGAGACTATATGGTCGAGACATTTTAACTTGTGATTATGTTTCATTTTCTAGCTTATCACAAATTTTTTGTCTTTAGCGTGATTGCTTTACATTTTCAATAGATGTTTAAAAAATACAAAAGTCCTAATGCAATTTCGGCAAGCCATATTATTAAATTTGGCAAAATCATAGATTTATAAAGTTTAATATAGCTGTTCCAGCCCCCAAAATGTCACCCCAGTTGTTGTTGCTATGTGCAACTTGTTAAGCATATCTAAACACTAAATTCATCACTGACTTAGTTACTCCAACCCTTAAGACAATAATCCTTTTGCTGACATTCCAGAAACATTTAATTTAATTTCAAACAGGTATGTCAGAATCACGTCCTTCATTTTTGAGAGCTTGCTACAATCTTTCAGCTTTAAGGCCTCACATCATAAGCTGTTCTTTCAGCTCACTGAATTTAAGCTCATACAATGCATTTAAAACTAATTTTAGATTGATCAATCAGCTTCTATCACCAAATGTTACCATTAGCACTCTTGTGATGACGGTTTCATTGTACTGCACTCTATAAATCATCCACGTTACAATACTACCTAATTACAAAAAAGTTTAATAACTTAACTTTTGCTTCAAACATTTAATGTTTTTATTTCAGAAAGCTATTAATTTTTATACTGCACTCTATAAATCATCCACGTTACAATACTACCTAATTACAAAAAAGTTTAATAACTTAACTTTTGCTTCAAACATTTAATGTTTTTATTTCAGAAAGCTATTAAAACTCCACAACAAAATAATATTACATACCATTTCCAGACATGTTATGTGCGAGACATTTCTGGTACCTGCAGTATCTACACGAATTCCTCGTATTAACATTGATGATGCAATTTTTGTTACCCTTGCAAACATAAGTGTGGCTTTCGTTCATTCCTCTTATGAAGAACTCCTAAAATAAAAATATTTGATATCAAGGATGACAAAATTAAGCACAAATACTTATTCATTGAATTTAATTTGAAGATTTATAGGCCATCAATCCACAAACAATTTCAATTTTCATAACAACTTAATTTAATGCCATACAATTTTATAGCATGATTTATCAACTTTCTTCAAGAAATATTTGAAAAAAAAATGAAAATGTACAATATTAATAACTTTGAAAAATTAAATATATATTGTTGATGAAAAGTTGATTGATACCTTGCAACCCTTACACGTGAGCGCACCATAACGAATTCCAACGGCATTGTCAGAGCAAACCACACATTTTCTTTCTACCAGGGCCGCCTTTGAAGAACGAACTGTCGATTAATTAGGAAAGGATGATTCAAAATGTAGCTCTTATATGTCTAGGACTACCACCGTCATCGGTCTATGGATTAAACCATACCAGTGGCGTATCATAGGGGTGATGGTGTGGTCCACCTATGGCAGTACTTTCAAGGGGGCATCCAAACGATTTTTTTAAAAAAGTATAACAGATTCTACTGCCCCCCCCAGCCACCAACTTTTTCAGAAAAATTTTCTAAACTGGAGAAGGGGGATTGACTTTCTCATCAACTTTTTTTGGAGGTTACCGCCCCGGGCGTCTAAAATCCATGGTTGGTAGGCAGCCACTGGTTCATCCCCAAATGTGAATTCCTGGATTTGTTTGTGAAAAAGCACGAAAAACCCCGGACAACCCTGCTAAAATTGAACTTGAACAAAATTGTGCAATGAAGTAGTCTTCATTGAAGAGAAGGTTTCAAGCCATTAACAAAAATCGATTTATTATTTTACGTTTTATGGACAAAAAACAAGAGAAAACCCGGGCAATGCTGGGTAACCATGCTAGTTTGAAATATAAGAAAAATTGAACTGGTTGCATTCTTTTCTCAAACCCAGTAGAAACTTCAGTTGAAACGATTGCACAAAGCCTCAGAAAGACAGTTATTGTGCTACAAAGTACTTTATGATGAAGTAGACAGTTTAAACACTACCTGCCACTGCTTTGTCTCATATTATAATACTTTTGAAGTTATATTTGGGCTTTCGTTCAAAAAAGTGACAGCTTACAAAAATACCGGCAAAGTGTGTCATGGTTTCTGGCACCAAATAAATTATCTTAATCTATGCCACAGTGTAAGCGAACAGGAGCTGGATGAAAAAACCAGTCAGTGTGGAACCACCTTATGGACAGAGCCAACCCTCAAATCTTTCTCACATCTCAAATAAAGGCCTTACTTCATAAGTTATTTTTTTTAGCTCAGTGAACTTAATGCTCCTAAAACCATTTTTAGATAGATCTGCTTTATAAAACAAAGTGACATCAAAAAGATAATAAAGACCATTTAACGTTTTTATTTCTAAAACTTAATTAAACTCAACATTAAAAAATTTGTTATACCTTTTCTGGACATGTTATACGCAAGACATTTCTGGTACCTGCAGTATCTACACAAATTCCTCGTATTGAGATTGATGACACAAGGTTTGTTACTTTTGCAAACATAAGTGTGGCTGTCATTCACTCCTCTTTCAAAAAAATCCTAGATATCAGAGAGGACAAAATTATTCACAAATACTTATTAAATTTTATTAAATGTGAAGATTTCTAAGCCATCAATCCATATACAATTTCTATTTTCACACCCACTTAATTCAATGCCATACAACTTTATAGCATGATTAGTTTTCTTCAAGAAATATTTGAAAAACGAATAAACATTTCAAATATTAAATAATTTAACTAGAGAAAACGTCTAAAAGTACTTAAATATATATAGTTAAGAAAACATTTATGGATACCTGGCAACCTTTACATGTGAGTGCACCATAACAAATTCCATTGGCAAAGTCAGAACAAATCACACATTTCTGTTGCTCTTCTTGTGGGGCAATTATCAGCGGACGAACTGTCGATTCATTAATTTATGAAATAAAAACATTCAGCTTGCTTAGCCTGGAGTGAGCGGGAACGGGAAAGCAAGCGAGACCGGAAAAGCAACCAAGATCGAAAGAACAACCGGAAAAGCAACCGAGATCGAAAGAAAGACCGGAAAAGAGAAAGCGACCGGAAACGGTAGAGCAAGCGGGAGTGGGAAAGCGACCGGGAGCGTAAAAGTTATCGAGAGCGGGAGAGCGACCGGGAGCAGAAAACGACGTGGTGCAGGAGAGCAAGCGGAGAAGGAAACGGGAGCGATAGAGAAAAACGATAGAAAAACCTCTAAAATCCCCGGGTACCCCGCTAGTTATAAATAAATCATAATACAAATGCCATTTTCATACTTTTCAAGAAGCCATCACTTTTGTTTTTGACATTCCGCTGTTGTTGCTGAAGTTGTTGAATTTGTTGTTGCTCCATCCTTTATGCAGGTGCAATCTAGTCTAGTCTGAATTTTAATCAGTCAGTAAACAAACAACACTGAAGTGAAACTAGTTAATAAAGTTAATTACACTCAGTAATCAGGCCATATATAAAACGTAAACAAACACAGCAAAACATATATGTTTTAATGATATTGTTTATTAATTTAATCATTAAATTTTAATAGAGATGAGGGATGGCCGGCTGGTTTTGGCATCTGCCATCGTCAGAACACCCACAATCAGATTTGCAGACATTATGAAACAAGTAATAGGATAAATTTAAAAATAAAAAACATTAAAATACAATATTATTTATATATAAACTTACTATTGTTATGTGGTCCAAGCAAGCAGCTCGAATTTATAACAATACAACAAGACAGACCGATTGTTTACATAACAGAAAAATGAGAAAAGTGGATTGAAATAATAAAGTATATATTTAAACCAAAACATTTTTAATCTAAAATTTTTTGTGAGATTTTAGTTTAATTATTATATATAAATATTAAATTTGTTAAAAACTCATATGAAGCATTGGATGATATATCTTCTTAATCATCAGTCCATATCAGTTGCCTTGATTTTGGCAGAGCATTTAATCATTAAACTAAACTTTAATAAAGTCCCTCGCCAAAGACTGTATAGAAAGCTCGAGACAATGGGAATAAGTGGAAAACTACTTAAATGTTTAGAAAGCTGGCTATCGGACAATAAGTGTGCCAAGCGGAGTTTCAACGACCTAGACATGGTGTTGCATCGAATATATACAAATTTTCTGACAACACAAAACTTTGCAGAGGAACAAAAACAAATGGACCAAGATTGGCAGATGATGTTTAATGTGGAAAAGTGCCTCGCTATGCATATGGATAAAGAGCATAAAAAATTCAAGTATGAAATGAATGGTATTGAATTAAAGAAAAATAAATTAAGAAAGAGATCTGGGTGTGCCCGGATCGTTTATTTCAGCAGTAAACCATCATTGCAATGTGCTAGGCAGCTAGCAGGGGGTAATTGAGTACTGGGAATGATTGAAGGAACTATAGTGAACAAAGATAAGAATTTAATTCTGAAACTGTATAAGTCACTTGTATGGACACACTTCGAATATTGCATGCAAGTGAGGAGTAGTTATCTTAAGCAGGATATCACTATAATAGACTAAATACAAAGAAGAGCCACAAAAATAATTAAAGAAATAAGGTGCAAGTTGACTACGCTTGAGAGGCGATATAATACTGACTTACGACATTTTAAACAAACATATTAACACTGATTCAGAAAGATTTTTTGCCAGAAGTCCATCGAGCCCAAGAGACCACCTCAAGAAGCTTTCCAAGAAAAGAACAGGACCTATGAAACAGAAGTTACTAGGTAGGGGGATTCAAAACCTTCTTGGTGCAATGTTCCAGACAATATCAATCAGTTGCAGTCGTATGTACTTTTCAACATTTTTTAGAAGACATTTTTTTTCATAAAAAACCAGATGACCGGGCGTGAGGGTGTTGGAGGCACTTGTCAACAGTCTACTAGGGCACACTTCAACGTTAAGGGAGCCACAGCACCTCACCCCCTAATGAAGTCTTTAGTTAGATGTAAAAACCAGATGACGTGAGCAGGGGAGTCATTCTGAATGACTTAATGATCGTATTGTATAAAATAATGTTTTTATGACAGAAACATGTTTAATCGCAGAAAATAACAAATCTAATTAATGTATTCGCTCTAACTTTACAAAACATTTCATAATCTTATGTTTTTTGAGTTCTTTCAGCTTTTTAATTTCTTGATCTTTTTGTACCAGGAGGGCCTTCAAATACTTTATCTCCTGCTGTTGCTTTGAATGATCTTGTAGAATCTGAATATAAAAAAAAAACTTATAAAATCTTCATTACCAGCATTTAACATTTCTAAACCCAACGCCTCAGATCATAAGGAACATGTCTTACATGGCTACCAGCAGGGATGTATCCAGTGGATGCACCCCCACTATATTATAAACCAAATTTTTTTTCTTTTTCGAAACTGACCAAAGTTCTCTGAATATTTTGTTAAAAGCACCTACGACTACCCCCCGAGGTCATCAGGTTTGGGGAGAAGAATGCATGATAGTTTTGGACAAGTTTTTGGAAAATTACCTATGACTACACCTCGAGCCATCAGGTTTTTTTTAGAAGAGAAAGTGTGATAGCCTTTGAAATTGTTTTTGTAAAAGTACCTACCCCCGGTCATCCAGTTTTTTTGGAAGGAGAGAGTGTGGTAGTCTTGAAATTGTTTTTGTAAAAGTACCTCCGACTACCCTAGCCCCTCAGCCATCAGGTTTTTTTGAAAGAAGAAAGTGGGAAGTCTTCAGAGAGATTGCAATTGGCATTAACTGCATTCCCCACCAGGAACTCGTGGATCCACCACAAGGGTACCGCACGGGTTTTTTTGTGGCCCGTCCCATCTGCAACACAGCCTTGCTTGTTTCATAGGCCAAAAATCGCTATACTTGGTACAAATTTTGGCCTGAGCCGTCCCGGCCCGTTTAAAAAAACTAAAAATAACAGCCTGGCACTACCCTTGCAGCAGCCCATTGGCTACCTTGGTGCTAAATTAATTCCAGGCCAAAAAACATCCGGCCCGTTTAAAAAAACACTAAAAATAACAGCCTGGCACGACCCTTGCAGCAGCCCATTGGCTACCTTGGTGCTAAATTTATTCCAGGCCAAAAAACATCGCTTTTTTTAATCTTGGTGCAGGTAAGCACCTTAAACTATATAAACACATTTATCAATGCAAAAAACCAAAATAAAACAGATACAAACTGGCAAGTAATATAATAAAATGATGGAATTCAAATTTATACCTCACAGGAGTGAACCAGAGATTTGCTCACAAGTGATGGAGATCTGTTGTCTGCTCCTCTAGTTAGATTATTAATGAAGTCATTGTTTGATATTGTTCTATTCGCAATCTTCCTGTAATACCCAATGTTTTCATTATCAGTGATGCTTTGTTGAATTGCATTTTTGGTCTCATAAGATGAATGTACATCATCAAATTCAGAGCAATTATTAGGCTCAAGCAGTTCTATAGTGTCATAACTTCTTGATTTTTCTCTAACAGATACAATTCCAATAATAAGTCCTCCAAGTTCAGGGTTGAGAGCACTAGCTTCCCTTTGTTTGTGTATCAGTATATTCCCCGACTTTCTTGAATCATTTTCATCATCAATTTCCTGCTCTATTTTTATCTCTGCATCACAATGGCGATCTTGTGTCTGGCTCAGATCTCCTTCCCATGAAACTGTGAGGTTTGATGAATATGGCAAAGTACCACTACTGATGGTAAATGAGTTGTAAAAATTACATTTATTTTCATCTTCACTATCAGGCCTTGGTTTTTTGATGGCATCGTGTGCAGATATTTCAGATACTCTTGAATCACTTTCATCATCATTTTCTTGCTCCATTTTAATTTCTGTATCGCAATAGCCATCTTGCGCTTTCAGCTGGCTAGCAGGAAAATTTCTCATATCTGCTGCGAAGTTAGATGAAAGAATCCCACTACTGATGGCAGATGAGTTGTAAAAATAACTTTTATCTTCATCTTCACTTGCCTGTTCATTATATATGATGTAGTTGGTTGGTTGTCCTGCAAGGCTTATCATGCTTCTTGAATCTGAAGCAAAGGGGTCCCTTATGTTTGAATTGCTGGCAGTAAACTTATCAAAGTTTGAATTTGGATCAAGGTTGCTAACCTGTTGATGTTCTCCGAGGTAGTGGTGCTGGGTGCTGTTCATGTTTGTGGAAAGCTGTTTTATGTCAAAGTTGTTTTGAGGAATGTTGTTGCTGCTGTGTGCTAGAACAACCATTTGCTGTTGTTGCTGTGATTGTTGTTCAGACTTTTTTGAATCATTTTCTTGCTCCATTTCTATATCTGTGTCACAATAGTCATCTTGTTGTTGAAACTGCTTTTGGGGTTTAGGGTTTGCCAGCTGGTTCCTTAAACAAGATTTCTTTACCTTCTCCTGAACAGGTAGATTAGTCATGACATTGTCCATCTTTTCAGGTTTATTTATCTGTTTTGCTTTGAACCAAACACAAAAAAATTACAATCACTTAGTGCTTGAATACCTAAAACTTTATTAAACTTCACATTATAAAAATTCTATACCAGTTCTGGACATATGTGCGAGACATTTCTGGTACCTGCAGTATCTACACTCTTTCTTCGTATTGGGATTGATGGTGCAGGCTTTGTCGCTTTTGCAAACATAAGTATGGCTTTCATATTCTCCTCTTTGGAAGAACACCTATAATGAAGAGGAATTGAATAGAAATACAGCATAATTAATCTATAATGAAGATGATTTATTCCGGAAATAACATAATTAAACAGAAATACTTATTCATTGTACTTATTGTGAAGGTAATCAATTATAAACAATATCTATTTTCATACCCACTTTATTTAATACCATAAAATTTTGTTCTGAGAAAATTATTAAAATTTATAATATTAAATAACTTAACAAAAAAAACTTTAAAAAATTAAATATATTAATTTGAAACATTGACAGATACCTGGCAACCTTTACATGTGAGCACACCATAATGAATTCCATGGGCAACATCAGAGCAAATAACGCATTTCTGTTGATCTTCCTCTGGGACTAATTTCGGATGACGAACTGTTTATTCATTAATAAAGGATGTTTCAAAATTTAGAATCACAAATAATTGATAAAATATAAACCTAAAGAAATAAAAAATAGATGTAGTGTAGACAGTTCTAAAAAATATCAGAATTAAGAAAGAAACTTCAACGATTAAGGAAAAAGATGAACTCAGCTCTGAACCAGATTGGAGAACAATGATCTTGAAAAACGTGTTTGATATTTAAAAGAAATATCTGACCAAATTGTTGGATAACATAATACAAGAAAGTTGACAGATATTTCCAAGGGTAATTCTTGCAGATGTTTACCCTAAAGATGGGGTAACAACTAACAACAACTGCTATGGTGTTGTTGCCAGTGAACAACAAAAAATTGCTTATGTTTGGTCTGAAAGGAATGGCTATTCAGAGTTTGGTCGCAGAGACACCTGAGACAGTCGAGGACACAGTTCTGGACCAGCATCTTACTGGCAAAGAAAATGTTGTGCATTGCTATTGTGCTATTACAAAACCCAGCCTGAAATAGAGTCCAATAGCTTAGGCACATTTTCAGCTTCTCTTCCAGTGTGAATTACATGAACAGGGTTGGCTACTGTTACTGCTCCCTGTAAAGTAATCTATGACCACAAAAATAGACTTATGCAACCATTAAAAGATCATTCATTAAATAAGCTCATGACCACCAGGACCAACAACAAACAATTCCATTCTTTTAACTCAATCTCAAAATTCACCAATAGATCATTCAGCTATTGTTCCCCAGTTCATCTGGAATTTACTACAACCATCATCAATAAGATCCTCAACTTGTCTGATATCATTCATTAGGAAACTGTAAACAAATTTCTTTTCCAAATTATTAGATGTTTTTATTTCTAAAACTTAATGAAATTCCACAATTAAAAACAAATTTTTATAACCTCTGGTCATGTTATGTGCAAGACATTTCTGGTATCTGCAGTATCTACAAGAAGTCCTCGTTTCTAGATTGATGGTACAAGTTTTGTTATTCTTGCAAACATAAGTGTGGCTATCATTTAATGCTTTTCTGAAGAAGTGCTACAATGAAGATAATTGATTTTAGAAAAAATTTTCGGGAAGCATTTTTTAAGAAAATTATTTATTTAACACAGTAAATAATTTAATTTTAAATGTTGACGGATACCTGACAACCCGGACATGTGAGTGCACCATAATGAACTGCATTGGCAACGTCAGAGCAAACCACGCATTTCTGTACACCTTCCTGTGTGGTAACTGTCAATTCATTAAAGAATGATGTTCCAAAATTCAGCATCACAGATAATTTATGAAAAACAAACAGTAAAAAACTTTCTAATTTGTTTATCAATTATTTAAACTTAACCATGAGTAATACAGTTGATTGATATAACTACATATTAAAATAAAGACCAATCAAACCTGACATAAAAAAACATTCTATACCTTTTACGCACATGTTATTTGCGAGACATTTCTGGTACCTGCAGTATCTACATGAAATCCTTGTATCGAGATTGATGGTGCAAGTTTTGTTATTCTTGCAAACATAAGTGTGGCTTTCATTCATTCCTCTTTTGAAGAAGCGCTACAATGAAAATAATTGATATCAGAAAACCTCAGAATTAAACAAAATAACAAATTAATTTAATATGAATATTTTTAGCCCATCAATCCATAAACAATTTCTATTTTCCTTCCCAATTAATTTAATGTCACAAAATTTCAAAACAGAATTTTTTTGCTTTCTTCAAGAAACATTTGAGAAAAGAATTGAAACTTACATAAAATTACTTAAAAAATTAAACTACAAAAATTAAAAATATAGTGTTGATAATAATAAACTTATAGGGGCATAAGTCCTAAAGAGCTTCAAGGCATAAATTAAACTACACACAATTATCCACTTTATCTAAGGTAAAGATTTCTAGGCCATCAATCCATAAACATATCCTATTTTCATACCCACTCAATATAATGCCATATAAAGTGTTTAAATAATTATAGATATATTTGGGTAACAATTCATTTTTCATACACACACAATTGATTCAATGGTATTGAACAACGCCGCATATTTAGCTGCAACAACATTAATAAAACTTTGTTCAAGTTTACGGAAATTACTTTGAATATCTCAAACTCCAAATATATATCATTTTATGTAAAACTAATGCCAGCATGTTTCAAAGCAAAACAAAAACAAAAGAAGCTAAAAGAAACCGCAGTTGCAAAATATATCAATAATATACATATTCTTTGCTCTACTATAGCAAGTGCCACAAGAGGCAAACAAACAAAAACAAAAAACACCCAATTTGTGAACAGAACTCTTTCAGAATATTCAACCATAATCACAAGTCTATTTTTCACCCATTTTTTGCTAGCAAGTCCCACAAAAAACAAAAACATTCAATTCAAGAATGCTAAAAACCCAAGTAACCCTGCTAGTAATTTAAGTAAAAAAAAAACACTTTTGAAAATTAATTATATATTGTTGATGAAACATTGATGGTTACCTGGCAACTTGTACATACAATTTTGAAACACTTGGTAAAAGAATTAAAGCTTACTATAAATTATTTAAATAAATAGTGGTTCGGGCCGATAGAATAGAACCACCGTGTATCCTCCTATGCGTGTCGTAAAAGGCGACTAAAGGGAGGTTCGCAGGAAGGGCATCCGGGTAAAACTTTGCTCCAAATTCCATATGGGTTACGAAACAAAGAATTCCATGCCGGCTCGGACGTCGCCCGGTCAAACAAGGTCCGCGCTTCCTTTTCTGGGCCTAGACGGAAGTGAAAAGTTTGCTATGGGCCTGAAGAAGAATTTAGAGGGTTCAAGTGTTTGTTTGAGAATTGGCTCTGTGAATGTTGGAACGATGAGGGGAAGAGATGGTGAGGTTGCTGATATGGCAGCAAGACGATGTTTAGATTTTTGTTGTCTTCAGGAGACTGGCTGGAAAGGTGAAGGTGCCAGAAAACTTGGTGAGTATAAGTTTTTCTGGATGGGTTCTGAGAAAGGAATTCATGGTGTAGGAATGCTGGTAGCAGATAGATGGGTTGAGAAAGTGTTGGAGGTCAAGCGTGTGAGTGAGAGATTGTTATTGCTTCGTGTAATTGTGGGTAAGTCGGTGCTGAACTTGTTGTCTATATATGCTCCGCAAGTAGGTCGGCCGATGGAGGAGAAAGAGGAATTTCTTGCTATGATGGTTAAGGTTGTGTCTGATATAAATGTTGATGAGAATTTGTTGATCTGTGGTGATTTTAACGGACATGTGGGAACTGGTATTGATGGATTTGAAGGTGTTCATGGTGGTTGTGGGTTTGGTAAGCGAAATCTGGAAGGTGAGATGATATTAGAATTTGCTGATTCATTGAACCTTGCTGTCGCCAACACTTGGTTTAAAAAGGAGGATAATAAGTTGATAACATATGAGTCTGGTGGGTGTCGGACTGTTGTTGATTACATTTTAGTCAGAAAGTCTGAGAGAAAATTTATTAGGGACGTTAAGATTATCCGAAGTGAAGCATGTATCCCACAGCACAAATTGCTTATTTGTGTTATGGAGCTGAATGAGAAGGTGAAAAAATGTAATGTGAAATTTGTAGAAAGATGTAAGGTTTGGAAGCTGAAAGAGACAGAGACGAAATGCATCTTCAAAGAAAGAGTGCAAGCTAAAGCTGCTGTGGTGATGAATGGTCTTGGTGATGTCGAGAAAATCTGGAATGATTTGAAGCAGTGTTTGCTTCAGGAAGCAGTAGCTGTGTGTGGGGTTACAAAAGGTATTAGTAGGCATAAGGAAACATGGTGGTGGAATGAAGAGGTTGCTGCCCTTGTAAAAGAGAAACGTCGGCTATTTAACTTGTTGAAGTGCCAGCAACATGGGAAAAATCTAGCAACCAAGGAGAGCTACAACCAGGCCAAACGCATGGCTAAGAAAGCTATCTTTAATGCTAAGAACGCTGTACGAAAGACTTTTTGCGAAGATTTGGATAGGGAGGACAGGAAAGGAAATGTGTTTAGGGTAGCCAAGCAGCTAATGCGTAAAAACCGGGATGTAGTGGGGGCCAACTGCGTGAAAGACCATGAAGGTAAGGTTGTGGCTGAGGATAGTAGGTTGTTGGAGGTATGGAGAGCGCATTATGATAGAATTTCTAATGAGGAGTTCACTTGGGATGCAAATGGACTAACTCATGTAAGTCCTGTTTGTGGACCTAGTGAAAAGTTAACTACTCTGGAAGTTAGTAATGCAATCCATAAGATGAAACGTAACAAGGCAGCAGGACCTTCAGGAGTGGTGGCAGACATGTTGAAAGCTGCTGGAGCTGTTGGTATAGTGTGGATGACTGAAGTGTGCAATGCAGTAGTGAAGGATGGTAAAACCCCTGTAGACTGGAATAAGAGCTGGATGGTGAATGTCTACAAGGGAAAAGGTGATGCATTAGCGTGTGGCTCATACAGGGGCATTAAACTATTAGAACATGCAATGAAAGTTTTAGAGAGGGTGATTGAAAAAAGAGTAAGGAAGATTGTGAAAATTGATGGTATATAGTTTGGTTTCATGATGGGGAAAGGTACTACCGATGCTATTTTCATAGTTCGTCAGCTGCAGGAAAAGTATCTTGCCAAGAACAAAGATCTGTGGATGGCCTTTGTTGATCTTGAAAAGGCATTTGATAGAGTACCTCGTGAGATAGTGTGGTGGGCTCTGAGATGTCTAGGTGTGGATGAATGGTTAGTTTCCGTGATAAGAACTATGTATGATGATGCAGCGACAGTGGTGAGAGTGAATGGGAAGGAGAGTGATGCTTTCAGCGTTAAGGTTGGAGTGCATCAGGGTTCAGTTCTCAGCCCATTGTTGTTTATCATTGTTTTAGAGGCCTTATCACGGGAGCTCAGGGTAGGCTTGCCAATGGAACTGCTCTATGCTGATGATCTTGTTTTATTAGCTGAGACAGAAGATTCTCTCCTGGAAAAGTTAAGGATATGGAAAATTGGCATGGAAGCGAAAGGCCTTAGAGTGAATGCGAGTAAGACAAAAATCATGAAGTGTCGGGCCGGAATGGGACAGGTGAAGAAGTCGGGTAAATGGCCATGCAGTGTATGCAGAAAAGGTGTTGGCTCCAATTCTATTTGTTGTGTGGATTGTAAGAGTTGGGTCCATAAAAGGTGCAGTGGCATCTTGGGTAGTTTGAAAGATCTTGTTGGCTTCCGTTGTAAGAGTTGTGTGGCTGGTGGTTCTGTTCAGGAAGAGTTGTTGGGCGAGGTTGAGGTTGAGCCAGGTGTAAAGGTGGAGTGTGTGACCAAGTTCTGTTACCTAGGTGACACATTAGGTTCAGGAGGAGGTGTAGATGAGGCGGTGAGAGCTAGAGTGCGTTCTGCCTGGGCTAAATTCAAAGAGTTATCTCCTATCTTGACCACCCGTGGTGCATCCTTTCATGTGAAAGGAAAGGTGTATAGGGCATGTGTTCAAAGTGTCCTTGTTTATGGCACTGAAACATGGTCTATGAAGGTGGAGAATCTAAGAAGTTTAGAAAGGGCAGAGCGTATGATGGTTAGATGGATGTGTGGTGTTTCGTTGAATGATCGTGCACGTAGTGTGGATTTGTATAGCCTTCTGAATGTTCCTTGTGTGGCTGATGTGGTGAGACGTGGAAGACTAAGGTGGTTTGGACATTTGGAGCGCAAAAGTGCAGATGATTGGGTTTCGGCAATTAGAGATGTGGATGTTGTAGGAGTGAAAAGTAAAGGTAGAAGTAGGAAGACTTGGTGGGAATGTGTGAAGAAAGACATGGATGAGCTCGGCCTGAAGCGGCAGTCTGCCCTGGATCGTGACTTGTGGAGGGGCCTGATATGGAAAAACGTCCAACCCTAGCATAGCGTGGAATAGGGACGTTTCAAAAATAAATGATGATGATGATGATGATGATGATGAAATAAAACTTTGAAAATTAAATAAATCTTGTTGACAAAAAATTGATCGATACCTCGCAACCTACACATGTGAGCGCACCATAATGAATTCCATCAGCAACATCAGAGCAGACCACGCATTTCTGTTGTCCTTCCTGTACGGTGACTCTCGGCTTACGAACTGTCCATCAATTAATAAGCAATGTTTCAAATTTTAGCATCACAGATAATTTATAAAGTATTAACTATTAAATATCATTTATTGTAATATTAAATAATTATAAAGTTTTTAATTTGTTCAAGAAATAACCAAAAGGAAAACAGTTAAAATTTTCAATTCCTTGCAAACAATAGTATTAATGTGGTTTCAGTGACAAGCTTTGTCAGAAAAATTCAATTCAATTTTATTTTATTTAAAATCAAATTTATATCGACAAAATATTGAAAAATTGAAGTTCAGCTATCCTTTTTTAAAGGATCTATGATATCTCAACATTATCCTTTTTTATTGTTTGCGTGATCAATTACCAAGACAAAATACATAATAATATTGAGTACCTGACCTGTGAAAAACTGAAAAATATGGATGAGATGCAATTATAAATTAAATGACAGATAAAATAAATAAAATAAATCATGACAGATGAAAACAAATTAAGGATCTTTTATAAAAAAAAATCATTTTGAATTTGAAATTCAGCAAAAAATATCATTATATATATTGATATATTAAATATATATATTAAATATATATATATATATATATATATATATATCAGGGCTGCTAAATTTAACGATTAATTAATCGACTAATCGTTGGAAAATTTTAACGATAAAATTTTTTTTAACTCCTAATCGAAAATGACAAACTCTTCTGATAAATAACTGCGTTATAAAATGGAGATGAAAATTCCTAAATCCGTTGACCCTCTGCAATGGTGGAAACTTATTGAACACCGATATCCAAAATTGTCATTCTTTGCCAAGACCAATTTGTGCATACCAGCTACCTCAATTCCATGTGAACAATTGTTTAGCTCGGCTGGTTATATTATCAATAAGACACGGTCATCACTTGGTCCAAATAATGTTAACAAACTTGTCTGTTTGCATAGTTGGTTAAAAGATGACATATAAAGGAAACATTCCAGTGTTATTTCAATTTTCGACAAGTATGTTTAATAAATGTTACCTATGACACCATAAATTTAATTTTTGGATTTAATCGAAATTAACTATTAATTAATCGATAACTGCCCTAATATATATATATATATATATATATATATATATATATATATGATTTAAGTGATTTGTAAAGCAGTCTTTTCAATTAAACTCCACATTAAAGAAATTCTGTACCTTTGATGGACATGTTATGTGCGAGACATTTCTGATACCTGCAGTATCTACACGAATTCCTTGTATTGAGATTGATGATGCAAGTTTTCCTCCTGCAAACATAATTGTGGCTTTCATTCATTGTTCTTTTGAAGAACTCCTACAATTAAGATAATCGATTTCAGAGATGTCAAAATAGTTGTTTTATTTAATGTAAGCATTTTATGGGCCATCAATCCGTAAACAATTTCTTATTTTCATACCTACCTAATTTAATGTCATACAACTTTAAAAGAGGATTTATTAGCAATCTTTACAAAATAATTGAGAAAAAAATCAAAATTAACAATATTAAATTATTTGAAAAATTAAAAATATATTACTGGTGGATACCTTGCAACCATAACATGTGCGAGCACCATAACAAATTCCAATAGCAACGTCAGAGCAAACAACGCATTTCGGTTCTCCTTCTTGTGTGGTGGCTTTCAGCGTACGAACTGTCAATTTTTTAAGAAACGATAAGCTTTGGAGTTTCTCCCATTTCTTCGTAACACCCGAAAAATCGGTTTTTTTTAGGTTTTGATCAGTTTACGAAAGTTGGGAATAAAATTATATCAGAATCTAAAAAAACCAACTGTTTAGAAATTTGTTTCAGAAATGTTGGCTTTTTCAGAATTCCGAGAAAAAAAAATTAAATCAAGTGAAAATTGACAAACTTAATGTCATGAAATCAGGTTAGAACTTATAATGTTAAAGCTTGCTAATCATGACAGTGCATTCTATTGAATTTAAAAAAATTTCTAAAAAAAAAAACAATTTTTAAATCTACAAAATTGTTTTATCTATGTTATAAAAATAACAAATCTTAATTTTAAAAGAATTACAAATGAAATTATTATTCTTTGGTTCTGTAAATTTTTTGTATGTTTAAATGGAAAATAAAATATGCTAAATGTTCAAGTATTGTTTATACTTTAATGAGCAAGAATAACTTTAGTTTTAGTAAACACTTTTGCAATCGTAACATTTCTACAAAACCATTTTTAGAAACACAACAAAGTTACGATATCAGAGGTTCTACAAAAATGGTTTTGGTTTATTGGATAATAAGCTTCAACTGTTTAGTTTTTTTATATCTCAAAATTAAGTAGATCCCACATTAAAAAAAATCTATACCTTTTCTGGACATGTTATGTGCAACACATTTCTGGTACCTGCAGTATCTACAAGAATTCCTCGTATCTAGATTGATGGTGCAAGTTTTGTTATTCTCGCAAACAAAAGTGTGGCTTTCATTCACTGCTTTTTTGAAGAACTGCTACAATGAAAATAATTGATATCAGAAAACTTCAGAATTAAACAAAAAAACTAATTCATTTAATATGAATATTTTTAGCCCATCAATCCATAAACAATTTCTATTTTCATACACAATTAATTTATTGCCATAAAATTTCAAAACAGAATTTATTAGCTTTCTTCAAGAAATATTTAAGAAAAGAATTGAACCTTACATACAATTACTTAAAAAAAAATAAACTACAAAAAAGGCTTTAATTGGATACCTGGCAACTTTCACATATGAGTGCACCATAACGGATTCCAAAGGCAAAGTCAGAGCAAACCACGCATTTCTGTGGTCCTTCTTGTGAGGAAACATCCAGTGGATAAACTACTGATTTATTAACAAACGATGTTTTAAAATTAACCATCACAGAAAATTTAAAAAAATATAAACCATTAAAAATCAGTTATTAAAATATTGGAATTAAAAAAATCTAAGTCAAGGAATGATGGGTTAAAAAAATTCCATACCTTTTCTGGTCATGTTATGGGCGAGACATTTCTGATACCTGCAGTATCTACAATCATTCCTCGTATTTGGATTGATGGTGCAAGTTTTGTTACTCTTGCAAACATAAGTGTGGCTTTTGTTCAATCCTTTTATGAAAAACTCCTACAACAAAAATAATTATTACAAAAAAATTAATGACAAATATTTATTCATTTTATTTAATGTAAATATCTCTAGGCCATCAATCCATTAACAATTTCTATTTTCATGCCACACAACTTTAAAGCAGGATAAGCAATTTTTAAGAAATAATTGAGAAAAAAAATTAAAATTTACAATATTAAATTATTCAAATAAAAAGCCATTGCAAAAATAAAAATATATCATTAATGAAACATTGATGGATACCTTGCAACTATTACAGGTGAGCACACCATAACGAAGTCCAATGGCAACATCAGAGCAAACAACACATTTCGGTTTTCCTTCCTGTGCTGTGACTTGCGGTGGACGAACTGTTGATTCATTAGGGAATGTTTTAAAATTTAGCATCACAGAGAATGTATTAATCTTTCACACATCGGGCCATTTATGTGAAAGAATACCAAATTATTTATGACTCACATTTAAGTATTTGAATCAAATTTGTTGCAATAAAGTTTTCTTAACTTGTTTTTAATACACCATTGAAAAAAAAAACTCAAGTTATTTTACCGGAAACCTTTAGGCTTTAATTCAAAACATTAAATTATGAATGCATCAAAATACATATGCAATTTCCATACCTTCCAAGAGCCCCATGCTTTGGCTCTTGTTTTTAACATCCTGCTGCTGTTGTTCTTGAAGTTGTTGTTGCTCCATCCTTTTTATGCTTTATTTTTTTATATAATGTAGATTGTAGATGCAATTACTCTGAAAATCAATCAAAAGCAATCAGTCAGTAAACAAACAACACTGACGTGAAAATAGATAAAAAAAAGTTCATTACACTCATCAACAATCAGGCATTTTTAAGCTAATTGTAATATTCGTTCCTAACTTCATTTACGAGCGTCTGCTAGCTTAACTCCAGTTTATTTCATATATATAGAATATTCTATATATATGGTTTATTTAGTCGTTCATCATAGTTTATAGTAGGCTACCAAACCCAGACGTTGTGGTTGAACTGATCTATCTGTATTCGCCAAGTGCTGTAAAATCAGTCAATTCAACTGAAACATAATCAACCATCACACTTCAAGCGCTCGTGGAGAAATAGTGGACCGGCTGCATTTTCACTGGATTTGAAAGCTTTTTGGGTGAAACAGGGTCAAGCTGCTACCCGACGCAATATATGCAATTAATTGTGTGCCACAAATAGTGTTTTTAATGAAAATCGACTTTTTCCAAACGTAAACAAGCCACTTTAATATCGCTCGACCGTACAAAATGTCTGCGCCCCGTCGAACAGGAAGTAATTGCACTTGTCTTATTAAGAGTATATATCAATGATAAGATAAATACAATTACAATTAATTTTTTACACCATGTGTTTTTTGCATTTTAAAAAACAAAGTGTAAAAAACTAGAAACTAGAATAAAAAAAAACATGTGCAATTACTTCCTGTTCGACTGGGTACAGACATTTTGTACTGTCGAGCGATATTGAAGTGGTAAACAAGCAAATCCACCGTACCGATAACTATTCCCTTCCCTAACTACCTATATCGCTGCGGCCGTAAGTTATGTCAGTGGAGACGATTTCCTGAGAGTGAGCTCCAGGAAGTTAGCAACGATTTCCGGCAATTATTTTATGTCACTAGGAAAGTGTAAAATGTAATTAGATATTTGAATTCTACGTTAAATTTGCTATAAGAATACATTTGTTTGAAGGGGCGGATAATTTTATTATTTTTTTGATTAAGTTGTTTCTGATTGGCTGTGTCGGTAACATATTTGTAAGGTCAAGTCGTGGAAGGCATTTTTCACAAAGTGTCAATGAATATTTTAAAATAATTTTTGCACTGTTCAATCAAGCTTATATTTCTCTACAAGAAAACAGTTGTTTGAAGGAGCGGACAATTTTAGTTTATTTTTTGTTTAATTAATTTGTGGCGATTCGGAACGATTGAAAGCGGAAGCATTTCAGTAAAGCTCCAGGAAGTTAGCAACGCTTCGGGCAACGATTTTCGGCAACGCCGAATGAAGTTAGCAACGAATCGGACCACTATTGTTTTTGTTCAAAAATAAAGCATAATCAATGTCAAAAATAACTTTAATTTAAAGATAATTCACTGTTGAGTTTAAAATTTTGAATGGCGATAAAACAAAGTACGAAATAAAAATATACACGAATAAACATTTAAAACAGGGTGTGCTGCGTTAAAGTTACAAGTGAATTAAAAATAAACTAAAAATTTTAGCCAATGTACAAAAATTTATTATAAAAAAATTAATTAAATTAATTAAAAAAATATCTTTTGAAAGACGTTTTTAGAATTTATAAAGTAATAATAAACGCTTTCGCTGTCAATCAATCTAAGCGCACGACAAAAAAATCATTAAAAATTCAATATACATTTCTTCTCAAATTATAATATTTGATAGAAAACTTTAATAACATCACCAATAAATCCAATCGATTTCAAATCAATTCTTGCCAATCAGATTACGATTTCTCGTCACAAAATCAGAGATAGGTACCTACTATTCCCATTGTGATATTGTACAATCATCACTTGGCCACAAAAAAAATCAAGAGATTTAAATAAAATTCAATTATGTAGAAATTAATTTACAGTAAATAGAAACGACAAGTCACATATATTAACTTAACAGCTGTCAATCAATCTAAACGCACGACAATAATTATGTACAAGTCAAATATCAAATGAGTTTTCACAGTTTAAGAAGAGGAGTTCCAAATATCTAGAATATAAAAATAGCTTATAATTAAAATCTTTGAAAAATGTAACTCCAATATTCTTTAAAATTATAAAAAAAAAAAGTAAACTGACCGGTGTGTGGTAAATATATTTACAAAAATATGTTTATTAGAGGGTGTCCGTCCTTCCTAAAATAATTCAAATTTAAGCTGACCAGGATTTTAAGAACAGTGTGTCTACAGGTTATGTTTCATTGAAATACATTAACATTTTTGAAATTGATAAAAATATCTATATTTCCTTGAAACTCTAGTAACGTCATTGAACTTACATTTTATTGAAAGAAGTTTTCGCATAGTTCACAGCTGTACGAGACATCCCCCAAGTTTGGTGGATTTAATCCCGTACACGATCTGTGAACCCATCGTAAACATTTCTCGCACTGCACCCAAAATTCGTCCGCTCCTTCGAAATTACAATATATACAGTCATCTGACATATCGTCAGATGACTGTAGAATGCCGTTTTGGATGACCTGCCGATCCGTATCGGGATCGTATACCTCATCAATTGCTTTCCCTTCGTCAATGTTCTGAAGAAGCAAAATAAATTAAAATTCTCCATATAAAAAAATAACATCTCAACCATTTACCTTCATCAGATTCAGAATAAACATCCCACAATTCCAACTGTCTCTTTGCCTTGGAGCTTGTGGACCTTCTGAAAACGTCCAAACATTTTTCGACTGTCCCGTTCGATTGCACCACCTGTCGTAAAAATCTAAAAAACTTTTTTTCCTTTTTACCCCTTCGGATAAATTGGAACCTAAGGAATTATAATATTGTAGAGTGTTTGTATTGCAATTAACTATTAATAGAGTGTAATGTTTATTCTCTAAAATTGGAAAAAAAGTTTGTTTTTTTTTAAATATTTCCATGTCATATATAGGTGATGTAGATAGAATATGTTGATTTAAAACAGTTGAAGATAGGTCACAATTAACATAATTAGAATTTTTTAAAGTTGTTAATCCAATGTAGTCTATAAGAGTTGTAGTTAGCAACTCTCCAGGCTGCAAGGATAAAAAATCTTCCAGATGTAGTTCTAGATTATTTATTTTACTTATAATCATATTTTTGTTTAAATTATATTTTAAATAATAATTATTATTTGAAACGGTCGAATTAGAAAAAAGGATAAGCTCATCTGGCGTTCTTTTCTTGGTCGTCGTCGGTTGGCATCTTTGGACTGGCAAAGGAATTTTCACTGTCGCCAAGGAATTGAAATAAGAACGATTTTTTTTGTTCCGTTTGTCCCATGTGCTGACTGCCAATAAGTTGTCATCCGCCAATCGACGCTTCCTTCGAGTTGGAGGGATGGCTAACAGAACTTCTCTTGTGGATCCTAAAACGACAGTGTACTGCAAGTCCAGAAAGCGTCCACCTATAGATGTTGAATAAATTTATGTCAAGAATGTTTTCATAAAGTTTCACTAAATATTTCAAAATAGTTTTTGAACTGTTTAATCAAGCTGATATTTCTCTACAAGAATTCCATTAGCAGTTTAAGCGGAAATGTAAATTGAATTTTTAATCGATATATTTTCGTGTGGGCTTTGGTGGATTGAAAGCGGAAGCATTTCTGTAAATGACGTTTATTATTATTTTTCACTAGGAAAGTGTAGAATGTAATTGGATATTTGAATTCTACGTTAAATTTGCTATAAGAATACATTTGTTTAAAGTGGCGGATAATTTTATTTTTTTTCTTATTAAGTTGTTTCTGATTGGCTGTGACGGAAACATATTTGTAAGGTCAATTCGTGGAAGGCATTTTTCATAAAGTTTCACTAAATATTTCAAGCGGAAGCATTTCTGTAAATGACGTTTATTATTATTTTTCACTAGGAAAGTGTAGAATGTAATTGGATATTTGAATTCTACGTTAAATTTGCTATAAGAATACATTTGTTTAAAGTGGCGGATAATTTTATTTTTTTTCTTATTAAGTTGTTTCTGATTGGCTGTGACGGAAACATATTTGTAAGGTCAATTCGTGGAAGGCATTTTTCATAAAGTTTCACTAAATATTTCAAAATAGTTTTTGAACTGTTTAATCAAGCTGATATTTCTCTACAAGAATTCCATTAGCAGTTTAAGCGGAAATGTAAATTGAATTTTTTATCGATATATTTTCGTGTGGGCTTTGGTGGATTGAAAGCGGAAGCATTTCTGTAAATGACGTTTATTATTATTTTTCACTAGGAAAGTGTAGAATGTAATTGGATATTTGAATTCTACGTTAAATTTGCTATAAGAATACATTTGTTTAAAGTGGCGGATAATTTTATTTTTTTTCTTATTAAGTTGTTTCTGATTGGCTGTGACGGAAACATATTTGTAAGGTCAATTCGTGGAAGGCATTTTTCATAAAGTTTCACTAAATATTTCAAAATAGTTTTTGAACTGTTTAATCAAGCTGATATTTCTCTACAAGAATTCCATTAGCAGTTTAAGCGGAAATGTAAATTGAATTTTTTATCGATATATTTTCGTGTGGGCTTTGGTGGATTGAAAGCGGAAGCATTTCTGTAAATGACGTTTATTATTATTTTTCACTAGGAAAGTGTAGAATGTAATTGGATATTTGAATTCTACGTTAAATTTGCTATAAGAATACATTTGTTTAAAGTGGCGGATAATTTTATTTTTTTTCTTATTAAGTTGTTTCTGATTGGCTGTGACGGAAACATATTTGTAAGGTCAATTCGTGGAAGGCATTTTTCATAAAGTTTCACTAAATATTTCAAAATAGTTTTTGAACTGTTTAATCAAGCTGATATTTCTCTACAAGAATTCCATTAGCAGTTTAAGCGGAAATGTAAATTGAATTTTTTATCGATATATTTTCGTGTGGGCTTTGGTGGATTGAAAGCGGAAGCATTTCTGTAAATGACGTTTATTATTATTTTTCACTAGGAAAGTGTAGAATGTAATTGGATATTTGAATTCTACGTTAAATTTGCTATAAGAATACATTTGTTTAAAGTGGCGGATAATTTTATTTTTTTTCTTATTAAGTTGTTTCTGATTGGCTGTGACGGAAACATATTTGTAAGGTCAATTCGTGGAAGGCATTTTTCATAAAGTTTCACTAAATATTTCAAAATAGTTTTTAAACTGTTTAATCAAGCTGATATTTCTCTACAAGAAAACATTTGTTTGAAAGGGCGGACAATTTTAGTTTATTTTTTATTCAATTAATTTGTGGCGATTTGGAGTGAAAATAGACATCGTTTCCCGCTTCGTTGCTAACTTCATTCACCTTTTCAGTAAATGACGTTTATTATTTTTTGTCACTAGGAAAGTGTAAAATGTAATTAGATATTTGAATTCTACGTTAAATTTGCTATAAGAATACATTTGTTTGAAGGGGCGGATAATTTTATTATTTTTTTGATTAAGTTGTTTCTGATTGGCTGTGTCGGTAACATATTTGTAAGGTCAAGTCGTGGAAGGCATTTTTCATAAAGTGTCAATTAATATTTCAAAATAATTTTTGCACTGTTTAATCAAGCTGATATTTCTCTACAAGAAAACATTTGTTTGAAGGGGCGGACAATTTTATTTTATTTTTTATTCAATTAATTTGTGGCGATTCGTAGTGAAAATAGACATCGTTTCCCGCTTCGTTGCTAACTTTATTCACCTCAGAGAGTGATGGTCTTGACACTTAATTTTACAAGTGCTTTTTACGGTTTATTGTCCACCAATAAAATTAAAAATCTGATTTAGTCAAAGAGTCTAGCTTAGCTAGATTTAAAAGCTAGCTACATATTTTACAAAATATATAACATAACAATGCAACTATAATTACGTTTGCAATTGCCGTTGTTATGAAAAGTATGCTTGCATGTGGTCAAGAAAGTTGTATTGTGCACACACGTTGCTGAAGTTAGCAACGGTAACCAACTTTGACTGCATTATACATAGAAAATTCAAAGTTGTGGCCTTTTATTTTTGTCATATATTTGAATAGTTAATTAAAAAACAAAACGATCTGTACTAGTTTCAAATAAATGCCACAATTATTAACGGAGTTATATGATAAAAACTATACTGATTAAATCCGTCGTTGTCTCTATTTACAATTTACTCGCTCGGTGAATACACGCAGAAGTATATGATAAATTCCATGTTACTGTATTAGAATAATTGTATTTTGAAAAAATAATTAAAAAGCAAAACAATCTGTACAAGTTTTGTCAAAAAGCAAAAAAAACTAACAAAGTAATTCCGTAAAAACAATTTGCTAACATGAACAGATTAAGTAAAAACTGCTTGATAAAATCGGTTGCTAACTCTGCTAAGTTTTTACTGATTCACTCTGTTACTTGTTGTGGCTTTTCTGCTCTCAGTCACTTTTACGCTCCCGGTCGCTTTCCCGCTCTCGGTCACTTTTCTGCTCCCGTTCGCTTTCCCACTCCCGCTTGCTCTACCGTTCACTTCAAAGTTAAGGGAGCCACAGCACCTCACCCCCTAATGAAGTCTTTAGTTAGATGTAAAAACCAGATGACGGGAGCAGGGGTGTCATTCTGAATGATCGTATTGTATAAAATAATGTTTTTATGACAGAAACATGTTTAATCGCAGAAAATAGCAAATCTAATTAATGTATTCGCTCTAACTTTACAAAACATTTCATAATCTTATGTTTTTTGAGTTCTTTCAGCTTTTTAATTTCTTGATCTTTTTGTACCAGGAGGGCCTTCAAATACTTTATCTCCTGCTGTTGCTTTGAATGATCTTGTAGAATCTGAATATAAAAAAAAAACTTATAAAATCTTCATTACCAGCATTTAACATTTCTAAGCCCATTGCCTCATATCATAAGGAACATGTCTTACATGGCTACTAGCAGGGATGTATGTAGACAGCAGACTTGTTTTTTCGTCAACCAGAGATTTGCTCAAAAATGATGGAGATCCGTTGTCTGCTCTTCTAGTTAGATTATTAATGAAGTCATTGTTTGATATTGTTCTATTCGCAATCTTCCTGTAATACCCAATGTTTTCATTATCAGTGATGCTTTGTTGAATTGCATTTTTGGTCTCATAAGATGAATGTACATCATCAAATTCAGAGCAATTATTAGGCTCAAGCAGTTCATTAGTGTCATTATAACTTCTTAATTTTTCTCTAACAGATACATCTCCAATAATAAGCCCTCCAACTTCAGGATTGAGAGCACTAGCTACCCTGTGTTTGTGTATCAGTATATTCCCCGACTTTCTTGAATCATTTTTATCATCAATTTCTTGCTCTACTTTTATCTCTGCATCACAATGGCGATCTTGTGTCTGGCTCAGATCTCCTTCCCATGAAACTGTGAGGTTTGATGAATATGGCAAAGTACCACTACTGATGATAAATGAGTTGTAAAAATTACATTTATTTTCATCTTCACTATCAGTCCTTGGTTTTTTGATGGCATCGTGTGCAGATATTTCAGATACTCTTGAATCACTTTCATCATCATTTTCTTGCTCCATTTTAATTTCTGTATCACAATAGCCATCTTGTGCTTTCAGCTGGCTAGCAGGAAAATTTCTCATATCTGCTGCGAAGTTAGATGAAAGAATCCCACTACTGATTGTAGTTGAGTTGTCAAAATAACTTTTATCTTCATCTTCACTTGCCTGTTCATTATATATGATGTAGTTGGTTGGTTGTCCTGCAAGGCTTATCATGCTTCTTGAATCTGAAGCAAAGGGGTCCCTTATGTTTGAATTGCTGGCAGTAAACTTACCAAAGTTTGAACTTGGATCCAGGTTGCTACCCTGGTGTAGTTCTCCGAGGTAGTGGTGCTGGGTGCTGTTCATGTTTGTGGAAAGCTGTTTTATGTTAAAGTTGTTTTGAGGAATGTTGTTGCTGCTGTGCGCAAGAACAACCATTTGCTGTTGTTGCTGTGATTGTTGTTCAGACTTTTGTAAATCATTTTCTTGCTCCATTTCTATATCTGTGTCACAATAGTCATCTTGTTGTTGAAACTGCTTTTGGGGTTTTTGGTTCGCCAGCTGGTTCCTTAAACTAAATTTCTTTACCTTCTCCTGAACGGGTAGATTAGTCATGACATTGTCCATCTTTGCAGGTTTATTTCTCTGTTTTGCTTTGAACCAAACACAAAAAATTACAATCATTTAGTGCTTGTATACCTAAAACTTTATTAAAGTCCACATTATAAAAATTCTATACCAGTTCTGGACATATGTGCGAGACATTTCTGGTACCTGCAGTATCTACACTCTTTCTTCGTATTGGGATTGATGGTGCAGGCTTTGTTGCTTTTGCAAACATAAGTATGGCTTTCATATTCTCCTCTTTGGAAGAACACCTATAATGAAGAGGAATTGAATAGAAATACAGCATAATTAATCTATAATGATATAATATTTATTCCGGAAATAACATAATTAAACAGAAATACTTATTCATTGTACTTATTGTGAAGGTAATCAATTATAAACAATATCTATTTTCATACCCACTTTATTTAATACCATAAAATTTTGTTCTGAGAAAATTATTAAAATTTATAATATTAAATAACTTAACAAAAAAAACTTTAAAAAATTAAATATATTAATTTGAAACATTGACAGATACCTGGCAACCTTTACATGTGAGCACACCATAATGAATTCCATGGGCAACATCAGAGCAAATAACGCATTTCTGTTGATCTTCCTCTGGGACTAATTTCGGATGACGAACTGTCGATTCATTAATAAAGGATGTTTCGAAATTTATCATCACAAATAATTTATAAAATATAAACCTAAAGAAATAAAAAATAGATGTGGTGTAGACAGTTCTAAAAAATATCAGAATTGAGAAAAAGAGACTTCAACGATAAAGGAAAAAGATGAACTCAGCTCTGAACCAGATTGGAGAACAATGATCTTGAAAAACGTGTTTGATATTTAAAAGAAATATCTGACCAAATTGTTGGATAACGTAATACAAGAAAGTCGACAGATATATCCAAGGGTAATTCTTGAAGAGGATGTTTGCCCTAAAGATGGGGTAACAACTAACAACAATTGCTATGGTGTTGCTGCCAGTGAACAACAAAAAAATTGCTTATGTTTGGTCTGAAAGGAATGGCTATTCAGAGTTTGGTCGCAGAGACACCTGAGACAGACGAGGACACAGTTCTGGACCAGCATCTTACTGGCAAAGAAAATGTTGTGGGTTGCTATTGCGCTATTGCAAAACCCAGCCTGAATTAGAGTCCAATAGCTCAGGCACATTTTCAGCTTCTCTTCCAGTGTGTATATAGAATTACATGAACAGGGTTGGCTACTGTTACTGCTCCCTGGTTAGCATAGCCACTTTGAAAAGTAATCTATGACCTCAAGAATGGATTTATACAACCTTTAAAAATATAGTTCATTAGATACTCTCATAACCACCAGGACCAACAACAAACAATTCCATTCTTTTAACTCAATCTCAAAATTCACCAATAGATCATTCAGCTATTGTTCCCCAGTCATCTGGAATTTACTATAACCATCAATAAGAATCCCAACTTGTCTGACATCATTCCTTTAAAAACTGGAAACAAATTTCTTTTCCAAAGTATAAGATGTTTTTATTTCTAAAACCTTATTAAATTTCACAATTAAAAACAAAGTTTTACAACCTCTAGACATGTTATGTGCCAGACATTTCTGGTATCTGCAGTATTTACAAAAAGTCCTTGTATCTAGATATATGGTACAACTTTTGTTACTCTTGCAAACATAAGTGTGGCTTTCATTTAATGCCTTTATGAAGAAGTGCTACAATGAAGATAATTGATTTTAGAAACATTTTTCAGAGAACTTTTTTTAAGAAAATTATTTATTTAACACAGTAATTAATTTAATTTAAAATGTTGATGGATACCTGACAACCCGGACATGTGAGTGCACCATAATGAATTCCTTTGGCAACATCAGAGCAAACCACGCATTTCGGTAGACCTTCCTGTGTGGTAACTGTCAATTCATTAAAGAATGATGTTCCAAAATTCAGCATCACAGATAATTTATGAAAAACAAACAGTAAAAAAAACATTCTAAATTTTTTATCAATTATTTTATTATTTTGTAAAACAGTTGATATAACTACATATTAAAAGAAAGATCAATCAAACCTGACATAAAAAAAAAATTCTATACCTTTTACGCACATGTTATTTGCGAGACATTTCTGGTACCTGCAGTATCTACATGAAATCCTTGTATCGAGATTGATGGTACAAGTTTTGTTATTCTTGCAAACATAAGTGTGGCTTTCATTCATTCCTCTTTTGAAGAAGTGCTACAATGAAAATAATTGATATCAGAAAACATCAGAATTAAACAAAAAAACTAATTAATTTAATATGAATATTTTTAGCCCATCAACCCATAAACAATTTCTATTTTCATTCCCAATTAATTTAATGCCACAAAATTTCACAATAGAATTTATTTGCTTTTTTCAAAAAACATTTGAGAAAAGAATTTGAACTTACATAAAATTACTTAAAAAATTAAACTAAAAAAATTAAAAATATATTGTTGATAATAATGATAATGTTTGACAAATTTATAGGGGCATAAGTACTAAAGGGCTTCAAGGCATAAATTAAACTACAAAAATGGCTTTAATTGGATACCTGGCAACAGCTACATATGAGTGCACCATAACGGATTCCAATGGGAAAGTCAGAGCAAACCACGCATTTCTGTGGTCCTTCTTGTGAGGGAACATCCAGTGGATGAACTGTTTGTTGATTCATTGACAAACAATGTTTTAAAATTAACCATCACAGAAAATTTAAAAATATAAACCATTAAAAATCAGTTATTATAATATTGGAATTAAAAAACCTGAGTCAAGGAATGATAGGTTAAAAAAAAATTCTATACCTTTTCTGGACATGTTATGTGCAAGACATTTCTGGTACCTGCAGTATTTACATGTATTTCTCGTATTGAGATTGATGATGCAAGTTTTGTTACTCTTGCAAACATAAGTGTGGCTTTTGTTCATTCCATTTTTGAAAAAGTCCTAAAATAAAAATAATTATTACAAAAAAATTAATGACAAATACTTATCCATTTTATTTAATGTGAATATTTCTAGGCCATCAATCCATTAACAATTTCTATTTTCAAGCCATACAACTTTAAAGCATTTCATTTATTCTTCTTCTGAAGAAGTGCTACAATGAAGATTGATTTACAATTAAGATATTTGATATCAGGGATGATATATATGGTTAACAATTCAATGAAGATTGATTTCAGAGGTGTCAAAAATTAAATAAAATGTAATGTAATGTGAATATTTCTGGGCCATCAACCATTAAACAATTTCTATTTTCATACCCACTTAATTTAATACCATAAAACTTTAAAACAGGATATACTAGCTTTCTTCAAGAAATTAATTAAAATTAACTTTAAATAATTCAAATAAAAAAACTCCGAAAATTTAAATATATAATGTTGATGAATTTTGATAGATACTTTGCAACTTGAACACGTGAGCGCACCATACGAAACACCAACGGCAACGTCAGAGCAAACAACGCAATTTCGTTGCTCTTCCTGTGGGGCAACTATCAGCGGACGAACTGTCGAATCATTAAAAAACCATTTAATGTTTTTATTTCTAAAACTTGATTAAATCCCCACATTAACATAAAATTCTATACCTTTTTTGGACATGTTTTGTGCAAGACATTTCTGGTACCTGCAGTATCTACACGATAACCTCATATCAAGATTGATGATGCAATTTTTGTTATTGTCGCAAACATAAGTATGGCTTTTGTTCACTCCTCTTATGAAGAACTCCTACAATAAAAATAATTGATATTAGAAACATCGAAATTAATGACAACTGCTTATTCCCTTTATTTAAGGTAAAGATTTCTAGGCCATCAATCCATAAACATATCCTATTTTCATACCCACTCAATATAATGCCATATAAAGAGTTTAAATAATTATAGATATATTTGGGTAACAATTCATTTTTCATACACACACAATTGATTCAATAGTATTGAACAACGCCGCATATTTAGCTGCAACAACCTTAATAAAACTTTGTTCAAGTTTACGGAAATTACTTTGAATATCTCAAACTCCAAGTAATACATATCATTTTATGTAAAACTAATGCCAGCGAGTTTCAAAGCAAAACAAAAACAAAAGAAGCGAAAAGAAACCACAGTTGCAAAATATATCAATATATACATATTGCATATTCTTTGCTCTACTATAGCAAGTGCCACAAGAAGCAAACACCCATTGTCCAAATATATCAATAATATACATATTCTTTGCTCTACTATAGCAAGTGCCACAAGAGGCAAACAAACAAAAACAAAAAACACCCAATTTGTGAACAGAACTCTTTCAGAATATTCAACCATAATCACAAGTCTATTTTTCACCCATTTTTTGCTAGCAAGTCCCACAAAAAACAAAAACATTCAATTCAAGAATGCTAAAAACCCAAGTAACCCTGCTAGTAATTTAAGTAAAAAAAAAACTTTTGAAAATTAATTATATATTGTTGATGAAACATTGATGGATACCTGGCAACTTGTACAAGTGAGTGCACCATAATGAATTCCATCAGCAACATCAGAGCAAACCACACATTTCTTTTGTCCTTCTTGTGTGCCGACTATCGGCTTACCAACTGACAATTAATTAATACACAATGTTTCAAATAATAGCATCACAGATAATTTATAAAATATAAACCATTAAATATAATTTATTGTAATATTAAATAATTATAAATTTTTTAATTTGTTTATAAGTCATTTTAAGTTAACCAAAAGGAAAACAGTTAAAATTTTCAATTCCTTGCAAACAATAGTATTAATGTGGTTTCAGTGATAAACTTTGTCAGAAAAATTCAATTCAGCATTTGTTTGTCTTGCAAAAATTTACTTAATTGTGCCACTGAAGTTGGTGAAATTAACGATAGCAGATTTGGTCACATATGGACAGTAGCAAGCTAATAAAGAAGTTCCTTCAAAAAAGACATGAACCACTCTTCATCCACAAACGAATAGAATGGTTGAACAAATTACCTTAACCATTCAACAACATGTTTAGTGGTTGGTAAAAATCAAGGTGCTACAGATGATCTGTCCATTATTATTAATACACCAGCACTTGACACATGATTCGCGCGCGAAGCGTGTGAGTTTTTTCAGCTAGTCGCAGATGATTTTTCACTTGGAAACGTTTTGGAATGGTCTTCTCTTTGAATGGCTAAATTTGAAAAAACCGCCTACGAAAAAAACAACCTTTAATGCCTGATATTGGAAAAACCGCCTACAAATAAAACCACCTTTATTTATTTTCAACTTTTTTATAATGTGTGATGACATAATCTCAAAATTATAGGAAAAAACGCCTTCGTTGATTTGTTTATTTTCAACTTGTTTATATTGTTTGATGACGTAATCTTAAAATTGGGAAAAACCGCCGGCCTTCTACTTCGGTGATTTATTTATTTTCAACTTGTTTATATTGAAAGATGATGTACGATGCATTATATATATCCGCAAAGCGTTAAACTTTCGCGGCTAATAACTTTTTATTTAAACAATTTAACAAAAAAGTGCCCTAACAAACCGTGTTCAGCGTCTCATATTCTATCAAAGTGAGTTTTTTCACACCTGCAGATGCTAATCGGGTGACATACATAATACATACATCATTGCGCTTTTATGTTAGGAACCAGATATGTTTTGTATTACTGAAACTTGGCTATTAGAAGAGATTCCAAGTAGTTTATTTCTGACTAAAGATTATGATTCAGTTCGATACGATAGAAAAACTCGTGGAGGGGGTGTAGCGATGGTAGTAAAAACAAGTATTCATCACAGAATAGTTAATAATGCAACATATGTCAATCATACTACATTGGGTAATAAGGACAAAATCACAATCCATTATATAACAAATATTATCACGACAGTATTGTTTTTTTTTAAATTAAATCTTCCTTGCAATCTTGTGTTTGGAAGGCTAGAAGAAACAAAAAATTTAAAAAGGAATTTGAAATACAGCCCATTTTAATGAGATTCATTCTGTGGCCTGAGATCAGATTTGAACTTACAGTGATGGAATGAAGATGCGTAATGACTGCCAGTCTAATTTAATACAAGAAAACTGATAGATGTGGTTTTACAATTTTCAATGACTAGATAGGAAAGTAAATCTGATAATGTTTAGAGATTTGAAGTGATTTGTAAAGCAGTATTCAAACACAATGGAATTACAACTGTTACACACTCCATAAATGAACCGTCAGCAACTGTTGAGAAGTAGACCAAACTTCTATACAGTACAATTATAAACTTTTATTAAACAACAATAGAGCAAAGTTTATTCTCTAAAAAGAACATAGACGAGAGAAACCCTTTTGGGTGAGAGAATGCCCAATTTATAGTAAAGAAAATGGCCACACGACAATCCGATAATATCACGCAATTTAAAATTGAATGAAATGTAGTCAAAACAAAGTTGATAAAAAGCCGTATTACCCTACGGCTACCTAATAATAATAACGCAAGTTAAATCTGACAAAAAGTGGTTACAAGAATGCTGACATCAGCAACTATGTTCCGATTCATGAAAATATTCATACTGAGCCAGCTGATTGGCTCCTACTATAGTTGCTCTTATAACTAATAAGGGAAAAGAAATCTTTTAGCACAAGTATGAATCATTCTAGCAATGCTTTCCACCAGGTCAGTGTTCAGCATGTATAAACAAAATAAAAACTCAGATGAATCAGACTGTTCGCTGTTTTCAATAATTCTATACCACATCTGAGATAGAGGTGTCGCCAGGTACGCAGTCGAGAATACTAGTACATACATATCTTCTGATGTGGTGTTGGTGGAGTTTGAATGACAGATCATCGAACGAGATCAGCTGATAAGTAGGTTTGCTGGCCAATTTCCCAAATAAACAAATACACAATACATGATGATGATGACAGTAGCAATAGCAAAAACGTCTAGGCATTTAATGGTAGTTATTTGTAATTCTAGTAAGTTGGAAACATATCTCGCAGAAACGCCTTTATCGATGAATGCTGATATTCTTCAATTCGGGAGAGATAAAGTGTGGCTTTCCAAAAATGTTTACTCTAGCATGCAAACATCTGTGCATACCAGCAACCTCAGTAATCTGGGTTTTCGACTGCCGTTCATATCGCAAATCGGTGACATGATGGTGTTCCCGAACCGAAACTAGAGCGTTTGTGGTCAAGAAAAGTGATTTAGATATAACCATTCTTTGTTTTTAGTGTTTCAAAAACTTACTTTAAAAAATAATCTTCATTATCCATTTAGGATAAAACAAACTAGTCCTTTAATGAAACAGAAATTAGTGAAAATTTGTTTCTTAAAGAAGTTTTTCAATATTTTTTTTGGGTCAAACAGGTAGGCTTTTTTGCCAAAATCGAACTTCCAGTGCAAATGCATATCTTGTACCTTGCTTCATAAGCTGTTCTTTCAGCTCAGTGAATTTAAGCTTATACAATATCTTTAAAACCATTTTTTATATGGTTTTATTAACTTTCATTTGTCCGGATTTCCATAGGATGTCCGCCTATGTTTTTAAGTTCGGAAGATCTTTATAAAAAAATTTATAGTTACAAAAATAAAATTTAAAAAATTTAGGAAACAAACATTATTAAGACATAAATTAAAGACTTTCATCATCATAGTAGCTATAAACATCTTTTGTTTACTCTTCACTGGGGTAATGTTTTTAAAATACGATGTCGCTATGAAATTTTATAACTATCTTAAAAGCAACATCAGAGCAAACCACGCATTACGGAACACCTTCCTGTGTGGAAACTGTCAATTCATTAAAGAATGATGTTCCAAAATTCGGCATCACAGATAATTTATGAAAAACAAACAGTAAAAAAAAACTTTCTAATTTGTTTATCAATTATTTTAACTTAACCATGAGTAATACAGTTGATATAACTACATATTAAAATAAAGATCAATCAAACCTGACATAAAAAAATATTCTATACCTTTTACGCACATGTTATTTGCGAGACATTTCTGATACCTGCAGTATCTACATGAAATCCTTGTATCGAGATAGATGGTACAAGTTTTGTTATTCTCGCAAACATAAGTGTGGCTTTCATTCATTCCTCTTCTGAAAAAGTGCTACAATAAAAATTGATTTCAGAGACGTCAAAAATGAAATAAAATACCTATTTATTTTATGTAATGTGAATATTTCTGGCCATCAACCATTACACAATTTCTATTTTCATAACCACCTAATTTAAAACCATAAAACATTAAAACAGGATATACTAGCCTTCTTCAACAAATGAATTAAAATTAACTTTAAATAATTGAAATAAAAAAAACTCAGAAAATTTAAATATATAATGTTGATGAATTTTGATAGATACTTTGCAACTTGAACACGTGAGTGCACCATACGAAACACCAACGGCAATGGCAGAGCAAACAACGCAATTTCGTTGCTCTTCCTGTGGGGCAACTATCAGCGGACGAACTGTCGATTCATTAAAAAACAATTTAATGTTTTTATTTCTAAAACTTAATTAAATTCCCACATTAACATAAAATTCTAAACCTTTTCTGGTCATGTTATGTGCGAGACATTTCTGGTACCTGCAGTATTTGCATGTATTTCTCGTATTGAGATTGATGATGCAAGTTTTGTTACTCTTGCAAACATAAGTGTGGCTTTCGTTCATTCCTTTTATAAAAAAGTCCTACAATAAAAATAATTATTACAAAAAAATTAATGACAAATACTTATTCATTTTATTTAATGTGAATATTTCTAGGCCATCAATCCATTAACAATTTCTATTTTCATGCCATACAACTTTAAAGCAGGATAAGCAATCTTTAATAAATAATTGAGAAAAAAATTAAAATGGACAATATTAAATTATTCAAATAAGAACCATAGCAAAAATAAAAATATATCATTAATGAAACATTGATGGATACCTTGCAACTAGTACAGGTGAGCGCACCATAACGAATTCCAATGGCAACATCAGAGCAAACAACGCATTTCGGTTTTCCTTCCAGTACTGCGACTTGCGGTGGACGAACTGTTGATTCATTAAAAAATGAAATATAAACCATTAAAGAAATTAAAAAAATAATAGAGAATTGAGAAAACAAGGCTTGAACAATAAAGGGGGAAAAGATGAACTCCGGGAGCGGCTCTGAACCGCATTGGAGAGCAATGGTCTTGAAAAAACGTGTTTGCTGTTGAAAAGAAATATCTGATGAAACTGTTGGACAACATAATACAAGAAAGTCGACAGATATTTCCAAGGGTAATTCTTAAAGGAAAAATTGCCCTAAAAACGATAAAATGCAAATTTCTTAAAAAAAAACACATAAGTGATTTTCATACCTTCCAAGAACCCCACACTTTGGCTCCCCATGTCTTTGACATTCTGCTGTCTTTCTGTTCGTTCGTTTCTCTCTGGCACTGTCATCTCGTGCTCTGAGAAATTTTCTTTTAGAGAGCATGTTAAATAAATATAATAATAATAATCAGATTAGTAGTAGATTGATCTGTATTCCTGGGCACCTTTGTTAAAAATTTGTCCAATTTGCTTTGGTTTTTGGGTGGTTCAAGAAAATAAAATGACAAAAAAGTACATTAAAAATATTCAATATTTATTGAAAACTTTTGTATTATAGAACTAATTTTCTGTTTTTAAATTAACAGCAATCTGCAATTTTGCAGACAATTCAAACATATATTCTGAATTTTCATTGACAAGGCCGACAAGGACACTAACTAACTCTAACTTGAACAAATAAAAGGTAATCTTTCCTACGGACTGCCCATGCCGAAAAAATAGTCGTATTTTGATTATTTTGTTACAATAACATAAAAAACAAATTTTATACCAAATTGAATTAAAAAAAAACATTTATTGTAACTTGAGAGACTTTCAAAACTGTAAATAATAGGGCGTGTTTTTTTATTCACCAGGTTTATCAACCGCACTCACCAAAGCGTTTTTTAACTCACCAAGTTTTTCCGTCACGCGTTTTTTTATTCACCCGGTGAGCTCTCCGGTTGCAACCAGACTCACCGCGGTTTAATGTTTTCTTTATTTGTCTTAAGGCATATTACTTCCATATTTTTTTTTATTTCATTTCCTAAATTGTTTATTTCTATTTCAAATGTTTTTAATTGTTGATGAATTAGTGGACAATATCATGATTTTGCAAAAATTTAAGAACGTCGATACTCTTTGTTACATTCATAATTTAAACGCTTTTTGTCTGCTTTCAATCTATATGTATAAAAAATATTAAAAAAAAAACTTTTCGAGGAAGATATCATGAAAATATAAAAGTTTTAGTGAAAGATATCTTATATCAAAGAGATTTATTAAAAAACTCGAGATTTTTTTCAAAAAACATTGTTATCAAAGAAATCCTTTACTGAATAAACGATTTGCAAATAATTAACCAATTATTCTACTCGATCTACATGCATAATTTCTTATGTATGTATGTATGTATGTATGTATGCATAGATATCTATGTATGTATGTATGTATGTATGTATGTATGTATGTATGCATAGATATGTATGTATGTATGTATGTATGTATGTATGTATGTATGTATGTATGTATGTATGTATGTATGTATGTATGTATGTATGTATGTATGTATGTATGTATGTATGTATGTATGTATGTATGTATGTATGTATGTATGTAGGCGTAAAATAATATATAATTAGATGTATGTATGTATGTATGTATGTATGTATGTATGTATGTATGTATGTATGTATGTATGTATGTATGTATGTATGTATGTATGTATGTATGTATGTATGTATGTATGTATGTATGTATGTATGTATGTATGTATGTATGTATGTATGTATGTATGTATGTATGTATGTATGTATGTATGTATGTATGTATGTATGTATGTATGTATGTATGTATGTATGTATGTATGTATGTATGTATGTATGTATGTATGTATGTATGTATGTATGTATGTATGTATGTATGTATGTATGTATGTATGTATGTTTGTATGTATGTATGTATGTATGTATGTATGTATGTATGTATGTATGTATGTATGTAAGCGTAAAATAATTTATAATTAGATTTAAACAAATCCGTCATTTTTGACGGGTTATCTCTAATAAATATATATTGTATATATTAGTCAAAAATAAAATTTAATAAAATGTTTTTCTTTGCTTCTTTATCTGAGTCAACCAACTGAAATTTTTAAATCTAAAACAATCGAACATTATAGTTAAAATTAAAATAAATTAATCAACTTTACAGCTACGTTTACTCATATATCTTTGCGTTTACCTTTAAACGAGTGACTTTTTGAATTTCTCTTTGCGTTTCAAAAACGGTGTTTTAACTATTTTTTTTATTAATCAAAATAAAATTTATTTTTTTTTTATAGTTTTTTATTATTGGTTTTATAGTTAAATCCACTTTTATAGTTAAAATCACTTTTCATTTATTGTTTTGTTTCGCTAATTTGTGTTTATCTGTTTTTTTTTGGGCTCAGATGATGACAAGATACTAATAATAATTTACTTACTAAATATTGTCGAAAGCGTTTTTTTTATATGTTTATAAAAAGTGAGTTTTCAATTTTGGTAAAACCGTAGAATCCGGGGTATAAACAAATTCTAAAAAAATGTATCGGCGTAAGCTCCACCTCTTAATTTCTATGCTCCGCCTCTAGGATGGGATGTGCCTGATCGATTTAAAAATATATTTAATTTTTTTTTAAATATTTAGTTTAATAATTATCAAAAATAATTTAAAATATTGCTTAAATATAAATTGGGTAAAGTTTCCCACGGACGGCCCGTGTGGCGGATTAATACTTTAATACATAATTCTCGGCTATAATTAACTATAAACACGATTAAAAGTAAACACTAGTTTAAAAATTATGATAATTAGTATAAGTAATTTATTTAAAATGGGAAAATGTCATATAAAAAAATAAATAATGTAATTATAATTTATGTACGTTTGAGTTTTAAGGAAAAGTTTAAACGAAGGATTTGAAGGAAAAGTTTAAAGGACGCAAATACACAATGTTCGCTTACAAATATTCAAATTTCTACTTTGCTTCGAATAAACTACTTTTTTAACATTTATTTGTTAGTTTTTCTTCATTAAAAATTTGAAATTTTGTTTATTTAAAGAAGTTAACTTAGTTTAATAATTTCCAATTTTCTTACTTCTTGCAAACAGTCCCGAGTTACCGGGCGGTGAGTTTTAAAATTTTAATGGAATTTTTATTTACAACTGATAGTTTGTTTTTTAAATAAAATTTTATTATAAACTAATTTTATTTATTTTTTATTCATTTCATTCATACGATCATCGTACCTCACCACTCACAACTACGATGTAAATAGGGCTTGGAAGGGTACTACTTATGTTTTCAAAGTATCTCAAATTGCGATAAATGTTTTTTTTTAAATTAAAATTGGTATTAAATTTGTTTTTTTATGTTATTGTGACAAAATAAAAATAATACGATTATTTTTCGGCACGTGCCGTCCGTGGGAAACCTTACCATAAATTGTTTGGGATGTGCTTTGATGCGAGAAGCGAAGCCAGACCGCAAGACCATTAAGCTGATTAGAACAAATTACCACTTGTCTTCACGAATTATTCATGTTCACAAAACAAAGAAAGCATCTATAAAGGACTGAAAATTAAAACTTGATAATTGTTTTTGTTTTTAATCTGGGCGTGTTATTCAAAGGCTCTGAAGCAGATTAAAACAGTATTAGATGATAAGTATGCTCTCTTTCTCTTAGATGGTTAAAAAAATACATTTGACTTCTTTTTGTGACTGACTACAACTTATCCCATATTATTAAACAGTTTATAACGCAACATATGTCAATCAAATTAGAACATTAAGTAATAATGACGAAATCGCAGTTGTGGAATTTAGGGTTTGTCTCAAAATAAAAGGCTCAGTAGTAGATTAGAAGACTGTGCAAATCTGTCGTTACACTTTAATGATTGAAATTACAAAATTTACAGTAACTTAATTTATTTTTTTATCAACCATCATCATAAATTCATCTTAGCCAATTACATTACCAGCTTTAGTTGCCGGTCAGCTAATTTTCAGTCATTTATAGATGCTTCCTTTCCAAGTGGCAATTTGTTCTAATCAAGTTAATGGTCTGGTAACAGACTAGCGAATACGCTTTGCATCTCGCATCAGAGCAGACCCCAATCAATTATCAACTGCTAATTTTCCGTCATTTATAGATTCTTCCCTTGTCTTGTGAACATGAAAAACTTGCTAAAACAAGTCACAGTAGTTCTTATCAATGGTCATGATAAAGACCAGATAATGCGCTTCGCATCTCGCATAACAACAATTTACTATATTACTTTCAATTTTAATATTTATATTTCAATATTATTTGTTAAATAAAGTTATTGGTTATTTTGTCTGTTCTAAACATTAACACACTGGCTTTCCATTAAATCATATAAAAAACCGCAACACTAGCTGTCAATCATTCTATTTAGACCTGTCAATCAAAATAGCGGCCATACTTGTTTTTGTTTGTACTCCGGATTCTACGGTTTTACCTTCAATTTTTTAAACTAGCAGAAGCTGTGAATATCTTTTCTATGCAGTCGTACAAAAATTTCAAAATAACCAAGCTTAACTAATAATTTTTTTTTTATAATAAATTAAGTGCCATGGTTCTAAGGGGCCTTCCAAATAGGGATGACTTAATACGTAATAACTTAATGTATAATAAGGCCACTTGTCAAGTCGAAGTACCGGCGGTAATAACGGTGGTAGTTTGTATTTCACCAAACTAAACTACAACAAAAATACGTAATAGATAAAAAAGTTGGTAATCTTTCCCACGGATTAATACATAATTCTCGGCTATAATTAACTATAAACACGATGAAAAGTAAACACTAAACATTATGATAATTAGTATAAATAATTTGTTTAAAATGGGAAAATGTTATATAAAATTATTTTAATTAATTAAATAATGTAATTATAATTTAAACAATTTTACATAGAAAACATTAGAGTTTTTAGAAAAAGTGTAAACGAAGGAATCGCGTTGCGTGTTATATAACGTTATAACTATTACCATGGCAGTAGGCGCCGGTATGCAATCTTTGATTCGCTATACCTTTCTTATTTTTATTTTTTGTACACTTTATGGTATATTCAAACTTAGAATTTGAATATACCGTTCAAATCCAGAAAAAAATTATTTTGAAACTTTATGCAACTACCTAGGATAGGGTTAGAGGTAGGGTTAGGGCTAAAGTTATGGTTAGGTTTAATTTTTAATACAGGATTGCGATTGAAGTCACGGCGAACCGCCGAGGCAATAGCAGCGACCTTATATAAAGTGACCAGCGGGGTTACATCGTTGTTTCTCTCGCCTTTTGTTCTTTATCATTTTACATAGAAAAAGTTTTTAAATTTAAAATTAATTTTTTTTATAACTGATTGTTTGTTGTTTAAATAAAATTTTATTATAAGCTAGTTTTATTTCTTTTTTTATTCATTTCATTCATACGATCATCGTACCTCACCACTCACAACTACGATGTAAATAGGGCTGAAGGGTACTTAACATTTTCAAAGTCTCTCAAATTACCATAAATGTTTTTTTTAAATTCAATTTGGTATAAAATTTGTTTTTCTATGTTATTGTAACAAAATAATCAAAATACGACTATTTATCTGACTATTTATCTGACTATTTATCTGTCCGTAGGAAAGATTACCAACATAATTTCACATATTATCCCCCACTTCATCAAAACATCAAATAAAATACAACCGCGTATCCATAGAGGGGCCCCTTGAGAATCGGCCCCTTTACAAACCGTTGCGATACCGCAGGTATATTTTTAAATACATAAATTTAAATATGAAAATTACGTACGACTGTGGGATAAGTGCCTCAGACTACTTCCCACCCATATGATTGGGCTCCTTGAAAAGCAAATTTTGTTTAAATATTCTAATTATACTAACATTTGGTAATAAAAAGCTGTTCATATAAAAAGTGATCTATTTAGATTTAGCCTATGGACTAGGGATATAAATTCGACATTTTCCAGTAATGAGACAAGTGTTTCCTTCCCCAAAAAATTCTAAGATTTGTAGTTTTTTTCAACTTTTTAATTAACCGTTATACCTACAACTAAATTAAATTAACACGGTTAATTAGAGTGGTTCAGATGACGGAAGCCTGTGTGAGAACCACTACGATAATTAGAAGCAGTTGTTTATGGTGCATGCCTCCCCACACCCCCAAAGGATGCTGGTGATGCCGGTGGGATTCGAACCGCCTCCGACCTTTAGGACAACACATTACCACACTAAATAGATGAAAAAGGCATATTTCGATCCCCTCTGAAGAATTCTAAGATATGTAGATGTTTAAAACTTTATAAACTTGTTAATCATTGTCAGTGCCGAGCCTTCCAAACTTGCTGACACCAAAAACACTTGGATAAGATATTAAGCAGAACTTTATTTAACTTAAAAACAAGCTAGAAATGTTAATTAGAGAAGGAGGTAACATGGAAAAGTTGCACAGGACTTTCCCTCTAGCAAAAAAACCCAGCCGGACTGTGACACTACTGCGTTAGCATGCCTCCTTGTATAACAAAATCTTATCACGTGGTCACAATCCGCCTATCTGATTCGCCAATTGAAAATCAATATCAATTAATATTAAACAGGCTGATGTAAACACGCATTTATCTCCCTAAATCTTGATCGCGAGTGTATCAAGTTTTGATAGACTTTAAAGATATACCTAATCGTAAGTCCATGAAATTTTTATCAAGAATTAATCGGTAAAAATGTCACTATAACAAGAAACGTACGCCAATTAATAAATGCGGGAGTTTACATGAGCTCTGATTGGCTCGCTTAAAACCATACCATATTCGATAAACAGAAGATACTAAATCGGGTTTCACTTAATACTGAACAGTATCACTAGAAATAAAATTAGTATAACTAGTTTGAAATTTTTTATAAGTGGTACATCAAACACCACATGGAGTACTGTGTAAAGGCCTTGTCACCCCATTTGAATAGGGACATATCTTGTCTTGAGATATTCAGAGAAGACCAACAAATCTGGTAGATAGCATGACAGGAATAAGCTATCAACAAAGGCTAAAAGTTTTAAAGCATACAGCACTTGAGAGAAGAATGCTTAGGGAAGACCTAATAGAGACTTTCAAAATCACTAAAAGATTGGATGATGTTGAGGCAGCACCATTCTTTAGGAAGCCTCAACCGAACATAATTTGAGAGGACAAAGTTTCAGACTTCTAGGTCACCATGGTTTTATATATAATGTTACATTGTCTTTTTAACTCCTGATATAATTCAAGTGTTTTTCAATATTTTTTTTCTTTTCATTCCCCTTAGGCGATAGCCTGCCCCCCCCCCCCCAGAGTATGACATCTAGTTGTGGGACTGTTGAGGTGTTCCTTGATTCCCGTTTTTAATGTCTCTGATATTGCAAGGGTTTGCTAATTTTATCTACGATAAATCCGTCCTGCCTTAATGAGCAGTGCATTAACACCCTTATTCAGGGTATTGGCATCTCAAGAGTACACTTTCGCATCTCAGTGTTGGCTGGTCTACCATCGTCGTCCTTGAAACTCTTTACTTCTGTACTCTATGCGGCCGCTCGGCTTGTCAGATATCTTGGTCCCAGAGACCACATTACCTTAACTTTACGTCAACTTCACTAACTACCTATTCCTGCTAGAATAATTTCTAAAATATACCTTTTAATCTGCAATAAATAATCTGGCTCTTCTCCCTCTTATTATTTAATGCTCCCTGCAAGGCTTGTTGTCTGATCTGGCTTGTTGTCTGATCTGGCTTGTTGTCTGATCTGGCTTGTTGTCTGATCTTGTCAAGGCTCGATTATTGTAACTCCCTTCTTTTTGGCATTCCTCTGAACCACCAAAAACGTCTCCAGAGAATGATGAATAGGGCTGCTAAAGTGGTCCTTGGAGTCTACCCTTTGGATTCGTCGTCATCTCTGTCATCGCCGTCGTCTTCATTCCGTCTTTTCAAACTTCACTGGCTGCCGGTACACTATCGAATTTTGTACAAAATCGCTCTGATAACGTACAAAATTCGGTTTTGTTCATCGCCCACATATCTTCACCAACTCCTTAAAAACAGAACCATCCAAAGACCGCTCCGCTCATCCACAGCTCCTGAACTCGCACGGACAAAAGCGAACAACAATATCGGTGCGAGATCCTTTCGACACGCATCGCCAATCGTCTGGAATGCACTGCCAGCCGAAATTCGAAACTGGATCCGTCGCTTCCTTTAAAACTAAACGTAAAACCTTTTATTTTAAATTAGCCTTTGAACGATGCAATTTTTAGGTTATCCGAGGGCGCCTCAGTCGCGTGCCCTGGCGCTTGATAAATTCCGTATTATTATCATCTAGCATTGAATGAAGTTAGTATCAAATCTGGCATGTAGCATGAAAAGACCAGATTACTAAATGTAATTAACTTTATTAACTAGTTCCACTTAAGTGTTGTTTGTTTGTTTACTAACTGATTGTTTTTTTATTGATTTTCAGAGCAGATTGCATCCACATAAAGGATGGAGCAACAACAAATTCAACAACTTCAACAACAGCAGCAGAATGTCAAAGACATGGGGAGCCAAACTGTGGGGTTCTTGGAAGGTATGAAAATCACTTATGTGTTATGATGTATTTAAAATTTAGTGTTCTGAATTAAAGACAAAAGCTTGCTAGGTAAAATAGGGTTTTTCAAGAGTTCATCGACTATAACTGTCGATAAACCTGCAAACATGTCAACAACTCGCATATGCAAGAGTGGTTGAAAGCAGATTAATCCTATGCAAATGAATGTCATATAAAAACATTGTAATAAGTTTTTGTTTAAGAATTTTGCATTTTATCGTTTTTAGGGAAATTTTTCCTTTAAGAATTACCCTTGGAAATATCTGTCGACTTTCTTGTATTATGTTATCCAACAATTTCATCAGATATTTCTTTTCAACAGCAAACACGTTTTTTCAAGACCAGTACTCTCCAATGCGGTTCAGAGCCACTCTCTTAGTTCATCTTTTCCCCCTTTATTGTTCAAGCCTTGTTTTCTCAATTCTCTATTATTTTTTTAATTTCTTTAATGGTTTATATTTCATTTTTTAATGAATCAACAGTTCGTCCACCGCAAGTCGCAGCACATGAAGGAAAACCGAAATGCGTAGTTTGCTCTGATGTTGCCGTTGGAATTCGTTATGGTGCGCTCACCTGTAATAGTTGCAAGGTATCCATCAATGTTTCATTAATGATATATTTTTATTTTTGCTATGGTTCTTATTTGAATAATTTAATATTGTCCATTTTAATTTTTTTCTCAATTATTTATTAAGGATTGCTTATCCTGCTTTAAAGTTGTATGGCATGAAAATAGAAATTGTTAATGGATTGATGGCTTAGAAATATTCACATTAAATAAAATGAATAAGTATTTGTCATTAATTTTTTTGTAATAATTATTTTTATTGTAGAAATTTTTCAGAAAAGGAATGAACAAAAGTCACAATTATGTTTGCGAGAGTAGCAAAACTTGTACCATCTATCTCGATACAAGGATTTCATGTAGATACTGCAGGTACCAGAAATGTCTCGCAAATAACATGTGCGTAAAAGGTATAGAATTTTTTTTATGTCAGGTTTAATTGGTCTTTATTTTAATATGTAGTTATATCAACTGTATTACTCATGGTTAAGTTTAAATAATTGATAAACAAATTAGAAAGTTTTTTTTTTACTGTTTGTTTTCCATTATTATCTGTGATGCTGAATTTTGGAACATCATTCTTTAATGCATTGACAGTTACCACACGGGAAGGTGTTCCAAAATGCGTGGTTTGCTCTGATGTTGCTTTCAAGATAGTTATAAATATTCATAGCGACATCGTATTTTAAAAACATTACCCCAGTGAATTGTAAACAAAAGATCTTTATAACTACTATGATGATGAAAGTTTCTTAAATTTTTGTAATTTTATTTTTGTAACTAAATTTTTTTGAAGTGGGCATATTTTATAATGATCTTCCGAATTTAAAAACATAGGCGGACATCCTATGGACATCCGGACAAATGAAAGTTAATAAAAGCATATCAAAAATGGTTTTAAAGCAGCAAAAAAAACAGTAATTGATAAAAATGTAGTTTTACGTATAAAAGAAGAGTGCAACGACAGACAGGCCGAAAATATACCGTCAGATACACTTGAAGAATGTTACAGGCGATCAATTTACATCCCTCTTCTTGATGCACTGATATTGGACATGAATACTCGTTTTACTAAAAAAAATTCTGCAGTTTCTTTATAATTGAACGTTTCTCTATAATTTAACGTTTTGCGAAGTCGAAAAATCGTAAACTAGATTTTGTGCTATAAATTGTCTTATTAGAATACTAGTCTATAATTTGAATAATTAATTTACGAAATTAAAAGTCACAAGTTTTTGATGAATATTGAATGTAAAACAATTTGGAAACATGTTTTTTATATTTTTTTAATGGTTTATCTTTCATAAATATATTAAATAATTATTCTTATACCAATTATAGTTATTTAAATGTTTATATTTCATAAAATTATCTGTAATGTTAAATTTTTAAACATCATTTATTAATGAATCAACAGTTCGTCCCCTGATAGTTACCCCAGAGGAATATCAACAGAAATGCGTAGTTTGCTCTGATGTTGCCGTTGGAATTCGTTATGGTGCGCTCGCATGTAGTAGTTGCCAGGTATCCATCAATGTTTAATTAACTTATTTAAATTTTCTATGTTTTATTTATATAAATAATTTATTTTAAGTTTTGATTGTTTTTTAATGTTTCTTGAAGAAAGCTTGCCTGTTTCAAAATTGTTTCGCATTAAATTGAGTGGGTTTAAAAACAGAAATTGATGGCATAAAAATCTTCACAATATTTTTGATGGCTGATCTAAATTCTCTTCATTGTAGAACTTCCCTATTTAGAATTAAATATCTTCATTACAGAACTTCTTCAATTATGGGATGAACAAAAGCCACACTTATGTCTGCAAGAATGACAAAACTTGCACCATCAATCTAAATACGAAGAATGCATGTAGATACTGCAGGTACCAGAAATGTCTCGCAAATAACATGTCCGGAAATGGTATGGTTTTTTTTTATGTGGAGTTTAATTAAGTTTTTCTAGCCTGTAGCGATCTTCTGTTTTCACCTATTAATGTTTTATATTCAATGTAAAACAATTTGGAAACATTTTTTTTATATTTTGTTAATGGTTTATGTTTCATAAATTTATTAAATAATTATTCTAATATCAATTATAGTTATTTAAATGTTTTTATTTCATAAAATTATCTGTTGATGCTGAATTTTGAAACATCATTTATTAATGAATAAACAGATCGTCTGCTTATGGTAGTTTGCTCAGAAAGAATGGATGATTTTTAAAAGAAATTAGATGAGGCGTGGTTGACGATTAATGTTTTTATATGTGTGGTGATGTGCATCGGTTGATTGTAATTGAGAGGCAAGAAGGCAATGTGCCTTATGCCTTATTCAATTAATAATAATAATAACAACAACAACAACAACAATAATAATAATAATAATAATAATAATTAACCAGCTTGTTGTTGGTTAAGAAAATTTTGTTGATTGCTGTGGCAAAACCTTGATTGAACTAGAGTCCATCAGCTGTGTAGATATCTAGACCACATATATTTTTATATGAATTTGCATATGGGATCTTATTAGAATTGAAAATGTTAATCGTTTTCCTCTTGGTTGAGTTTTCATAACTTAATATGTTATTTTTATATTTTGTTAGTTGTTTATATTTAATAAATTTATTAGATAATATTCTAATATTAAATAAAAATTATAATATAGTTTATATTTCATAAAATTATATGTGATGTTAAATTTTTAAACATCATTTATTAATGAATCAACAGTTCGTCCGCTGATAGTTACCCCAGAGGAATATCAACAGAAATGCGTAGTTTGCTCTGATGTTGCCGTTGGAATTCGTTATGGTGCGCTCGCATGTAGTAGTTGCCAGGTATCCATCAATGTTTAATTAACTTATTTAAATTTTCTATGTTTTATTTATATAAATAATTTATTTTAAGTTTTGATTGTTTTTTAATGTTTCTTGAAGAAAGCTTGCCTGTTTCAAAATTGTTTCGCATTAAATTGAGTGGGTTTAAAAACAGAAATTGATGGCATAGAAATCTTCACAATATTTTTGATGTCTCTTATATAAATTATCATCGTTGTAGAACTTCTCTATTTAGAATTAAATATCTTCATTACAGAACTTCTTCAATAGAGGAATGAATGAAAGCCACACTTATGTCTGCAAAAATGACAAAACTTGCACCATCAATCCCAATACGAAGAATGCATGTAGATACTGCAGGTACCAGAAATGTCTTGCACATAACATGTCCAGAAAAGGTATAGCTTTTTTTTTTATGTGGAGTTTAATTAAGTTTTTCTAGCCTGTAGCGATCTTCTGTTTTCACCTATTAATGTTTTTATATTAAATGTAAAACAATTTGGAAACATGTTTTTTATATTTTATTAATGGTTTATGTTTCATAAATTTATTAAATAATTATTCTAATATCAATTATAGTTATTTAAATGTTTATATTTCATAAAATTATCTGTGATGCTAAATTTTGAAACATCATTTATTAATGAATCAACAGATCGTCTGCTGATGGTAGTTTGCTCAGAAAGAATGGATGATTTTAAAAAGAAATTAGATGAGGCGTGGTTGACGATTTTATTTTTTTTTTGGTTTAATTTGTTTATTGGGATGATGATAAGCAAAAAAAAAACAGATCACAAGAAAAAGTACAACAAAATAAACATCACCCAAAAGGAGTCTCCCAAGGGAATTACTTCCCATCTAGGGGATATCCTTATAGTAAATAATAAAAATGAGAATAAACCACAAACAGAAAACACAAAATCAATCTCATTGAAAGAAAAAAAATAAAATATAAGTCTTCAGATTTCATTTCAAGAGTAATATAGTTTTAGATTAAGGCTATTCGAGTTAAAAGACAAGCAGAGAAATCAAATCATGAATGAACCAAGAGTTGAGAAGTAGGTGTATAATAATAAGAAAAGTTAAGAATATAGAATTAAGGTAAGAAACAAACAAGCTGAGAAAGAGACATGTGATCAATTTGAAAGTAAAATGAAAGATTTCAAACATTTTTTAAACAGTGTTATTGATTTAATTGATTTTAAATGAACTGGAAGGGAGTTATACAACCGAGGTCCTCGACAGCAAATAGAAAAACTTTTGAAAGTAGTACCACAAAAATCAGATCTATAGTTGATTGATGAACGCAAAGGAAATGTATGGATCTCCGAAGTTTTCTTGAACATATGAATGAACACATTAGGTAATTCTCCACTATTATATTTGAACATAAAAAGGCAAATTTGAAATTTATTTAATTGATATATGTTTAGAAGATCATTCACAAGAAATGTCGGCCCAGTTGGAGCTCGATATGGCAAATGAAAAATGATGCGAACTGCTTTCTTTTGAAGAATGTGTAGTCCTCTTAATCTTGTTGGATAGTTAGCTGCTCAAACTATATTGCAGTATATAAAATAGGGGTAAATCAATGAATAATACAGTAATTTTAATATTTTTTTGTCAACAAATTCACTAATTTTGTAAATGACACCTACGTTTTTGAAAATTTTCGATTCAATAAAAAAGATATGCTTCGACCAGTCCAAATGTTCATCTATTATAACACCCAAGAATTTAATGGAAGATACACATCTGATAGGATAACCGTTTATATTAAGAATGTTATCACAATAAGAAGCTTTATGCCTAGTACGAAAAAGAATATAATTAGTTTTATCCATGTTTAATGATAGTTTATTAGTTCGGAACCATTCATCAATACTCACGAGTTCATTATTCATAATTGAGATTAAGTCACTCAAGCAATTACCTGAAGCAAAAATACTCGTGTCATCAGCAAATAATAAAAATTCAACCAATGAAGAAGCCTTCAGTAGATCATTAATGTAAATGATGAAAAGCATGGGCCCCAAAATTGAACCTTGAGGTACAGCACATAAAATATCACGAGAAAATGATCTTGACGATTAATGTTTTTATATGTGTGGTGATGTGCATCGGTTGATTGTAATTGAGAGGCAAGAAGGCAATGTGCCTTATGCCTTATTGAATTAATAATAACAACAACAATAATAATAATAATAATAATAATAATAATAAACCAGCTTGTTGTTGGTTATGAAAATTTTGTTGATTGCTGTGGCAAAACCTTGATTGAACTAGAGTCCATCAGCTGTGTAGATATCTAGACCACATATATTTTTATATGAATTTGCATATGTGATCTTATTAGAATTGAAAATGTTAATCGTTTTCCTCTTGGTTGAGTTTTCATAACTTATAAAATAAACTAATATGTTATTTTTATAACAAATTGTTCTAATATTACAATAAAATATATATAATGTTTTTATATTGAATGTAAAACAATTTGGAAACGTATTTTTATATTTTGTTAGTTGTTTATATTTAATAAATTTATTAGATAATATTCTAATATTAAATAAAAATTATTAAAAGTTTATATTTTATAAAATTATCTGTGATGTTAAATTTTTAAACATCATTTATTAATGAATCAACAGTTCGTCCACTGATTGTTGACCCAGAGGAACATCAACAGAAATGCGTAGTTTGCTCTGATGTTGCCGTTGGAATTCATTATGGTGCGCTCACATGTAAAAGTTGCCAGGTATCCATCAATGTTTAATTAACTTATTTAAATTTTCTATGTTTTATTTATATAAATAATTTATTTTAAGTTTTGATTGTTTTTTAATGTTTCTTGAAGAAAGCTTGCCTGTTTCAAAATTGTTTCGCATTAATTTGAGTGGGTTTAAAAACAGAAATTGATGGCATAAAAATCTTCACAATATTTTTGATGGCTGATCTAAATTCTCTTCATTGTAGAACTTCTCTATTTAGAATTAAATATCTTCATTACAGAACTTCTTCAATTATGGGATGAACAAAAGCCACACTTATCTCTGCAAGAATGACAAAACTTGCACCATCAATCTAAATACGAAGAATGCATGTAGATACTGCAGGTACCAGAAATGTCTCGCAAATAACATGTCCGGAAATGGTATAGTTTTTTTTCTATGTGGAGTTTAATTAAGTTTTTCTAGCCTGTAGCGATCTTCTGTTTTCACCTATTAATGTTTTTATATTAAATGTAAAACAATTTGGAAACATTTTTTTTATATTTTGTTAATGGTTTATGTTTCATAAATTTATTAAATAATTATTCTAATATCAATTATAGTTATTTAAATGTTTTTATTTCATAAAATTATCTGTTGATGCTGAATTTTGAAACATCATTTATTAATGAATCAACAGATCGTCTGCTGATGGTAGTTTGCTCAGAAAGAATGGATGATTTTTAAAAGAAATTAGATGAGGCGTGGTTGACGATTAATGTTTTTATATGTGTGGTGATGTGCATCGGTTGATTGTAATTGAGAGGCAAGAAGGCAATGTGCCTTATGCCTTATTCAATTAATAATAATAATAATAACAACAACAACAATAATAATAATAATAATAATAATAATAATAATTAACCAGCTTGTTGTTGGTTAAGAAAATTTTGTTGATTGCTGTGGCAAAACCTTGATTGAACTATAGTCCATCAGCTGTGTAGATATCTAGACCACATATATTTTTATATGAATTTGCATATGGGATCTTATTAGAATTGAAAATGTTAATCGTTTTCCTCTTGGTTGAGTTTTCATAACTTAATATGTTATTTTTATATTTTGTTAGTTGTTTATATTTAATAAATTTATTAGATAATATTCTAATATTAAATAAAAATTATTTAATAGTTTATATTTCATAAAATTATCTGTGATGTTAAATTTTTAAACATCATTTATTAATGAATCAACAGTTCGTCCGCTGATAGTTACCCCAGAGGAATATCAACAGAAATGCTTAATTTGCTCTGATGTTGCCGTTGGAATTCGTTATGGTGCGCTCACATGTAGTAGTTGCCAGGTATCCGTCAATATTTAATTAACTTATTTAAATTTTCTATGTTTTATTTATATAAATAATTTATTTTAAGTTTTGATTGTTTTTTAATGTTTCTTGAAGAAAGCTTGCCTGCTTCAAAATTGTTTTGCATTAAATTGAGTGGATTTAAAAACAGAAATTGATGGCATAGAAATCTTCACAATATTTTTGATGTCTCTGATATAAATTATCATCGTTGTAGAACTTCTCTATTTAGAATTAAATATCTTCATTACAGAACTTCTTCAATAGAGGAATGAATGAAAGCCACACTTATGTCTGCAAAAATGACAAAACTTGCACCATCAATCCCAATACGAAGAATGCATGTAGATACTGCAGGTACCAGAAATGTCTTGCACATAACATGTCCAGAAAAGGTATAGCTTTTTTTTTTATGTGGAGTTTAATTAAGTTTTTCTAGCCTGTAGCGATCTTCTGTTTTCACCTATTAATGTTTTTATATTAAAGTAAAACAATTTGGAAACATGTTTTTTATATTTTATTAATGGTTTATGTTTCATAAATTTATTAAATAATTATTCTAATATCAATTATAGTTATTTAAATGTTTATATTTCATAAAATTATTTGTGATGCTAATTTTTGAAACATCATTTAATAATGAATCAACAGATCGTCCGCTGATGGTAGTTTGCTCAGAAAGAATGGATGATTTTAAAAAGAAATTAGATGAGGCGTGGTTGACGATTAATGTTTTTATATGTGTGGTGATGTGCATCGGTTGATTGTAATTGAGAGGCAAGAAGGCAATGTACCTTATGCCTTATTGAATTAATAATAACAACAACAATAATAATAATAATAATAATAATAATTAACCAGGTTGTTGTTTGTTAAGAAAATTTTGTTGATTGCTGTGGCAAAACCTTGATTGAACTAGAGTCCATCAGCTGTGTAGATATCTAGACCACATATATTTTTATATGAATTTGCATATGGGATCTTATTAGAATTGAAAATGTTAATCGTTTTCCTCTTGTTATTGTCCGAGTTATGGGGACAACTAGGTCACCACGGCTAGCTGATCTGTGTCGAGATAAGCAAGAATTGTTATCAGACACAGTAAGACACAACTCTTGTAAATATGATGGGGCTTCGCCATGGAGCGCCTTGTAGACCAAAGTCCCAATTTTGAAAGTAATGAGCTCAGAGATACGCAGCCACCGGAGTTTAGTTTTCATTATTGCAGTCACATGATCATGTTTCTTTAATCCACCAAAAAGACGAGCAGCCGCATTCTGAATACGCTGAATCTTTCCAACAGCACCAGGAGGTAAGCCGGTGAATAGAGAGTTGCAATAGTCAAGTCGACAGACAACAAACGAATGCAGCAGGAGACGTGTTGCTTCACTAGTCAAAGACATTCGTATGGTTCTATGTTGTCGTAGTTGGAAAAAACATGAAATATGATCTTTCATGGAAAGCACAGAATCAACATAAACACCCAGGTTTCTAACAACTTCTGTGGGGACGACCAAAGCCCCAGCAACCAACAAAGCTTTTGTTTTACTCTGCTGCGACTTTGATCTTGCACCTATCCAGATTAGTTCAGTTTTATCGCCATTCAGTTTTAAACGATTAGAAGCCATCCACTGTTCAATGTTCACTATGCAGGGCAATAAGCGAAGGTGAACATTCTCCACATCATCAACAGAGCGGTGAGCATATGTTTGGGTGTTGTCGGCATAGCAGTGTCCCTCGAGTCCAGAACGATGAATAATTTCAAGTAAATCAGTGGTGTGCAATAAAAACAGTAGTTGGCCCAAGACTGATCCCTGTGGTACTCCACTACTAAGCGATACGAACAGTGACAAGTTCCCACCAACACTAACTCGTTGTGTGCGGTATTATATATATATATATATACATTAGGGTGTCCAAGAAATTTTTTTTTCGAATTTTAAAACAGCTACCCTCTATTTGTGACTTAGTTCGCGTTATGCGATGAGTGCGTATTGCGACACGTACTGGCTTATATGTTTACGTTTGAATTTTTACTTTTATTTTAAAATAGTTATCTTTATACTATGTATTGTTCATCGTCTTTTCCAAACTTTAAACAAACTAAACTTAATATTCACATATATTCTCTCTTTATTCCACCTGTTCCGCATACTTATAGCTAGATACTAACTCGTTTTGGTTACATTACCGAGATGGTTTGATTTCAGTACGTTTTGATTTCAGTTGTACTGCTAGTTTAATTTCTTATGTTGCGTAATCGTTCTGTATTGTCTGAGGTCGTTTGATTTTGATATTATTCTGTTTCATTTCTGTCTACTATTTACTTGTCCTCTTTTCTACTGTTCACCTGGGGCTCTGAAGATGAAAAGTTTCTTTTCGAAACTGCAGTCAGCCCAAGTAGAGATATAAATAAAATGGCAGACATTAAAAAAGGTTGTTTGTTTTCGAGATATAAATAAAATGGCAGACATTAAAAAAGGTTGTTTGTTTTCGAAGTTTCGCTTAATTGAGAATATTTAACAAATTATTCCAATATCAAATAAATGGTATATAATGGTTTATATTTAATAAATTATTTGTGATTCTAAAATTTGCATCATTTCTTAATCAACAGTTTGTTCTCTGAAAGCAGTCCTGGTAGAAAAACAATGTGTCATTTGCTCTGATGTTGCTGGTGGATATCATTATAGTGCACCAATATGTAATGGTTGCAAGGTATTCATCAACTTCTCATCAACTATATATATCAACTATTAAAAATTCTGGCATTAAATTAAGTGGGTATGAAAACAGAAATTGATGGCCTAGAAATCTTTACAATATTTCTTATGTCTCTGATATAAATTATCTTTATTTTAGAACTTTGTATAGGTATGTTTTTTTATTTGAGCAAGGCTTTTAACACAGTTAATCATGAAATTTTATTAAGTAAATTGCAATATTATGGTTTTCGCAATACAGCTATTAAATGGTTAGAAAGTTACTTGTTTAACCCGTTTAGGACCAAAACTTTATTAATGAGATTTTTAATAATTTGTTTTGTTATTTCTAAGTTACTTGCTTATGTTTTAACAGATTTATTTTTAATTATTTTTTATTTTAAAGAAAACTTTGAAAATTCTCAATGCTCGTTTTTCGAACGGTGGTCGTATAGACTAATGAAAACAACAACATTTTTAAACGTCAATTTTTTTTGTTCTCAACGCAAACAATTATAAAATAAATTTTAGGCTAAAAACACATTTCTGACTTTATCAGTAACACAGTTCAATAAAATGCAAATATTTAACATTCAATAAATCAGTCAAGCAGTTCATGATAGTCGTTTCAGAAATGGAGTGTGTGGAAAGCACCAAAACAATTCCGATGAAGTCGTTTGCCGCACTTGGCTCACATCTAGTGTTTTGCCACAATTTTCCAGCTTGTTTTCACCTTTTCCAGATTGTGACCATGGCCAGTTGCTGAATCTTCCCTATCGTTTTGTTTCTTCAACCGTGCATAAATTCATTTCATCGGTATAAAACAATCTAAACAGCTCATATGGTTTTTTCAAGCAAAGCACCGTTGTGGTGTTTCAGATTCGTTATAGACTGTTTTAAAAGTGGCTATTCAAATGACTCTTTTTTGGTCCAAGTTCATTTCAATCGTTTTTGGCGTTTTGGTTGCTGCAGCATTGAATTGACCGTATTTTCGACCTCCATTTCTTCACCCAAAGAACCGACAGAGTCTAATCCCATCTCATCATTAGTATAACAACTTCTACCTTCCCGGATACTTTACACAGAATAACATTTCTTTCTTCATTTGCTTATTCATCAGTCACGTGTTATGATGCACTGGACGGATGAATGACAAGTATGTCAACCTCATTAAGAATTAGTTCCCTAGTTTCTTTCAACGTGAAAAAACGTTCTGTTTGACGCCTTTCATTTTTAAACTTTACAGACATTTCATTCGAAGAATGAAATTTGCAAAAAACACTATCACCAATTCAACTACTGCACAACTATAAGCTGAATAAACTAACTTCGACTCGTTCGCATGAAGTACTCTATATGACCAACGATCGGAAAACGAGCATGAATCATACATGTTCAGATTGTGGGTTAGTGTAAACACAATTAAATTTAATTAACGTTGCTGTTTACTTTTGAGTACATCCTCTTTCGATATTTCAAACTTTTGTTATAAAATTAGCATAATAAATTTTTAAAGTAATGTCTGTCGAAAATCTTAAAAATTCTCACATTCTAACCCAGATTAAACTACTTAATACAAATAAAAAAATTATTTAAAAAATTTTATACAGTGTATTGAAGCTTTCTTAACATAAAAAAAAACTTTTAACAGAAAAAAATTACAGCTTAATTTTATGCAACGCCAAGAATAAGTGTGTTCGTGAAACATACGTTGGTCTAAAACTGGTTAATAGAAAACATTATGTTTACTATAAATGCAGGTGCTCAACCCTAAATAAAATGGATCAAATTATGATCCACAACAGGAAGTACTTAGGTGCTTTCCATCATACAGCTATTTCAGTCTTAAAACACTTGGTGTAAAGGACTAAAACTATTATAAAAAAAATTTAAATAAAATAACTTGTGGAGTGCCCCAAGGCTCAATATTAGGTCCCTTTAATGATATTGTCCATTCGACAAAGTTTTTTAACTTCTTTTTATTTGCAGATGACACTAATTAAAATTAACAGATAAGAATCCTAAAGACCTAGCTAGTAAAACCAATACCGAACTGAAATTAGTTTTGGACTGGTTCAAAAGTAATAAACTATCACTCAATGCAGGAAAAACTAACTTCATAGCATTCCACAAACAGGAAAAACTAACTTCATAGCATTCCAAAAACATTGCCCTACGCCTATGCAAGCAGCCTCTATAAAACTTTTTATTGAAAACTCTCGGATAATTAACGTATCTTCTACTAAGTTTTTAGGAGTATATATCAATGAATTTCTTAAATGGGATGATCATAGAAGTAGTGTATGTAAAAAAGTTTCTTGCAATCTATTAAGAAAATCTACTTTACTTACTATTTACCACTCTTTTATTTATCCATACTTTAACTATTGTAATATCATATGGTGCCAAACATCCAAGAAAGCAAGAAAACAATTATCAACCATGCAGAAACGGTGCATAAGAGTCATCTTCAAGGCACCCCGTTTTGCTTCTGTTTTCACATTTTTGACAAAGGACAATTGTTGAAATTGGACCAAACTTATATCTATCAGGCTTTAATTTTACCCGCTATATATATAAAAATTACTTTATTCTATCAAAAGATGTCCATTCTAACAACCTACGTATAGTAGATAATGTTAGAATAGGTACTCATAAAACTAATCTTCGAAAATATTTCATAAAATACCTAGGCTCGAAGATTTGGAATAATACGTTTGCAAATCTAAACATTTCTTCTTTACGAACCTTCAAAAAGTCAGCAAAGGTTTTTAGTGTAAATAAAGACTTAGATTGCTATATGAACATCTTATTATAATTTTACTTCAATTTTTCAAATTTTTTTATGACATTTTCAGTTTTCATGTTGTTTATTTTATGACTTTTGACTTTTTCTTTTCAATTTGATTATGACCTTGTGTTATTGACTTTCTTTGTTTTGAGTGATTACAACTTTTTTAGGTTGATTGTCTCGTGGAGGAAACTCCTTTCATCAACCTTGTTGAATTAATTAACGTAAAAAAAAAGCTTCCCTATCGGTAATTAATTATCTTTATTGTAGAGCTTTTTCAAAAATGGAATGAAGAACAGCCACACTTATGTTTGCAAGAATAACAAAACTTGCATCATCGATCTCAATACCAGGAATTCGTGTAAATACAGCAGGTATCAGAAATGTCTTGCACATAAGATGTCTAAAAGAGGTATTGAACTTCTTTAAATTCTTTTATTAACTTTCATTCTATAGATTTTTTTGATGTGGAGTTTAATTATGTTCTAGATATAAAAACATTGAATGGTTGTATTTCTAATGTTTGTGGCATGTTTATGTATGTATGTATGTTTAAGTTTAAGTTTATTTGGATTTCAAGCGCCCTTTTGTGAACACCTCAGGGCTCCTTTTACAATAAAAACAAATTACAACAGGTGGTGTCAATTTTTTTTTATAGTGGAATTTAATGAAGTTTTACAGAATTAAAAGCATTAATGGTTGTCGTAATGAATGTGTTTTGAAAATGCAGCAGAAACTCGAACCCACTTGAGTTTATATTTGGTTCATATGTGCTGAACACGGCCTGGTGGAAACCATTGCTATAATGCTGTTTACCTGTGCTAAAAGATTTTTCTTTCTTTTAGTTAATTTTAATAGCGTGATTATTTATGATGAAACCTGAATTTAATTATGACATGGAATGAATTACTTATTTCATAAAAATGTGATTAATTATAAGGACATCTATTTGATCTCGTAGCTGGTGGGAAATGATATTAATATAAACTAGCCTATTTATCTTCGTTCAAACGAGCTTTCGACTGGGCTTCAAATTCTTTTTCTGTTTTTTCTGTCCTTTAAAACACAAGATTACAAGAAACAATTTACTCATGATAATCCTTGCTATATAATGGACTGCGATTTTGTCATTATTACTCAGTGTAGTATGATTGACATTTGCTGCTTTATTTACTATTTAATAATAACAATAATAATAATAATAATGGACAGTTCATCTGTATGCCATCAAAAATAACAGATTATGCTTATCTCAGTCACTTTTAATTTTCACCAACCACTTAAGATGTTGCTCTTCGATTCTGTCGGACTGTGGATGAAGATGGGGGTTTAGGTCTTATTTTATTCTTACAAGATAGCTTAAATGTAATCTACATTTTTTTTCTTTAATTATTTGTATTTCATAAATTATCTGTTTGCAGCCGACGATTCAAACGAAAGGTACTCCTGTGCTTCAGATTCAAGTAGCATAATAAGCCTTTCAGTACAACCCAGCAACTACATCATATATAATGAACATGCAAGTGAAGAAGAAGATAAAAGTTATTTTGACAACTCATCTACCATCAGTAGTGTCACTCCGTCTCTTAAATCTAACCTCACAGCTAGCTGGCTGAAAGCACAAGATGACAATTGTAAAACAAAGAGAAAAATAGAAAATTATGATGAAAATGATTCAAGAGAGTCTGAAACATCTACACAACATGCCATTAAAAGACCAAGGACTGATAGTGAAGATGAAAATAAAAGTAATTTTGAAAACTTATTTACCGTCAGTAGTTGGACTCCATCTTTTTCATCTAACTTCACAGTTTCATGGACAGGAGATTTGAGCCAAACTCTTGCTAGCAAGCAGAAAGCACAAGATGGCTATTGGGACACCGAGATGAAATTGGAGCAAGAAAATGATGATGACAGTGATTCAAGAAGCTCAGGGAGTATACTGTTACATGGGCAAAATCAAGTATGTGCCCTCAACTCTGAACTTGAAGGGCCTATTATTGGAATTGGGTCTTTTAGAGAAAAATCTGGAAGTTTTAATGGCATTAAAGAACCAGTCGAGTCCAAAAAATGGTCTAAATTCGATGGTGTACATTCATCTTATGAGAAAAATAATGCAATTCAACTAAGCTTCACTGACAAGGAAAACATTGTGGTTTACAATGACATTGTGACCGAAACAGAATCAAACAGTGACTTTAATGAGCATTTAATCGAGCAAAAAGACAACTTATCCCCATCACTGGTAAGCAAAACTGATTTATTCGTGAAGAGTGATCCTGTAAGTTCAGAATTTACATGGTCAACACAGAAACAAAGTAATGCCTCACTCAGTTCCAGTGAGGTAGAAATTTGAATTCCATGATTTCATTATATTATTTGATTGTTTGATTTCAGTTGTCTTTTGGTTTTCAAGATTTTCATACGTTTTTCGATAGATCTGTTCATTTATCTTCATTGGTCTTGACATTAATTACAAAAGATTACAAAACTTAATGTTTTGATCTAATGCATTGGATCTTAAAGCTTTAAATGACTGTAAATAAGATTTCATAAGTTTTTTCTTTTTTATTCAGATTCTACAAGAATATTCAAAGCAACAGCAGGAGATAAATTATTTAAAGGCCCTCATAGAGCAAAAAGACCAAGAAATTAAAAATGTTTATGAACTCAAAAAACATAAAATTAGGAAATGTTTTGTTAAGTTGGATCGAATTCATTAATGAGATTTGCTATTTCTATTATGCAAGTTTAATTGGAAAAGTAAATTTAAAAGAAGTTACTGAAAGTTGTTTTGTTTATACTACTAATTTGTTCATGTTTTGGTAAATTTAATTTAATAATTTTAAGCTTGTGCCTTATGATTACCAAAAAGAACTTCAATATAAAACAGCAATTTGATCACCAGGTGTGGGGAGTTCGATTCTTTTCACTGAATCCATATATACTAGCGGGGGCAGACACACAGACATGCACATACACATACATACATACACACATATATACGCACATACATGCATACATACATACATACATACATACATACATACATACATACATAGATACATAGATACATAGACACATACATAGATACATACACATATACATACATACACACATACATACATACATACATACATAGATACATGCACACTCCCGCTCCCGGTCGTTATCCGTTCCCTGTCGCTTTCCCGCTCATTCTTTCACGAAAATATAAAAGTTTTAGTGAACGATACTTTATATCAAGGAGATTTATTAAAAAACTCAAGAATTTTTTAGAAAACATTGTTATCAAAGAAATCCTTTACTGAATAAACGATTTGCAAATAATTAGCCAATTATTCTACTCATCTATATGCATAATTTTTTGTGTATGTATGTATGTAGGCGTAAAATAATATATTAGATTTGAACAAATCCGTCATTTTTGACGGGTTATATCTAGTAAATATATATTACTAGCGGGGGCACCCGGCGTTGCCCGGGGTTTTTAGAGGTTTTTCTAATGTTTGTCTCTGTCGCTCCCGTTTCCTTCTCCGCTTTCCCGCTTTCGGTCGTTTTCCGGCTCCCGGTCGCTTTCCCACTCCCGGTTGCTTTCCCGTTCTCGGTCGCTTTCCCTTTCCCGCTCTATCTTTCGCTCTCAGTTGGCTTCCCGTTCCCGTTTTCGCTCATTTATGTATGTATATGTATGTGCATATATATGTATATAGTTCCCGCTCACTCACCCGCTCCGCTCCGCTCATTTTGTGACGGATTTCAAATTTTTTTCTCTATATTTGATTCCCCTTGACTCTCAAGGTTGTGTGAAAATTTCATTACGATCGGATGAATGGTGTAGCAATGCATAAAGAACATACATAGATACATACATACATACATTCATTTATATATATATACTAGTAGTGCCCGTAGCGGCTTCGCTCGCATGAAATTAGAGAGTTTGAACCGTGCATCCATAGTAGAGATCATTTTTTTAGGTCTCGGCTCGGCCCGTCGACAAATAGGCCCAGCCCGTTTTAAAAACCCAAACTCCTGGCCCGGCACAGCCCGTCTGAATTAGGCCCGGCCCATTTTTACAGGCCTAGAAGTTCTATAAACTTGATGAAAAACTTTGGCGGGGAAAAAACTGGAAAACAAACTTTTTTCTAAAACAATGTATATCTCGAAAACCAAAAATGATGAGATTTTGAAATTTGGTATATAGAATTTTTTTGAAAAATAAAAAGATACGTGTTTCACCATTTTTTGAAAATTCGGTTTCCCGGACCTCAAATGTGGGTTGGAAAATTGGGTTATTTGGTTTTTAAAGTAGCTTCTATTTAAAAACTGTTAATGCTACAGGAGTAAAAATTAGTATTTAGTTTCTACTCCAAAAATAATGAAATACGTGTTTAAGCATTTTTTGAAAATTTAGTTTCCAGGACTTCAAATGTGGGGTGGAAAATAGGGCTAATTGTCTTTTATAGTATCTGCTACTCAAAAACAGTAAATACCACAGATGTAAAATTTTTTATTTAGTTTCTTTTCTAAAAATAAAGATATACGTGTTTCACCATTTTTTACAAATTTGGTTTCCCGGACCTCAAATGTGGGTTGGAAAATTGGATTATTTGGTTTTTAAAGTAGCTTCTACTCAAAAACTGTTAATGCTACAAAAGTAAAAATTAGTAATTAGTTTCTATTCTAAAAATAATGATATACGGGTTTCACAATTTTTTGAAAATTTGGTTTCCAGGACTTCAAATGTGGGGTGGAAAATAGGGTTATTTGGTTTTTAAAGTAACTGCTGCTCAAAAACTGTAAATACCACAGATGTAAAAATTAGTATTTAGTTTCTATTCAAAAAATAAAGATATACGTATTTTACCATTTTTTTAACATTTGGTTTCCAGGACTTCAAATGTGGGGTGGAAAATAGGGTTATTTGGTTTTTAAAGTAACTGCTGCTCAAAAACTGCAAATACCACAGATGTAAAAATTAGTATTTAGTTTCTATTCTAAAAATAAAGATATACGTATTTTACCATTTTTTTAACATTTGGTTTCCAGGACTTCAAATGTGGGGTGGAAAATAAGGTTATTTGGTTTTTAATGTAACTGCTACTCAAAAACTGTAGATGCTAACTCCGCCTCGCTAATAGCGAGCCAGTCCCAAGCCTGGATAAAGGAGGAGGGACAGTTAAAAGGATCAAACTTTGATCCATGGCAGGAAGTACTTATGTGCTTTCTACATACAGCCAATTCAGTCTTAAAACACTTGGTGTAAAGGACTATAAACTATAATAAAAAAAAAAAAAAAAAAAAAATGTAGATGCTACAGGAGTAAAAATTAGTATTTGGTTTCTACTCCAAAAATAATGATATTCGTGTTTTACCATTTTTTGAAAATTTGGTTTCCAGGAATTCAAATATGGGGTGGAAAATAGGGTTACTTGGTTTTTAAAGTAACTGCTACTCAAAAACCGTAAATGCTACAAAAGTAAAATTAGTATTTAGTTTCTACTCTAAAAATAACGATACACGTGTTTCACCATTTTTTGAAAATTTGGTTTCCAGGACCTCAAATGTGAAGTGGAAAAAGGGTTATTTGATTTTAAAATAACTGCTACTCAAAAACTGTAAGTGCTAAAGATGTGAAAATTAGTATTTTGAGGTTTTGTGCCGGTTGAAAGTAGATGAGTTCAGTTTATCACCGGACGGACGGGCCAAGCCGTTATTTTAAGGTCTTTATACGGCCCTGCCCAAACCTTAAATCAAGGTGGGACGCGCCGAGATTTTTAACCAAGTATATAGACATTTTCGTGATTTTAGGGTGTTCAGACGGGCCGGGCTAAACCTGAAGTCAAGGTGGGACGGGCCGAAGTTTTTTATCAAGTATATAGAACTTCTCGGCCTGTAAAAACGGGCCGGGCCCATATTAGATGGGCCGTGCCGGGCCAGGAATTTCGGTTTTTGAAACGGGCTGGGCCAAGTTGTCGACGGGCCGAGCCGAGACCTAAAAAATTGATCCCTGCAATACACTACTATGTATGCACGATTTAAATTCTCTAATTTCATGCGAGCGAAGCCGCTACGGGCTCTGCTAGTATATATATATATATATATACTAGCAGTGCTATATATATATATATATATATATATATATATATATATATATATATATATATATATATAAGACTCTACTAGGAATCGAACCCACGTGTCTACGGCAACACCGCCTCGCCTAAATGCAAGCGCTCTTACCAACTGAGCCGCCGACCATCCCCAAAAAAGGATGGCTAGAAGTCTCAGTCTTTCGGAGCTACTTAACATTAGACTACGACTATGATATGTTCAGAACTCCTTACTTCGGCTCGACAGCTTAGTCTGCTGCCAGATAGATAATTTATGAAGTGAAACATTGCGTTGAAATGTTTCAAGAGCCTACAAATAGGATGACTTAACTGTCACCACAAGAAACGCAAATATTTATAAGACTCTACTAGGAATCGAACCCACGTGTCTACGGCAACACCGCCTCGCCTAAATGCAAGCGCTCTTACCAACTGAGCCACCGACCATCCCCAAAAAAGGATGGCTAGAAGTCTCAGTCTTTCGGAGCTACTTAACATTAGACTACGACTATGATAGGTTCAGAACTCCTTACTTCGGCTCGACAGCTTAGCCTGCTGCCAGATAGATAATTTATGAAGTGAAACATTGCGTTGAAATGTTTCAAGAGCCTACAAATAGGATGACTTAACTGTCACCACAAGAAACGCAAATATTTATAAGACTCTACTAGGAATCGAACCCACGTGTCTACGGCAACACCGCCTCGCCTAAATGCAAGCGCTCTTACCAACTGAGCCACCGACCATCCCCAAAAAAGGATGGCTAGAAGTCTCAGTCTTTCGGAGCTACTTAACATTAGACTACGACTATGATAGGTTCAGAACTCCTTACTTCGGCTCGACAGCTTAGTCTGCTGCCAGATAGATAATTTATGAAGTGTAATATATATATATATATATATATATATATATATATATATATATATATATATATATATATATATATATATATATATATATATTACCACTTACAGTTTTTGAGTAGCAGTAATTTTTAAAATCAAATAACTCTATTTTGCACCTTACATTTGAGGTCCTGGAAACCAAATTTTTCAAAAAATGCTGAAACACGTATTTCGTTATTTTGGAGTAGAAACTAAATACTAATTTTTACTTCTGTAGCATTAACAGTTTTTGAGTAGCAGCTACTTTAAAAACCAAATAACCCAAAAAATGAGTAGATACTAAGTATTAATTTTTACATCTGTGGCAATTACAGTTGTTGAGTAGCAGTTACTTTAAAAACCAAATAACCCTATTTTCCACCCCACATTTGAAGTCCTGGAAACCAAATTTTCAAAAAATTGTGAAACCCGTATATCATTATTTTTAGAGTAGAAACTAAATACTAATTTTTACTTTTGTAGCATTAACAGTTTTTGAGTAGAAGCTACTTTAAAAACCAAATAACCCAATTTTCAAACCCACATTTGAGGTCCGGGAAACCAAATTTGTAAAAAATGGTGAAACACGTATATCTTTATTTTTAGAAAAGAAACTAAATAATAATTTTTACATCTGTGGTATTTACTGTTTTTGAGTAGCAGTTACTATAAAAGACAATTAGCCCTATTTTCCACCCCACATTTGAAGTCCTGGAAACCAAATTTTCAAAAAATGCTAAAACACTTATTTCATTATTTTTGGAGTAGAAACTAAATACTAATTTTTATTCCTGTAGCATTAACAGTTTTTGAGTAGAAGCTACTTTAAAAACCAAATAACCTAATTTTCCAACCCACATTTGAGGTCCGGGAAACCGAATTTTCAAAAAATGGTGAAACACGTATCTTTTTATTTTCAAAAAGAATCTATATACCAAATTTCAAAATCTCCTCATTTTTGGTTTTCGAGATATACATTGTTTTAGAAAAAAGATTGTTTTCCAGTTTTTTCCCCTCAGGAGCAAAATTTTCAAAAATCCTTTCTTAGCGGATGTTTACGCTATAAAAGTAATATAAGTTCCAAATTTCACGTTCCTAGGATGAGGCGTTTGAGCTCGGCGTTGATTATCAATCAGTCATCAGTCAGTCAGTCAGTCAGGACATGTTCTTTTATATATATAGATATATATAGATATAGATATATATATATATATATATATATATATATATATATATATATATATATATATATATATATATATATTCAAGAATTTATTGGTTATATATATATATATATATTCAAGAATTTATTGGTTATATATATATATATATATATATATATATATATATATATATATATATATATGTGGGACGTGTTGGTCTAGTGGTATTGATACCGGCTTTGAGAGTCGTAGGACCTGGGTTCGATTCCTGGTCCAGGCACGTAATTTCCTTGAGCAAGAAACTAACTCACATGTGCTCACGTAAACTCAGCGTTATCTAGGGTTAACTCATGTCTTTGAAAATAGCGTGTTCTTCGAAGTTTCCTATTCCAAAGGAACCTTCGTAAGCGCCTCTGACTTATCTGGCGCTATATAAATAAACTCATCATCATATAACCAATAAATTCTTCAATATATATATATATATATATATATATATATATATATATATATATATATATATAAAAGAACATGTCCTGACTGACTGACTGACTGACTGATGACTGACTGATAATCAACGCCGAGCTCAAACGCCTCATCCTAGGAACGTGAAATTTGGAACTTATATTACTTTTATAGCGTAAACATCCGCTAAGAAAGGATTTTTGAAAATTTATATATATATATATATATATATATATATATATATATATATATATATATATATATATATATATATATATATATATATATATATATATATATATATATATATATATAGATAGATAGATAGATACTAGAGATAGCCCGTCAAAAATGACGGATTTTTTAAAATCTCATTAAAAATTATTTTTAGATTACATCCCAAGGACGGATGTTTTAAAATTACGATGTACTTTAGATACATTTTATAAAAAATAGTCAACAAAACCAAAATGACATTTGATAACCATAAAAAAAATTTCGTGTGTATATATATAAGTAAATTTAATGAAATTTTTTATTGTGTTTAAATTTTCAATTTACTAAAGTATTTCATATAAATTCAAAGGATGTGAAAATTAAACAGTGCAATAATTAGTTATTAGAGAATTTCAGTATACACGACATTTCTTGTGAATTGACGGCCATCGTTGAGAAGTGGTCCTTGCTTCTGTGATTTTTTTGAATCTCATATAATATTTTTAGATTGCAGCGCCATTTCTTTTCATCTCTAGGACTGAGAGTGTATATAGGTACAATTGCATAACTTTTATTACACGCCTGTGCGCAATAAATTCCTTCGTGCACATCGATATCGTCTATACGACTAATTACGTAAGCGTGGCAGAATCAGTAAGTGAGTGACGTGGGCTACTATAATATAGATATGTTAGTCAAAAAATAAAATTAAGTGGATGATTTTTGGTTCTAAGATTTGATCCCACCAGACAAACAAACCAACAAACAGAGAGACGAGTGAAGTTAAATAAAAGCATTTAAATAAACAAGATAGAATGCTTTTTTGAATATAAATGCCAACATTATTGTTAAAATTAAAATAAAATAATCAACTTTACAGCTACGTTTACTCATATATCTATGCGTTTACCTTTAAACGAGTGTCTTTTTGAATTTCTCTTTGCGTTTCAAAAACGGCATTTTAACTATTTTTTTATTATTTAAAATAAAATTTAACTTTTTTTTATAGTTTTTTTATGATTGGTTTTATAGTTAAATCCACTTTTATAGTTAAAATCACTTTTAATTTATTGATTTGTTTCGCTAATCTCTGTTTATCTGTTTTTTTTGGGCTCAGGTGATGAAAAGATACTAATACTAATTTACTTACTAAATATTGTCGAAAGCGTTAGTTTTTTATATTGGTAATCCTGCAGTATAGCGTCCTGAACCGATTTCGATGAAAAAACGGTTTAAAAAACTGTTTGATAGAATAACCATAGAACATTATCAAAACGTATTACAAACAAGTATTTTACAGAAAAACTTACTAAAAACCGACTTTAAGCAAAAAATATCCAAAGGCAATGTTGACACGTGGAATAATACAATTCCAGGAATGAAAAGCAAGGAAGAGTTAATATTCAAATAAAATAACATAATAAAATAATAAATACATTTTAAAAAGTTACAAATAAATTTTTAATTATTTAAATTTTAAAAAATCAGAGCGCTGAGTGGAAATGTATCTATGACTAGCGGGGGATCAGCGTTGCCCGGGGTTTTCCCATCATTTTTCTCTCGCTCCCGATCGCCTCCCCGTTCCCGGCCGCATTCCCGCTCCCGATTGCTCTTCTCTTCCTGGTCGCTTTCTCGCTCGCTCGCTCTTTCGCTCTCCAAACGATTCTGCTAGCCACATGACCTTAAAAAATGTCCGCTCCAAGAAATATGATAGAAACCGTACCAAAGTACTTTTACTTTGATATTATTTTAATTTTTCTTGGTGTTCTGTTGCTAATTTATTGTTTTCAATGTTTTTTTAATTTTTCTTAAGGCAATTTGACATAAAGCGCCGCATTTAAAGAAACGGTTTTAGACATGGAGCGGGTTACGCAACTCGTACTTCTAAAGCAAACTGATATTTTTTAATTTTTTACTTCCATATTTTTTTTCCTAAATTGTCTATTTTTATTTTAAATGTGTTTAATTTTTATTACCTTTACTCCTACTGTTCACTTCTATCGCTATTGACAAATAGATCTTCATCGGGAACTACGTTAACTTCGGGAGTAATTTATAAATGTTCTAAAGTGCTATAATTTTTGGTTTTTTTTTCAGTTATTTATGTTGTAATTAGTCTTTATTTCTCTTATTTATGTTTTAAATATCATTTACGTTAAAAAACCGGCCATTTTTCATCGAAATCGGTTCAGGACGCTATACTGCAGGATTACCTTTATATTTTTATAAAAGTGATTTTTCAATTTTTTAAACTAGCAGAAGCTGTGAATATCTATTATATGCAGTCGTACAAAAATTTCAAAATAACTGAAATAACCAAGCTTAACTAATAATTTTTTTTTTATAATAAATTAAGTGCCATGGTTCTAAGGGGCCTTCCAAATAGGGATGACTTAATACGTAATAACTTAATGTATAATAAGGCCACTTGTCAAGTCGAAGTACCGGCGGTAATAACGGTGGTAGTTTGTATTTCACCAAACTAAACTACAACAAAAATACGTAACAGATAAAAAAGTTGGTAATCTTTCCCACGATTAGATTTCTGTTGGCGGATTCAGCTTTACAGATAATTTAGGAAATACTAGTTCTGAGAGGTGTGTTGTAAAAACAAATAACTTTTGAAAAGAATCTTTGGTTGCAACTTTTGTAAGGGAAATCAAATGGGAATTGTGATGATGATCATTTAATGCTTCTATTTCTAAAACTTCATTAAACTCCACATTAAAAAAATTCTTTACCTTTTTTAGACATGTTATGTGCGAGACATTTCTGGTACCTGCAGTATCTACACAAACTCCTTGTATTGGGATTGATGATGCAGGTTTTGTTATTCTCGCAAACAAAAGTGTGGCTTTCGTTTACTCCTCTTTTGAAGAACGCCTACAATGAAGATGATTGATTTCAGAAATGAAAAAAAATTAAATAAAATGAATAATCATTTTGTTTAATGAGCAGATTCCTAGGCCATTAATCCATAATCAATTTCCATATTCATAACCACTCAATTTAATACTATAACATTTTTTCTTTTGAAGAACATCTACAATGAAGATGAATTATTCCAGAGTTGACAAAATTAACCACAAATACTTATTTATTATGCTTAATGTGAAGGTAATCAATTATAAACAATATCTAATTTCATACCCACTTAATTGAATACCATGTAATTTTTTTCTGAGAAAATTATTTAAATTTACAATAATAATTACTTTAAACAAAAATTTTGAAAAATTAAATATAACAATTTGAAACATTGGTGGATACCTGGCAACTTCTACACACAAGTGCACCATAACGAATTCCATGGGCAACGTCAGAGCAAATTACGCATTTCTGTTGATCTTCTTCTAGGCCTACTATCAGTGTACGAACTGTTGATTCATTTATAAACAATGTTTCAAAATTTTTTATCACAGATAATTTATGAAATACTAGCTGGGTACCCGGCGTTGCTCGGGGTTTTTAGAGGTTTTTCTATCATTTTCTCCCCATTCCATATTAAAAAATTTCTATACCTTTTTTGGACATGTTTTGTGCAAGACATTTCTGGTACCTGCAGTATCTACACAAACTCCTCGTATTGAGATTGATGATGCAAGTTTTGTTTTTTTTGCAAACATAAGTGTGGCTTTCATTTTCCCATCTTTCAAAGAACACCTACAGAAATGAAAAAAAAATTAAATAAAATGAATAATCATTTTTTTTAATGACCAGATTCCTAGGCCATTAATCCATAATTAATTTCCATATTCATAACCACTTAATTTAACACCATAAAAATTTTTTCTGAGAAAATGTTCAAAATTTACAATATTAAATAATTAAACCAAACAAAAACTTTGAAAAATTAAATGTATTAATTTGAAACATTGGTGGATACCTGGCAACTTCTACACACAAGTGCACCATAATGAATTCCATGAGCATTATCAGAGCAAACTACACATTTCTGTTGATCTTCCTCTGGTGCTACTACCAACAGACGAACTGTCAATTCATTATATATATATATATATATATATATATATATATATATATATATATATATATATATATATATATATATATATATATGTGTGTGTGTGTATATGTATATATATATATATATATATATATATATATATATATATATGTGTGTGTGTGTATATGTATATATATATATATATATATATATATATATATATATATATATATATATATATATATATGTGTGTGTGTATATGTATATATATATATATATATATATATATATATATATATATATATATATATAGCCTAAAGTAGGACTCGAACCCAGACTGTAAAATCGGCAACACCTCTTCGCTTCACGCAAATCAAATCAAATAAATTTGATTTGATTTGATCAGAGCCACCAAACCATCTCTATAGGATAGGAACTGTACGGCACACAGTCCATCATAGCTAACTAATAGCTACCGTTTGACATTCGAGTCCTACTTTGGGCCATTTATATTTGCCTTATTTCTGTGATGGATTGTATGCCATCAAAATTTGGCTCATACAACATATCAAAGCTATGTTTCCTTTCAGTATATACATATGTAGGTATATATGTATAAATGACTGTCTTCAATTTCAATAAAATTTGGCATGGAGGTAGATCTCAAATAGGAGAAAAAGATAGAGTAGTTTTCAATTTTTCTTATTTTCTATGGCCAGAAGTTCCTATGTACAATTATCAAAGGTTATTGCATAACAAAATTCTAATTTAGTTTACTTAACAAAGTTTAAAGAAGGTTTCAAACAGATTTTAACAAATCTATTTATTTTACATTTTATGGACGCAAAGAAGTTAGGATGAAGTAAAAAGTGAGCGAGAGTAAGCTAACCTATTTTATTTCTCATTTGCTGCAATATCGAGCCTGTGGATTTGTTGACATGAGAAACATAGGAATTCAGAATATTCATATATGTTATACAATTTACTAGTCTTTTTATTGGAGTAATACTGGATTGCTCTCAAATAATTTTTTATTTGTTAGTTATTTTATATGATTTTTAACTCGATTACTGACCTATTGTTTTGTATTTGTTAGAAAAAATTTTGATCTCTATATTTCTATAGAGTTCGTAAATTAGCTAAAAATCATTTTAAATTTTCTTATAACTTGATTGAACCTTCAGGTCCTATTTGTAGTTTAGGATTTGTCTTTGACAAAAAGCAAACTTTAACTAGCCAAACTCAATCTGTAACTAAATCCTGTTATTTTCCATCTTTAACAAATCCGACAATTATTACTATATTTAGGTGACCCTTCATTGCACTTGCTGCTTTCTGCTATTATGTTATCTCTTATAGATTTCTGTAATTACTTGAAAATATTTTACAACATTTATATTACTCTAACCAGGAGCTAACATTGGATTAGAATGGTTTGACTCATGATAGTCCTGTTTTGGGCTGTGAGCCTAGTGCAAAAATAACTACTCTGGAAGTTAGCAATGAAATTCATAAGACGAACATCATGAGGTGCTTGCTGGGTAGGAGTGGGACATTTAGAGAAATTGGCTGAATAGATAGCCATACAGGGTATACAGAAAAGTTGCTGGTTCCAACTACACTAGTTGTTCAGATTGAAAGCTAGGTCCATAAAAGATAAGTAATTATTATTAGTTAAGAAATTTTTATTTATTTATTTTATGGCCAAGAGAAATGGTATAACAAGAAAAAGCTATAGGGGAGAATAAGAAAATAGAATACCATGAACAATGTTGGCTACTGTTACTGCTTCCTGGTTAGGTACAGCAAATTATTTGTAAAGTAATCTATGACCACAAGAATGGACTTATGCAACCTTTAAAAACATCTTTCATTAGATAAGCTCATAGCAGCCAGCACCAACAAAAAACAATTCTGTTCTTTTAACTCAATCTCAAAGACCACCAATAGATCATTCAGCTATTGTTCCCCAGTCATCTGGAATTTACTACAACCATAAATAAGATCCTCAATAAGAAACTGGAAACAAATTTCTTTTCCAAAGTATTAGATGTTTTTATTTCTAAAACTTAATTAAATTCCACAATAAAAACAAAGTTATACAACCTTTTCTGGTCATGTTATGTGCGAGACATTTCTGGTATCTGCAGTATCTACAAGAAGTCCTCGTTTCTAGATTGATGGTGCAAGTCTTGTTACTCTTGCAAACATAAGTGTGGCCTTCATCTATTGCTTTTTTAAAGAACTGCTACAATGAAGATAATTAATTTTAGAAAAATTTTTCAGAGATTTTTTTTAGAAAACAATTGATTTACAATGTTAAATAATTTAATTGAAAAAATTAATAATGTTGATGAAATGTTGACAGATACCTGACAACTGGGACACGAGAGTGCACCATAAAAAATTCCTTTGGCAACGTCGGAGCAAACCACGCATTTCGGTTGTCCTTCCTGTGTTTTAACTGTTGATTCATTAAAAAATTATGTTCCAAAATTAAACATAATTGATAATTTATTAAATACAAAATGAAAACAAGCCAATATAAAAACAAAGTTTTAAAATAAATTTTTTACATTTTTATCTTCTTAATTAAGTCACAATATGCAAAATTAGGATTGACTAAATTAATTCAATTTCGTTTCTGTATTTTCTGCAATCTAGTTTCAGTTTAAATTTCCGTAAACTGAATTATTTTAAATCCGTTAACAGATAATTATGTTTCAGTCTTGAATCTTGAGTGTCACTTATTTTTATTCCCATGGTTGCATTTAACATTTATTATTGTGGTCATGCATTGTAAATGAGTCAAATAATCTGAAATATTGTGATTGGGACCAATATTTTAGTATGTTATAGCCATATATACGTTATATCAATTAATGTTTTATCCAAGGTAATATAACATGGTGGAGATGGGCAAATGTGACGTACGTTATATCTGTTTGCCCCCTGCTGAGAAAATTTATTTTTAGAGAGCATCTTAATAGCATAATAATAATAATAATCTAATTGAAGGTTATATCTAACTGTATGTTATATCTAATTGTATGTCATATCTAATTGTACGTTGTATCTAATTGTATGTTATATCTAATTTACATGTCCAGAAAAGGTATACAACTTTATCTAATTTACGTGATATCCAGGGTACGTTATAGCAGGGTTATGTTGAATTTAGATTTAAAAACAGTTGTTAAAATTATCTTTGGTCATTTTACCTGCCAAGCTTTAGTCTTTAATTCAAAATATTAAATTATAAATATATCATAATACATATGAGATTTTCATACCTTGCAAGAAGCCCACATTTTTGTTCCTCTCGTTTATGGCATTCTGCTGTTGCTGCTGAGGCTGTTGAATTTCTTGTTGCTCCATCCTTTATGTGGATGCAATCTAATCTGAATTTAGCTTTGACCTATGCAGAGGTTATGCATTCAACGACAACCATTCCCAGTAATGTAGTGGGCAGGGGCAGGTGGGCACTAGATGCAACAGTTTTAATGAGGTATTCTGGCTCAATATCTTTTTATTACTTCTAATTACACTTAAAGTTTGCCACCAAAAAGTTTGAATTTAGAACCAACGTTTAAACTCATTCAGTTGTTAAATTCCATTAATGTTCTTAATAAAATATGCAACATTGAATGACTTTTTAACTCCTACATGTAAAGCCTGGTAGCCTTCATAGTATTTTGCCCTCAAAGCTCTATGTAAGTTGAGCATGTTCGTTGTACCCCAGTTTCTAACAGCCTCACGCAGTAGCTGTACAATCACAACAAGCGACCTTAAAATCGCTATATCTCGACTAAATTCAAGCTAATTTCTAATTTCTATCTCATTATAATCAGTGCCATGGCTAGGCTGTGAATGCTCCCAAAAACATTAGTGGGGCCCTTTATTGATAGGTTACCTGACTGCTGTAATAATCTATGACCATGGAGATACTTTAATTTTTTTTCTTCTAAAAATGATCGATGGACAGATGGAGGAGGCAAGTGGTTAAAGGTTTTAAGAAATTTTTCTAAAAATTTCTCAACGTTTGTCTTTTTCGACTCTTTTGCACATTTGCCCAAAGGGCGTTTTTGCCACTTTTTGCTCGATTTTTTGCCCCGTTAGTAGACAATTATGCTAGTTTTAAAAGTTGAAAATTCACTTTAAAAACATAGAGAATAGAGATGGATAGTATTTTGTCATCATAAGGAGCCAAAAATGAAAAACAAAACAGGGAACGAATTAATGAAAAGTGACTTTAGTTAAAAGATTTAAGAAAAAGTAATTGAATTTTATAAAAAAAATTTCTAAAAAGAAAATAATAATATAAAAAAACTATTTTTAAAACGCAAACAACAATTCTAATAATTGTCAAAAATACTCAATCATTCAATCAAAGTGAGTTTCATATATGAGTTTGACTAATAGTCCAGGAGAATTAAAAAAAAGCTGGCATAATTGGAACAAAAGCAGTTTGATATTTTGTTTTGTAGGTATATGTGTTAGCAACAATTAGTTAAAAATCCACCCTTCCAACTCATCGTTTAAAAAAATTACAGACGATTTTCAAAATCGGCCTTAAAATCGCTAAATTAATTGAATATGCCAGCTCTTTTAATCTAATTAGATGAAAATAACTAAAGTTTAAGCTGAATGCTTTATTGTTACTTATTGCATGATATAAAAACATTAAAAATTATCAAAAAAAAAAAAAAAAAAAAAAATTCAAATGAACTGATTTATGGAGCCGTTTTTCCATAAAATATACAATATATCAGCTCTTAAAATCCATTTAAATAAAAATAACTCAATCTATAGATGAAAACTACCTAATACAAAATATACATAAGTTAAAATTTGTCTCGCAACATTATATACGGATACAAATAAACTACTTTATTGTGCCGTTTTTGACTAAATGTGCAAAATAAATTAAGATTAATATGAAAATTGCTTGTTACATACTATTTAATATACACATATTAAAAAGCATACATATAAATCCATAAATAATTTCCAATTTCAACATACAATAAAAAGAACAAACAGAAAAACAACAAAAACACCTAAAAATAACAATTTCTTTATTTCCCGCCCTGTGTCCTTTGTCTGTGTGCCTATATCCCTTTTGTTTGGTTATATAAAGTTTGTATGGTAGGTCCAGTAGTACAATTTCTTTAAAATAATGAATAAGAATTTCAGTTAGACCACTGTAAATAAAGCCTCACGTTAAATTTGCATCCCGATCGGAGACGCTCAGATCATCAATATCAGAAGTAGTCAAAAACTCCATTTTCAATATTGATTCCAAAAGCAAAGCAAACAAAGCTGACTCTACTAAAAAGTGGCCGCGTAGTGCTCTAGCCACTGCCTTCCCTGTCATCATGTGAGTTATGGCTATGGGTCCATAACAGCACTGCAGCGCCTCTGTCAAACCTGAGCCGGCCATGACATGACCAATGCTGCCCAAATAATTCATCAAGACATGAAACCCACCTAGACGACATACTATGTTCAGTTTGGATGAATGCACAATATCAACAGCCTTTAACCACAGCGGCTGATCGAAAGTCACACAAGCCGTTGGAATGTTGAGCTTTTCAGCCTGGCGTTCTATGAAAGTTAACGTGGAAAAAATACAAGACATGTCATTAGGATTCAAATCAATAATCGGAAGCATCTTTATGTCTGATGATGATCTGAAATCTCCGTCTGGCTTACAAGCATGTTCCATAATGCCAGACCAATTTGGCCTTTGCTGATCTTCATCTAAGCACAAGATACCGATTTTCCAGGCAAGTTCCAAGTTTAAAGAAGGAGGCAACACAGAAGGAAAATTTAATTGAGAGATGGGCTTGAAAGACATCAATTATAATGATGACTTGTCGGGGAATGTGTATCCCAATATAGGAATACCTCGGTTCACAACACAACTGGATTTTAGGCGTGACAATCGGGGTACAGGTGATTCAGCAAAGTGTCCTGACCCTAATCGATTACACGGAGTAGACATTGATATGATGCCCATACCGTGAAAGGTACCACTTCCATCTAAAGTGATAACGTTGTGGTCAAGATTATCACCAGACCATTGCGTAAAACATTGAGGAAAAGACTGAGGAGTATCAGGGGAGTCATTCTGAACCACTGATTGTTTAAAAAGTTTAACTTCATCATATGAAATTGAAAATCCCAACCGTGACAGCAAATCAAGCAGCCATCTAGATCCAAAGGCGTGATCTAAACTAACTCCAACGCCAAACAAAATTGGAGAAATAAGAGATCTTTGTCTTGCCCCCTGCACAATAGAATGACATATGGAAACTTGTTTTATTTCATTACAAACAATATTTTCTATTAAGATTTTCAACAAACTAGGAATCCACCTTTTGGCATTTTCAATATTTGAGAAATCATCAGTTCCTGGATATGTTTCATTTGAGGACATTTCCCTTATTTGAGCTCTTATCAATTTTGCTGCTGCCACTATGATACGCTCACTCTCATCTTCTATGCTACTCTTTTTTTCATCATACCATTGCTTAGTTATAATGTGAGACGCCATGTTACGGAAGCAAATAACATTTTTCCGACCACAAACTTCTGCAAAAAATATGTGCTCGGCGTAGCGTTCTTCCAGCTTTCGTTTTATATGTTTTAATGAATACACTTCACCATCTTCCGATAATTCTTGCATTTTAATTTGTAATTCAGCTATTGTATAAATTCCTTGATCTTCTTCTTCTAACCAGTCACACAGTTTCTCAAAAGTAATTAACATGTCGTTATCTGGATGTCGACCTGGCTGGTTTCGGCCAGCGGTATTATCTCCGACATGTGACGATCTACATTTTTGGAACACAGAAAGACACACTCTGTGGTAACGAGCTTCTTCAGCAGGTAAGTCATTGCATGTATTTAACCTACCAAGAACTTCTACACTCCATGCATCATTTCTTTTGTGGCAAGTTTTAATTATAGTTTCTCTGAATTTCAATGTCATCACAGTACTTGATTCTTCTTTTAAATATTTTCTACCGTCTCCAAGATCTATTTTTCCACACAAAAAACAATGTTGCTTCCAATTGAAAGTGTCGACAGACGATCGTAATAATTTACACTTAAAATTCTCTTGATCAACACCAACACCTTCTGCATGCTGCTCATTCTTTCGTTGCAATTGATTAATTGATCGAAACTTCTTTTGTTAGTGTAGTCTCTCCGGCAATGATCATGAACATTAGCTACATTTGGTTTATTTAACAGATACTCTGTTAACTGTTCATCACCACGTAAAACGCTGAATTGACATAACGTTTCAATACCTTTAACACCTAGTGTAACCATCTTGACTGTATCACAGACGTTGTCGGAACGGAATTCAGTTCGACAAATTAAACATACCATTTCATTTAGTTCACCCATTTCGAAGAAAAACAATAAAAACTCCAAAAAATAGATGTTTTACAAAATACTAACTTAGAAATTCGATGTTTTACGACAATTTACGAAAATGCTAACTTATCGCTCACTACGGTAAATCTCTTACAAAAAAGCGTCAAAAAACCAATTTCCTATTTGACGATTTCAACCGATTTTTGCAGGAAGATTCATAAACGTATTACAAACAATATATCCAAAAATCAGCTTGATGCGAATTTTGTCTAGGTACAACAAGGAAAAATTTTAATTCTCCTGGACTATTACGCAACTCGTACTTCTAAAGCAAACTGATATTTTTTAATTTTTTACTTCCATATTTTTTTTCCTAAATTGTCTATTTTTATTTTAAATGTGTTTAATTTTTATTACCTTTACTCCTACTGTTCACTTCTATCGCTATTGACAAATAGATCTTCATCGGGAACTACGTTAACTTCGGGAGTAATTTATAAATGTTCTAAAGTGCTATAATTTTTGGTTTTTTTTTCAGTTATTTATGTTGTAATTAGTCTTTATTTCTCTTATTTATGTTTTAAATATCATTTACGTTAAAAAACCGGCCATTTTTCATCGAAATCGGTTCAGGACGCTATACTGCAGGATTACCTTTATATTTTTATAAAAGTGATTTTTCAATTTTTTAAACTAGCAGAAGCTGTGAATATCTATTATATGCAGTCGTACAAAAATTTCAAAATAACTGAAATAACCAAGCTTAACTAATAATTTTTTTTTTATAATAAATTAAGTGCCATGGTTCTAAGGGGCCTTCCAAATAGGGATGACTTAATACGTAATAACTTAATGTATAATAAGGCCACTTGTCAAGTCGAAGTACCGGCGGTAATAACGGTGGTAGTTTGTATTTCACCAAACTAAACTACAACAAAAATACGTAACAGATAAAAAAGTTGGTAATCTTTCCCACGATTAGATTTCTGTTGGCGGATTAATACATAATTCTCGGATATAATTAACTATAAACACGATGAAAAGTAAACACTAAACATTATGATATGATAATTAGTATAAATAATTTATTTAAAATGGGAAAATGTTATATAAAATTATTTTAATTAATTAAATAATGTAATTATAATTTAAAAAATTTTACATTGATAACATTTGAGTTTTTAGAAAAAGTGTAAACGAAGGAATCGCGTTGCGTGTTATATAACGTTATAACTATTACCATGGCGGTAGGCGCCGGTATGCGATCTTTGATTCACTATATTTTTCTTATTTTTATTTTTTTTACACTTTATGGTATATAAATTTGGCATTATCCATTAATGAGACAAGTGTTTCCCTCCCCAAAAAATTCTAAGATTTGTAGTTTTTTTCAACTTTCTAATTAACCGTTATACCTACAACTAATTTAAATTAACACGGTTAATTAGAGTGGTTCAGATGACTGAAGCCTGTGTGAGAACCACTATGATAATTAGAAGCAGTTGTTTATGGTGCATGCCTCCCCACACCCCCAAAGTGTTGTTTGTTTGTTTACTGACTGATTGTTTTTTTTATTGATTTTCAGAGCAGATTGCATCCACATAAAGGATGGAGCAACAACAAATTCAACAGCTTCAGCAACAGCAGCAGAATGTCAAAGACATGGGGAGCCAAACTGTGGGGTTCTTGGAAGGTATGAAAATCACTTATGTGTTATGATGTATTTAAAATTTAGTGTTCTGAATTAAAGACAAAAGCTTGCAAGGTAAAATAGGGTTTTTCAAGAGTTCATCGACTATAACTAAAACTGTCGATAAACCTGCAAACATGTCAACAACTCGCATATGCAAGAGTGGTTGAAAGCAGATTAATCCTATGCAAATGAATGTCATATAAAAACGTTGTACGAAGTTTTCTTTTAAGAATTTTGCATTTTATCGTTTTTAGGGAAATTTTTCCTTTAAGAATTACCCTTGGAAATATCTGTCGACTTTCTTGTATTATGTTGTTCAACAATTTCATCAGATATTTATTTTTAACAACAAACACGTTTTTTTAAGACCATTGTTCTCCAATGCGGTTCAGAGCCGCTCTCTGAGTTCATCTTTTTCTCCTTTATTGTTCAAGCCTTGTTTTCTCAATTCTCTATTATTTTTTTAATTTCTTAAATGGTTTATATTTCACTAGCGGGGTACCCGGCATTGCCCGGGGTTTTTAGAGGTTTTCTATCGTTTTTCTCTTGCTCCCGTTTCCTTCACCGCTTGTTTTCCACTCCCGGTTGCTTTCCCATTCCCGCTTGCTCTCCAGTTCCTAGTCGCTTTCCTACTCCCTCTTGCTCTCTCGATCTCGGTCGCTTTTCCGTTTTCGTTTGCTTTCCCGTTCTCGCTAATTCTCCAGTTCCCGTTTCTGCTTATCTCCCACTCATTTTGTGACCGATCTCAATTTTTTTCTCGAAAAACTTTCTCTATTGACTCTCAAGGTTTTGTGAAAATTTTATTACGATCATGTAGCAGTTCATAAAGGACAGATGGACAAGCAAACTGTCAGACAGCCGTTTGACCAATAAGCATTTTAAAAAATTCATCTGACATTTTGGAAAGGTGGCCAAAACAAAGTAGAAATAAGTAGAAAAAGACGTCAAAAATCTTTGTTGTTAATTTTTATAACCTTACCTTATAACTTAAAACAAGAGAAGTTGTTATTACTATTTATTAAACTATCAAATAAACATAAATCAAATTGACTTTCTCAAACGTAAACTGTCAATATACTAAAGACTATCATTCAGCAGAAAGTCGTGAAGACAGGTGAGCTTCTACGTGACTCTCTCTCTCTCTCTCTCTCTCTCTCTCTCTCTCTCTCTCTCTCTCTCTCTCTCTTATAGCTCGTTGCACCTGTAACTTATTTGTGTTGGTTTGGAATCTCCCAGGATTTTAACAATTTCATAAATTGTGTGTGATGCTAAATTTTAAAACATCATTTTTTAATGAATCAACAGTTCCTCCACCACAAGTCGCTGCACATGAAGGAAAACCGAAATGTGTTGTTTGCTCTGATGTTGCCATTGGAATTTTTTATGGTGCTCTCATTTGTAATGGTTGCAAGGTATCCATCAATGTTTCATTAATGATATATTTTTATTTTTGCTATGGTTCTTATTTGAATAATTTAATATTGTCCATTTTAATTTTTTTCTCAATTATTTATTAAGGATTGCTTATCCTGCTTTAAAGTTGTATGGCATGAAAATAGAAATTGTTAATGGATTGATGGCTTAGAAATATTCACATTAAATAAAATGAATAAGTATTTGTCATTAATTTTTTTGTAATAATTATTTTTATTGTAGAAATTTTTCAGAAAAGGAATGAACAAAAGTCACAATTATGTTTGCGAGAGTAGCAAAACTTGTACCATCTATCTCGATACAAGGATTTCATGTAGATACTGCAGGTACCAGAAATGTCTCGCAAATAACATGTGCGTAAAAGGTATAGAATTTTTTTTATGTCAGGTTTAATTGGTCTTTATTTTAATATGTAGTTATATCAACTGTATTACTCATGGTTAAGTTTAAATAATTGATAAACAAATTAGAAAGTTTTTTTTTTACTGTTTGTTTTCCATTATTATCTGTGATGCTGAATTTTGGAACATCATTCTTTAATGAATTGACAGTTTCCACACAGGAAGGTGTTCCGTAATGCGTGGTTTGTTCTGATGTTGCTTTTAAGATAGTTATAAAATTTCATAGCGACATCGTATTTTAAAAACATTACCCCAGTGAAGAGTAAACAAAAGATGTTTATAGCTACTATGATGATGAAAGTCTTTAATTTATGTCTTAATAATGTTTGTTTCCTAAATTTTTTAAATTTTATTTTTGTAACTATAAATTTTTTTATAAAGATCTTCCGAACTTAAAAACATAGGCGGACATCCTATGGAAATCCGGACAAATGAAAGTTAATAAAACCATATAAAAAATGGTTTTAAAGATATTGTATAAGCTTAAATTCACTGAGCTGAAAGAACAGCTTATGAAGCAAGGTACAAGATATGCATTTGCACTGGAAGTTCGATTTTGGCAAAAAAGCCTACCTGTTTGACCCAAAAAAAATATTGAAAAACTTCTTTAAGAAACAAATTTTCACTAATTTCTGTTTCATTAAAGGACTAGTTAGTATTATCCTAAATGGATAATGAAGATTATTTTTTAAAGTAATTTTTGAAACACTAAAAACAAAGAATGGTTATATCTAAATCACTTTTCTTGACCACAAACGCTCTAGTTTCGGTTCGGGAACACCATCATGTCACCGATTTGCGATATGAACGGCAGTCGAAAACCCAGATTACTGAGGTTGCTGGTATGCACAGATGTTTGCATGCTAGAGTAAACATTTTTGGAAAGCCACACTTTATCTCTCCCGAATTGAAGAATATCAGCATTCATCGATAAAGGCGTTTCTGCGAGATATGTTTCCAACTTACTAGAATTACAAATAACTACCATTAAATGCCTAGACGTTTTTGCTATTGCGACTGTCATCATCATCATGTATTGTGTATTTGTTTATTTGGGAAATTGGCCAGCAAACCTACTTATCAGCTGATCTCGTTCGATGATCTGTCATTCAAACTCCACCAACACCACATCAGAAGATATGTATGTACTAGTATTCTCGACTGCGTACCTGGCGACACCTCTATCTCAGATGTGGTATAGAATTATTGAAAACACAGCGAACAGTCTGATTCATCTGAGTTTTTATTTTGTTTATACATGCTGAACACTGACCTGGTGGAAAGCATTGCTAGAATGATTCATACTTGTGCTAAAAGATTTCTTTTCCCTTATTAGTTATAAGAGCAACTATAGTAGGAGCCAATCAGCTGGCTCAGTATGAATATTTTCATGAATCGGAACATAGTTGCTGATGTCAGCATTCTTGTAACCACTTTTTGTCAGATTTAACTTGCGTTATTATTATTAGGTAGCCGTAGGGTAATACGGCTTTTTATCAACTTTGTTTTGACTACATTTCATTCAATTTTAAATTGCGTGATATTATCGGATTGTCGTGTGGCCATTTTCTTTACTATAAATTGGGCATTCTCTCACCCAAAAGGGTTTCTCTCGTCTATGTTCTTTTTAGAGAATAAACTTTGCTCTATTGTTGTTTAATAAAAGTTTATAATTGTACTGTATAGAAGTTTGGTCTACTTCTCAACAGTTGCTGACGGTTCATTTATGGAGTGTGTAACAGTTGTAATTCCATTGTGTTTGAATACTGCTTTACAAATCACTTCAAATCTCTAAACATTATCAGATTTACTTTCCTATCTAGTCATTGAAAATTGTAAAACCACATCTATCAGTTTTCTTGTATTAAATTAGACTGGCAGTCATTACGCATCTTCATTCCATCACTGTAAGTTCAAATCTGATCTCAGGCCACAGAATGAATCTCATTAAAATGGGCTGTATTTCAAATTCCTTTTTAAATTTTTTGTTTCTTCTAGCCTTCCAAACACAAGATTGCAAGGAAGATTTAATTTAAAAAAAAACAATACTGTCGTGATAATATTTGTTATATAATGGATTGTGATTTTGTCCTTATTACCCAATGTAGTATGATTGACATATGTTGCATTATTAACTATTCTGTGATGAATACTTGTTTTTACTACCATCGCTACACCCCCTCCACGAGTTTTTCTATCGTATCGAACTGAATCATAATCTTTAGTCAGAAATAAACTACTTGGAATCTCTTCTAATAGCCAAGTTTCAGTAATACAAAACATATCTGGTTCCTAACATAAAAGCGCAATGATGTATGTATTATGTATGTCACCCGATTAGCATCTGCAGGTGTGAAAAAACTCACTTTGATAGAATATGAGACGCTGAACACGGTTTGTTAGGGCACTTTTTTGTTAAATTGTTTAAATAAAAAGTTATTAGCCGCGAAAGTTTAACGCTTTGCGGATATATATAATGCATCGTACATCATCTTTCAATATAAACAAGTTGAAAATAAATAAATCACCGAAGTAGAAGGCCGGCGGTTTTTCCCAATTTTAAGATTACGTCATCAAACAATATAAACAAGTTGAAAATAAACAAATCAACGAAGGCGTTTTTTCCTATAATTTTGAGATTATGTCATCACACATTATAAAAAAGTTGAAAATAAATAAAGGTGGTTTTATTTGTAGGCGGTTTTTCCAATATCAGGCATTAAAGGTTGTTTTTTTCGTAGGCGGTTTTTTCAAATTTAGCCATTCAAAGAGAAGACCATTCCAAAACGTTTCCAAGTGAAAAATCATCTGCGACTAGCTGAAAAAACTCACACGCTTCGCGCGCGAATCATGCGTCAAGTGCTGGTGTATTAATAATAATGGACAGATCATCTGTAGCACCTTGATTTTTACCAACCACTAAACATGTTGTTGAATGGTTAAGGTAATTTGTTCAACCATTCTATCCGTTTGTGGATGAAGAGTGGTTCATGTCTTTTTTGAAGGAACTTCTTTATTAGCTTGCTACTGTCCATATGTGACCAAATCTGCTATCGTTAATTTCACCAACTTCAGTGGCACAATTAAGTAAATTTTTGCAAGACAAACAAATGCTGAATTGAATTTTTCTGACAAAGTTTATCACTGAAACCACATTAATACTATTGTTTGCAAGGAATTGAAAATTTTAACTGTTTTCCTTTTGGTTAACTTAAAATGACTTATAAACAAATTAAAAAATTTGTAATTATTTAATATTACAATAAATTATATTTAATGGTTTATATTTTATAAATTATCTGTGATGCTATTATTTGAAACATTGTGTATTAATTAATTGTCAGTTGGTAAGCCGATAGTCGGCACACAAGAAGGACAAAAGAAATGTGTGGTTTGCTCTGATGTTGCTGATGGAATTCATTATGGTGCACTCACTTGTACAAGTTGCCAGGTATCCATCAATGTTTCATCAACAATATATAATTAATTTTCAAAAGTTTTTTTTTAACTTAAATTACTAGCACGGTTACTTGGGTTTTTAGCATTCTTGAATTGAATGTTTTTGTTTTTTGTGGGACTTGCTAGCAAAAAATGGGTGAAAAATAGACTTGTGATTATGGTTGAATATTCTGAAAGAGTTCTGTTCACAAATTGGGTGTTTTTTGTTTTTGTTTGTTTGCCTCTTGTGGCACTTGCTATAGTAGAGCAAAGAATATGTATATTATTGATATATTTTGCAACTGTGGTTTCTTTTCGCTTCTTTTGTTTTTGTTTTGCTTTGAAACTCGCTGGCATTAGTTTTACATAAAATGATATGTATTACTTGGAGTTTGAGATATTCAAAGTAATTTCCGTAAACTTGAACAAAGTTTTATTAAGGTTGTTGCAGCTAAATATGCGGCGTTGTTCAATACTATTGAATCAATTGTGTGTGTATGAAAAATGAATTGTTACCCAAATATATCTATAATTATTTAAACTCTTTATATGGCATTATATTGAGTGGGTATGAAAATAGGATATGTTTATGGATTGATGGCCTAGAAATCTTTACCTTAAATAAAGGGAATAAGCAGTTGTCATTAATTTCGATGTTTCTAATATCAATTATTTTTATTGTAGGAGTTCTTCATAAGAGGAGTGAACAAAAGCCATACTTATGTTTGCGACAATAACAAAAATTGCATCATCAATCTTGATATGAGGTTATCGTGTAGATACTGCAGGTACCAGAAATGTCTTGCACAAAACATGTCCAAAAAAGGTATAGAATTTTATGTTAATGTGGGGATTTAATCAAGTTTTAGAAATAAAAACATTAAATGGTTTTTTAATGATTCGACAGTTCGTCCGCTGATAGTTGCCCCACAGGAAGAGCAACGAAATTGCGTTGTTTGCTCTGACGTTGCCGTTGGTGTTTCGTATGGTGCGCTCACGTGTTCAAGTTGCAAAGTATCTATCAAAATTCATCAACATTATATATTTAAATTTTCGGAGTTTTTTTATTTGAATTATTTAAAGTTAATTTTAATTCATTTCTTGAAGAAAGCTAGTATATCCTGTTTTAAAGTTTTATGGTATTAAATTAAGTGGGTATGAAAATAGAAATTGTTTAATGGTTGATGGCCCAGAAATATTCACATTACATTACATTTTATTTAATTTTTGACACCTCTGAAATCAATCTTCATTGAATTGTTAACCATATATATCATCCCTGATATCAAATATCTTAATTGTAAATCAATCTTCATTGTAGCACTTCTTCAGAAGAAGAATAAATGAAATGCTTTAAAGTTGTATGGCTTGAAAATAGAAATTGTTAATGGATTGATGGCCTAGAAATATTCACATTAAATAAAATGAATAAGTATTTGTCATTAATTTTTTTGTAATAATTATTTTTATTGTAGAAATTTTTCAGAAAAGGAATGAACAAAAGCCACAATTATGTTTGCAAGAGTAACAAAACTTGCACCATCAATCTCGATACAAGGATTTCATGTAGATACTGCAGGTATCAGAAATGTCTCGCAAATAACATGTGCGTAAAAGGTATAGAATATTTTTTTATGTCAGGTTTAATTGATCTTTATTTTAATATGTAGTTATATCAACTGTATTACTCATGGTTAAGTTTAAATAATTGATAAACAAATTAGAAAGTTTTTTACTGTTTGTTTTCCATTATTATTTATGATGCTGAATTTTGGAACATCATTCTTCAATGCATTGACAGTTTCCACACAGGAAGGTGTACCAAAATGCGTGGTTTGCTCTGATGTTGCTTTCAAGATAGTTATAAATATTCATAGTGACATCGTATTTTAAAAACATTACCCCAGTGAAGAGTAAACAAAAGATGTTTATAGCTACTATGATGATGAAAGTCTTTAATTTATGTCTTAATAATGTTTGTTTCCTAAATTTTTTAAATTTTATTTTTGTAACTATAAATTTTTTTATAAAGATCTTCCGAACTTAAAAACATAGGCGGACATCCTATGGAAATCCGGACAAATGAAAGTTAATAAAACCATATAAAAAATGGTTTTAAAGATATTGTATAAGCTTAAATTCACTGAGCTGAAAGAACAGCTTATGAAGCAAGGTACAAGATATGCATTTGCACTGGAAGTTCGATTTTGGCAAAAAAGCCTACCTGTTTGACCCAAAAAAAATATTGAAAAACTTCTTTAAGAAACAAATTTTCACTAATTTCTGTTTCATTAAAGGACTAGTTAGTATTATCCTAAATGGATAATGAAGATTATTTTTTAAAGTAATTTTTGAAACACTAAAAACAAAGAATGGTTATATCTAAATCACTTTTCTTGACCACAAACGCTCTAGTTTCGGTTCGGGAACACCATCATGTCACCGATTTGCGATATGAACGGCAGTCGAAAACCCAGATTACTGAGGTTGCTGGTATGCACAGATGTTTGCATGCTAGAGTAAACATTTTTGGAAAGCCACACTTTATCTCTCCCGAATTGAAGAATATCAGCATTCATCGATAAAGGCGTTTCTGCGAGATATGTTTCCAACTTACTAGAATTACAAATAACTACCATTAAATGCCTAGACGTTTTTGCTATTGCGACTGTCATCATCATCATGTATTGTGTATTTGTTTATTTGGGAAATTGGCCAGCAAACCTACTTATCAGCTGATCTCGTTCGATGATCTGTCATTCAAACTCCACCAACACCACATCAGAAGATATGTATGTACTAGTATTCTCGACTGCGTACCTGGCGACACCTCTATCTCAGATGTGGTATAGAATTATTGAAAACACAGCGAACAGTCTGATTCATCTGAGTTTTTATTTTGTTTATACATGCTGAACACTGACCTGGTGGAAAGCATTGCTAGAATGATTCATACTTGTGCTAAAAGATTTCTTTTCCCTTATTAGTTATAAGAGCAACTATAGTAGGAGCCAATCAGCTGGCTCAGTATGAATATTTTCATGAATCGGAACATAGTTGCTGATGTCAGCATTCTTGTAACCACTTTTTGTCAGATTTAACTTGCGTTATTATTATTAGGTAGCCGTAGGGTAATACGGCTTTTTATCAACTTTGTTTTGACTACATTTCATTCAATTTTAAATTGCGTGATATTATCGGATTGTCGTGTGGCCATTTTCTTTACTATAAATTGGGCATTCTCTCACCCAAAAGGGTTTCTCTCGTCTATGTTCTTTTTAGAGAATAAACTTTGCTCTATTGTTGTTTAATAAAAGTTTATAATTGTACTGTATAGAAGTTTGGTCTACTTCTCAACAGTTGCTGACGGTTCATTTATGGAGTGTGTAACAGTTGTAATTCCATTGTGTTTGAATACTGCTTTACAAATCACTTCAAATCTCTAAACATTATCAGATTTACTTTCCTATCTAGTCATTGAAAATTGTAAAACCACATCTATCAGTTTTCTTGTATTAAATTAGACTGGCAGTCATTACGCATCTTCATTCCATCACTGTAAGTTCAAATCTGATCTCAGGCCACAGAATGAATCTCATTAAAATGGGCTGTATTTCAAATTCCTTTTTAAATTTTTTGTTTCTTCTAGCCTTCCAAACACAAGATTGCAAGGAAGATTTAATTTAAAAAAAAACAATACTGTCGTGATAATATTTGTTATATAATGGATTGTGATTTTGTCCTTATTACCCAATGTAGTATGATTGACATATGTTGCATTATTAACTATTCTGTGATGAATACTTGTTTTTACTACCATCGCTACACCCCCTCCACGAGTTTTTCTATCGTATCGAACTGAATCATAATCTTTAGTCAGAAATAAACTACTTGGAATCTCTTCTAATAGCCAAGTTTCAGTAATACAAAACATATCTGGTTCCTAACATAAAAGCGCAATGATGTATGTATTATGTATGTCACCCGATTAGCATCTGCAGGTGTGAAAAAACTCACTTTGATAGAATATGAGACGCTGAACACGGTTTGTTAGGGCACTTTTTTGTTAAATTGTTTAAATAAAAAGTTATTAGCCGCGAAAGTTTAACGCTTTGCGGATATATATAATGCATCGTACATCATCTTTCAATATAAACAAGTTGAAAATAAATAAATCACCGAAGTAGAAGGCCGGCGGTTTTTCCCAATTTTAAGATTACGTCATCAAACAATATAAACAAGTTGAAAATAAACAAATCAACGAAGGCGTTTTTTCCTATAATTTTGAGATTATGTCATCACACATTATAAAAAAGTTGAAAATAAATAAAGGTGGTTTTATTTGTAGGCGGTTTTTCCAATATCAGGCATTAAAGGTTGTTTTTTTCGTAGGCGGTTTTTTCAAATTTAGCCATTCAAAGAGAAGACCATTCCAAAACGTTTCCAAGTGAAAAATCATCTGCGACTAGCTGAAAAAACTCACACGCTTCGCGCGCGAATCATGCGTCAAGTGCTGGTGTATTAATAATAATGGACAGATCATCTGTAGCACCTTGATTTTTACCAACCACTAAACATGTTGTTGAATGGTTAAGGTAATTTGTTCAACCATTCTATCCGTTTGTGGATGAAGAGTGGTTCATGTCTTTTTTGAAGGAACTTCTTTATTAGCTTGCTACTGTCCATATGTGACCAAATCTGCTATCGTTAATTTCACCAACTTCAGTGGCACAATTAAGTAAATTTTTGCAAGACAAACAAATGCTGAATTGAATTTTTCTGACAAAGTTTATCACTGAAACCACATTAATACTATTGTTTGCAAGGAATTGAAAATTTTAACTGTTTTCCTTTTGGTTAACTTAAAATGACTTATAAACAAATTAAAAAATTTGTAATTATTTAATATTACAATAAATTATATTTAATGGTTTATATTTTATAAATTATCTGTGATGCTATTATTTGAAACATTGTGTATTAATTAATTGTCAGTTGGTAAGCCGATAGTCGGCACACAAGAAGGACAAAAGAAATGTGTGGTTTGCTCTGATGTTGCTGATGGAATTCATTATGGTGCACTCACTTGTACAAGTTGCCAGGTATCCATCAATGTTTCATCAACAATATATAATTAATTTTCAAAAGTTTTTTTTTAACTTAAATTACTAGCACGGTTACTTGGGTTTTTAGCATTCTTGAATTGAATGTTTTTGTTTTTTGTGGGACTTGCTAGCAAAAAATGGGTGAAAAATAGACTTGTGATTATGGTTGAATATTCTGAAAGAGTTCTGTTCACAAATTGGGTGTTTTTTGTTTTTGTTTGTTTGCCTCTTGTGGCACTTGCTATAGTAGAGCAAAGAATATGTATATTATTGATATATTTTGCAACTGTGGTTTCTTTTCGCTTCTTTTGTTTTTGTTTTGCTTTGAAACTCGCTGGCATTAGTTTTACATAAAATGATATGTATTACTTGGAGTTTGAGATATTCAAAGTAATTTCCGTAAACTTGAACAAAGTTTTATTAAGGTTGTTGCAGCTAAATATGCGGCGTTGTTCAATACTATTGAATCAATTGTGTGTGTATGAAAAATGAATTGTTACCCAAATATATCTATAATTATTTAAACTCTTTATATGGCATTATATTGAGTGGGTATGAAAATAGGATATGTTTATGGATTGATGGCCTAGAAATCTTTACCTTAAATAAAGGGAATAAGCAGTTGTCATTAATTTCGATGTTTCTAATATCAATTATTTTTATTGTAGGAGTTCTTCATAAGAGGAGTGAACAAAAGCCATACTTATGTTTGCGACAATAACAAAAATTGCATCATCAATCTTGATATGAGGTTATCGTGTAGATACTGCAGGTACCAGAAATGTCTTGCACAAAACATGTCCAAAAAAGGTATAGAATTTTATGTTAATGTGGGGATTTAATCAAGTTTTAGAAATAAAAACATTAAATGGTTTTTTAATGATTCGACAGTTCGTCCGCTGATAGTTGCCCCACAGGAAGAGCAACGAAATTGCGTTGTTTGCTCTGACGTTGCCGTTGGTGTTTCGTATGGTGCGCTCACGTGTTCAAGTTGCAAAGTATCTATCAAAATTCATCAACATTATATATTTAAATTTTCGGAGTTTTTTTATTTGAATTATTTAAAGTTAATTTTAATTCATTTCTTGAAGAAAGCTAGTATATCCTGTTTTAAAGTTTTATGGTATTAAATTAAGTGGGTATGAAAATAGAAATTGTTTAATGGTTGATGGCCCAGAAATATTCACATTACATTACATTTTATTTAATTTTTGACACCTCTGAAATCAATCTTCATTGAATTGTTAACCATATATATCATCCCTGATATCAAATATCTTAATTGTAAATCAATCTTCATTGTAGCACTTCTTCAGAAGAAGAATAAATGAAATGCTTTAAAGTTGTATGGCTTGAAAATAGAAATTGTTAATGGATTGATGGCCTAGAAATATTCACATTAAATAAAATGAATAAGTATTTGTCATTAATTTTTTTGTAATAATTATTTTTATTGTAGAAATTTTTCAGAAAAGGAATGAACAAAAGCCACAATTATGTTTGCAAGAGTAACAAAACTTGCACCATCAATCTCAATACAAGGATTTCATGTAGATACTGCAGGTATCAGAAATGTCTCGCAAATAACATGTGCGTAAAAGGTATAGAATATTTTTTTATGTCAGGTTTAATTGATCTTTATTTTAATATGTAGTTATATCAACTGTATTACTCATGGTTAAGTTTAAATAATTGATAAACAAATTAGAAAGTTTTTTTTTACTGTTTGTTTTCCATTATTATTTATGATGCTGAATTTTGGAACACCATTCTTTAATGAATTGACAGTTACCACACAGGAAGGTGTACCAAAATGCGTGGTTTGCTCTGATGTTGCTTTCAAGATAGTTATAAATATTCATAGCGTCATCATATTTTAAAAACATTACCCCAGTGAATTGTAAACAAAAGATGTTTATAGCTACTATGATGATGAAAGTTTCTTAAATTTTTGTAATTTTATTTTTGTAACTAAATTTTTTTGAAGTGGGCATATTTTATAATGATCTTCCGAATTTAAAAACATAGGCGGACATCCTATGGACATCCGGACAAATGAAAGTTAATAAAAGCATATCAAAAATGGTTTTAAAGCAGCAAAAAAAACAATAATTGATAAAAATGTAGTTTTACGTATAAAAGAATAGTGCAACGACAGACAGGCCGAAAATATACCGTCAGATATACTTGAAGAATGTTACAGGCGATCAATTTACATCCCTCTTCTTGATGCACTGATATTGGACATAAATACTCGTTTTACTAAAAAAAAATTCTGCAATGTCTTCAAATCTATTCTTGATCCCAGAAAATATTATTAAACTAAATCATATAGGTGTTGGTTAAACTATTTCTGCAATCAGTAATGTCTATGGCACCATTCTTGGAATTAGTATTCAACACTTACCTGCAGTTGAATTTATATCTGAAGTAGAACTTTGGCAGAGCAAATGCTTGAGAATGAACGAGGAAGGGAGTCAATTAATTACCTACTGAACTTTCTGTTGTTTTTGATTTATGTGACTAGGTGCAATATTCAATCACTCACAAAATGTTCCAAATTATTAAAACATGTCCTGTTAATGTTGCCAGTGCTGAATGTTAGTTTCTCAACTCTGCGAAAAATTAAAACCTGGCTGAAAACACGAATGACAGAAGACAGACTAGTGGGATTAGCACTACTTAATGTGCATATAGACATTCTTGTAAATCCTGAAAATGTAATTGAACGTTTTGCGAAGTCGGAAAATCGTAAACTAGATTTTGTGCTATAAATTGTCTTATTAGAATACTAGTCTATAATTTGAATAATTATTTTACGAAACTAAAAGTTACAAGTTTTTGATGAATATTGAATGTAAAACAATTTGGAAACATGTTTTTTATATTTTTTTAATGGTTTATGTTTCATAAATTTATTAGATAATTATTCTTATACCAATTATAGTTATTTAAATGTTTATATTTCATAAAATTATCTGTGATGCTAATTTTTGAAACATCATTTATTAATGAATCAACAGATCATCTGCTGATGGTAGTTTGCTCAGAAAGAATGGATGATTTTAAAAAGAAATTAGATGAGGCGTGGTTGACGATTAATGTTTTTATATGTGTGGTGATGTGCATCAGTTGATTGTAATTGAGAGGCAAGAAGGCAATGTGCCTTATGCCTTATTCAATTAATAATAACAACAACAACAATAATAATAATAATAATAATAATAATAATTAACCAGCTTGTTGTTGGTTAAGAAAATTTTTTGATTGCTGTGGCAAAACCTTGATTGAACTAGAGTCCATCAGCTTTGTAAATTTCTAGACCACATATATTTTTATATGAATTTGCATATGGGATCTTATTAGAATTGAAAATTTTAATCGTTTTCCTCTTGGTTGAGTTTTCATAACTTATAAAATAAACTAATATGTTATTTTTATAATAAATTGTTCTAAAATTACAATAAAATATATATAATGTTTTTATATTGAATGTAAAACAATTTGGAAACGTATTTTTATATTTTGTTAGTTGTTTATATTTAATAAATTTATTAGATAATATTCTAATATTAAATATAAATTATTTAATAGTTTATATTTCATAAAATTATCTGTGATGTTAAATTTTTAAACATCATTTATTAATGACTCAACAGTTTGTCCGCTGATAGTTACCCCAGAGGAATATCAACAGAAATGCATAGTTTGCTCTGAAATTGCTGTTGGAATTCATTATGGTGCACTCACATGTAAAAGTTGCCAGGTATCCATCAATGTTTAATTAACTTATTTAAATTTTCTATGTTTTATTTATATAAATAATTTATTTTAAGTTTTAATTGTTTAATCAAATGTTTCTTGAAGAAAGCTTGCCTGTTTCAAAATTGTTTCGCATTAAATTGAGTGGGTTTAAAAACAGAAATTAATGGCATAAAAATCTTCACAATATTTTTGATGGTTGATCTAAATTCTCTTCATTGTAGAACTTCTCTATTTAGAATTAATTATCTTCATTACAGTTCTTCTTCAATAGAGGAATGAATGAAAGCCACACTTATGTCTGCAAAAATGACAAAACTTGCACCATCAATCCCAATACGAAGAATGCATGTAGATACTGCAGGTACCAGAAATGTCTCGCAAATAACATGTCCAGAAAAGGTATAGTTTTTTTTTATGTGGAGTTTAATTAAGATTTTCTAGCCTGTAGCGATCTTCTGTTTTCACCTATTAATGTTTTTATATTAAATGTAAAACAATTTGGAAACATGTTTTTTATATTTTGTTAATGGTTTATGTTTCATAAATTTATTAGATAATTATTCTAATATCAATTATAGTTATTTATGTTTATATTTCATAAAATTATCTGTGATGCTAAATTTTGAAACATCATTTATTAATGAATCAACAGATCGTCTGCTGATGGTAGTTTGCTCAGAAAGAATGGATGATTTTAAAAAGAAATTAGATGAGGAGTGGTTGACGATTAATGTTTTTATATGTGTGGTGATGTGCATCGGTTGATTGTAATTGAGAGGCAAGAAGGCAATGTACCTTATGCCTTATTGAATTAATAATAACAACAACAACAACAACAATAATAATAATAATAATAATAATAATAATTAACCAGGTTGTTGTTTGTTAAGAAAATTTTGTTGATTGCTGTGGCAAAACCTTGATTGAACTAGAGTCCATCAGCTGTGTAGATATTAGAATTGAAAATGTTAATCGTTTTCCTCTTGTTATTGTCCGAGTTATGGGGATAACTAGGTCACCACGGCTAGCTGATCTGTGTCGAGATAAGCAAGAATTGTTATCAGACACAGTAAGACACAACTCTTGTAAATATGATGGGGCTTCGCCATGGAGCGCCTTGTAGACCAAAGTCCCAATTTTGAAAGTAATGAGCTCAGAGATACGCAGCCACCGGAGTTTAGTTTTCATTATTGCAGTCACATGATCATGTTTCTTTAATCCACCAAAAAGACGAGCAGCCGCATTCTGAATACGCTGAATCTTTCCAACAGCACCAGGAGGTAAGCCGGTGAATAGAGAGTTGCAATAGTCAAGTCGACTGACAACAAACGAATGCAGCAGGAGATTTTAAAAAGAAATTAGATGAGGCGTGGTTGACGATTAATGTTTTTATATGTGTGGTGATGTGCATCGGTTGATTGTAATTGAGAGGCAAGAAGGCAATGTGCCTTATGCCTTATTGAATTAATAATAACAACAACAACAATAATAATAATAATAATAATAATTAACCAGCTTGTTGTTTGTTAAGAAAATTTTGTTGATTGCTGTGGCAAAACCTTGATTGAACTAGAGTCCATCAGCTGTGTAAATATCTAGACCACATATATTTTTATATGGATTTGCATATGGGATCTTATTAGAATTGAAAATGTTAATCGTTTTCCTCTTGGTTTAGTTTTCATAACTTAATATGTTATTTTTATAACAAATTGTTCTAATATTATGATAAAATATATATAATGTTTTTATATTGAATGTAAAACAATTTGGAAACGTATTTTTATATTTTGTTAGTTGTTTATATTTAATAAATTTATTAGATAATATTCTAATATTAAATAAAAATTATTTAATAGTTTATATTTCATAAAATTATCTGTGATGTTAAATTTTTAAACATCATTTATTAATGACTCAACAGTTCGTCCGCTGATAGTTACCCCAGAGGAACATCAACAGAAATGCGTAGTTTGCTCTGATGTTGCCGTTGGAATTCGTTATGGTGTGCTCACATGTAAAAGTTGCCAGGTATCCATCTTAATTAACTTATTTAAATTTTCTATGTTTTATTTATATAAATAATTTATTTTAAGTTTTAATTGTTTAATCAAATGTTTCTTGAAGAAAGCTTACCTGTTTCAAAATTGTTTCGCATTAAATTCAGTGGGTTTAAAAAAAGAAATTGATGGCATACAAATCTTCACAATATTTTTGATGTCTCTGATATTAATTATCATCGTTGTAGAACTTCTCTATTTAGAATTAATTATCTTCATTACAGTTCTTCTTCAATAGAGGAATGAATGAAAGCCACACTTATGTCTGCAAAAATGACAAAACTTGCATCATCAATCCTAATACAAAGAATGCATGTAGATACTGCAGGTACCAGAAATGTCTCGCAAATAACATGTCCAGAAAAGGTATAGTTTTTTTTTATGTGGAGTTTAATTAAGATTTTCTAGCCTGTAGCGATCTTCTGTTTTCACCTATTAATGTTTTTATATTAAATGTAAAACAATTTGTAAACATGTTTTTTATATTTTGTTAATGGTTTATGTTTCATAAATTTATTAAATAATTATTCTAATATCAATTATAGTTATTTAAATGTTTATATTTCATAAAATTATCTGTGATGCTAAATTTTGACGATTTGCGAAAGTACTAATCCGTGAATTTAAATTTTGCAATTTCTTTCATAATAGCTTATCTAGAAACCAAAATATAACCCATGATTACTTTTATATGACAAGAACTCCCTGTTATTAGAATAGCCTTTTCCACATTTAAACTCTAGCCAAGACTAAACAACACAAATATGTACTGTAGTTCTTATGTTGTTTATTATTGTAATCACAGAACTTATCAATTATTTCGCTCAATCCAATTCTAAATAATATATAGCCCAAATAATATATAGCCCAAAATTCACTCCCAGGCGTATTTATAAAAATATGTAAATAGTACTAACCAAACTCGACCCGAACCTGAAAGTTTTTAACTTTGAAACCCGAACCCGAAATTTTGAAAGTCGAATACCTGAACCGAACCCGATCTTTGGAAAATTGAAAACCCGAACCCGGTCTTTGGAAAGTCTCAAATCCATGTAGACTTGCCCGATGCTCTTTTGTGATGATGAGTTGCAACTTGGCTCTTCGTTGCTTGTATGCTACATTTACATCACAGTAGCCCTTCAGCGGAATTATTCGTGCTTGAACATCCGTTAATAGTAAGTTTGTTACTTTCCAAATAGTGGTGCAGAGTTATTCCATAGTTGTTTGAAGGTTTGGTGGGTTATCACAGGTTATGATGATCCACTGTCAATTTCCATGGGGCAAGGCTTGCCGTTGAGATGGACTATGACTTTTAATTTCTCTTGTTTTGGTCGATTTAGACCATGAATGGAGAATTCAGAGTGTGAGTCTATTCGATGTGTAGCAACTGATTATTTCTTACTGAATTTTACACTGTTGTCTAGTTTGGTTCAGCATACACTGGCAATATGTCCTTTTTTGTTACACGTGATATTCTGCATTCTTACATTGCTCCCACTTGGGACTACCCCTACAGCCTATGCAAGAACTGCCCTTTTGTACTGCTGTTTTTTTCTGGTAATGTACCTTGGATGTGGTCGGAGGAGCTGAGAACTGGGTCTGCAATTCACATACCTGAACTGTAGCAGCTTCTCCCGCAAATGCCTTTTTTACCGTCTCGTCCAGTGTGAGCGTTGTTTCCGAGAGTAGTTGTGTTTGGATGCCTTCAATGGTGAGGCCGCTCACCAGTTGATCGTTCGTTTAACGTAGCTCCAAATTCGCAATCTTCAGACAGACCCTTCAGCACAGTCAGGTATGTCGTCACTGACTCATCTTTTTGTTGAACACGACGTTGCAACAAGTGTCTTTTAAAAATTTCTGAAGTTTGTGGGACAAAATGCTGTCTCAATATTTAAACAAGTTCTTCAAATGTCTTTAAAGTGAGCGGTTCTTGAAACACTAGTGATTTGATGATTTTGAAGGTAGTTGTCCCCATCGCAGCTAATAAAGCTGCTCTCTTTCTCTGTTCATCTAGTATGTCATTTGCTATACAATGGTACTCTAACTGTTCGACATAAATATCCCATTTGTCGGAAGACAAACATACTCACAAACATTCATTTTTATACATGTAGATAAATGCAATTTGGTTTTCAATAGTAACTTTTTGATTTTTTCATACCCTGGATATAACATACTCATTTCTTGGGTCTCTTGAAGTATGTTATGGCGAGATTATACTGTATGTATATATATATAAACATATATATATGTTTTGAAACATAATTTCTTAATGAATCGACAGATTGTCCGCTGGTAAATAGACTAGGTTATCAAGAAAAGAGTATTAACTTGTCACTCTCTCTAGTTTTAATATGTTGTAAACAAATTAAAAAAGTTTATTATATAACAAGTTATTCCAACATAATATAAAAGGTATATAATGGTTTATATTTAATTAGTTATTTGTGATTCTAAAATTTGAAGCATCATTTCTTAATCATCAGATTGTTCTCTGAAAGCGGCCCTGGTAGAAAAACAATGTGTCATTTGCTCTGATGTTGCTGCTGGACATCATTATGGTGCACTAATATGTAAAGGTTGCAAGGTATTCATCAACTTTTCATCAACTATATATCCATCTTTTTGCCATCTTCTGCTATTAGTATCTTCCACTAAGTTTTTAGGAGTATATATCAATGAATTTCTTACAAGGGATGATTATATAAGTAGTGTATGTAAAAAGGTTTCTTGCAATATTGATGTTCTCTATAAGTCTTCTAATCTATTAAGAAAATCTACTTTACTTACTATTTACCACTCTTTTATTTATCCATGCTATAACTATTGTAATATCATATGGGGCCAAACATCCAAGAAAACAATTATCAACTTTGCAGAAACAGTGTATAAGAGTCATCTTCAAGGCACCCTGTTTTGCTTCTGTTTTTACATTTTCTGACCAAGGACAATTGTTGAAATTGGACCAAATTTATATCTATCAGGCTATAATTTTACTCGCTATATATATAAAAATTACTTTATTCTATCAAAAGATGTCCATTCTAACAACCTACATATAGTAGATAATGTTAGAATAGGTACTTATAAAACTAATCTTCGAAAATATTTTATAAAATACTTAGGCTCGAAGATTTGGAATAATACGTTTGCAAATCTAAACATTTCTTCTTTACGAACCTTCAAAAAGTCAGCAAAGGTTTTTAGTGTAAATAAAGACTTAGATTGCTATAAGAACATCTTATTATAATTTTACTTCAATTTTTCAAATTTTTTTATGACTTTCAGTTTTCATGTTGTTTATTTTATGACTTTTGACTTTTTTTTCAATTTTATTATGACCTTGTGTTATTGACTTTCTTTGTTTTGAGTGATTACAACTTTTTTAGGTTGATTGTCTCGCGGAGGAAACTCCTTTCATCAACCTTGTCGAATTAATTAACGTAAAAAAAAACTTCCCTATCGGTAATTAATTATCTTTATTGTAGTACTTTTTCAAAACTGGAATGAACATCAGCCACACTTATGTTTGCAAGTATAATAAAAATTGTATCATCGATCCCAATACGAGGAAAGAGTGTAGATACTGCTGGTACCAGAAATGTCTCGCACTTAACATGTCCAGAAAAGGTATAGAATTTTTTTATGTTAAGTTTTATTTACTATAATTGTATAGAATTTTTTTTATGTAAAGTTTAATTATGTCTTAGATATAAAAACATTGAATGTGGCATATTTATGTATATAGCTATATATATAAGGATCACTAACCCTTCTCTAATCCTGTTCATCACGAATAGCCTCGTTATCTCTAAAGTATTTTGAATGGCAATCAACATAAACAACTTTCATTCTCTTAGTTTTTATTCATGGAAATAACCATATTTCTATTTTAATTTCTTATTTTGGGCACGTTTCAATTTAGATTTTAATTTCATCACCATCAGATGAGCTTAAGAGGACAGCACTGAGAATCAAACCATCGTCTGTCGGGCCAACTGTCAAACGTTTTAACACAATGCCAATAAAATAATAATGCAATTCATGTATATTTATAAATATATCAAATAATTTAATTCAAATTCAGACGGTAAAAGTGTCGAGAAAATGAACCAGCTGCTGCAACAACAAATGGTTTGGCCTGCAATACAAATGGATAGGCTTGCAAGAATGGGAGTAGTCAATTCAAATTCACAAGGTATAATTTTTATACTAACAAAGATTGAAGTCATGAATTAGTGACCCACCCTTAAAAAGTGGTAAAAAATCTGTTACCGTGGAAAAACCGTGGTTGGTATGACCGTCTAACTAGAGTGTTAAAGTATTTTATAAAGAAATTAAAAAGATTATTTTATACAAAAAAATAGCGGGGTAACCCGGCATTGCTTGGGGTTTTCAGAGGTTTTACTATCAATTTTCTTTCTTGTTTCCGTTTCCTTCCCTGTTTGTTCTCCCGCTTCCGGTCGCTTTCCCGTTCCTGGTCGCTTTCCCGTTCCCGGTAACTTTTCCGTTCCTGCTCACGCTTGCTTTCCCGTTCCCACTCCTTCCTAACTTCTTTAGTTCATAAAACGTAAAATAGATTTGCTAAATGTTGCTTGAAACCTTCAAACGTTGTTACGTAAACTAAATTTGAATTTTATGCAATAACCTTTTATGGTCATGCATAGGCACTTTGGCCTGGAAAGGTTTTTTGGCCCTCCTGAGCCGGGGGATGGGTGTAGGGAATCCAAACCTTCTTAACTTTCTTTTCCTGTATGAGAAATACATACTTTCATCAAGATCGCTCCAGCGGCTGGGATTTCTATAATAGACAGACTCAGAGACATTCATTTTTTTATATATAGATTATTCCCTCATTTCTTAATTAACCGACAGTTTATTTACTGTGAATTTTAATGGTGTTTCAGGTATGAAAACACTAAATGATTGTAATTTTATTGGGTTTGGTTCAAAGCAATACAGATAGAAAAACCTGTGATGACTGGTCTATCTGTTCAGAAGAAGGTCAAAATATTTCGTTTAAGGAACCAGCTGGCGAACCTAAAACCACAAGAGGAATTTCAACATCAAGGTGGCTATTGTGACACAGAGATAGAAATGGAGCAAGAAAATGATTCAAAAAAGTCTGAACAAGGATCACAGCAACAACTACAAATTGCTTTTGCATATAACATGCCAAGAATAGGTATAGAGCTATTTTAATGTGGAGGTATGTAAACATTAGATGGTTGTAATTCTATTTTTTTTTTTGGTTCAAAGGAAAGAAAAATATCGAGAAAACGAACCAGCTGGTGCCATTGCTCCCAAAACCACAAGAGCAGTTTCAACAACAACAAATAGTTTTGCTTGCAATACAGATGGATAGGCCTGAGAGAATGGGCGTCGTCAATACTGATCTGCCAGTTCAGAAAATGGTCAAGGAAACGAACCAGCTGGTGGCACTGCCCCCACAACAGCAAATTCAACAACAGTCACAACAACAACAAATTGTTCTTGCACACAGCAGAAAAAACATTCCTCAAAACAACTTTCACATAAAACAGTTTGCCTCAGCCGTGAAAAGCACCCAGTCCCACTATCTCAGAGAACTTCACCAGGTTAGCAACCTGGTTCCAAGTTCAAACTCTGATAAGTTTGCAGTCGACGATTCAAACGAGAGGTACTCCTGTGCTTCAGATTCAAGTAGCATGATAAGCCTTTCAGTACAACCCAGCAACTACATCATATATAATGAACATGCAAGTGAAGATGAAGATAAAAGTTATTTTGACAACTCATCTACCATCAGTAGTGTCACTCCGTCTCTTAAATCTAACCTCACAGCTAGCTGGCTGAAAGCACAAGATGACAATTGTAAAACAAAGAGAAAAATAGAAAATTATGATGAAAATGATTCAAGAGAGTCTGAAACATCTACACAACATGCCATTAAAAGACCAAGGACTGATAGTGAAGATGAAAATAAAAGTAATTTTGAAAACTTATTTACCGTCAGTAGTTGGACTCCATCTTTTTCATCTAACTTCACAGTTTCATGGACAGGAGATTTGAGCCAAACTCTTGCTAACAAGCAGAAAGCACAAGATGGCTATTGGGACACAGAGATGAAATTGGAGCAAGAAAATGATGATGACAGTAATTCAAGAAGCTCAGGGAGGAGACCGATACACAGACAAAAGCAAGCATGTGACCTCAACCCTGAACTTGGAGGGCCTATTATTGGAATTGGGTCTTTTAGAAAAAAATCTGGAAGTTTTAATGGCACTAAAGAACCAGTCGAGTCTAAAAAATGGTCTAAATTCGATGGTGTACACTCATCTTATGAGAAAAATAATGCAATTCAACTAAGCTTGACTGACAAGGAAAACATTGTGATTTGCAATGACATTATGACCAAAACGGAATCAAACAGTGACTTTAATGAGAATTTAATCGAGCAAAAAGACAACTTATCCATGTCACTCATAAGCAAAACTGATTTATTTGTGAAGAGTGATCCTGTAAGTTCAGAATTTACATGGTCAACACAGAAACAAAGTAATGCCTCACTCAGTTCCAGTGAGGTAGTAATTTGAATTCCATGATTTCATTATATTATTTGATTGTATTTCTGTTGTATTTTGGTTTTCAAGATTTTTATACGTTTTTCGATAGATTTGTTCATTTATCTTCATTGGTCTTGACATTAATTACAAAGATTACAAAACTTAATGTTTTGATCTGATGCATTGGATCTTAAAGCTTTAAATGGCTGTAAATAATATTTCATAAGTTTTTTCTTTTTTATTCAGATTCTACAAGAATATTCAAAGCAACAGCAGGAGATAAATTATTTAAAGGCCCTCATAGAGCAAAAAGACCAAGAAATTAAAAATTTTAATGAACTCAAAAAACATAAGATTAGGAAATGTTTTGTTAAGTTGGATCGAATTCATTAATGAGATTTGCTATTTTCTTCTATTATGCAAGTTTAATTGGAAAAGTAAATTTAAAAGAAGTTACTGAAAGTTGTTTTGTTTATACTACTAATTTGTTCATGTTTTGGTAAATTTAATTTAATAATTTTAAGCTTGTGCCTTATGATTACCAAAAAGAACTTTAATATAAAACAGCAATTTGATCGCCAGGTGTGGGGAGTTCAATTCTTTTCACTGAATCCATTCATTTGGTTTGATTCAGCTCAATGATTCATTCCAAATGATTCGTTTAATTAAGTCGTTTGCTGAGCCAATCTGCAGCAGATCCTGTGGGAGGGCTCAGGGAGCCCGGGCCTCCTTTAGATACAGTTGAAAACGACATTTCCTTTTTCTAAATAGGTTCAGATGACTTAACAGCAAGTTCTTGAAGCAGTAATCTTTTGTAATATGAATGAATGCTGAAACAAAAAGGAAAATGTTGCCGGATATTTTCATGCTGTGGATTTTATGAATAGCCCAACTGTTGACTGTTTTTTGGACGTGTGAGTCTAACCGTAGATTAGTGCAGATAACCGAGGTATTAGAGCAGGACAGATATAATGGGCAATCCAGTATGTGTAAAGCAATCATCAAGTATTAACTGTTTTATTCAATAATCTGCCTCATCTAACGCCTAAACTTGGCTGGCTCTGAGAGCTGTGATGATCCAGATCCAACAATCAGGAATGTGTTCAGATGTATGAACGGAATTTGTTATTTATTTATTTATTTTTAGGTTAGTGAGGGAGTTAGCTAACCCCAGTTGTTGTAATATTGCCTAATATATTTCTATGTAGGTTTTATATTCAAGGAAACATGGTTGTAGTATAATCATTGCATGATTACACTAACTACCTAATCTTTGCATCTGTAACACTTACAGTTTTTGATTAGCAGTTATTCTAAAATACAATCAACCATGCTATTTTCCACCCAACATGAAGTTCTGAAAATCAAATTTTCAAAAATTATTAAAACATATTTTGTTATTCTGTAAAAAATAATCTAAGTGCTAAATTGCAAAAATTTCACATTTTTAGTTTTTAGAGTTTTTCAAGCAAACATTCCTTTTTCCACCCCACATTTGAGGTCTTGGAAACCAAATTATCAAAAATTGGTTAAACGCGTATATACTCGAAAACACGATCACACTACTCCCATCATTAAGGATTTCCACTGGTTAAAAATGATCGAGTTCAAATTGCCACTACTGGTCACAGAAAGATGGCTCATTCGTTCCTCTCATCAAACATTCTACGCAGACATACAGACAATCATATATATATATATATATATATATATATATATATATATATATATACATACAGTATCGAACAGATTAATTGAAACAAAAAATTTTTCTTGCATTTCTTGCTTTGACAATATTTTTATCATTTGTAATGGAAACACTGTTAGTTTTTTACTTCTTAACACAGTCTAGCGAGCGTTGCGCAGTGTGCAGCACGTGTTTTGTGATTGGTTGAGGGATTTAATAATGACAGATAAAAGAGTTTATAAAAAATGTCATCTTGTTTCAATTAATCTGTTCGATACCATATATATATATATATATATATATATATATATATATATATATATATATATATATATATATATATATATATATATATATATATATATATATATATATATATATAATGTGCATACAGAAAATTTTGTCAAAATATGAAAATAGTAGTAAAACAAACTACACATTTTAACAGTTGAGTAAAAATGTACAAAAATGACACAAAAGTTTGTGATAGATTGGCCCATTGAAAAGCAATAAATTTAATTTTCCATCAATTTGTACATACATGTTTATTTTAAAGAACAATGTCAACAGAGATATTCTAGGAATTACTTTTCAGTGGAAGCACTTTTTATAAACAAAAATTTAATAATTATTTAATGTCAAGAAAAAAAACAGACTGTTAGTGCATGATTTTTGTTGTTGATAATTTGACAACAGAAGCAAGCGCTGAACACTATTTTCAATGTTATCTAAATAAGAGATTGAATTCTAGCATTGTAGGGACATACACAAAGTTTGAATGCTCTCAAGACTTGATAAAGTGTTTCCTTGGGTTGTGGAATTGGAATGATGGGATATATTTCTTCATCAGAGTCGTTATTGTGATTCGTTTATTTAAAGATAAGATAACTTAAGAAATAAAAATCAATTATAAAAAATTTGAAATATAGATTTTCGGTGCAAACATATTTTTCTAAAAATACAAACCACTTTGGCCTAAGTGGAATTTTGTTACAACACGCTTCAAAATAACGGGAGTTGCTACAATGCTATGAAGGCCTATTTTTGTTCGTGCTGACAAATTCATTCATTATAAGCAGAATTTCGCTAAAACTTATGTCATTATAGGCGAAGTGCACTGTAGTTGGAATCATCGAAAAAGACTGCTTTTCTCAGTCTGACATGAGTAAGACTTCACAACCATGACAAAATTCTATAAGCTTGTCAATAGCAAAATTTTGAAAGACTTACAAGATTCTAAAACTATTGTAATGTATAAAAATCGCTTTTAGGACAAACTTGCAGAAAATAGTAAACCTGATTATTTAATTCGCTTTAATTCAACAAAACATTTCCTAATCTTATGTTTTTGGAGTTCTTCCAACTTTTTAATTTCTTGGTCTTTTTGCTCCAGGAGGACCTTCAAATATTTTATCTCCTGCTGTTGCTTTGAATATTTTTGTTGAAGCTGAATAAAAAAGAAAAAAAACTTATGAAATCTAATTTGCCACCATTTAACATTTAAAAATCCAATGCCTCAGATCATGAAAATGCCCAGACAAGAAAACATAAATTTTTTTAACCTTGGTGCAGGCAAGCTTTTTTGCCAAGAGCAAATGAAGCTAAATGAAAATTTCTATCTAAAAACTTATGAAAACCAAAATAAAATAAAGACAAAACAATAAAAATATATAATGAAATCATGGAATAAAATTTTTTTACCTTTCTGGAACTGAGAGGGGCATTACTTTTTTTCTTTTTTAACCTCATACATTCTGAACTTACAGGTTGACTACTCACAACCACTTCCGTTTTGCTCACAAGTGATGGGGATAAGTTGTCGATTAGATTCTTATTAAAGTCACTGTTTGATGCTTGTTTGGTCACAATGCTTTCATTATCAGTGATTCTTAGTTGAATGGCATATTCTGTCTCATTAAATAAGTGTACATCATTGAATTCAGAGCAATTTTTAGGCACCAATAATTCTTTGGTGCGATTATAGCTTCGAGATTTTTCTCTAAAAGACCCAATTCCAATAATAGGTCCTCCAAGTTCAGGGTTGAGGTCACATGATTGCTTTTGTCTGTATATCAGTCTCCTCCCTGAGCTTCTTGAATTACTGTCATCATCATTTTCTTGCTCCATTTCTATCTCTGTGTCATAATGACCATCTTGTTCTTTCTGCCAGCAAGCATGTGTTAGGCTCAGATCTCCTTCTGTTGAAATTGTGAGGTTAGATGAAAAAGATGGAGTCACTCCAATAATAAGGCCTTCAAGTTCAGGGTTAAAAGAACATGCTTCTCTTTCTCCATGTAACAGTAAACTCCCTGACTTTCTTGAATCATTTTCATCATAATTTTCTTGCTCCATTTTTATCTCTGTGTCCCAATAACCATCTTGTGCTTTCTCCTTGCTAACAAGAGTTTGGCTCAAATCTCCTGTGCACGAAACTGTGAGGTTTGATGAAAAAGATGGATTCCCACTACTTATGGTAGATGAGTTGTCAAAAAAACTTTTATCTTCATCTTCACTTACGTCTTCCTTATATATGATGTAGTTGGTTGGTTGTCCTGCAATGCTTATTATGCTACTTGAATCCAAGGCACACAGGTTTCTCATGTTTAAATCGTCCACAGCAAACTTATTAAAGTTTGACCTGGGATCCAGGTTGCTAACCTGGTGAAGTTCTTCGAGGTAGTGGGGCTGGGTGCTGTTCATGTTTGTGGAAAGCAGCTTTATGTCAAAGTTGTTTTGAGGAATGTTGTTGCTGCTGTGTGCAAGAACAACCATTTGTTGTAGTTGCTGTGATTGTTGTTCAGATTTTTTTGAATCATTTTCTTGTTCCATTTCAATTTGTTGTTTTTGTTGTAATTGTTGTTGAATGTGCTGTTGTTGTGAGGGTAGTTTCACCAGTTGGATTAATTGTTGTTGAATCTGCTTTTGGGGTTTTGGGAGCAGTAGCACCAGCTGGTTCGTATCCTTGACCTTCTTCTGAACGGGTAGATCAGTCATGACGACATCCATCTCTCTTGCTTTGAACCAAACAATATAGAATAACAACCATTTATTGTTTTTATAACTAAAATTTCTATTAAAATCCAGATTAAATTTTTGATTCCATAAAAGTTTATAGAAGTTCACGTTAAATGAAAATTCTATACCTTTTTTGATCATGTTATGTGCGATACATTTCTGGTACCTGCAGTATTTACATGAATTCCTCGTATTGAGATTGATGATGCAAGTTTTGTTACTCTTGCAAACATAAGTGTGAATTTTGTTCATTCCACTTCTGTAGAAATACTACAATGAAGATAAGATAATTAATTTCAGAGATGTCCAAATTATTGTGAAGATTTCTAGACCATTAATCCATAAACAATTTCTATTTTCATACCCACTTAATTTAATGTCATGCAATTTTAAAGCAGGATTTATTTTAGCATTTGTATATATATTATTTTTATGTTTGCTGTTAAAAGTTTTGATTCTATGTGTAAATCAAAAGGTAAAATTCAGGTTTTAATTTTTTTTAAATTCGGGTTTGGGTTTCACTATTTCAAAAGTTAAGGTTAGGATATCCAAAAAAGATCAGAGAGTACCAATTTTCGGGTTCGGGTTGGGTACCTAAGACATCCATAATAAATATGGATTTTACTAATGAGAATATGTCCAGGCCATCAATCCATAAACAATTTCTATTTTCATACCCACTTAATTTAATGCCAAATAATTTTAAAGTAGGATTTATTAGCTTTCTTCAAGAAATATTTAAGAAAAGAGTTAAAATTAACAATATTAAATAATCTAAAAGAATTAAAATAAACAACATTAAATAATCTACAAGAATTAAAATTAACAACATTAAATAATCTACAAGAATTAAAATTAACAACATTAAATAATATAAAAGAATTAAATTTAACAACATTAAATAATCTAAATAAAAACACTTGGAATAATTAAATATAAAATGTCGAGGTTGATAAATACCTGGCAACTTCTACACGTGAGAGCACCATAACGAATTCCAATGGCAACGTCAGAGCAAATCACGCATTCTCCTTGTACCAGGACTGTTTTTAAAGAATGAGTTGTTGTGTCAAATCGTTAGGAAACGATGTTTTAAAATTTAGAACCAAACAATATAGAATAACAACCATTTATTGTTTTTATAACTAAAATTTCTATTAAAATCCACACTAAAAATTCTTGATTCCATAAAAGTTTATAGAAGTTCACGTTAAATGAAAAATCTATACCTTTTTTGATCATGTTATGTGCGAGACATTTCTGGTACCTGCAGTATTTACATGAATTCCTCGTATTGAGATTGATGATGCAAGTTTTGTTACTCTTGCAAACATAAGTGTGACTTTTGTTCATTCCATTTATGTAGAAATACTACAATGAAGATAAGATAATTAATTTCAGAGATGTCCAAATTATTGTGAAGATTTCCAGACCATCAATCCATAAACAATTTCTATTTTCATACCCACTTAACTTAATTCCAAACAACTCTGAGACACAGTTTTATAACTTTTTGCAAGAAATATATGAAAAATGAATTAAAATGTAACTGTTAAAAAAGTTGATAATTTTATTTTAATTTTAACAATAACTTTATTCAAAGTAAGACTAAACTAAATGCAGTCAAGAAAAGTAGCATGGCTGGCATTAATAACAGCTACTGCTCTATTAAAGCTAGAATTAAAATGTACCTTAGTTCAGTGCAATTAGTGTTGTTACAGTTACAGTTACAGAATCTAAAAAATGAAACATTCTTTTTAGATTTAGTTACTTTAACGTTTTAAAAAAAACTGTAAATGAGACTGAATCAATTAAGAAAACTGAATCTTTTTAAAATTATTATTTTAGCATTTGTTTATATTATTTTTTTGTTTGAGGTTAAAAGTTTTGATTCTGTGTAATAATAATACGGAATTTATCAAGCGCCAAGGCACGCGACTGAGGCGCCCTCGGATAACCTAAAAATTGCATCGTTCAAAGGCTAATTTAAAATAAAAGGTTTTAAGTTTAGTTTTAAAGGAAGCGACGGATCCACAGTTTCGAATTTCGGCTGGCAGTGCATTCCAGACGATTGGCGATGCGTGTCGAAAGGATCTCGCACCGATATTGTTGTTAGCTTTTGTCCGTGCGAGTTCAGGAGCTGTGGATGAGCGGAGCGGTCTTTGGATGGTTCTGTTGTGAAGGAGTTGGTGAAGATATGTGGGCGATGAACAAAACCGAATTTTGTACGTTATCAGGGCGATTTTGTACAAAATTCGATAGTGTACCGGCAGCCAGTGAAGTTTGAAAAGACGGAATGAAGACGACGACGATGACAGAGATGACGACGACGATGGCAGAGATGACGACGACGACAGAGATGACGACGAATCCAAAGGGTAGACTCCAAGGACCACTTTAGCAGCCCTATTCATCATTCTCTGGAGACGTTTTTGGTGGTTCAGAGGAATGCCAAAAAGAAGGGAGTTACAATAATCGAGCCTTGACAAGATCAGACAACAAGCCAAGGAGTTGGCGTTTTCCCTCGATAAAAACTTTCTGACGTGGGCGATTGCTCTGATCTGATGATGGCATGAACGAATGACTGATGAAACGTGATTTGCAAAAGTGAGACGATTGTCAATCAACACACCAAGGCTTTTTAGAGTGGGGGAAAAAGGAATTGAGTGTTCTCCAACGGAAAGAGATTTTAAGTTGGAGAGAGCCTTAATCGAGTAACTGGATCCTAACAGAACAACCTCAGTTTTGGATGTATTGAACTGAAGGTTGTTGTGCAGAAACCAGTGTTCAATGGATCTGATGCAGTCGGTTAGTCTCTTAATTTCCAAGTCGGAGTCCCGGTAAGAGAGCGACTGGAAAAGCTGCGTGTCGTCAGCATATTGGTGATACGGTACATTCTGTTCACTGATAATGCTACATACAGGAGATATGTAGGTGGTGAAGAGAAGAGGCCCCAAGACAGAGCCCTGAGGAACACCGCTGGTGATCAGAACAGAAGATGAGCTGCAACCACCCAGTTTGACAAACTGCGACCGACCCGACAAGTAGGAAGCAAACCACAACAAGACGCTGCCACTGATGCCGAATTCGTTGTGGAGGCGGTCAAGAAGGGTGGAGTGACTAATTGTGTCGAAGGCAGCCGAGAGATCAAGGCCAGCGAGGAGAGTGGCCTTCTTGGAATCGCAAGAATGAAAGACGTTATCAAGGATGTGGAGCAGAGCAGTTTCAGTGGAGTGACATGAGCGATAGGCCGACTGATAGAGAGAGTAGTTAGAGTTGGTTATGATATGAGGTTGAACTCTCTTTAGAACCGTCCTCTCGATTATTTTAGAAATAGTTGTGAGGTTGGAGATAGGTCTAAAATTGGAGAGAATACTGTTATCTAGGGAAGGTTTTTTCAGTAGAGGTAGTAATTGGGCTCTTTTGTGCACAGACGGAAAGCATCCTTCACGGAAAGAGAGATTACATAGGTTAGAGATTGCTGTCGACAGCGTGTCGGAACAATGTATAAAAACTTGGTTAGGAAAAGAATCTAGAGGAGAAGGTTTTGAGTTAGCGATGAGTTTGCTTATTTCGGAAGGAGTCACTTCCTCAAAACTGGTTAAGAGAGGAGAATCATTTGATCTCCAGTAATGCTCAAAGTTACTGTTGTCAGAAGAGATGCGCTGACGAATGCTGTCATTGAGCGATTCGATCTTTTGAGTAAAGAAAGTACTAAAAGAATCTGCCAATTTTTCACTATCACCGTCGACAACTGTCTGCTTTTGCCGTCTATGAAGAAGGTTGTTGAGAGAGCGCCACAGGCTGCGAGGATTTTCAGAGCTTGATAGTGTTGCTCTGATAGATTCGGCCCGAGAAGCTAGGATGGCATGTTTTGCAAGAATCTTGGCTTCGTCATATTCCTTTTTATTCTCTGAGGAGAGAGAAGAAAAGTACTTTCGCTCGCATTTCCGTCGATGTTTCTTGGCAATGAGAGCTGAGTCAGAAAGAGTGTTGATGTGGGAGGTGACGCATTTTCTGATTGTTTTTATTTTGAGGGGTGCATGTAAATTAAGAATGTTGGTGATTGTTTCATCTATTAAATTGGCATATTGATCAGTGGATAAGCCGTCCGTGATGAGGAAGTTAGATGTTAGTAGGTCGTTGTTGAAGTTGCACCAGTTTATTGATTTTAGATTACGATAAGAAATAGAGGTACAGACTGGTGCAGGCTTTGACAGGTTGATGACAGAAGAAACAAGATAATGATCGGAAATGAAATGAGATGGGTGAATGACAATATTGGAAATAATGTTTGGGTGCGAGTTGGGGGTTATCAAAACATCAAGAATGTTTCCTTTCACGTGAGTAGGCTTGTTGATAAGTTGTGTCATGTCGAATTCGCTCAGAAGACCGGCGATGTCGTTGTTGATGGATGATGATGTGGCCGGGGTGTTGAAATCGCCACACATAATTAATTTTTTAGCGGAATGAGATTCGAGAAGTAGTGTGAGCTCGTCGGCAAAACCACTTAGAGTCCCAGGAGGGCGATAGACAATGATAATGATGAAAGGATGTGTTACATTGGTGACCTGAATGACAATGTGTTCAAAGGTAGTGGTGGTGAGAGATGTTAAAGGCTTACAATGAATGTGATTGTGGTGAATGAGAGCGAGACCACCGCCTCTGGAGGTGGTTGATGATGTACGATGTTGGTGAATAACTGAAAAACCAGGTGGTGCAATGTCATGTTTGATAGCATCGGGATCGTCCGGTTTAATCCAAGTCTCGGTGAGACACAACAGACTCAAGTCGAAATCGCCCATAACGTCGTGAATGAGAGCAGCTTTGTTGACTGCGGATCGAGCGTTGAGGAGACCCATATTAAGTTTGTTGTGCGGTTTGAGCTTATACAGCACTGCACTTTTGTGATGCGCTCTTGGCTTCCAAATTCTATTTTTAAAGAGGTTGTCTCTCACAGATCGCTTTAATCTGATGGCGGGAGACTGAGAAAGTTTTAACAAATCGGCTGAGGTGTAAACAATCCGTTCGGTAGACATCGGTGACGGTGAGCGATAACCGAAGGCTTGACCGATTGATTAAAACTGTAGTTAAGGTTTAAAAAAAACTATCGTAAATAAAACAATCCAGTGAGATAAAACGAAATATAGTTAAAAACGGACAAAAATTCGATTAATAGAATGAAACGAGTGCAATTTAAATTATCCGAGAAAACACGCTATGTTGACATAGACATGAACAATAAACGTCAGTGTAAATTCGGGTTCAGGTTTTAATTTTTTGAAAATTCGGATTTGGGCTTCACTATTTCAAAAGTTCAGGTTTGGGTATCCAAAAAAAATAAGGTAGTACCAAACTTCGGGTTCGGTTTGGGTACCTGTGACATCCCTAATAAATATGGATTTTACTAATGAGAATATGTCCAGACCATAAATCCATAAACAATTTCTATTTTCATACCCACTTAATTTAATGCCAAACAATTTTAAAGTAGGATTTATTAGCTTTCTTCAAGAAATATTTGAGAAAAAATTAAAATTAACAATATTAAATAATCTAAAAGAATTAAAATTAACAACATTAAATAATCTAAAAGAATTAAAATTAACAACATTAAATAATATAAAAGAATTAAATTTAACAACATTAAATAATCTAAATAAAAACACTTGGAATAATTAAATATAAAATGTCGAGGTTGATAAATACCTGGCAACTTCTACATGTGAGAGCCCCATAATGAATTCCATCAGCAACGTCAGAGCAAATCACGCATTTTCTTTTTACCAGGGCTGTTTTTAAAGGATGAGTTGTTGTGTCAAATCGTTAGGAAATGATGTTTTAAAATTTAGCATCACAAATAATTTATTAAATATATAAATATTCTATATAAGAATAATTTGTTATAAAATAAACTTTTCAATTAACATTAATTTCCAACCATGGTTTTCCCTAAAGTTTTTCATGTGAAAGTTGTTCTGAGCAGTGTTGTTGTTGCTGTGTTCACAAACAACAATTTGTTGTTGTAGCTGTGATTGTTGTTGAATCTGCTGTGTGTGTTGTAGCAGCTGGTTCGTTTGATCTACCTTCTTCTGAACGGGTAGATCAGTCGTGATGACATCCATCTCTCTTGCTTTGAACCAAACAATATAGAATAACAACCATTTATTGTTTTTATAACTAAAATTTCTATTTAAATCCACATTAAAAATTCTTGATTCCATAAAAGTTTATAGAAGTTCACGTTAAATGAAAATTCTATACCTTTTCTGATCATGTTATGTGCGAGACATTTCTGGTACCTGCAGTATTTACAAAAATTCCTTGTATTGAGATTGATGGTGCAAGTTTTGTTACTCTTGCAAACATAAGTGTGACTTTTGTTCATTCCTTTTTTGAAGAAATACTACAATGAAGATAAGATAATTAATTTCAGAGATGTCCAAATTATTGTGAAGATTTCCAGACCATCAATCCATAAACAATTTCTATTTTCATACCCACTTAATTTAATTTCATGCAATTTTAAAGCAGGATTTATTTTAGCATTTGTATATATATATATATATTATTTTTATGTTTGCGGTTAAAAGTTTTGATTCTATGTGTAAATCAAAAGGTAAAATTCAGGTTTTAATTTTTTGAAAATTCGGGTTTGGGTTTCACTATTTCAAAAGTTCAGTTTCAAGTATCCAAAAAAGATCAGGTAGTACCAAACCTCGGGTTAGGATCGGGTACCTGTGACATCCCTAATAAATAGGGATTTTACTAATGAGAATATGTCCAGGCCATCAATCCATAAACAATTTCTATTTTCATACCCACTTAATTTAATGCCAAACAATTTTAAAGTAGGATTTATTTGCTTTCTTCCAGAAATATTTGAGAAAAGAATTAAAATTAACAATATTAAATAATCTAAAAGAATTAAAATTAACAACATTAAATAATCTAAATAAAAGACTTTTAAAAATTAAATATAAAATGTCGAAGTTGATGAATACCTCGCATCTTCTACACGTGAGAGCCCCATAATGAATTCCATCAGCAACGTCAGAGCAAATCACGCATTTTCTTTTTACCAGGGCTGTTTTTAAAGGATGAGTTGTTGTGTCAAATCGTTAGGAAATGATGTTTTAAAATTTAGCCATGCCGCTCACGTTTGCTCTCCCATTCCCGCTCACGCTTGCTTTTCCGTTCCCGCTCGCTGTCCATGCCGGGTCGCTTTCCCGTTTCTATAATAGACAAACTAACCCACAAACATTCATATATATATATATATATATATATATATTCTTAGCAAATCTATTTTACGTTTTATAGGCTAACAGAAGTTATGAAAGAATGGAAAAGAGAAAATGAGCGTGAACGGGAACGGGAACGGGAGAGCAACCGTGACCGGGAATGGGAGAGCAAGCATGACCGGGAATGGGAGAGCAAGCATGACCGGGAACGGGAGAGCAAGCGTGAGCGGGAACGGGAACGGGAAAGCGACCGGGAACGGGAAAGCGACCGGGAACGGAAAAGCGACCGGGAACGGAAAAGCGACCGGGAACGGGAAAGCGACCGGGAACGGGAAAGCGACCGGGAACGCGGAAAGCGACCGGGAACGCGGAAAGCGACCGGGAACGCGGAAAGCGACTGGAATCGGGAGAGCAAGCTTGGAAGGAAACGCGAGCAAGAGAGAAAATCGATAACAAAACTTCTGAGCGGGAAAGCGATCGGGAGCTGGAAAACGACCGGGAGCGGAAAAGCGACCGGGAACGCGACGAAAACGGGAAAGTGGAGAAGGAAATGGGATCGAGAGAGACAAACATTAGAAAAACCTCTAAAAACCCCGGGCAACGCCGGGTAACCCCGCTAGTTTGTTATAAAATAAACTTTTCAATTAACATTAATTTCCAACCATGGTTTTCCCCAAAGTTTTTCATGTGAAAGTTGTTTTGAGCAGTGTTGTTGTTGCTGTGTGCACAAGCAATTTGTTGTTGGAGCTGTGATTGTTGTTGAATCTGCTGTGTGTATTGTGACAGCTGGTTCATTTCATCTACCTTCTTCTGAACGGGTAGATCAGTTGTGATGACATCCATCTCTCTTGCTTTAAACCAAACAATATAGAATAACAACCATTTATTGTTTTTATAACTAAAATTTCTATTTAAATCCACATTAAAAATTCTTGATTCCATAAAAGTTTATAGAAGTTCACGTTAAATGAAAATTCTATACCTTTTCTGATCATGTTATGTGCGAGACATTTCTGGTACCTGCAGTATTTACATGAATTCCTCGTATTGAGATTGATGGTGCAAGTTTTGTTACTCTTGCAAACATAAGTGTGACTTTTGTTCATTCCATGTTTGTAGAAATACTACAATGAAGATAAGATAATTAATTTCAGAGATGTTCAAATTATTGTAAAGATTTCCAGACCATTAATCCATAAACAATTTCTATTTTCATACTCACTTAATTTAATTTCATGCAATTTTAAAGCAGGATTTATTTTAGCATTTGTATATATATTATTTTTATGTTTGCTGTTAAAAGTTTTGATTCTATGTGTAAATCAAAAGATAAAATTCAGGTTTTAATTTTTTGAAAATTCGGGTTTGGGTTTCACTATTTCAAAAGTTAAGGTTAGGATATCCAAAAAAGATCAGAGAGTACCAAACTTCGGGTTCGGATCGGGTACCTGTGACATCCCTAATAAATATAGATTTTACTAATGAGAATATGTCCAGGCCATCAATCCATAAACAATTTCTATTTTCATACCCACTTAATTTAATGCCAAACAATTTTAAAGTAGGATTTATTAGCTATCTTCAAGAAATATTTAAGAAAAGAGTTAAAATTAACAATATTAAATAATCTAAAAGAATTAAAATAAACAACATTAAATAATCTAAAAGAAATTTAACAACATTAAATAATCTAAATAATCTAAAAGAAATTTAACAACATTAAATAATCTAAATAAAAAGACTATGAAAAATTAAATATAAAATGTCGAAGTTGATGAATACCTGGCAACTTCTACACGTGAGAGCACCATAACGAATTCCAAGGGCAACGTCAGAGCAAATCACGCATTTTCCTTTTACCAGGGCCGTTTTTAAAGAATGAGTTGTTGTGTCAAATCGTCAGGAAACGATGTTTTAAAATTTAGAACCAAACAATATAGAATAACAACCATTTATTGTTTTTATAACTACAATTTCTATTAAAATCCACATTAAAAATTCTTGATTCCATAAATGTTTATAGAAGTTCACGTTAAATGAAAAATCTATACCTTTTCTGGTCATGTTATGTGCGAGACATTTCTGGTACCTGCAGTATTTACATGAATTCCTCGTATTGAGATTGATGATGCAAGTTTTGTTACTCTTGCAAACATAAGTGTGACTTTTGTTCATTCCATTTATGTAGAAATACTACGATGAAGATAAGATAATTAATTTCAGAGATGTCCAAATTATTGTGAAGATTTCCAGACCATCAATCCATAAACAATTTCTATTTTCATACCCACTTAATTTAATTCCAAACAACTCTGAGACACATTTTTATAGCTTTTTGCAAGAAATATATGAAAAAAGAATTAGGTTAATGAATACCTCGCAATTTCTACACACAAGTGCACCATAACGAATTCCATCAGCAATGTCAGAGCAAATCACGCATTTTCCTTTTACCAGGGCTGTTTTTAAAGAATGAGTTGTTGTGTCAAATCGTTAGGAAACGATGTTTTAAAATTTAGAACCAAACAATATAGAATAACAACCATTTATGTTTTTTATAACTAAAATTTCTATTAAAATCTACATTAAAAATTCTTGATTCCATAAATGTTTACAGAAGTTCACGTTAAATGAAAAATCTATACCTTTTCTGGTCATGTTATGTGCGAGACATTTCTGGTACCTGCAGTATTTACATGAATTCCTCGTATTGAGATTGATGATGCAAGTTTTGTTACTCTTGCAAACATAAGTATGGCTTTTGTTCATTCCACTTCTGTAGAAATACTACAATGAAGATAAGATAATTAATTTCAGAGATGTCCAAATTATTGTGAAGATTTCCAGACCATCAATCCATAAACAATTTCTATTTTCATACCCACTTAATTTAATTCCAAACAACTCTGAGACACAGTTTTATAACTTTTTGCAAAAAATATATGAAAAAAGAATTAGGTTGATGAATACCTCGCAACTTCTACACACAAGTGCACCATAACGAATTCCATCAGCAACGTCAGAGCAAATCACGCATTTTCTTTTTACCAGGGCTGTTTTTAAAGAATGAGTTGTTGTGTCAAATCATTAGGAAACGATGTTTTAAAATTTAGCATCACAAATAATTTATTAAATATTCTATATAAGAATAAATTGTTATAAAATAAACTTTTCAATTAACATTAACTTCCAACCATGGTTTTCCCCAAAGTTTTTCATGTGAAAGTTGTTTTGAGCAGTGTTGTTGTTGCTGTGTGCACAAACAATTTGTTGTTGTAGCTGTGATTGTTGTTGAATCTGCTGTGTGTATTGTGGCAGCTGGTTTTTTTCATCTACCTTCTTCTGAACGGGTAGATCAGTCATGATGACATCCATCCTCACAGACTTTCTCATCTGTCTTGCTTTGAACCAAACAATATAGAATTACAATCATTTAATGTTTTTATATCTAAAATTCTATTAAACTCCACATTTTACAAAAATATGCCATAATAGTTAGGGCTGTGCCGGTATGGTTTTTTTCTGCTGGTACCGGTATTTCAGGGCCAAAAACCGGTACTACCGGTACCAGTATAATGTCGGAAGCCTGAAAATGGCTAGAAATAGTGTTTAAAAATGCGTCAGTGTTTCTGTCCGCGGTCGGTCGCCGACTAGGACGATAAGACTAAATTGAACTAAATTACACATTTTCTGTCGAATTTGTCTACACAGATTTTGCGAAAGCTTAGGACAAAGTCCCACATCGGTGTTTATTGCACAAACTGAGAGCGTACGGTATACAGGGCTCTCTTCACAAATGGATTGAATCTTGGTTAACCAATCGTCAGCAGAGAGTTCAGATCGACAGTTGTACTTCAGGATGGAAAAAGGTTACGAGTGGGGTACCGCAAGGCTCAGTACTTGGGCCTCTATTGTTTTTGTTCAATATAAATGACCTCCCTGACAAATTAGCTCAACACAAGCTTTTTGCAGATGATAGTAAAATCATTGGGATTATCAAATCTGTGGAAGATTGTATCAGACTCCAAAATGGTATAGATGAGGCAGTCCAGTGGTCACACAAATGGTTGATGCCATTCAACATTGACAAATGCAAAGTTATGCATGTTGGACGAACCAATCATAAATCAAAATTTATTTATTCTATGTTAGAGATCTTTTTTTTTTTTTTATAATAGTTTACAGTCCTTTACACAAGGTGTTTTAAGACTGAAATGTCTGTATGTTGGAAGCACCTAAGTACTTCCTGTCGTGCATCATAATTTGATCCTTTTAACTTTTCCCTCCTCCTTTCTCCAGGCTTGGGACTGGATGTTAGAGATCGAAATAGGAAAAATTTAGAAGTAACGATAGTCGAACGAGATCTTGGTGTTCTGATATCGGATTATCTCAAAGCAAGGTCTCAAGTCTCAAGTGAATGCAGCGGCTGCCTTGGCTAATAAAACTCTTGGTAGACTTCAAAAATTGTCCGAAGTCGTAGTCTCCATCTTTGGAAAACAAAGGTCTACATTCGACCACACCTCGAATATGCAGTTCAAGATTGGTCTCCTCATTTAAGCCGGGACATTGATACTTTCGAAAAGGTCCAGCAAAGAGTTACAAAAATAATTACAACAGTCAAACATTTACCATACTTAGAAAAACTACAGAAGCTTGGAATTACAACGCTTGAAAAACGTAGGGTTATATGTTGGCTAAAAGGTTTTAGTCACTGCTATTGCCCCGGCGGTTCGACTAGATTGCAATCGGTAAAATTGCTACTAACCCTAACCCTTACCCTAACCCTATCCCTAGCTCTAACCCTAACCCTAACCCGAACCTTAACCCTACCCCTAACCCTATTCCTATCCGTAAACCCTATAAAAATTTCAAAATAATTTTTTTTAATTTCATTAATATTTTTTTATAAAGGTACAAATTCTGAGTTTGAATATACCATATAGTGTAAAAAAAATAAAATTAATAAAGATATAGCGAATCAAAGATCGCGCACCGCCGTGGCAATAGTATTAACGAAAGTTTCTGGTGCCGCCACCAGCAAGTGTTGACAGTGAACGCCTTTTTAGCTGTGACACTCGCTGCCATCTCTTGCCAAAACAAACTGAGCAACTAATAATGTTAAAAAGTAAATGTTCCGCTTTTAATCAACTAAGCTACAACTATACCCCCACCCCGGACAGCAGCTATTTTTGGATGTAGAGTTTTAGAAAATTTTGCAGTCTTTGATAGAGCACAACACAAATTATTTTCAACATTAAGTTTACTCCTGTATTTAGACTTGATAACTAGGTAATAAGCTTGAAAAGCCTTTTCACAAGGTGTGTTGTGGGAAAAGTGCTATCCCTGTGAACACTCTATATGGGTCCTATATGGGGTTCATTGGCTAGGGATAACCTATATGGGTCCTATGTGGGGTTCCTGGGCTATGGATAGCCTATATGGGTTGTATATGGGTCCTATATAAGCTAACTGGGCTTTTGCAAAAGCAAAACGTCTATCATGGAAGGTATATGGGTTCATGGGTTAATTTATATCTGGGCTATAAGTGGGCTGAACCAAGTTATTTTCAATTTGTTTGTTTTATTAATTGTATCAATAAAAGTTACTAATTCTTTTATTTATTTTTTTAAATAAACGTAATTTTCAACGAACATTTTTACATCATTCGACCATATTTGACTGACAAATTACGTTTCGCTATAATTAGGTTGGTGTAGTGGCAGTGGCGGATCCATAGGGATAGTATAAACGTTTTTTAACAATTAAAGAATTTTGTTTTTGCAGCCCTATATTACTGCTTATAAATAAGAAAGCACACATAGTCATCAAAAACTTGTAACTTTTAATTTCGTAAAATAATTATTCAGATTATAGACTAGTATTCTAATAAGACAATTTATAGCACAAAATCTAGTTTACGATTTTTCGACTTCGCAAAACGTTCAATTACATTTTCAGGATTTACAAGAATGTCTATATGCACATTAAGTAGTGCTAATCCCACTAGTCTGTCTTCTGTCATTCGTGTTTTCAGCCACGTTTTAATTTTTCGCAGAGTTGAGAAACTAACATTCAGCACTGGCAACACTAACAACTAACAGGACATGTTTTAATAATTTGAAACATTTTGTGAGTGATGGAATATTGCACCTGGTCACATAAATCAAAAACAACAGAAAGTTCAGTAGGTAATTAATTGACTCATCCTTCCTCGTTCATTCTCAAGCATTTGCTCTGCCAAAGTTCTACTTCCGATATAAATTCAACTGCAGGTAAGTGTTGAATACTAATTCCAAGAATGGTGCCATAGACATTACTGATTGCAGAAACAGTTTAACCAACACCTTTATGATTTAGTTTAATAATATTTTCTGGCATCAAAGAATAGATTTGAAGACACTGCAGAATTTTTTTTAGTAAAACGAGTATTTATGTCCAATATCAGTGAATCAAGAAGATGGATGTAAATTGATAGCCTGTAATATTCTTCAAATGTATCTGACGGTATATTTTTGGCCTGTCTGTCGTTGCACTATTCTTTTATACGTAAAACTACATTTTTATCAATTATTGTTTTTTTTGCTGCTTTAAAAATTTCCGCAAACATACTTTCGCAGTTTTCTCTTTTTTGTTCTAAAACATTCACCAATTCTTTAATGTAATTTTTGCATCTATAGATTTACTTTGTTACCGCTGAATTTGTAATTTTGTAAAGAAAAACATTTTTTGCGGCTGAAACCTAAAAATCGCCCCCCCCCCTACTAGATGACCTGGATCCGCCACTGTGTAGTGGTATAGACACCGGCTTTGAGAGTCGTAGGACCCGGGTTCAATTCCCGGTCCAGGCACATTTTAAGTCTTTATGTTGAGCCCATATAGGACCCACTTGATTCGGTGTGTCACCTGAGAACGGGTCCTATACGGACAGCCTATCTGGGACCCACAAAAATGCCCATTTGGGACCCATATAGGTCCCAGGTATGAATGTTCACAGGGATAATACATTGCTATTGGAGCAACTTAGTTAAGTTTCAAGTGTAAAAAGCCTGTTTAGAAAAACTCAAATTTCTGAAAGTCTTAGACAACTCCTATAATATCGTCAGGCGACCACCGTAACAGTTTGAGAACCGCTGACCTACGCAATGGCGGCTATGGCATTTTTGATGTTTTGCGTAAAACCTAATAGAAAGCTGCTGAGATGGTATACCGTTTTGGCCAGGCAGTTTTGAAATAATTGCTGAGCCTTAAAAGAACCCGTACAACTGCTCCGTGACTGCGACAGGGAACTGTTCAATTTTTTTTAAACGCTTTAAAGAATGAATACAATTTCAAAGTCCGTTCATACATCTGAACATATTCTTGATTGTTGGACCGGATCATCACAGGCCTTGGGGCCAGCCAAGTTTAGGCGGTAGTTGAAGCAGATTCTTGAATAAAAGAGTTAATACCTGATGATTGCTTTACACATAGTGGACCTCAGGATACAGAACAATGAATGAAGTTGCAAGCTAAGTACTAATTAAAGTAATAGAAGAAATTATTAATCTAATTAATGAATTCGCTCTAACTTAACAAAACATTTCCTAATCTTATGTTTTTTGAGTTCATTCAACATTTCAATTTCTTGATCTTTTTGTTTCTGGAGGTCCTTTAAATATTCTATCTCCTGCTGTTGCTTTGAATGTACTTGTAGAATCTGAATAAAAAAGAAAATAACATATACAATCTTATTTACAACCATTTAACATTTCAAGAGCCAATGTTCAGATCACGAGGAACTTGTCCTTCCTCAATGTTAATTTTATTCCAGGCCAAAGAAGCCATCAATTTTTGTAAACTCAGAGCAGGCAAGCTTTTTTGCCAAGAACAATGAAGCTAAACGCACATGTCTATCTAAAAACTTATGAATACCATAATACAACAGAAACCATATGATCAAATAAATATAATGAAATTGCAGAAATCAAATTCCTACCTCACTGGAACTGAGAGAGGCATTAGTCTGTTTCTGTGTCGACCATGTAAATTCTGAACTTACTGGATCACTTTTCACAAATAAATCAGTTTTGCTTACGAGTGATGGGGATAAGTTATCGATTTGTTCAATTAAATTCTCATTAAAGTCACTGTTTGATTCTGTTTTGGTCACAATATCATTGTAAATCACAATGTTTTCCTTGTCCGTGAAACTTAGTTGAAATGCATTTTTTGTCTCATAAGATGAGTGCACATCATCGAATTCAGACCATCTTTCAGACTCGACTGGTTCTTTAGTGCAATTATGATATTTTTTTCTAAAAGACGCAATTCCAATAATAGCCCCTTCAAGTTCAGAGTTGAGGTCACATACTTTTCTTTGTCCATGTAACAATACACTGCCTGAGCTTCTTGAATTACTGTCATCATCATTTTCTTGTTCCAATTTCATCTCTGTGTCCCAATAGCCATCTTGTGCTTTCTGCCTGCTAGCAAGAGTTTGGCTCAAATCTCCTGTCCATGAAACTGTGAAGTTAGATGAAAAAGAGGGAGTCCAACTACTGACGGTAAATAAGTTTTCAAAATTACTTTTATTTTCATCTTCACTATCAGCCCTTGGACTTTTGATGGCATGTTGTGTATATGTTTCAGAGTCTTTTGAATCACTTTCATCATTATTTTCTTGCTTCATTTTAATTTCTGTATCACAATAGCCATCTTGTGCTTTTAGCCGGCTAGCTGTAAGAGAGGAAGTCCTACTACTGATGGTAGCTGAGTTGTGAAAATAACTTTTATCTTCTTCTTCACTTGCATGTTCATTATATATGATGTAGTTGGTTGGTTGTACTGAAAAGCTTATCATGCTACTTGAATCTGAAGCACAGGAGTACCTCTCATTTGAATTGTCAGCTACAAACTTATCAGAGTTTGAACTTGGATCCAGGTTACTAACCTGGTAAAGTTCACTGAGGTAGTGGTGCTGGGTGCTGTTCACGTCTGAGGGAAACTGTTTTATGTGAAAGTTGTTTTGAGGAATGTTGTTGCTGCTGTGTGCATGAACAATTTGTTGTTGTTGTGACTGTTGTTGAATTTGCTGTTTTGGGGGCAGTGGAACCAGCCGGTTCGTTTTCTCGACATTTTTCTTTCCTTTGAACCAAACAAAAAAATAGAATTACAACCATCTAATGTTTGCATACCTCCACATTAAAATAACTTTTTACCTATTCTTGGCATGTTATATGCAAGAGCAATTTGTAGTTGTTGCTGTGATTCTTGTTCAAAATTTGTTGAATCATTTTCTTGCTCCATTTCTATCTCTGTGTCACAATAGCCACCTTGATGTTGAAATTCCTCTTGTGGTTTTGGGTTCGCCAGCTGATTCTTTAAACGAGATATTTTGACCTTCTTCTTCTGTATTGCTTTGAACCAAACAGAATGAAGTTACAATCATTTAGTGTTTTGTTACAAATAAAAAATTTCTATACCTATTCTGGACATGTTTTGTGCGAGACATTTCTGGTACCTGCAGTATCTACACAAATGCCTTGTAGTGGGATTGATGATGCAAGTTTTATTATACTTGCAAACAAAAGTGTGGCTTCTGCTCAATCCTTCACCGAAAAATTTCTGCAATAAAAATATATGATTTCAGAGCTATCAAAAATATTGTGAAGATTTCTATGCCATCAATTTCCGTTTTCATACAAACTTATTTTAATGACAAACAATTTTTAGTTTTCTTCAAGAAACATTTGAGAAAAGAATTAGAACTTACAATAAATTATTTAAATAAACAAAATGTTGAAAAATTAAAAAAAGTTGATGGATACCTGGCAATTTCCACATGTGAGGGCACCATAACTATTTCCAATAGCAACTGCAGAGCAAACCACGCATTTTGGTTGTCCTTCTTGTGCAGCGGCTCTCAGCGGACGAACTGTTGATTCATTAGGGATATTTTAAAATTTAGCATCAGATAGTTTTATGAAATATAAACCATTAAATAACTTTTATATATTAGAATAATCTATACTAATAAAAGACAAACTCCTCTTTAGTTGTTTTTGTGACTAATTAGTTGAAAAGATTTTTTATAATAATAATAATACAAATAAAAGACAGCATGTGTATGTTCGCTTAGCACACCTGAACCACTGGAGCAATTTGAACCAAAATTTGCATGGAGGTTGTCTCTTTATTAAAAAAAAAGTTTCAATTCAATTTTTATAAAAACTGGTTTATTTTTTCTGTTGTATGAAGAAAAACGAAGAAATGCTGGGTAATCATGCTAATATGAAATATAAGACTAGAACACAGGCTACTCTGCACTGGTTGATCTCTTTTCTTCTTTAAGGCGGAAGTGATACTTAAACCTATGCTGTCTTTTATCAGATCTTTGAAGTGCCTGTTCTCCTCCTGTATTTACTCATACTAGCATTTTTATTTCAAACATGTATGTCTCAGAATCATGTCCTTTGTTTACGAGAGTTTGTTCCGATCATTCAACAAGCAAATCTTTTTTGCCTCTCACGTTAAGGTATTGCCTCATAAGCTGTTTTTTTCAGACCAGTAAATTCCAGCTCATATGAGGTGTTTTAAACCAATTTTATATTTAAATGCTTTTGAACAAAGTTATGATATTAAGGTTTTTACAAAAGGTTTTTACAAAAATGGTTTCAGTTTATAGGATAATAAATTGCTTAACTTCGATGCAATAAGCTTCAACCATTTAATGTTTTTATTTCTAAAACTTAATTACACTCCACATAACTAAAACTCTATACCTTTTCTGGACATGTTATTAGCGAGACATTTCTGGTACCTGCAGTATCTACATGCATTCTTCGCATTGGGATTGATGGTGCAAGTTTTGTCATTTTTGCAGACATAAGTGCGACTTTTGTTCATTCCATAATAGAAGAAGTCCTGTAATGAAGATAATTAATTCTAAATAGAGAAATTCTACAACGATGATAATTTATATTAGAGACATCAAAAATATTGTGAAGATTTCTATGCCATCAATTTCTGTTTTTTAACCCACTCAATTTATAGTGATACAATTTTGAAACAGGCAAGCTTTCTTCAAGAAACATTTGATTAAACAATTAAAACTTAAAATAAATTATTTATATAAATAAAACATAGAAAATTTAAATAATTTAATTAAACATTGATGAATACCTGGCAACTACTACATGTGAGCGCACCATAATGAATTCCAACGGCAATGTCAGAGCAAACTACGCATTTCTGTTGACATTCTTCAGGGGCAACTATCGGACGATCTGTTGATTCATTATTAAATGATGTTTCAAAATCGTATATATATATATATATATATATATATATATACATATGTATATACGTATACATATACACACATTTAAATAGACACATACCTATACATAAATGAGCGGAAACGGGAACGGTAAAGCAAACGGGAACGGGAACGGTAAAGCAAACGGGAACGGAAAAGCAACTGAGAGCGAAAGAGCAAGTGGGAAAGCGACCGGGAACAGGAAAGCAAGCAAAAGCGACCGAGATCAAAAGAGCAAGCGGGAAAGAGAAACCGGGAAAGAAACGGGGAGCGTAAAAGCGACCGGTAACGGGAGAGCAAGCGGGGAAGGAAATGGGAGCGACAACGCCGGGTACCCCACTAGTTTGTTATAAAAATAACATTTTATTTTATATGTTATGAAAACTTAACCCAGAGGAAAACCATTAACATTTTCAATTCTAATAAGATCCTATATGTTAAATCATATAAAAATATATGTGGCCAACATATCTACACAGAGTTGGTGGACTCCTTTTCAAATAATGTTTATAAATGAAAAAAATTCTATACAATTAAAGTTAATAAAACCTAACATTAAAAAAAATCTATACCTTTTCTGCACATGTTATGTGCGAGACATTTCTGGTACCTGCAGAATCTACACGAATTCCTTGTATTGGGATCGATGATACAATTATTATTATTTTTGCAAATATAAGTGTGGCTTCTGTTCGACCTTTCACCAAAAAACTTCTGCAATAAAAATATATGATTTCAGAGCTATCAAAAATATTGTAAAGATTTCTGTGCCATCAATTTTCGTTTTCATATTCACTTAATTTAATGACAAACAATTTTGAAACAGGATTTATTAGCTTTCTTTAAGAAACATTTGATAAAAGAATTAAAACTTACATTAAATTATTTATATAAATAAAACTTCCGGGAAAAAAAGTGGCTGGGAAAGGGAAGACAAGCGGAAACAGTAAAGCAACTGGAAGCATGAGAACAAGCGAGGAAAGAAACGGGAGCGAGAGAGAAAAACAATAGAAAAACCTCTAAAAACCCTGGCAATGTGAAATATTACCAAGCTAATAATTTAAATAAATATAACTTGAAAATTAAATTATTCTTGCTGATGAAAAGTTGATGGATACCTGACAACCATGACACGTGAGAGCACCATAACCAATTCCAATGGCAACATCAGAGCAAACCACGCATTTTGGTTGTCCTTCCTGTGCGGCAACTCTCAGAGGACGAACTGTTGATTCATTAAATGATGTATCAAAATTTAGCACCACAGTCAATTTTATTAAATATAAACCATTAAATAACTTTTATTTGATATTAGAACAATCTATAATAACTAGAAATACCCCGTCAAAAATGACGTGTTTTTTTTTGCTTTTTGAGCTGTCAGATCAGATATTAAATAAAGAACCTTTTCCACTTCTAACATTATTATAGGAAGTTCAATCAAGTCATGATCTCAATCGTCGTAAATGATTAAATGTGGTAATTAGATAATGTTGTTGCTCTAATTGCTTAGCAATATCAAAAAATTGTTCAATGCTTTGGATCAAATCTGGTTCAAGCAAATTAAAATCACTAAATTTTATACCAAGAGTTCTTTTGAACAATAAATCCAGCATAATGTCTGATGTAATCGGTCAATCTCTTGCTTTTATTTTCTATTCGTATTTTGTGCTCATTCTTGTTGACTGTGTTTTTGAACGGAAGCCTCAGTGCTACTTATAATTTTTAAGATTTTTTTATGCACTATAAAAATTGGAAGAATAAAACATAAAAACATGTAATAAGCATCAATGGTATACATATATGACAACAGATGGGAGGTTCCTTATAGTTCTGTACAGTCCTGTTTCTTTAATGCTCACATAAATGTAGAATTTTGCAATTCAGTAAAATCTATAAAATACATCGGCAAGTATGTTAACAAGGGGAGTGACACTACAAGATAAAAATGACATTGGCCTAAAACTATATGAATTACAACCGTTCAATGTTTTTATATCTAAAACATAAATGAACTTGACATAAAAAAAGACTATACAATTAAAGTAAAAAAACATCACTATAAAAAAAATTCTATACCATTAACGGACATGTTATTTGCGAGACATTTCTGGTACCTGCAGTATCTACACAAGTGCCTCGTATCGGGATTGATGATGCAAGTTTTATTATTCCTGCAAACATAAGTGTGGCTTCTGTTCACTCTTGCTCTGAAGAACTTCTGCAATAAAGATAATTGACTTCATAGATATCAAAAATATTGTGAAGATTTCTATGCCATAAATTTCTGTTTTTATACCCACTTAATTTAAAGGCATACAATTTAGAAATATGATTTATTACCTTTCTTCAAAAAACTTTTCAGAAAAGAATTAAAATTTACAATAAATTATCTAAATAAATAAAATGTTGAAAAATTAAACAAATCTTTTTGACGAAGAGTTGATAAATACCTGGCAATTTCCACATGTGAGGGCACCATAACGAAATCCAATAGCAACATCAGAACAAACCACGCATTTCGACTGTCCTTCCTGTGCGGCGACTTTCAGCGGACGAACTGTTGATTCATTAAATTATGTTTCAAAATTTAGCATAATAAATTATAATTTTGTGAAATACTAGCGGGGTACCCGGCATTGCTCGGGGTTTTTAGAGGTTTTTCTAATGTTTGTCTTTCTTGCTCCCGTTTCCTTCTCCGCTTGCACTCCTGCTCCCGGTCGTTATCCGTTCCCTGTCGCTTTCCCGCTCACTCTTTCGCTCTCAGTTGCCCTAGATCCGATACTGCATAAATACAGACATACATACATACACACACATACACAATACACACAAACATAATACACATACATACATACATACATACATACATACACACATACATACAAAAATATACACATACACAAATACATTCATACATACATACATACATTCATATATACATACACACATACATTCATATATACATACATACATACATACATACATACATACATACATACATACATACATACATAATACATACATATATACTTACATATGTACATACGTACATACACACAGACACACATACACACGTACATACATACATACACACAGACACACATACTTACATACATACACACATACATAGACAGAGATATATACACACAGACACACACACACACACACATACATACATAGATACACACAGTCACACAGGTACAAACACAGACCGACATATACACATACATACATACATACATACATACATACATACATACATACATACATTCAGACATACATACATACATACACACACAGACACATGTACGTACATACGTACATACGTACATACATACATACATACATACATACATACATACATACATACATACATACATAATACATACATATATACTTACATATGTACATACGTACATACACACAGACACACATACACACGTACATACATACATACACACAGACACACATACTTACATACATACACACATACATAGACAGAGATATATACACACAGACACACACACACACACATACATACATAGATACACACAGTCACACAGGTACAAACACAGACCGACATATACACATACATACATACATACATACATACATTCAGACATACATACATACATACACACACACATACTCCCGTTCCCGCTTGCGCTAATTTTCTCTTTTCCACTCTTTCCTAACTTCTTTTAGCTCATAAAACATAAAATAGATTTGCTAGAAGTTGTTTGACGCCTTCAAATGTTGTTACGTAAACTAAATTTGAATTTTATTACACAATTACCTTTGATGGTCGTACATAGGCACTTCTGGCCTGGAAAGTTTTTTGGCCCACCTGAGCCGGGGGATCGGAGTTGGGAGTCCAAACTTTCTTAACTTTCTTCCCCTGTGTGAGAACTACATCCCTGCCAAATTTCATAAAGATCGCTCCACGGTTTAGATTACCTTTTATGGTCGTACATAGGAATTTTTGGCCTGGAAAAGTTTTTTGGCCCCCCTGAGCCGGGGGATGGGATTGGATGATTGGTGTAGCAATGCATAAAGGACTTACTTACATACATAATCTGATTTATATATATATATATATATTAGCGAATTGAAAAGCGCTTTTAAAAAAAATTGTCAAAATTTAAAATTGGTAAATATTTATATTAGTCGTTATTAAATATATGAATATCTAAATGGTATATAAAAAATTATTTAAACATAAAAAAGATGCCTATAGTTTAAACTAAATTCATGCGGTGATACACCCGTCACCAACGTAACAGAGATAGATAGATAGATAGAGAGAGAGAGAGAGAGAGAGAGAGAGAGAGAGAGAGAGAGAGAAATCGCCTCTTTCTTTTATTTATTTTAATTATTTATTTAATTAATAAATAAATAAAGAGAGAAAAAATTAAATAATATATATATATATATATATATATATATATATATATATATATATATATATGTATTTTTTTAAATTTATTCAAGTTGTTTAATGTTGTTCTTGGGCGGCAGCTCAAACCATTAGATGTTTTTATTTCTAAAACTTAATTAAATTCCACAATAAAAACAAATTTATACAACCTTTTCTGGACATGTTATGTGCAAGACATTTCTGGTATCTGCAGTATCTACAAGAAGTCCTCGTTTCTAGATGGATGGTGCAAGTTTTGTTATTCTTGCAAACATAAGTGTGGCTTTTATTTATGGCTTTTTTGAAGAACAGCTACAATGAACGTTAATTGATTTTAGAGAAATTTTTCAGAGGATTTTATTAGAAAATAATTGATTTATAATGTTAAATAATTTAATTGAAAAAATATATAATGTTGATGAAATTTTGACAGATACCCGACAACTATGACACAAGAGTGCACCATAAAAAATTCCTTTGGCAACGTCGGAGCAAACCACGCATTTCAATTGTCCTTCCTGCGTGGTAACTGTCAATTGATTAAAAAATGAAGTTCCAAAATTAAGCATCACAGATAATTTATGAAATACAAACCATGAAAGAATGAAAACAAGCCAATATAAAAACAAAGTTTTAAAACCAATTTTTTACATTTTTTAAATTAAGTCACAATATGCAAAATTAGGATTAGCTAAATTAATTGATTATTGCAAAACTAATTATTGAGTATTGCATTGCCATCAAGCAAGAGCATGTATACAAAATTTAAGAAGAATTTTAGAAGTGACTCAAAAATATATTGAAAAAATAGAAACAAAGATTAGAAGTTAATAAAAGTATTTATAACAAGAATATACAAAAAACAAAGTTTAAAAAAAATACTTTTATTTTTTTTTAAATTATGCAAGTCGATTTACCATTGTTTAGAGTAATACTTTAGTGAACAATTTAATAAGTTTTTGTCATAGTCTTGAATACCTAAAACCATTTAATTGATGCAAGCACCATCTAGTGAATAATTTTAAATGCATTACAAAATAAATATTGAAATTATTTTAAATAATGATTAAATCCCTTCGAAAACTATTGAATATTGTTTTGGCAGGTGGCTAAAGTCTATGCTGAAAAATTAGAATTTGTCTAAAAATTAGTGAAAAATCAATTCAAAAATTTTTACCACAGAGAGACAGAGAAGTCAAGTTAAATAAAAGTGTGTGAAAATGTATGGAGGTTATCTCCATACATTTAGATACAAAAAAAATACCCTGATCTAGTTTCTATGTTTAGCTAATATATTTGTCTTTCTAATTCATTAAGTTAAACACCCAATGCAGTCCAAAATTAAAATCTACAGGGCACCAAATGCGAGTGAAAAATCCTCTCCATACATTTGCATAGAGACAGTGACAGTTTTATTTTTGTACACCATTATATTTCTTTTCAAAATACCTTTCTAATGATCTATGACACAACCCAATGCACACATTTTTTTTCCAAGCTAGTTGGAGGATCCAGCAGCGCTGCTAACTTCTGCATCATCCCTGTCACGACTTCGCCTTTGCGATAGTCGATATGCCGGAGAAAATTTAAGTCGAAATAAAGTTAAAGACGCTCTTTCACGAATATCAATCAAGATTATCAGAATTATCAGCAATAACACGACAGATATAAAAAACAGTTTCAACTTCGATCAAGCAATGGCGAACAATGGCGAACAAGAACCAGAAGGGAAGAAGTAGTTCGCGACAGCCTTATATATACAAGCCCTCCAGGCTACAGGCTACAGGCTAAAACGTTCAAATATTCGCGCAACAATCCAAACACGCAACGTTGTGCAATACCCCATGCACCACCTGCGCCGGAAATCCCAAAATATAGATCCAGGCACGCACCTGCGTTTACGCGGGCGTGACATACCTCCCCCCCTAAAGTCGGTAACGATCCTTCTCGTTATCGGCAATATCTTCATTCTTTGATCTGGGTCGATCCGGTTGGCTGAGTAGGCTTCTTTTGTCGACGGGTTTCCTGGTGCTCATCCCCTTCATCTGTCTTGGGAACCTGAAAATCCAGAACAGTCGCGACGATGAGCCACACGCGAAAGAAAGACGTGGTCGAAGAACCTTCCGAGCAAGGACAAATGAGACGTCCTGCAGCTCTTTGTTCAGTGACGCGCTCTTCTTCCTGGAAACCTGCAAATAAAAACTTGCGACCGATCCACTTTATCGTTAACCAAGATCGCCCAAAGAAAGAAATTAACCAAAGAAGGTTACAAAAATACCCATATAAACTAACACCAATTTCTGATAACAATGAAATACTTAACCAAATATTATACACCCTAGGATAAATAAACCTAATTGTAACCACAGCTACTCCAAACCTAATTTAATCGAGACAGGAAATTAGTTACTCAATATAATAATGATAATACAACACAAAATACTAAATGGTTCTGAGAAGGAAGTCGCGCTCAGCAAAGCATTGCTGACCGACTCCAGACCATAGACACAATTCTGCATAACTCGAGTAAATCTTACTCGTAAGAAAGTACAGTAACTTCATAGAAATTTGCCAACAGCTTAGGAATTGTGCTCTGCCTACCATCTGAAGCAGATTCGGGATATCGGGGACTGGAAAGCAGTCTCCCCTAGGTCCCTTCGAGATACAATCCATTAAGCTTACCATGGGAATCCACCATGGTATGATTATGCACCGGCGATTCATACCCCAAAAATAGTATTTGCCAATATGATCACCTGCAATTCCACCAAATCTCACGGCTATTCTGAGATTTTGCTTTTGCTTCCCCCAATAGTCGGGTGGTTTTGTACCTAAATGCCAAGGTACTCCCTTTACACTATTCCAAGAATCTCTGAGGATAGCAAGTGGTCCTCGCGGTAAAGTACCATACACTAACGTATAAGGAGCAATATGAGCTGTAGATGACGGTTTCTCACGTAAACTCCATAATACAAAAGGGAGAACCTTAAACCACTCCTTAGGATGTGCCTCAACCAATTTAAAAATCATGTTCTTAAGACTCTGGTTACACCTCTCCACTAATCCGGATGCTTCAGGATGCCCTGGGGTGTTAAACCTAGGACTGCACCCCAAACATTTAAGAAAAGTCGTCGTTAACTGATTTTTAAAATTCGTACCACAATCGGAACTAATTATTCGTGGTATGGAAAACGTCATAAAGATCTGAATAAGGATCTCACATACAGATTTAGCATCTAATGACCTTAATGTATAAGCCATCGGCCATCTGGAGAACAAATCGACAACAACCAGGGCATAATTGTACTTGGGTCGGACAGTCACACTATCACCCGCTGGAATTATGGGCCCTATACAATCCATAACTAAATGATTAAATGGTAGTTCATCTCCCCTTGGAATGGGAGTTATGGGGACTCGGTCTCTTTTTCTAACAGGTGCCCTTAACTGGCATACGGGGCACGACTCACAATAGGTTTGGACTTGTTTCTCCATATCGGGAAACCAAAAACTGAGTCGAATACGCTGCCGTGTACTCTTGGCAGCCATGTGCCCCGAATAGGGAGCATCATGCCCCATCTGTAACACTGCAAGTATACGACTCCTGGGCAAACACAACTGTTTTATGGAATGACCCCACTGATTCTCCTTGTGAAACAAAAGTCCCCGGTCGATATAAAAGTTTTTACGCTTATCTATACCTAGCAACCAGAAGGACTTCAGTGAAGGACAATCATGTTGCTCTTTAGCAAACGCATCGGGATCATTACTATCGTCTACCCCCTGACAATCATCGTTAATGGTTGTAAATCGAGCGTCGGTTCGTGAATCACTTCCGCCTGCATCAGCACCTGGACAAATATCATCACCCGCAACTACAGAAACACCTATGTCCTGACAAGTATCGGTCTGTGAATCAACTTTCCTAGCATCAGCACCTGGACAAATATCATCACCCGAAATTACAGAAGCACCTATGCCCTGACAAGTATCGGTCTGTGAATCAACTTTCCTAGCATCAGCACCTGGACAAATATCATCACCCGAAATTACAGAAGCACCTATGCCCTGACAAGTATCGGTCTGTGAATCAACTTTCCTAGCATCAGCACCTGGACAAATATCATCACCCGAAACCACAGAAGCACCTATGTCCTGACAAGTATCGGCCTGAGAATCAACTTTCCTAGCGTTAGCAGCACGAGAAACACCTTCACCTAGAATCAATGCAACATCTGGACTATGCTCATCATTACGAGGTTCATCTAAAACAAAATATTGTGAATTAGTTATTTCAAGACTGGGAACATTCACATCAGAGTCATGTGCATTTTGTTTGTTCTTAATAGGGTATGCAACGGTATCATACAATGATATCGTTTTTAATAAGTTGCTTACGGAGGGAGTGATAATAATTTGCTCATTAAGATTTGGGACGACAGCAAACCATGCACGAACCTTGGGTGCTAGGTTCACAACGTCATCACCCACAGGATCAGGTCGAACAACTAATCTAACACAACCTACAATTTCTGGTTGACCTTTAAGGCCAGATAATTTAATAAATTTATGTGGTACCCGATGAAGAGATTTAATTAAATCTTCTCTAATGCAACATACTTCTGCACCACCATCAATCAAAGCTGGAATAGATGGTAATTGATCGATAAATACATTCTCATAAGACCTAATGTGATAATCATCAACATCTATAATGGGACATGTTTCGGGACAGGGAAAAGATTTTTGACCATCAAACAATATTTTCCTATCAACGAGACCTCTAAAGGAATTTTCTGAATGAGAAGACAAATTTTTACCATCAACCAATGTTTTCCTATCATCGAGACAATTACGGGAATTTTTTGACTGAGAGGACAAATTTTTATCATCAACAAATGTTTTCCTATCACCGAGACAATTAAAGGAATTTTCTGTTTGACAACAATTAATTCTGGGATTAGGTAAATTTGAGGAAGGGAATTTGTGTAGAGGACATTCCTTGAACGAATGACCCTTCTTATGGCATTTAAAGCATAAACCATACTTTTTATCCTTATCCATATTAGGATCAATGGATATTTTATTCATTCTATTAGGAATAGGAGACCCTGACCCTTTATCTGTTGGTTTTGGGTTGTTAAATCGAGGCGGTCTAGTCTCATGCTCGTGTGTGGCCATGTAGCTATCCGCAACGCGTGAAAGCTCTAGATGATTTAACCAATCATCCTTTTCCTGAGTTAAAATAAAATCTGCACAACTGGGAGACATTAGTTGTTTCAACCTATCGGCACACATCAAACTAACTAATTGATGGAAATTCTCATCAATATTCCTACTTTTAATATAATACGATAACGCTGTGTGTAATTCAGAAGCTACCTGTGAATAAGTCTCACCAGGTCTCCTTTTTACAGCATAAAACCTCTCCCTCAAAAGACTGGGAGTGACCCGAAATTCCTGCAATAGAATTTGCTTTAGTTCCTCATAGTCACCTAACTGAACAACGGTCAATCGACTCAAGATTGAGCGAGCTCTATTATTCAAATGGGCCTGCAATATTTTGGGTTTCACATCATCATCAACTTGGTATGATGTAAACTGATTCTCGAGATATTAAAAATACCCCGGTATTGCAGCAGGATCTGAAGGAAACTCCGCCATTATACCCTTCATGGCATTTAGAAAGCGACTAGTGCGAACGGATAAGGAAACCTCAAGACTATTGTGGTCCTGAATCCTTTCACGTTCCAGCTCTAGTTTAGCTTCAGCAAGTCTGCGGGTGGCCCTATCCTCATCTAACCTAGCTTCAGCGAGTCTGCTCTCCTGTTCTAACTTCGCTTCGGCGAGTCTACGGTTCACCCTATCCTCTTCTAACTTAGCGTCAGCGAGTCTACGCTCCTGTTCTAACTTAGCTTCAGCAAGTCTACGGTTCGCCCAATCCTCTTCTAACTTAGCTTCTTTAGCCGCCAATTCTGCTTCGCGCAATGCTAACTTACGCTCAGCTAATTCTGATTTGAAATTTTTGCTAACGTTAGTATCTTCACTAACTCTACGTGGACGCCGACTATCATCAACAAATTGATAGTGCTCCTCGCTAAGGATCCCTTTTGGACTATCCAGCGCAACTGACTCTTCAACCGTAGGGGTTCTAATCATATTTACGAAACCTTACTACACAGAAGAAAAGAAAGAAAAACCTAACTGGGCAATCCGGCAACGATAAAATCTCTAACCTGAGATGTGGATCGGCCCTCCTTGCGAAATGGATGTCGCCACGTGGTCGAACTGAACGGTCTGTAACTGTCCGGACTCTTTCTCCAGCACTGAATCGTCAATCGTCGATCTTGCGGTGAGGATCCTCCTTGATCTGGTCGATTTGCGTCGAATCCCTGGTCGGTTTTGCAGATCCCGGTCGAATTCCGCTGATCCCGCCAAAACCACTGGATACCGCCAAAGTCGTTAGATCACCAAACTCGGTAGAACTCCACCAACTCGATGAACTCTATCGCCCAGGACGAATCTCACCTAAAACTGATCGGTGTATCGACTGACCGTACCACCGTTGCCACCAAAAATACTCTGTCACGACTTCGCCTTTGCGATAGTCAATATGCCGGAGAAAATTTAAGTCGAAATAAAGTTAAAGACGCTCTTTCACGAATATCAATCAAGATTATCAGAATTATCAGCAATAACACGACAGATATAAAAAACAGTTTCAACTTCGATCAAGCAATGGCGAACAATGGCGAACAAGAACCAGAAGGGAAGAAGTAGTTCGCGACAGCCTTATATATACAAGCCCTCCAGGCTACAGGCTACAGGCTAAAACGTTCAAATATTCGCGCAACAATCCAAACACGCAACGTTGTGCAATACCCCATGCACCACCTGCGCCGGAAATCCCAAAATATAGATCCAGGCACGCACCTGCGTTTACGCGGGCGTGACAATCCCTGTTTTGATCTTTATCACACTATATGACATAAATTAATTGTGAATTCAACAAGCTTATTATTTTTCTAAAAGGTTCTTGTGTAGGAGCCGATTATTTTGTTATTCGGCTTCGGCCACAGTTTGAAGCCGAAGTCTGAATAGTTTTAAATGTCTAATCCTCGGGCCGAAATGAAGTTGGTTTAGTCCCTAGTCACAATGGAACACAATGGAAACATAGATAATTCCAATTTTAAAAACATGTTTTTTACATTACAATTGCATAGGGTTAATCTGCCTTTAACAACCCTTGTGTATTCGACTTATTGACGGGTGTATCAACAGATTTGCAGGTTTATCGACAGCTTTACTTTTGTCGATGAACCTATGGAAAACCCTATTTTACCTGACAAGCTTTAGTCTTTAATTCAAAACATTAAATTATAAATATATCATAATACATATCAGATTTCTATACCTTGCAAGAAGCCCACACTTTGGCTCCTCTTGTTTATGACATTCTGTTGTTGCTGCTGAGGTTGTTGAATTTCTTGTTGCTCCATCCTTTATGACTTATGTGGAATCTATCTAATCTGAATTAAACAGAGGTTATGCATCAACAACAACCATTCCCAGTAATGTAGTGGATAGGGCAGGTGGGCACTAGATGCAACTGTTTTAACGATGTATACTGAGCTCAATTTATTTTTTATTATTTCTAATTACACCTGACCTAAGTCGTCCTAACTAAGTCCTAAAGATGAGAAAGTGTTCTTATTATAAGTTATATATTCAATCAATTTAAATTCCAAGTCGAAATTTAGAACTAACGTTTACACTTTACACTCATTTAGTTGTTAAATTCCACTTAATGTTTTTAATAAAGTATGCAACATTAAATAAAGTCGATGCTATTGCCCCGACGGTTCGCCGTGGTTGCAATTAGTAAAATTGTGTTGTTGCTATTGCCCCGACGGTTTGCCGTGGAAATAATCGGTAAAATTGCTACTGCGCCGGCCTATTTAAATTAAACCCTAACCGGGCCGTTAATACTATTACCACGGCAATGCCGGCGCAGTAGCAATTTTACCGATTATTTCACCGGCGGGATTGCCGGGGAAATAATCGGTCACCGCCGGTGCAATAGCAGCAAATAAATTATTAAATAACTAGCAGTGCCCGTAGCGGCTTCGCTCGCATGAAATTAGAGAATTTGAACCGTAGAATTTAAACATAGTAGACAACTTGGCCCAGCCCGTTTCAAAAACCAAATTTCCTGGCCCGACACGGCCCGTCTAATATGGGCCCGGCCCGTTTTTACACTGGAGTTAAGCTGGCAGACTCGATTAGTATGGGATTACGTAGAGTGAATGTATGGGTGAAGCTAGCAGACTCGGAAACAAAATTCACTTTAATAAAAAAAAAACATCGGTAATAAAAGATACAGGTCTATTAAGTTATAATATGCACTCAAATTCAATACACCCACAGAAATTCCGAAGAAATCGAGTTGGTTCTAAACGTAAACAATAGATAGCCTGAGGCGCACGGCGAATGGCATACACAGAGCATTCTATAACGCTGACGTAAAGCGCTATATCTCAGTAACTATCAACTATTAAGCAACCATTTAAAGTGCCACACAATCATCTAGTGGTCTTTTAATAAACATCCAAAAATCTTTATTACACCCCTAGGTTTAATATTTAATAAGTCGTCAGGAAAAGACGCGAATTTCACTGATATGTTATATAGTAGAATTGCGAAAAATACGACTTACGTCAACCGCTATATCTCAGTAACTATCAACTATTAAGCAACCATTTAAAGTGCCACACAATCATCTAGTGGTCTTTTAATAAACATCCAAAAATCTTTATTACACCCCTAGGTTTAATATTTAATAAGTCGTCAGGAAAAGACGCGAATTTCACTGATATGTTATATAGTAGAATTGCGAAAAATACGACTTACGTCAACCGCTATATCTCAGTAACTATCAACTATTAAGCAACCATTTAAAGTGCCACACAATCATCTAGTGGTCTTTTAATAAACATCCAAAAATCTTTATTACACCCCTAGGTTTAATATTTAATAAGTCGTCAGGAAAAGACGCGAATTTCACTGATATGTTATATAGTAGAATTGCGAAAAATACGACTTACGTCAACCGCTATATCTCAGTAACTATCAACTATTAAGCAACCATTTAAAGTGCCACACAATCATCTAGTGGTCTTTTAATAAACATCCAAAAATCTTTATTACACCCCTAGGTTTAATATTTAATAAGTCGTCAGGAAAAGACGCGAATTTCACTGATATGTTATATAGTAGAATTGCAAAAAATACTACTTACGTCAACAGCTATATCTCAGTAACTATCCACTATTAAGAAATCATTTAAAGTGTCACACAATCAACTAGTGGTCTTTTAATAAACATCCCCTTCTCAATAGCATTCGCTGTCACTCTGGCGCTGGGAAAAGACCCGGCAACGTGCAAGTACCACCAAAAGGATTTGAGGCAGAAAATTGAATTTGCCTTTAATGAAGGCAAGTTCTCTACCATGGATTGCTTTGATAAATTGTCAAAACCGGCGCCGATGGAGGAAACAATTGAATTGTACTGCCACTGCAAGTTAAATTTTATTAAGGACAACGGCACGGAGGAGGACATGATCACATGCGATAAATGCGACCAATGGTTCCACAGAAGTTGCGAAAATGTGTCCCAGAAGTCTTTTGATTCAAAATGTTATATTTGTGAATCTTGTAGAAAGACCATGACGGCATAATCGTTGATATCAATACATATGTACATTTACGAGTGTTTGCAGTTTAATAAAAAATTTTTAAAAATATTGTCACACATTAAATATTATTTTACCAGTACATCGTTACTGAGTTCCTTTAGATTTTTAATTCAAATATTCAACGCAAGTTAGTTCGAAAGCTCAGATATAATAAATCATTTCTGTTTAAGTAAGCGCTATAGAATGCTCTGTGTATGCCATCCGCCGTGCGCCTCAGGCTATCTATTGTTTACGTTTAGAACCAACTCGATTTCTTCGGAATTTCTGTGGGTGTATTGAATTTGAGTGCATATTATAACTTAATAGACCTGTATCTTTTATTACCGATGTTTTTTTTTTTTTTAAAGTTAATTTTGTTTCCGAGTCTGCTAGCTTCACCCATACATTCACTCTACGTAATCCCATACTAATCGAGTCTGCCAGCTTAACTCCAGTGTTTTTACAGGCCTAGAAGTTCTATAAACATGATGAAAAACTTCGGCCCGTCCACCTTGACTTCAGGTTTAGCCCGATCCATCTGAACACCTTAAAATCACTAAAATGTCTATATACTTGGTTAAATATTTTTGCCCGTCCCACCTTGATTTAAGGTTTGGGCAGGGCCGTATGAAGACCCTAAAATAACGGCTTGGCCAGTCCGTCCGGTGATAAACTGAACTCATCTACTTTTAACCGGCACAAAACCTCAAAATACTAATTTTCACATCTGTAACACTTACAGTTTTTTGAGTAGCAGTTATTTTAAAATCAAATAACCCTTTTTCCACTTCACATTTGAGGTCCTGGAAACCAAATTTTCGAAAAATGGTGAAACACGTATATCATTATTTTTAGAGTAGAAATTAAATACTAATTTTACATTTTTTAGCATTTACAGTTTTTGAGTAGCAGTTACTTTAAAAACCAAGTAACCCTATTTTCCACCCCATATTTGAAATCCTGGAAACCAAATTTTCAAAAAATAGTAAAACACGTATATAATTATTTCTGGAGTAGAAACTAAATACTAATTTTTACTCCTGCAGCACCTACAGTTTTCGAGTAGGAGTTACATTAAAAACCAAATAACCTAATTTTCCACCCCACATTTGAGGTCCTGGAAACCAAATTTAAAAAAATGGTAAAACACGTATATCTTTATTTTTAGAATAGAAACTAAATACTGATTTTTACATCTGTGGTATTTACAGTTTTTGAGTAGCAGCTACTTTAAAAAACAAATAACCCTTTTTTCCACCCCACATTTGAAGTCCTGGAAACCAAATTTTCAAAAAATGCTAAAACATGTATTTCATTACTTTTGGAGTAGAAACTAAATACTAATTTTTACTCCTGTAGCATTCACAGTTTTTGAGTAGAAGCTACTTTAAAAACCAAATAACCCAATTTTCAAACCCACATTTGAGGTCCGGGAAACCGAATTTTCAAAAAATGGTGAAACACGTATCTTTTTATTTTTCAAGAAGAATCCATATACCAAATTTCAAAATCTCCCTATTTTTGGTTTTCGAGATATACATTGTTTTAGAAAAAAAATTGTTTTCCAGTTTCTTCCCCTCAGAAGCAAAATCTTTAAAAAAAAAAATTTAGCGGATGCTTACGCAATAAAAGTAATATAAGTTCCAAATTTCACGTTCCTAGGATGAGGCGTTTGAACTCGGCGTTGATTATCAGTCAGTCAGTCAGTCAGGACATGTTCTTTTATATATATAGATTAATAAAATAATCTTTATTTAATCAAATATTTATAATTAACAAAATAATGTGCCGTCTTCAGGCATACTGCCTGCATAGTTTATTTTTATCTTTGGATTCTCGATTTCATAATTTCGGGGGCTTAGGCCTCCGGAGAATGGCGGGAAGATTGCAGCCTAGGTGACGCACAGTATATAAAATCAGCGAGCTAAGAAAATCCGCCATAACTTACTCGTCTCTTTCTGTGCATTTCGTTCTCGCGTTCTGTAATCAGTGATTTCTTTCATGCAAGAAAACAAGGTAAATTGATTTATTAAAATTAAATTATTATCATTTACTACCGTGGGTTTTCTTTATTTCTCTCGCTCCCGTTTCCTACCTCACTTGATTTCCCGCCGCGAACTTATCAATAATTTGTCAAAATCTGTTTCTTTACATTTTCTATTTCTAAGTTTAAACATAAAAGTAATTAAAATATTTTCTAGCATAGATAATAATATAGTAATCGATAATTTCCCGCCGTTGTTACGATTAATTTTAAATTGCAATTGCATTTGTTGATTTAAAATATTTTCTAGCAGTAGAATTAGAATAGTATTCATATTACGCAAATTAAAATTGTTTATATAAACTGTAAGTCGCGTGCAGGTCCAAGATAAACATCAGTGCATATTGTTAATGATCTGCTATCGGTTCCTAATTGGCAGAAATTCCACTCCTTTCTTGCATTCAGCGCCAGGCGTGTTCAATGTGTTCAACATTTGTGATAAATTTTGATTGTTGTGTATTGCAGCTGAAGAAAGTGTAGTTAAGTTAAGTTTTATACTAGCGGGGTACCCGGTGTTTTAAAGGTTTTCCTATCGTTTTTCTCGCTCCCGTTTCCTTCCTCGCTTGCTCTCCCGCTCCCGGTCGATTTCCCGCCCCCGGTCGAGGCCCACCTCTTGTTTCGTTCACTGGCCAACACCATGCAGGATTTGTGAAAGCCCACGTATGAGAAGTACCTGGCAACATTTCGCGTTCTCCGAAATTGTATCCAACAAAAGAAAGATTTTCAAGTCAACCTAGGTAAATATTACATGTTATAAGGTAACTTTTTGTTATAAGCTATTAAAATAATTTTGCTTTTGGAGCAGTGGATAACGTGTCTGATCAATTTTGCTCAAGTGATGATCGTGTTCTCCAGGATTGTCAGAAGGAAAATGTTCAAGTCACCCTAGGTAAAAATTACATGTTATGAAGTAACTTTTTGTTATAAGCTATTAAAATAATTTTGCTTTTGGAATAGTGGATCAGCCGGTTTAGCCGGTAAACAAGCGGCGGCGGTTGGATAAAGCTGACACTGAGCAACCGAACCAGCCATCGATAGAATTGTCAGGACTCGAGCCTCCGAAAGTTGCTCGTGGTTCCAGAAGGCCCAGAAAAACCCGCCGCTTGGACCATTATAAGAAGCTGCCGCGAAAATTTTCAGCTATGCTGGAAAAAGAATGAAAAAAAGCGTAAGTTTCAAAATTTGAGTAAAGAAATCATTTTTGTTTTTAACTTTTTTTTTCTTAATTAGTGTTTCTTTCATGGATTCTGGGTGAAGAGGAGGCTGGAAGGGTGGTGAAGGAGGGATGCCTCGTTGAAAGCGTGAGTCCGTTTATAGATGTCTCCACAGCCATAACAGAGCCGGAAGTGTCTCAACATCTTCCATTGTTCAAAGGCCTGTTTGCTGTGGATGCGTGGACCACAGTTTTAGAATTGAGTAAGTTAAAATAACTTTGAAATTGTGTTGCAAGTAAACAACAGAAAACTAATTTTTAATGTATTCAATTTTTACAGTAAAAACGAAGAAGGAGCATCCAAATTACACCTGTAGAACGTGTCGAAGAGATGCAAACGTAGGGGACACGATTATGTGTGACTGCTGCCTGCAGTGGGTGCATTTTCTTTGCCAGAAAATTAATAAAACACCTACTAGCAGGGCTTTTTTTGCACCCACTGTCGTAGCAGTTACAAAATGTTTTGATTTGTTTTATTATTATTATTATTATTATTGTTGTTGTTACAAACTTTTCTGTTTGTCTTTTAGATTTGCGAATCAAGTTTACTTTAAATAAAAGTTTCTTTTGAAAAACTCGTTTTCTCCTTTACTTGTTTCATATCAACTGGTATTGTGCCAGACTAGTAATAAAAAGTGTACTCATGCAATTAGTTGTGATTTTTTTTATTCTTGTTAAAATTATTTACACTATAATAAAAAAAAATTGTCTAAACCTGTAGCACGAGCACACCATAATGCCTGGTCGATGTACAGTTACGTCAAGATCAGGGCCGGATTAACGCACAGGCCAACTAGGCCATGGCCTAGGGCCCCGCGGTTTTAGGGGCCCCGCGCTGAACAAGGTAAAAAAGTGTGGCCAGTGGTTGTAATTGTAAAGTATAATTTTGAGGACGGGCTGGACGGCGGAACGGTACTAATTTGCCGGCTCGAATTGCTGGCCCTCTCAACGTCAAACTTCTACCACCTTGCATTACGCAGACGCAGAAAAGACTTATTTATTAGTTCAGTTTACTCTATGGTGTCTCACTCTCTCTCTCTCTAGATATTAAAAGGCACAGTAAACATCTGCGTTCGATGTGACGTCATCGGGCATTGCAATGCATATCACATCATTTGTTAATATTTATTCTAGTCGTTGAATATAATCGTTGAATGTACCGTAATCCGTTTGAACTTAGAAGAATCTCCTAGATCGTATTTAGAATTTTTAGTAGTTGTAGTCATGGCTTCAACTTCCAGAAATCGAGACCGTCTCCAACAAATGCGTATGTACGCAAAAAGAGGTAAATATTATTTTTCAGTTCAGTTGAATTGATTGAATAATAAATCTTATCGAGTAGTATCTAAGATCAATCAAATTTAACAAACTTGTCGCGCCTTTTTCAAAAATTCAAAAGCTCAATAATATCGACGATGGCGTGTGTCTAGAAAAGCGCGGCTGAATGTTTGAATTTGGCGTATCGAAATGGCGTCCTCCAGCGTAATAGTAATAATGCTATTTAAGATGATAGATCTGCTGTATCTCCGTGGCTGCATTGGAATGCTATAATACTTTTTTTAAATTTGTGTGCTTGATGTGCACGCCAAAGCCTTAAGAGGTCTGTCGGTAAATTTTAATTTAGTCTCCAAAAACATGTTGAGATGATTGTATATCGTTAATCCCGAGGTTCATAAATCCCGGGATTCCGAGGTCCGTTAATCCCGAGGTCCGTTAACCCCCGATTTAGCATGAAAATCAAGCGCTGGGCTGTGCTCCATTATCTGCTCATTCTACTGATAAACAATGGGCTGACTGTGACAATGTTGCCTAAGAGATCAACAAAAGCATGTGTTTTATTTGATTTATGTGATTGTGTAACACTTGCCATTCTATTCTACCGGCTAGTGTACCATATTTAAGTAACGACCCAACCTCAGCAATCGCATGTATAAAATCTCTTCGGAGTTAGTAAGCATGAAGTTTCAGCCAATTTTACATACCATTTAACAGGGACGTCATTTCAGCAAAACCTTAGGGGGGCAAGAAATCGTGATATCGGACGTTCGTACGAAAGTTGCCATGAGAAACGGAAAAAGAAAGCACTGGAAGAAGAGAAACAGCGGAAAGACGTGGCTAGCATGCCCAAAATTACAGACTTGTTCTGTAGACCAAAGCCTCCGTCTACTCACGTCTAATTTCTCGGTGGAAGAGGAACCGGAACCGCCACGGCCACAATCACCTTCCAAATCCAACCATTGTTTGACGGATCCTGCTACATAGACAGCTGTTACGGACGAACTCCGAACGTCATTTATCGCAGCCAACTATATACAGGTTACCGACATTAGTTTCATTAATTCAGCACACCTTTATGATGATGGGAGAACGAGGTACTTGACTTCGTCGATGTTTTTCAGGAAACTTCCAAATGATGAGACTGTTAAGCGAACATGGCTACTTTATTCTCAGACTTCTGGCAGAGTGTACTGCTCAGCATGCAAACTCTTTTCTGGCAGTGTAAATCAATTCACAAGTGGTTTTAAAGACTGGAAAAATTCGTATCGTCTAGTGGAACATGAGAACAGTGTTGCACACCGAAATTCTGTTGTTGCTAGCATATCTCTTAGTAAAAGCGAAGGTCACATTACTTCTCACCTTGATGCTCAGTTTGAAATGGAACGTGGCTATTGGATGAACGTTCTTCGGAGGGTTGTTACAGTTGTCAAATTTCTTGCACAGAGAGGACTTGCTTTTCGTGGACAAGATGAGATTTGAGGCTCCTGCAATAATGGGAATTTTCTGGGATTGATTGAACTTCTCTCTCAGTTTGATCCGTTTCTTGCCAGTCATATTTCTCGCTATGGCATTGCCGGTAGAGGTTCTGTTTCATATCTGTCTTCCACTACTTGTAATGAGTTCATTCAGCTGATGGCTAAAGAAATTCTATTGACTATCATATCACAAGTGAAAACAGCCAAGTATTTCGCAATCAGCGTGGATTCCACTCCAGATATTTGTCATGTTGACCAGTTGACCCTCATTCTGCGTTTCATTGATTTGAGTGGTAAACCAGTTGAAAGATTCATCAAATTCATTCCAATTTCCAGTCATGATAGTGAAACTTTGTCCAAAGTCATCTTGGAAACATTGTCCGAATATGGAATTTGTATATCTGACTGTCGTGGCCAAAGTTATGATAACGCTAGCAATATGTCTGGGAAATACAGAGAAGTTCAAGCTAGACTAAAGCGTGTGAACAAGCTGGTTGAGTTCGTTCCGTGTTCTGCTCATTCACTGAACCTTGTTGGAACATGTGCCGCTGAATGTTGTGTCCATGCTGTATCATTCTTTGGGATGGTGCAAGCACTGTTCAACTTTTTTTCCGCCTCCACACACCGCTGGGCAATTCTTTCAGCATTTGTTCTTGTTTTGGTATTGTTCCGAAGTCTTTGTCAACCACACGTTGGTCTGCTAGAGCTGACGCAACTCGTGCTCTGAGACATAACTATTCAGGAATACTTTCAGCTCTTCAACAGCTTGCCAATGACAAAGATCAGACTGCAACCGCAAGGAATGATGCATCCAGTTTAGCCACTAAAATGGAAACTCTCGAAATGGCTGTGCTGTGTGTAGTTTGGGACTCCATTCTTGAACGCTTCAATTCCACAAGCAAAACCTTGCAGAAAGTGAACATTGATCTTGCAACCTGTGTTTCTCTTTACGAAAGCTTGCACTCATTCATCAGCTCCATTCGCACTGAAGAAGCCTACCTTTCCTATAAAGATAAAGCAAAGTTGTTGGTGGAAGATTCTAGCTATCGGGCAGAACATGCGCGAGCAAGGAAGAGGAGGCGGCTATTCAACGAGGTGGATTCCGAGGTACAGCTGTCCCCCAGGGAAAGATTCAAGACGTCAACATATCTTCCCATTCTAGATTCGTTGTTGACGGAATTAGTTCGGAGAACGGAGGTGTATTCGAAATTGAAGCACCGGTTTGGCTTCCTGTTTACGTTGTTGACATCTTCTGAAGCTGAATTACGTGAGTCTGCACGTAAATTCCAGGCACATTTCTCAACTGACATTGCAGAAGAAGTGTTTGAGGATGAGCTAATTCAATTCGTTGGTTACATCAAGCAGTATCCTACAGAAGATGTTTCACCTCCAGCTTGTTTGAGACGCATGCGAGAACACGGAATATCTGAAGCGTTTCCAAACGTCGATACTGCCTTCAGACTTTACCTGACATTGCCCGTCGCTAACACGGAGGGAGAAAGATCATTTTCTGTGCTAAAGAGAGTGAAAAATCAGCTGCGTTCAACGGTGGGCCAAGAGAACCTTTGTGACTTGTCTCTCTTGACCATTGAAGCCGACTTGACCAACAATATTAACTTTGAAAGTATTGTTGCAGAATTTGCCAAATTGAAATCTAAGAAGAAAACACTGTAGACACCAGGAAGCCTAACTCAGCTAACTGCCAAAGTTATGTAGGTTACTATAAAGGTAATCACATAATCTATGATGTACAACATTTTCTTCATAATCAATAAACAATGATGGATGGTCACTTCTTGCGTTTTGGTAAATTTGTATGATGGTAGCATGAGGGATTGTTTATTGTAATATGACATATGAATGTAGTACTTTCGAAGTTTAGCATGATGGTTGGAATTTGTTGCAAGTTGCAAATGCATTGTGAATGGTTTCGTTATATTGTTGTTTGTAGGGCCTACTGTATCATGTATATATGTTAAAGGGTGTTATACCACTCTCAATAGAGTCTTGATCTATAGTTTATTTTATGCGAGGGGCCCCGCAATTTGTCTGGCCTAGGGCCCCCAAATGCTTTAATCCGGCCCTGGTCAAGATGACCGACGAAATCACCAAAGCAGTTTTTTCAAGCCCGAAAGCGTAACGGGGAAGGGCAAACAGATATTTGCAGGCGCTAGTTAATGTCGCAAAAAACTTATACTATTCCAGAAGCGTCGACGCAAGCTCACTAAAGCTTCTATTTTCCTAGCAAGTGGCGTAGTTGGTTCACCTTTATTTTTTTGCATACCACACTATCTCTAACTTCTTAACATCTCTATTTGAGAAGCCTGTTCTCATAAGTTATTCTAGTTCTAGTCGCTGATTTTGGTTGTCCTAAAAAATATTCATTAGAAAATAATTAAAAAAAAACCCGCCGTGGTTCTGCAAATTATTCATAAAAAATTATTATTATAAAAAAACCGCAGTGGTCCTGCAAAATAATCAGAAAAAAAATTATTACAAAAATGACCGCCAAAATACATTTCATGCCGGCACAATTTTACCGATTATTGCCACGGCGGTACTGCCGGCTCAGTAGCAATTTTACCAATTATTGCCACGGCTGCACGGCGGTACTGCCGGCTCAGTAGCAATTTTACCGATTATTGCCACGGCGGCACGGCGGTACTGCCGGCACATTAGCAATTTTACCGGCGGTACTGCCGCCGGCTCAGTAGCAATTTTACCTATTATTTCACCGGCGAGAATGCCGGCTCAGTAGCAATTTCACCGGCGGTACTGCCGCCGGCTCAGTAGCAATTTTACCGATTATTTCCACGGCAAAACCGCCGGGGCAATAGCAACGACCTAATAATATAGTAATCGATAATTTCCCCCCGTTGTTACGATTAATTTTAAATTGCAATTGCATTTGTTGATTTAAAATATTTTCTAGCAGTAGAATTAGAATAGTATTCATATTACGCAAATTAAAATTGTTTATATAAACTGTAAGTCGCGTGCAGGTCCAAGATAAACATCAGTGCATATTGTTAATGATCTGCTATCGGTTCCTAATTGGCAGAAATTCCACTCCTTTCTTGCATTCAGCGCCAGGCGTGTTCAATGTGTTCAACATTTGTGATAAATTTTGATTGTTGTGTATTGCAGCTGAAGAAAGTGTAGTTAAGTTAAGTTTTATACTAGCGGGGTACCCGGTGTTTTAAAGGTTTTCCTATCGTTTTTCTCGCTCCCGTTTCCTTCCTCGCTTGCTCTCCCGCTCCCGGTCGATTTCCCGCCCCCGGTCGATTTCCCGCCCCGGTCGCTTTCCCGCTTCCGGTTGCTTTCTCGTTCCTGCTTGCTCTCCCTCTCCCAATCGCTTTCCCGATTGCAAATTTTTAAAATGTCCACCCCTGCTTTCCTAGTCGATTTCCTGCTTCCTGTCGCTTTCTCGTTCCTCCTTGCAAATTTTTAAAATGCCTGCTTAATTTTTTGGCGCCCCATAAAAATTGATTTCCCGCTTCCGGTCGCAAATTTTTAAAATGCCTCCTTAATTTTTTGGCGCCCATTAAAAAAAGCGCCCGGGGACACATGTCCACCCCTGCTTTCCTAGTCGATTTCCTGCTTCCTGTCGCTTTCTCGTTCCTCCCACTGATCTCTATAATATAACTGGATTGCGCTTAGACCTGCCTGGGAGTCGCCGCTGGTCGCCATTTTGGAACTCCATGCCTACCTATCTGATGCTATCGACGGAATCTTTTTAGAAGTTTAAAAATGCCAAATTGCGCTGCTTGTAATTGCTTTAATAGACAATATAAGGGAGCAAAACAGTCATTTCATTAAAACCCCCTAATTGTTCGTATATCATGCGACGATCGACGTAAACACGACGGCTGCATTGGTAATTGAGAGTGGTAAAATGGCGGCAGACTGGCGACAACATTTCTATTGCAATAATGGGCTAAGCGCAATCCAGTTATATTATAGAGATCAGTGGTTCCTCCTTGCAAATTTTTAAAATGCCTGCTTAATTTTTTGGCGCCCATAAAAATTGATTTCCTGCTTCCGGTCGCAAATTTTTAAAATGCCTGCTTAATTTTTTGGCGCCCCTTAAAAAATATTATTGTTTTTTTCAACAGGAAGAAGAAGAAAATCCACCTTGTCCTGACAATTGGACACCAATTGCAATGGAAAATATTACAGAAAGGCGAAAAACAATGACTCGGGAGGAGATTTTTACAGAGGCCCACCTCTTGTTTCGTTCACTGGCCAACGCCATGCAGGATTTGTGAAAGCCCACGTATGAGAAGTACCTGGCAACATTTCGCGTTCTCCGAAATTGTATCCAACAAAAGAAAGATTTTCAAGTCAACCTAGGTAAATATTACATGTTATAAGGTAACTTTTTGTTATAAGCTATTAAAATAATTTTGCTTTTTTAACAGTGGGTGACCTGTCTGCTGATCAGTTGGCCTCAAGTGATGGTGTTCAAGTCAACCTAGGTAAATATTACATGTTATAAGGTAACTTTTTGTTATAAGCTATTAAAATAATTTCGCTTTTGGAGCAGTGGATAACGTGTCTGATCAATTGTGCTCAAGTGATGATCGTGTTCTCCAGGATTGTCAGAAGGAAAATGTTCAAGTCACCCTAGGTAAAAATTACATGTTATGAGGTAACTTTTTGTTATAAGCTATTAAAATAATTTGCTTTTGGAATAGTGGATCAGCCGGTTTAGCCGGTAAACAAGCGGCGGCGGTTGGATAAAGCTGACACTGAGCAACCGAACCAGCCATCGATAGAATTGTCAGGACTCGAGCTTCCGAAAGTTGCTCGTGGTTCCAGAAGGCCCAGAAAAACCCGCCGCTTGGACCATTATAAGAAGCTGCCAAGAAAATTTTCAGCTATGCTGGAAAAAGAGAAGAAAAAAATTTGAGTAAAGAAATCATTTTTGTTTTTAACTTTGTTTTTCTTAATTAGTGTTTCTTTCATGGATTCTGGGTGAAGAGGAGGCTGGAAGGGTGGTGAAGGAGGGATGCCTCGTTGAAAGCGTGAGTCCGTTTATAGATGTCTCCACAGCCATAACAGAGCCGGAAGTGTCTCAACATCTTCCATTGTTCAAAGGCCTGTTTGCTGTGGATGCGTGGACCACAGTTTTAGAATTGAGTAAGTTAAAATAACTTTGAAATTGTGTTGCAAGTAAACAACAGAAAACTAATTTTTAATGTATTCAATTTTTACAGTAAAAACGAAGAAGGAGCATCCAAATTACACCTGTAGAACGTGTCGAAGAGATGCAAACGTAGGGGACACGATTATGTGTGACTGCTGCCTGCAGTGGGTGCATTTTATTTGCCAGAAAATTAACAAAACACCTACTAGCAGGGCTTTTTTTTGCACCCACTGTCGTAGCAGTTACAAAATGTTTTGATTTGTTTTATTATTATTATTATTGTTGTTACAAACTTTTCTGTTTGTCTTTTAGATTTGCGAATCAGGTTTACTTTAAATAAAAGTTTCTTTTGAAGAACTCGTTTTCTCCTTTACTTGTTTCATATCAACTGGTTTTGTGCCAGACTAGTAATAAAAAGTGTACTCATGCAATTAGTTGTGATTTTTTTATTCTTGTTAAAATTATTTACACTATAATAAAAAAAAATTGTCTAAACCTGTAGCACGAGCACACCATAATGCCTGGTCGATGTACAGTTACGTCACGATGACCGACGAAATCACCAAAGCAGTTTTTTCAAGCCCGAAAGCGTAACGGGGAAGGGCAAACAGATATTTGCAGGCGCTAGTTAATGTCGCAAAAAACTTATACTATTCCAGAAGCGTCGACGCAAGCTCACTAAAGCTTCTATTTTCCAAGCAAGTGGCGTAGCTGGTTCACCTTTATTTTTTTGCATACCACACTATCTCTAACTTCTTAACATCTCTATTTGAGAAGCCTGTTCTCATAAGTTATTCTAGTCCTAGTCGCTGATTTTGGTTGTCCTAAAAAATATTCATTAGAAAATAATTAAAAAAAAAACCCGCCGTGGTTCTGCAAATTATTCATAAAAAATTATTATTATAAAAAAACCGCTGTGGTCCTGCAAAATAATCAGAAAAAAAATTATTACAAAAATGACCGCCAAAATACATTTCATGCCGGCACAATTTAACGATTATTGCCACGGCGACACGGCGGTACTGCCGGCTCAGTAGCAATTTTACCTATTATTTCACCGGCGAGAATGCCGGCTCAGTAGCAATTTCACCGGCGGTACTGCCGCCGGCTCAGTAGCAATTTCACCGGCGGTACTGCCGCCGGCTCAGTAGCAATTTTACCGATTATTTCCACGGCAAAACCGCTGGGGCAATAGCAACGACCTAACCGGGCACCCCGCTAGTAAATATATAATTATAATAACGAAAAAATAATTAAAAACACCGGAAATAATTGGAATTCAAATTGATTGAATATATAACTTATAATAAGAACACTTTTTGGTAAAGTTCTAGTATAGCGTCATCGGCCGATTTCTATAATAAATGGCCGGTTTTTAACGTAAATGATATTTAAAACAAAACTAAAGACCAATTAAAACATAAATCATTTAAAAAAACCAGAAATTACATCACATTAGAACATTTAAAAACTGCTGCCGAAGCTTATGTAGTTCCCGGTTAGTCCAGGAGAATTAAAAAAAAGCTGGCATAATTGGAAGCAAAGCAGTTTGATATTTTGTTTTGTAGGTATATGTGTTAGCAACAATTAGTTAAAAATCCACCCTTCCAACTCATCGTTTAAAAAAATTACAGACGATTTTCAAAATCGGCCTTAAAATCGGTAAATTAATTGAATATGCCAGCTCTTTTAATCCAATTAGATGAAAATAACTAAAGTTTAAGCTGAATGCTTTATTGTTACTTATTGCATGATATACAAACATTAAAAATTATCAAAAAAAAAAAAACAAAACAAAAAAACGAACTGATTTATGGAGCCGTTTTTCCATAAAATATACAATATATCAGCTCTTAAAATCCATTTAAATAAAAATAACTCAATCTATAGATGAAAACTACCTAATACAAAATATACATAAGTTAAAATTTGTCTCGCAACATTATATACGGATACAAATAAACTACTTTATTGTGCCGTTTTTGACTAAATGTGCAAAATAAATTAAGATTAATATGAAAATTGCTTGTTACATACTATTTAATATACACATATTAAAAAGCATACATATAAATCCATAAATAATTTCCAATTTCAACATACAATAAAAAAACAAACAGAAAAACAACAAAAACACCTAAAAATAACAATTTCTTTATTTCCCGCCCTGTGTCCTTTGTCTGTGTGCCTATATCCCTTTTGTTTGGTTATATAAAGTTTGTATGGTAGGTCCAGTAGTACAACACCTAGACGACATACTATGTTCAGTTTGGATGAATGCACAATATCAACAGCCTTTAACTACAGCGGCTGGTCGAAAGTCACACAAGCCGTTGGAATGCTGAGCTTTTCAGCCTGGCGTTCTATGAAAGTTAACGTGGAAAAAATACAAGACATGTCATTAGGATTCAAATAAATAATCGGAAGCATCCTTATGTCTGATGATGATCTGAAATCTCCGTCTGGCTTACAAGCATGTTCCATAAAGCCAGACCAATTTGGCCTTTGCTGATCTTCATCTAAGCACAAGATACCGATTTTCCAGGCAAGTTCCAAGTTTAAAGAAGGAGGCAACACAGAAGGAAAATTTAATTGAGAAATGGACTTGAAAGACATCAATGATAATGATGACTTGTCGGGGAATGTGTATCCCAGTATAGGAATACCTCGGTTGTTCACAACACAACTGGATTTTAGGCGTGACAATCGGGGTACAGCTGATTCAGCAAAGTGTCCTGACCCTAATCGATTACACGGAGTAGACATTGATATGATGCCCATACCGTGAAAGGTACTACTTCCATCTAAAGTGATAACGTTGTGGTCAAGATTATCACCAGACCATTGCGTAAAACATTGAGGAAAAGACTGAGGAGTATCAGGGGAGTCATTCTGAACCACTGATTGTTTAAAAAGTTTAACTTCATCATATGAAATTGAAAATCCCAACCGTGACAGCAAATCAAGCAGCCATCTAGATCCAAAGGCGTGATCTAAACTAACTCCAACGCCAAACAAAATTGGAGAAATAAGAGATCTTTGTCTTGCCCCCTGCACAATAGAATGACATATGGAAACTTGTTTTATTTCATTACAAACAATATTTTCTATTAAGATTTTCAACAAACTAGGAATCCACCTTTTGGCATTTTCAATATTTGAGAAATCATCAGTTCCTGGATATGTTTCATTTGAGGACATTTCCCTTATTTGAGCTCTTATCAATTTTGCTGCTGCCACTATGATACGCTCACTCTCATCTTCTATGCTACTCTTTTTTTCAGCATACCATTCGTTAGTTATAATGTGAGTTGCCATGTTACGGAAGCAAATAACATTTTTCCGACCACAAACTTCGGCAAAAAATATGTGCTCAGCGTAGCGTTCTTCCAGCTTTCGTTTTATATGTTTTAATGAATACGCTTCACCATCTTCCGATAATTCTTGCATTTTAATTTGCAATTCAGCTATTGTATAAATTCCTTGATCTTCTTCTTCTAACCAGTCACACAGTTTTTCAAAAGTAATTAACATGTCGTTATCTTGATGTCGACCTGGATGGTTTCGGCCAGCGGTATTATCTCCGACATGTGATGATCTACCATTTAGGAACGCAGAATGACACACTCTGTGGTAACGAGCTTCTTCAGCTGGTAAGTCATTGCATGAATTTAACCTACCAAGAACTTCTACACTCCATGCATCATTTCTTTTGTGGCAAGTTTCAATTATAGTTTCTCTGAATTTCAATGTCATCACAAAACTTGATTCTTCTTTTAAATCTTTTTTACTTTCTCCAAAAACTATTTTTCCACACAAAAAACAATGTTGCTTCCAATTGAAAGTGTCGACAGACGATCGTAATAATTTACACTTAAAATTCTCTTGATCAACACCAACACCTTCTGCATGCTGCTCATTCTTTCGTTTCAATTGATCGAAACTTCTTTTGTTAGTGTAGTCTCTCCGGCAATGGTCATGAACATTAGCTACATTTGGTTTATTTAACAGATAATCTGTTAACTGTTCATCACCACGTAAAACGCTGAATTGACATAACGTTTCAATACCTTTAACACCTAGTGACCTAGTGTAACCATCTTGACTATTCTTGACTGTATCACAGACGTTGTCGGAACGGAATTCAGTCCGACAAATTAAACATACCATTTCATTTAGTTCACCCATTTCGAAAAAGAACAATAAAAACTCCAAAAAATAGATGTTTTACAAAATACTAACTTAGAAATTCGATGTTTTACGACAATTTACGAAAATGCTAACTTATCGCTCACTACGGTAAATCTCTTTCAAAAAAGCGTCAAAAAACCAATTTCCGAAACGACGATTTCAACCGATTTTTGCAGGAAGAATCATAAACGTATTACAAACAAAATATCCGAAAATCAGCTTGCTTCAAATTTTGTCTAGGTACAACAAGGAAAATTTTTAATTCTCCTGGACTAGGTGAAGATCTATTTGTCAATAGCGATAGAAGTGAACAGTGGGAATAAAGAAAATAAAAATTAAACACATTTAAAATAAAAATAGACAGTTTAGGAAAAGAAATTAAACATTTAAATTATGGAAATTAAAACTTAAAAAATATCAGTTTGTTTTAGAAGTACGGGTTGCGTAACCCGCTCCATATCTAAAACAACATAATCTTAATGAATAGCAGGTGTAGTCAGTGGCTGGTGCAAGATTTGTGTTTATTATTTGGCTGTACTCCCCCACCCCGGTCAAGTTTTTTTAGAGCAAAAAACAAAAGAAGGAAGATTTTGTGTTCAACTATCAGTGGGTACAGCGTGCGCGTGCTTGAAATTATGACTAAGCAAGACCACGAGAGATTTCATCAGCGACCTCCACCACCACAGCGAGTCGAAGAGATTTCATTTGTATTATAATGATTTGATGTTATTATTTTATTTATTATTTACTTTACTTTTGGATTTGTGGCTAAATTTAAAAAAATTCTGATCATAGATAAGTTTCCGCTCAGCGCTCAGAATTTTTCACACTTAATAATTAAATATTTAATTTATTTCCATATTCAATAATTATAGTTTTATTTCTAACAATTTTCAATTTACTTGTTGTTTTATTATTCTATTTTGATATTAACTCTTCCTTACTTTTCATTCCTTGAATTGTATTATTCCGCGTATCAACACTGCCTTTGGATATTTTCTGCTTAAAGTCGGTTTTTAGTAAGTTTTTCTGTAAAAAAAATTTTTTCCTAATATGTTCTGATAATGTTCTGAATTTATTCTAATAAACAGTTTTTTAAACCGATTTTTTATAGAAATCGGCCGATGACGCTATACTAGAACTTGGTAAAAGCGAACAAGTAGAGCCCTCGTCCGGAAATCAAATATAAACAAAAAATGGCTCCACCCCCAACATCTGAAGCTCCACCTACATTGATTTATTAATTGATTTATTATTTTTATTTTATTTATTATTTTATTAATTTTATTTTTGTAAATTTAAATATTTTTAAATAAATTTTAAATATTTATTCACTATTTATTTCGAGATGAATTATTTAAATAAGGCTATTTGAAAATATGTGCTTTTTGTGCGAACAAGTACCGAGAACAAAACTGAAAGTTTTTTTATTGAAAAAAATCGAACAAGTATACCAAGTTCGGTAAAAGCGAACAAGTAGAGCCCCCGTCCGGAAATCAAATATAAACAAATTTTGGCTCCACCTCCAACATTATGAAGCTCCACCTACATAGATATAACTATTATCACAATTAATAATAATATCATCTTTATATGGTGTATAACTACTAAATAGTAAAAAAATAGCACTTTGCAAATTTTTACGAATTGATCACTGTGCAAAAGATTTATACTTTTAAAAGATTTATACTTTTAATTTGATATTAATGGTTTGGATGAGACGTTCATCGAGAGCCATGTCGCGTCTCCCGGCGGCCCTGCACTGGCATGCTTCATTGAGCGAACCACCTCTGGAGAGTTCGCGAAATCTTGCTGAGTCGTTCATAAACAGCCATGTCGGTTATGCTAGATATCAGTCTCCCCGTGGCCCTGCGCTGGCATGCTTCATTGAGCGAACCACCTCTGGAGAGTTCGCGAAATCTTACTGAGACGTTCATCAAGGATACTAGCCCATTCGTCGCAAAGCCGTTTCGTCGCAGGGTACATTTTCGTCGCGACATTGCGACGAAAATTCCCACTTTGCGACGAATCGGCCCAGAATGCGACGAAACGGCCGACCATTGCGACGAAAAGTCTAGCAATTTTGGTGGGCAGTATTCCGCTGTATGGCGAAACCGTTGGCCACCTTATTGCCAAAGACCACTAGACCGGCAAATGCAAGGGGAATTCCGCAATCTGCACGAGCCATGTCATTACAACAGGTTGCTGCACGCTTACTACCGTTGCAACTGGGTTGTATTTATGCCATGTTGCATACCAGACAAAGGTGTCGGATTAAATGGAAGTCGTTTTGTTATATTCGCCAGGGGAAGTGATTTTTATCCCTACGCGGCACTATAATTCTAAAACGATATAAGTTGCTAATTAGCCTCAAATTTCTAGAGTACAGTCATAATTTAAATTAAATTGAGAATATTAAAAAGAAAACCAAATAAACAGCCCATTTAATGAAAACTTAGTAATTCAAATAACACAAAATCATAATAATAATCATTTATTGTTCAATTTTAACAAGTTCGTTAGCTGACTATGCAGCTGAATTGAATCATTTTTTTTTGTTGAAAAATTAAGATAGAGTTTGTTGAGTTCTTCTTCAAACTCTTTGGCAACTCTTCTTTGAGCCCTTTGAACCTGATACAAGCTCACAAATTGCTCGTTTAGAGCTATGGTGCGTGCCTCCTTTTCTAAGACTGAACACAAAGCATAAAGGCTTGTGTTGTGGTTGGCCATTTGCTTTAATCCATTGTTCCATCCTTCCAGGTCGTTGTTGGTCCTTATTTTCACATCAAAACAGGACCAGGAACCATTCAGCCCCGTTTTTTGAAAGTATTTCATAAATTGCTAAATAAAAACATTGTTGTTAAAAAGTATGAACAGTAAACACTAATAATATAGTAGCACTTACTTTTATTTTTGGCATTATGTTCCAACAAGGATTCCATAACAATTTGTTTGGATCCTATGTGTGGTTGAGCTTTGCCTTTTTCGATAATAATCTGATGTTTTTCTGTTCTGGGATAGATAGGTTTGGTAGGCAGGTATGGAACTGTGAGCATTTGTAGTTGGAGCCAGTTTGAATAACTCTTCCTCTGCTCGCTGAGAAAATAATAATATTAATTAACATGTTCAGGGACTTACGCTGAATTAATCATTGACTTACTTTCGCTGTTTTTCGAAGATATCGATCGATTGACACACGTCCAAAGCATCGTGTAGCGATACAAAATCACATTCCTCTGGCGAATATAACAAAACGACTTCCATTTAATCCGACACCTTTGTCTGGTATTGCAACATGGCATAAACACAACCCAGTTTGAACGGTAGTAAGCGTGCGCAACCTCTTGTAATGACATGGCTCGTGCAGATTGCGGAATTCACCTTGCATTTGGCGGTCTAGTGGTCTTTGGCAATAGGGTGGCCATCTGTTTCGCCATACATCGGAATACTGCCCACCGAAATTGTTAGACTTTTCGTCGCAAAGGTCGGCCGTTTCGTCGCATTCTGGGCCGTTTCGTCGCAAGGTGGGAATTTTCGTCGCAATGTCGCGACGAAAATGTACCCTGCGACGAAACGGCTTTGCGACGAATTGGCCTGCACCCGTTCATCAACAGCCGTGTCGGTTATGCTAGATGTCGGTCTCCCGGTATGCTTCATTAAGTGAACCACTTCTGGAGAGTTCGCAAAATCTGGAAGAGACGTTCATCAACAGCCGTGTCGGTTATGCCAGATCTCACATTAATGTGAATTGACCGATGCCAGATGTAGATGAGGGAGATGCGCATATCGATTGCTCAGCTGCTTGTATGTATATATATAGTTGATTGTTCTTGGACTGAGTCGTGAATTTTGTCGGTTATTATTTGTGATTCCTTGTCTTGTGAAATGGCTTTAGTTCTGTATCCGGATCTTTCGAACTTGGATATTTTTGATTTTAACCTGGTAATGTCAAAAACAAATGCAGAAGTTGTTGACTGGGCAATGCTGCACGGTCTGTTGGCGAGAGAAAGAAGTTGCCACGTCTGCCAAGGACCGATGAAAAGGACTCCGAAGAATGTCGATGACGGGTCTATTTGGCGGTGCACGCGTAAAGTGTGCCGTGCAAGCAAGTCCCTGAGACATGGAAGTTTTTTTGACAAAAGCCATATACCGTTAAAAAAGCTTATAACGGTAAGAGTGATTTATTTTTAATCTAAATAATTTTTAACTGTTAGTTATTGATGAAATGATCAGTTTACGTAAGTAATATTATTAATTAAAGATGATTTGGTACTGGTCCTTCTATGACGTGAGCCAAGTCACTTTGAATAAGTGGCTTGGTCTCAGCACGGATCACACTCTGCCCAACTGGTTTAACATGATGAGAGACCTGTGCCAGTATTGGGTTAGAGATAACCCTATCCGGATAGGAGGACCGGGACACATCGTGCAAATCGATGAAAGTCTCATTTCGGCACCGAAAAGGTAGTAATAGTAATATTTGCGTTATCAGCTCGATTTGTATTATTATTGAAACTTAATCTACATCTATATCATTACTTAAGGACCAGGAACGGACGCGCAAGGCCCTCAAGGCAAAGATGGGTTTTCGGGGCATCGATGCTACAACCAAGGAAGCATTTTTGGTGGAGGTTGAAAAGAGAGATGCCGCAACACTTCTGCCAATCATTACGCAATATGTTCTGCCAGGTAAAAAAAAATATTATTATTATTATTATATTAAATATTTCAATAATTGAATTAAAATAACATTATTCGTTACTGGTGACAGGTACAACGGTATGGAGCGATCGGTGGGGGGCATATCAAAGGCTCACAGCTGTCACTGGGTTGGCCCACGCTACAGTGAACCACTCAGTGACATTTGTGGCAGCTAACGGTGTCCACACCCAGAGCATAGAGAATGTTTGGCGGAATGCCAAAGAAAAATTCAAAAGAATGAGAGGGACAACCGATGAGCACATCAGCTCCTACTTAGATGAGTATTTGTGGCATCGGACGGCAGTGGGGCCAAAGAGCTTTTGCTTCCAGAAAGCCGTGGAACTTATTAGACATTATTACCCTGTTTAATTTTTAATACTGTTCCTTTTTTATACTTGTTCGATTTTTTTCAATACTTGTTCCTTTTTTATACTTGTTCGATTTTTTTCAATAAAAAACTTTCAGTTTTGTTCTCGGTACTTGTTCGCACAAAAAGCACATATTTTCAAATAGCCTTATTTAAATAATTCATCTCGAAATAAATAGTGAATAAATATTTAAAATTTATTTAAAAATATTTAAATTTACAAAAATAAAATTAATAAAATAATAAATAAAATAAAAATAATAAATCAATTAATAAATCAATGTAGGTGGAGCTTCAGATGTTGGGGGTGGAGCCAAAATTTGTTTATATTTGATTTCCGGACGGGGGCTCTACTTGTTCGCTTTTACCTCTATTATTTTACCGCTTTTACCTTTTACCTCTTTACCTAAAGTTAGAAATGTTTACAACATTTCTAACTTTACCCACTTTTTCATCTTTAGGCCTTTAGGCTTTAGGTGTAATTAGAATTAGAAATTAGAAATAATAAAAAAGTAATTTAGCTCAGTTTACCTCGTTAAAACAGTTGCATCTAGATATCTAGATCTAGTGCTAGTGCCCACTACATTACTGGGAATGGTTGTTGTTGATGCATAACCTCTGCTTAATTCAGATTAGATTGATTCCACATAAAGAATGGAGCAACAAGAAATTCAACAACCTCAGCAGCAACAACAGAATGTCATTAACAAGAGGAACCAAAGTGTGAGCTTCTTGCAAGGTATAGAAATCTGATTTGTATTATGATATATTTATAATTTAAGGTTTTGAATTAAAGACTAAAGCTTGTCTGGTAAAATAGTGTTTTCCATAGGTTCCTCCAACTAGCTTGCAAAAAAAAAATGTGTGCATTGGGTTGTGTCATAGATCATTAGAAAGGTATTTTGAAAAGAAATATAATGGTGTAAAAAAATAAAACCGTCACTGTCCCTATGCAAATTTATTGAGAGGATTTTTCACTCGCATTTGGTGCCCTGTAGATTCTAATTTTTGACTGCATTGGGTTTTTAACTTAATGAATTAGAAAGTCATATATATTAGCTAAACATAGAAACTAGATCAGGGTATTTTTTTCGTATCTAAATGTATGGAGATAACCTCCATACATTTTCACACACTTTTATTTAACTTGACTTCTCTGTCTCTTTGTGGTCAAAATTTTTGAATTGATTTTTCACTAATTTTTAGACAAATTCTAATTTTTCAGCATAGACTTTAGTCACCCCAAAACAATATTCAATAGTTTTCGAAGAGATGTAATCATTATTTCAAATAATTTCAATATTTATTTTGTAATGCGTCTTTAAAATTATTCACTAGATGGTACTTGCATCAATTAAATGGACTTTTAGGTATTCAAGACTATGACAAAAACTTATTAAATTGTTGACTAGAGTATTACTATAAACAATGGTGAATCGACTTCCATAATTTAAAAAAATATAAAAGTGTGTTTTTTTTAAACTTTGATTTTTTGTACATTCTTGTTATAAATACTTTAATTAACTTCTAATCTCTGTTTCTATTTTTTCAATATATTTTTGAGTCACTTCTAGATGATAGATCTTCTTAAATTTTGTATACATGCTCTTGCTTGATGGCAATGCAATGTTCAATAATTAGTTAATTAATTTAGTTAATCTTTATTTTGCATATTGTGGCTTAATTAAAAAAAAAGGAAAAAATTAATTTTAAAACTTTGTTTTTATATTGGCTTGTCTTCATTTCTTTCATGGTTTTTATTTAATAAATTATCTGTGATGCTTAATTTTGGAACTTCATTTTTTAATCAATTGACAGTTACCACGCAGGAAGAACAATTGAAATGCGTGGTTTGCTCCGACGTTGCCAAAGGAATTTTTTATGGTGCACTCTTGTGTCATAGTTGTCGGGTATTTGTCAACATTTCATCAACATTATATATTTTTTCAATTAAATTATTTAACATTATAAATCAATTGTTTTCTAAAAAAATCCTCTGAAAAATTTCTCTAAAATCAATTAACGTTCATTGTAGCACTTCTTCAAAAAAGCCATAATTAAAAGCCACACTTATGTTTGCAAGAGTAGTAAAACTTGCATCATCAATCTAGAAACGAGGACTTCTTGTAGATACTGCAGATACCAGAAATGTCTCGCGCATAACATGACCAGAAGAGGTTGTATAAATTTGTTTTTATTATGATATTTAATTAAGTTTTATAAATGCTTTGGTAAAGAAATTTGTTTCCAGTTTCTCAATGAATGATGTCACACAAGTTGAGGATCTTATTGATGGTTGTAGTAAATTCCAGATGACTGGGGAACATTAGCTGATCGATCTATTGGCGACTTTTGAGATTGAGTTAAATGAATGGAATTGTTTGTTGTTGGTCGTGGTGGTTATGACCTTATCTAACAAAGGATATTTTTAAAGGTTGCATAAGTCTATTCTTGTGGTCATAGATTACTGTACAAAGTGGCCAGACGTATTTGCTACACCTAACCAGGAAGCAGTAACAGTAACCAGCATTGTTCGTAAAAGAGAAGTTGAAACTATTGGACTCTGCTTCAGACTGGATATTGCAATTGCGCAATAGCAACCCACAACATTTTCTTTGCCAGTAAGATGCTTCCCGGAACTGTGCCGTCCACCACTGTCTTAGCAGCTTCTGTAACTACACAATGAATAGCCATACCTTTCAGACTACGCTCAAGCAAACCATGGCAAGATGATCTCTTATTGTTTGTTGTTCACTGATGAATTATAATAAAAGAGGTTGACATATCACAAATACATATCCCACTGCAAAAAAGCCAAGTTTTTTTTAGAGCATTTATGATTTTGGCCATCAGCCATGCTCTATGCATAACACCAGACATCAGAAATCAAACTTCAAAGTCAGGAAAAACTTTAAGAAATATGGCAGCAAGCTCGAAAAATTATCTGTAATCATTTTTTGATTAAAAAATTTGTAGATATGATTTTGCAAAATTAAGTATGTCAGAATGATGCGATGCACTAGTGGTATGATGCCACCTGGCAAGTGTTTTGCTTTGTCAATTGCCGTTGGTCTCTCTAAATCCCTTGAATATTAACATATCTGGATTAGTTGATGACCCAATTACTGTCACCTTCCTGCACCTTTTATCATTAAATTGTAGATGCTTGGGTTTTATCCAACTCCAACACTAGTTATAAACATTGGAAGATTTTCTGCAGGCTACATGTTCATGTGTTGACGAATCTTTGATCAATTTTAAATCCCAATGAACTGTTAAATGGATAGTAGATAAAATCTTAAATTACAGACTGCTCATCTAGTGGTTGAAGGGTTTGCTCTAGCTTTCCGCATTCAAGTGTTTACATCATAACCAAGGCTCGATGCTAATTGGCTAAGAATAACAGTAGCATTTCTTGATAACATCTGTCCAGAGCTGATGTAATCCCAGGGGATAATATGTTGAGTTTTGCTCTTTTTGTTCTGCACTTTATATGTAGTCTACTACTACCTTTGTTTTTCTTCATGCTTTCTCTATCAAAATTGTAATAGAATCAATTTTATAGTGCTTTATAGTCATCAGGTGTATTATTAATTTTATATATATACTAGCTGACCCAGCAAACGTTGTTTTGCCTTTTAAATTATTTTGGTTTTTTTTATTAAAAGTTTAATATATAAGCTTTTATTTCACATACACTCAATTTAGAAATACAAAGGATGTTCATATTAAGTTTTTTCTAATTGAATCATGTATATATATATATATATATATATATATATATATATATATATATATATATATATATATATATATATATATATATATATATATATAACATCTCTTATTAATGAATTGACAGTATCCCCGGAGGAAAAACAACATCAAAAACAGAAATGCGTAGTGTGCTCTGATGTAGCCCATGGAATTCGTTATGGTGCACTTGTGTGTAGAAGTTGCCAGGTATCCATCAATGTTTCAAAATAATATATTTAATTTTTTTAAGTTTTTGTTTAGTTAAATTATTTAATAATTTAGATTTAAACTTTTCTCAGAAAAAAATTGTATGGTATTAAATTAATTGGGCTACGAATATGGAAATTGATTATGGATTGATTGATGACCCAAACATTAAGCAAAATGAATAAGTATTCTTGTTTAATTTTGCTATCTCTGTAATCAATCATTTTTATTGTAGGATTTCTTCCTAAGAGGAATGAAAAACAGCCACACTTATGTTTGCACGAGAAGCAAAACTTGCACCATCGATCTCAGTACGAGGAGTTTGTGTAGATATTGCCGGTACCAGAAATGTCTCGCACATAACATGTCCAGAACTGGTATAGAATTTTTTTCTAAGGTGGAGTTTAATGAAGTTTTAGAAATAAAAGCATTAGATAGTTGTTTTTCTTTAAAAATTAAAATAAATTAATTTTGAGTGCCACTTATTACACGAAGGAACAGGCCGGCGGCACTTTTACAATGTTAGCAGCTCGCAGATAAGAATAGCAAATGCAATGTCAATGACAATGATGGCAGTACTAGACCAACATGTCTCACAATTAAAGTAACTGCAAAGTAACTAGTTAAATTTTTAGTAACTTGTAGCTAATTACATTTTTAGTAACTTGTAGCTAGTTACATTTTTAGTAACTTGTAGCCAGTTACATTTTTAGTAACTTGTAACTAGTTACATTTGAATATTTGTAACTTGTAACAGTAACTAGTTAAATTTTCAAAGTAACTTCCCCAACACTGGTTATAAAGAAGACTAAAAATGCTGTCCTCTAAGGATTGATTTATATTTATGTGCACGTACCTTAGCATAATATATAGAAGTGCTTCTCTATTTCAGGTACTTTTTAGAGGCTGAACTTTGCACAATTTAGTTGTTTAATAAAAGTTCATAGTTGTACTGTATAGAGGTTTTGTCTACTTCTCAATAGTAGCTGACAGTTTATTTGTGAAGTTTGTGACAGTCGTAATTCAGTTGTGTTTGAAGACTGCTTTACAAATCACTGCAAATTTCTTAACAAATTTCTATCAAATTTACTTTCCTATCTAGTTATTGAAGATTGTAAAACATTTACTAGTTTTCTTGTATTGGACTTTCCAAAATGTTTGATCTGATGCTGCCAAAGGAATGTATTACGATGCAAGGTATCCATCAATGTTTCGTCTATAGACCAATCACATCCATATCCTGTTTAGCACATAAAGTCATACAAATCCACATTCCACGCCACAAATCCTATGCTCAGTCCTTTCTAAGGTTTTTATATTATCAGCCATCATTGATCATGTTTCTATGCTGTAAAAAAGGACACTTTAAACACAAGCCCACAACATCTTTCCTTTCACATGAAACGACACACCATGTATAGTTAAGATTGAAGAAAATTATTTGAATTTAGCCCAGTCAGACTGTTTCTTCCACACCTCTTCCTCCAGATAACCCAGCTAGTATTTTATAAATTATTATCTGTAATGCTTAGTCTTGCCTTTTTTCTACTTTTCGCTATCTGGATAACCAAACTAGTGTTATTAAATTATCTTTGATGTAAAAATTTTGAATTATTGTTTATTACTGAATCAACAGTTCGACCGCTGATAGTCGCCCCACTAGAAGAACAACGGAAATGCGTGATTTGCTCTGAAGTTGCCCATGGAATTCATTATGGTGCACTCGTGTGTAGAAGTTGCCAGGTATCCATAATTTGTTTCAAGTTAATATATGTAATTTTTAAAAGTTTTTTTTTAGTTAAATTATTTAGTATTTTAAATTTTAATTATTTTCTCAGAAAAAATTGTATGGTATTAAATTAATTTGATATGAATATGGAATTTGCTTATGGATTGATTGATGACCTAGACATCTACACATTATGCAAAATGAATAAGTAATTTCTATTTAATCAATCATCTTCATTGTAGATGTTCTTCAAAAGAGGAGAAAACGAAAACCACTCTTATGTTTGCAAGAGTAACAAAACTTGTACCATCAATCCAAGTACGAGGAGTTTGTGTAAATACTGCAGGTACCAGAAATGTCTCGCACATAACATGTCCAAAAAAGGTAAAGAATTTTTTTAATGTGGAATGTAATGACGTTTTAGAAATAAAAGCATTAAATGGTCGTTGTCACAATTCTCTCTCAGTGTGCCTCACAAAAGTTGCAACCAAAAATTTCTTTCAAAACTTACTTGTTTTACAATACACCTCTCTGAACTACCGCTGAGTTTTCAAACATTGTTTATTAATGAATCGACAGTTTGTTCAGTTGAACATTGATGTAACCTGCATTTCCTTGGCACCATATAAATGCAAAACTCAACATCTCAGAAATGTTAATATCATATTTTAAAACTAAACAACTCAATTCAATGCAAACTTGCAGTAAACAAACAGCAGCTGAAATATTTCAGCACAGCGATATCCACAATTACTTAAATAGCCAAGTGGTCAAACACACTAAAGCCAGCTGACTAAAGTGTTCTCCAAAGAATAATCAATGTACAAGTGAATGGTAACAACCAAGAAAATTCTAAAATTGACTGGCACTGAGGTTGTATTTATAGTTAGAAACATAGAGGCTATGGTGCTATAGCGATAAGACGTTCGACTGTCAGCTTGTGGGTCGGCTGACATCACCTGCGTGAAACAAGGAGTTTACCTGCATTGCTCAGGTTGACTGTTTCGCAAAGGTAACTCCTTTCACTAACCTTAAAATAAACTTAGCTCTTTTGCTGAAAGCCTGGATGATGGGAATAGCCTTGCTGCGAGTGGTCCATAGTTCATTATGAGATAAACAGGTAGCCATGGAGCACACATACTGAAAGGAATTTCAATTAACGTGTAAACTCTTGATCATGATGAAGTAGATAAAGACTTAGATTGCTATATAAACATTTTATTATAATTTTAATTCATTTCAAGATTAAGGAGAATTATTTTAATTTAAGTAGACTGCATCCTAGTTCTGACTGTTTCTTCTACACCTCACCCTCTGGATAATCCAGCTAGTATTTCAAAAATCATCTGTGATGTTAAATTGTCAAACATTGTTTATTACTGAATCAACAGTTCGTTCGCTGATGGTCGCCCCACTTGAAGAACGACAAAAATGCGTGGTTTGCTCTGATGTTTCCAATGGTATTTGTTATGGTGCGCTCACGTGTCAAGGTTGCCAGGTATCCATTAATGTCTCATCAACATTATATATTTAATTTTTCTAGTTAAATTATTTAATATTGTAAATTTTAATTCTTTTCTCAAACATTTTTGGAAAATTGGTAGTGAATCCTGCCTTAATTTTTTTTTAGGTGGATATGAAAATAGAAATTGTTTATGGATTGATGGGCTAGAAATTATCTTATTAAAAAAATTAATGAGTATTTGTGATTAATTTTGACTTCTGTGAAAACAATTATCTTTATTTTAGGCATTCTTTAAAAGAGGATTGAGGGAAAGCCATACTTATGTCTGCAAAAGGATCAAAAATTGCATCATCAATATCGATAGAAGGAATTCGTGTAGATACTGCAGGTTCCAGAAATGTCTTGCACATAACATGTCCAGAAAAGGTATAGAATTTTTTAAATATGGAATTTAACTAAGAGTTAGAAATCAAACATTAAATGGTTGAAGCTTATTATCATCTAAGTTAGGCAACTTAAAATACAATAAACATAAACCATTTTTGTAACAACCGGTTTTAACTCCTTTTGGACCATCGTTCACTTTCTGAACACACAATTTCATGACGTTTTTGTGTTTAAACGTTTTTGTTTATTTTGGAAAGCTTCAATTTTTTTTACTATTTTTTATATTCGTAATAAATAGTTAAATCTGCTACAGAATGTGAGCATTTTTCCCTTAAATTAACTTCACCGTCGGTCTTGCTTTCTTATTGAATTTTTGCAAACCTTGAAAGTGAAATTTAACTAACTTCCGGTCATCCAATCAAGCTGAAATTTGAATTATAGGCTCACTTCTCATGACAATATATTCTACTAAAGAAAAAAGGTTTTTTTAATTAAAAATAATAATTATCTATATTTTAAAACAAAAACAAATCAACTACGATTATGTAAATGTTTATCTATATAAATTCAAAAAATGTCGTTTTAAAAGAAAAATTAGCAATAAATAAAAAGCTTGCGAATCTTGAAATATACGGGATTTGTGAAAAAAAAAACTTGTTTTTATGGCTCACTAGTTTTATAGACTAAAACTCATTTTATGACTTTGTGTATAACAAAGTTCTCATGGTTGAAACTTGAGTTGCTTTCAGCAGTCTATGAACCAATGTTCAAAAAATAAATACCTTTTGTTTTGTTTGAAATATGTCAAAATTAAAAATATACACATTTAAACATGAGCAAAAAACCTAAAGTAATCAATAAAAATAATAAAAAATCTTAATAAAGTTTTGGTCTTAAAAAGGGTTAAACACATTATTTGAGCTTAAATCAACTGAGCCAAAAGAGCAGCTTATGTTGTGAGGCCTTATATGAGAGGCAAGAAAGATTTGCTCGTTGAAAGATTGGAGCAAGCTCTCGAAAATTGAGGGACATGATTCTGAAACAGTCTAGAAATGAAAAAATGAATACGAAAAATTTTATGAGAACAAGATGCAAGTACTTTGTAAGTCTCAGAGTAAGTCTCAGATTAAATCATGTTAGGAAAATATATCACCTGCCAGTGATCTGCCTGAGTGTGGTTTGTCTGAAACCACTGCTGTTGAAAGTTTGGTTTCAGAGGCACATGACGCAGTGGTCAAAATGTTGCTGAATGAGCTTGTTGTTGGTGAAGAAAGTTTTTTTGTTTGCAGTGGCAAAATATTGACTGAAAAGAAGTCCACCAGCTGTGTAGATATGTAGACATCGTATTTTTTGTATATGTGATCTTATTAGAATTAAAAACGTTAACCGTATTAATCTTAGATACGTTAAAATAATTTATAAATAAATTAATTAGAAAGCTTGATTTTTAATGGTTTGTATTAAATAAATTATCTGTGATGCTCAAATTTAAAAGATCATTTATTAATAAATCAGCAGTTCGACATCTGAAAATTGCCCCGCTGGAAGAACAACAGAAATGCGTGATTTGTTCTGACATTGCTGCTGGAATTCGTTTTGGTGCAATAACATGTAAAGGTTGCCAGGTATCAATCAATGTTCAAACTTTTACTTTTATATATATATATATATATACTAGCAGGGTACCCGGCATTGCCCGGGTTTTCAGAGATTTTTTTACTGTTTTTTTCACGCTCTCGTTTCCTTCCCCGCTTGCTCTCTCGTTCCGCTTGCTCTTCCGTTCCCGCTTGCTCTCTTGTTCCCACTTATTCTCCCGCTCTAGCTTGCTCTCCGTTCCCGCTTGCTAAGGTAGAATAAAGGGAAATGCATATATATATATATATATATATATATATATATATATATATATATATATATATATGCGGGAACTGGGGAGTGAGCGGGACCTGGAGAGCAAGCGGAAATTGAAGAGTGGGCAGGAACGGTTACGCAAGCGGGAGATAGAGGGGACGGGAAAATGACCGAGCGGAAGAGCAAGAGGGAACTGGAAAGCAACTAGGACCGGGAGATAGAACTGAACAGGAAAATCAGCCGGAGAGCAAGAGGGAACTGGAAAACAAGTAGGAGAGCAAGCAAAAAATGGAATGGAAATGGGAGAGCGAGAATGAGCGGCAGAGCGATCGGGATCGGGAAAACAATCGGAGAAGGAAACGATAGACAAACCTCTAAAAATCCTTAGTAACCACACTAATAGTAAATAAAAGATGTTCATAGTTAATATGACGATGAAATTGTTTGCAGTCATTATCAATATGCTTCCTTAATTTAGTTTTCATTAATTTTTGCTATTTAATTTTTTCGTTTAATTAAATTATATAGCCTTTATTGTAGGCGAGTTTTATAATGATCTTCCGAACTTTCAAACGTCCTCGGACATCCCGCGGACATCCGGACAAGTGAAAATTAATAAAATTATATAAAAATAGGTTTATTATTTTATGTTTTATCATAAAAAAACAAGAAAACCTCGAAAAAACAATGGCAACAAAAGGTAGCCTTGCTAGATTAATATAATCATTATTTTTTATTTAAAATATTCAAAGTGAATATTTCTAGAAGAAAGCTAATAAGTCCTGCTTTAAAAATAGAAATTATTTATGCATTAATAGCTTAGAAACACCCACATTAAATTTCAAATCTGCAAAATCAATTATCCTCATTGTAGGAATTCTTCATAAGAGGTCAGCAGGAAAGCCACCGTTATGTTTGCTGGAGAAAAAAATCTTGCATCATCAATCCTAATACGAGGATTTTTTGTAAATACTGCAGGTACCAGAAATGTCTCGCACATAACATGTCCAGAGGAGGTATAGAAATTTTTTAATGTTGAGTTTAATAAAGTTTTACATTTTAAAACATTAAATGATTGTAATTTTTTTTTGTCTTCAAAGCATCACAGATTGGAAGGCCTGAGAGGACGGATGTCATCATGACTGATCCAACTGTTCAGAAAAATTTTGAGGAAACGAACCAACTGGTGCCATTGCTCCCACAACACCAACACCAGGTTCAACAACAAAATGGCTATTTTGGCACAGAGGTAGAAATGGAGCAAGAAAATGATTTTAAAAAGTCTGAACAACAATCACTAGAACAACAATTTGTTGTCCTTGCATACATTAGCAACAACATTGATCAAAACAATTTCCACATAAAACAGCTTTCCTCAAACATGAACAGCACCCAGCACCACTACCTTGGAGAATTGCACCGGGTTAGCAACCTGGATCCAAGATCAAACTTTGACAAGTTTGAAACCGACGATTCAAACATGACGTTCTCCTGTGCTTCAGATTCAAGAAGCATTTATTCATTGTCTTTGTCATCGAACTTTACAGATTATGAAAATGATTCAAGAGAGTCTGAAATATCTGCACGAGATGCCATCAAAAGACCAAGGACTGATAGTGAAGATGAAAATAAAAGTAATTTTGACAACTCATTTTTGTGGACAGGAGATCTATGTCAGACATATTCTAGCAGGCAGAAAGCACAGGATGGCCATTGGGACACAGAGATTAAAATGGAGCAAGAAAATGAGGATGAAAATGATTCAAGAAGCTTAGGGAGTATACTGTTACATGGGCAAAATCAAGCATGTGCCCTCAACTCTGAACTTGAAGGGCCTATTATTGGAATTGGGTCTTTTAGAGAAAAATCTAGAAGTTTTAATGGCACTAAAGAACCAGTCGAGCCTAATAAATGGTCTGAATTTGATGGTGTACACTCAACTTATGAGAAAAAAAATGCAATTCAACTAAGCTTCACTGACAAGGAAAACATAGTGATTTACAATGACATTGTGACAAAAACAGAATCAAACAGTGACTTTAATAAGAATTTAATCAAACAAATCGACAACTTATCCCCATCACTCGTAAGCGAAACTGAAATAGTTGTGAAGTGTGAGCCTGAAAGTTCAGAATTTACATGGTCAACACAGAAACAAAGTAATGCCTCTCTCAGCTCCAGTGAGGTTGTAATTTGAATTTCATGATTTCATTATATTGTATTGTTTTGTTTTTGTTTTATTTTGATTTTCATACATTTTTCGATAGATCTGTTTATTTATCTTCATTGTTCTTGGCAAAAAAACTTGCCTGCTCTGAAATTACAAAAATTGATGGTTTTTTTTGGCCTGAAATAAAATTAACATAACGGTAGCCGTGTAAGATATGATCCTCATGATATGAGGTATTGATCATCAAATAATAAATGGTGGAAAATAACATTTCATGTTTTCTTTTTTATTCAGCTTCTACAAGAACATTCAAAGCAACAGCAGTTGATAGAATATTTAAAGGCTCTCCTAGAACAAAAAGAACAAGAAACTAAAATGTTGAATGTACTAAAAAAACATAAGATTAGGAAATGTTTTGTTAAATTAAAGCGAATTCATTAATTAGATTTGCTATTATTTTCTTCGATTATACAAGTTTTCATCATATCCAAGTTCGTCGTAAATATTATCTTAAAATAGGGTCGATGACTGGGGAAGAAATACCCCCTTACCTTTTTTTTTAAATTCTTAATGAAGGGGGTAGTCATATAGATAATTTGTTTTCATCATATATAAAGTTATCTAACAGAACAGAATTTTATTTAATTATCATTATTTAAATAAATATAACATTAACCCCAACCGTTGATTTTAAAAATGTTAAAATTTTATCTGTATTGCATGTCAATTTGAACTATTAGAAATTATGATATTATTAATATTTATTAATATAAAATGAGGACATTTATAGCGGCACCTATCAGGATAACGAGAATTTCAATCATACAGACACATGTATATTATTTGTACATCCATACATTTACTGAAATCGAAAATCAATCACTTTGGACCCTCCCTTCTCGGTGCGTACGTAATATCATATCATAGAGTACTATATAGTTAGTTTTTAGTACTCTATGGTAATATATGAATTATCTTTTACAATCATTGAGATTAAAATTATGATCCTATTGACAAACTGATAGAATTTTGTTATGGTTATAAAATGTTCGTAATAATTTCGCTCGTCTTTTACAAAAAGATTCTCATTCTCCATTCAGATTTATTATATCTTTTGGGAAATAAAAATTACACAGGCCAACAACAAAAAACGATTTTTTTGCAACTTCAAGAGCGTTTTACAAAAAAAACCTGACATGCTGGAAAAACATTACACGAATCGAATTATAAGAATTAATGACCTAGGGATGACAGATACGATGAATCAGAAAAAGTTCGATGAGCATCCAGTTGGTGATGATACTAGTTACTAAGGGGGTTAGTGCCTACTGATCCCAGGACAACTGATCCCAGTACAACCGATCCCAGGACAACTGATCCCACGGACAACTGATCCCATAGACAACTGATCATAACTAAACACTATTTATCGGGTCGGGTTTCTCATTTTCAAAATTTCGGGTTTCCCTTTCTTGAAAATTAGAGTTCGGGTTTTAATTTTCAGAAAGTTCGGGTTTCGCGTTTTCTAAAGTTCGGGTTCGGGTAGCCAAAAAAGACCGGGTAGTACCGAACTTCGGGTCGGGTACCCGTGACATCCCTACTGTAAACGTAGAGGAATATGCTTTCTAGCGATTCGTAACGTTAAAGTCGAAGTTATTTATATCACAATATTTCTCGAATTTATTTTAACTTAATTATTCTCCCTTGAAAAATAAATCTTTTAACTGGACTCAAATAAAACTGAATTCTCTCACTTTGTAGAATTTCGCACGGTTCTAACAAATCTTTTGTAAATTCCAATTTCTCTCTGCAGCACGTCTCTTTAAACTTTTATTTTTCTTCTCGAACGCTCAACTTTATAACACACTGTCTAGATTCTCAAAATTCATGCACAAAATAATATTTACATTCTTACCAATCAAAATCAGGAAAAAGATATATATATATATATATATATATATATATATATAATTTCTAGATAAAAAAAATTAGTAAATACGCACACACATACACACATACATATATATAAAAACATATATATATATACATATATATATATATATATATACATATACATATACATATATATATGACTTATTGTTACGAAATATCCAATCCTAATAAAATGCACACATAATAAAATAAAATAAACAAATACTATGAAAAATACGTAAGATGAATTATCTTCATCTTACATATCCCCCCTCTTCGAAAAAAGAAACGCGTCAGTGTTTCTTGATTACATCGTCACTCTCTTTACGACTAAGAAAGTCAGCACCGATGTTCTCCTTGCCTTTGAAATAGTTTCCTTTCAACTTATTCTCAATCTCTATCTCTCTGCGTGCTGTGTCAACAGGGCGGGCATCTCCGAAGATTGCCGAATTCAACTTTCCAACTTTCCCCACCCCTCCATGTTGGCCTCTAGGCAGAAGATTGAGCCTTGGTCTTTCTTTTGGCGGATTCAAAGCTTGAACTTTTGCCTCAACTTTATTTCCTACTTTTGAAATGGCAGACGTGTTTCTTTCCTTGCTTTGATACAGCTCCGAGTTAGCCGACGATTTTCCAAACTTTACCTGATCATTCCTCTGAGTGCTGTCGTAGTTGGAAGCGGATTTCTGTGGTTTCCGACCAAAGCGTTTTCCTGCCGCCATTGCATCAAAACCTCTTACCCCTTCAACATTTCCCAGCACGAGATCGCAAAGTAGGTTTTTCATGCAGACCACCTCTCTAGTTCCTCTGAACCAGTCTGTTTTGATTTTTACCACTGCTGTTGGAGCTACTCGAACTGTGCCGTCGATCAAAACACAGGGTCTTGTTCTTCCGGTCATCTGACGCGGGTGCACTAATGATTCCTTTACTATTATGGAAGTACAGCCAGTGTCCCTCAAAACTTTTACCGGTTTTCTGTTCACAAACCCTCTGGTTAATTTAAATTTTTCTCCTGAGTGCAAACAACCATCCGCAATGACAGGAAAAATGCATCCACACTTCAATTCCACCTCATCCATTTTTTCTTCCATCACCATGGCAGCGCATGCATTCACAACACCGGAATCCTTGCATGGTGCTGACGTAGTCGTCTCTTTCCGTGTTTGAAAAAGTACAGGATTACTAGGGCTACTCTGCCGACACTCTCTTGCCATGTGCCCCGTTTGATGACAGTTGTAGCAGCGAGGTTCAACCATTTTGGCGTCACTGACCGACTGACCCCGGTTCCAACCCATCCTGCTATTGCTGTCCAATTTTGCCAACCTCTTCTCTGGATGGGCTTGGCTGTACTTGTTTACCCAAAGGCACAGCTCATTGACATCTATGCTCTCTTTATCCAACAAGTATTCGACCATTCCCGCCGGGCACTTTCCGAAAAACTGCTCTTTCAGAAACAAAAACAACAGATTTTGTTTGCCCGCGAGATCTACCCAGCGCCTGAGGTGGCTATCTAGCCGCACTAGATAATGTTCCCAGGTCTCCTCCGTTTCAGGCATTGACTCTCGAAACATTATGCGATAGTCTTCCGCTGACTTCCCAAAACGACGAAGGAGTGCCTCCTTTGCCGTTCTGTAGTCCTGCATCTGACTATCGCTAAGTTGGCCAAACACTTCCAAAGTCTTCGCACTAAGCAACGACCCTAGAAGCATTCCCCAATCCTTCTGAGGGTGACCATTGGCTTTTGCCAATGACTCAAATCTCAGCAAAAATGCGTCGATGTCATCACCTTCAGAAAACTTTGGATAAGGAATCTTTGTTGCCTCTACCTTTGGCTCTTTTTTCGTTAGGGCCTCTAATTCCAGCTTTTTCAATTCTAACTCGTGTTCCCGTTCCCGTTCTCGTTCTTCTTTAGCTTCTTGATTCTTCTTCTCTTCGTGTTCACGTTCCCGTTCTCGCTCTTCTTTAGCTTCTTGATTCTTCTTCTCTTCGTGTTCACGTTCCCGTTCTCGCTCTTCTTTAGCTTCTTGATTCTTCTTCTCTTCGTGTTCACGTTCCCGTTCTCGCTCTTCCCGTTCTTGCTGAGCCTTTTTTTCTCGCTCTTCCCGTTCTTGTTTTTTTTCTTCACGTTCTTCTAATCTCCTAACTCTTTCTTCATCCTTTAACTCTTTGACATAATTCCTTAAATCTTCTCCGGAATAGCCTAGGGCCTGTCCCATCGCAATGAATTTCTCGTCAGACATCTTTCACGAAAGAAAAAAAAAATTCGGTCACTTGTGATCAAACAACTTCAGAAAAATATATTTACGTATGAAAATGCGTAAATACGTCGAGGTCACCAATGTAAACGTAGAGGAATATGCTTTCTAGCGATTCGTAACGTTAAAGTCGAAGTTATTTATATCACAATATTTCTCGAATTTATTTTAACTTAATTATTCTCCCTTGAAAAATAAATCTTTTAACTGGACTCAAATAAAACTGAATTCTCTCACTTTGTAGAATTTCGCACGGTTCTAACAAATCTTTTGTAAATTCCAATTTCTCTCTGCAGCACGTCTCTTTAAACTTTTATTTTTCTTCTCGAACGCTCAACTTTATAACACACTGTCTAGATTCTCAAAATTCATGCACAAAATAATATTTACATTCTTACCAATCAAAATCAGGAAAAAGATATATATATATATATATATATATATATATATATAATTTCTAGATAAAAAAAATTAGTAAATACGCACACACATACACACATACATATATATAAAAACATATATATATATACATATATATATATATATATATATACATATACATATACATATATATATGACTTATTGTTACGAAATATCCAATCCTAATAAAATGCACACATAATAAAATAAAATAAACAAATACTATGAAAAATACGTAAGATGAATTATCTTCATCCCTACTAGTTACGAACATGGGTCACTTGCATGCTGCTGGCAAGAAGGAAAGAACAAATTATAATCATGAATATGAATGCGCGTTCATAGTCATAGTTGTGACAGAGTTAATAACTGAATTTAGCAAACAATTACTAATAAAATGTTACATTTAGGGTGGAGCTTAAGGGCTAGTGGGTGGAGCTTGCGTGATCGGATTTTTTTTATTTTGTCAATTGAACCTTTCTATTCCAGCTCGTATCTTTTTCTTCTTGATTTCTAAACAAATTGTTGATTTTTATAAACGTTTAACATGGCTGAAACTCAACGGAAGCGCAGTCCGGAGAAGCAGAGGGAGTATGCTGAGTTTATGCAACAATGCTCCAACAAGACGGCTAAAGATAATTCAGTAGGATTAAAAAAACGGCAGAAAGTCACCAAAGAAGATGATGATAATGGTAAGCGCGAATTACTTCTACTTCGAGATCGACTGCGCAAAAGATTGTCTAGAGCGAATGAGACTGACACTGCGCGTCAGTATCGACTTCAAAAAGATGCCATTCGGCATTCTTATGCTAGGGCGAATGAAAGTGATTCACAGTATTTCTCTCGTCTTGAGAATCAAAGAGCCCTAAAAGCTCTCTATAAAGTGGCCGAGACAGAAGAAAAGCGTTCCTATCGCCTTGAAGTTGCACGAGCTCGACAAGCTCTCTCAAGAGCGATCGATTTTCATACATTTTTCGATAGATCTGTTTATTTATCTTCATTGTTCTTGGCAAAAAAACTTGCCTGCTCTGAAATTACAAAAATTGATGGTTTTTTTTGGCCTGAAATAAAATTAACATAACGGTAGCCGTGTAAGATATGATCCTCATGATATGAGGTATTGATCTTCAAATAATAAATGGTGGAAAATAACATTTCATGTTTTCTTTTTTATTCAGCTTCTACAAGAACATTCAAAGCAACAGCAGTTGATAGAATATTTAAAGGCTCTCCTAGAACAAAAAGAACAAGAAACTAAAATGTTGAATGTACTAAAAAAACATAAGATTAGGAAATGTTTTGTTAAATTAAAGCGAATTCATTAATTAGATTTGCTATTATTTTCTTCGATTATACAAGTTTTCATCATATCCAAGTTCGTCGTAAATATTATCTTAAAATAGGGTCGATGACTGGGGAAGAAATACCCCCTTACCTTTTTTTTTAAATTCTTAATGAAGGGGGTAGTCATATAGATAATTTGTTTTCATCATATATAAAGTTATCTAACAGAACAGAATTTTATTTAATTATCATTATTTAAATAAATATAACATTAACCCCAACCGTTGATTTTAAAAATGTTAAAATTTTATCTGTATTGCATGTCAATTTGAACTATTAGAAATTATGATATTATTAATATTTATTAATATAAAATGAGGACATTTATAGCGGCACCTATCAGGATAACGAGAATTTCAATCATACAGACACATGTATATTATTTGTACATCCATACATTTACTGAAATCGAAAATCAATCACTTTGGACCCTCCCTTCTCGGTGCGTACGTAATATCATATCATAGAGTACTATATAGTTAGTTTTTAGTACTCTATGGTAATATATGAATTATCTTTTACAATCATTGAGATTAAAATTATGATCCTATTGACAAACTGATAGAATTTTGTTATGGTTATAAAATGTTCGTAATAATTTCGCTCGTCTTTTACAAAAAGATTCTCATTCTCCATTCAGATTTATTATATCTTTTGGGAAATAAAAATTACACAGGCCAACAACAAAAAACGATTTTTTTGCAACTTCAAGAGCGTTTTACAAAAAAAACCTGACATGCTGGAAAAACATTACACGAATCGAATTATAAGAATTAATGACCTAGGGATGACAGATACGATGAATCAGAAAAAGTTCGATGAGCATCCAGTTGGTGATGATACTAGTTACTAAGGGGGTTAGTGCCTACTGATCCCAGGACAACTGATCCCAGTACAACCGATCCCAGGACAACTGATCCCACGGACAACTGATCCCATAGACAACTGATCATAACTAAACACTATTTATCGGGTCGGGTTTCTCATTTTCAAAATTTCGGGTTTCCCTTTCTTGAAAATTAGAGTTCGGGTTTTAATTTTCAGAAAGTTCGGGTTTCGCGTTTTCTAAAGTTCGGGTTCGGGTAGCCAAAAAAGACCGGGTAGTACCGAACTTCGGGTCGGGTACCCGTGACATCCCTACTAGTTACGAACATGGGTCACTTGCATGCTGCTGGCAAGAAGGAAAGAACAAATTATAATCATGAATATGAATGCGCGTTCATAGTCATAGTTGTGACAGAGTTAATAACTGAATTTAGCAAACAATTACTAATAAAATGTTACATTTAGGGTGGAGCTTAAGGGCTAGTGGGTGGAGCTTGCGTGATCGGATTTTTTTTATTTTGTCAATTGAACCTTTCTATTCCAGCTCGTATCTTTTTCTTCTTGATTTCTAAACAAATTGTTGATTTTTATAAACGTTTAACATGGCTGAAACTCAACGGAAGCGCAGTCCGGAGAAGCAGAGGGAGTATGCTGAGTTTATGCAACAATGCTCCAACAAGACGGCTAAAGATAATTCAGTAGGATTAAAAAAACGGCAGAAAGTCACCAAAGAAGATGATGATAATGGTAAGCGCGAATTACTTCTACTTCGAGATCGACTGCGCAAAAGATTGTCTAGAGCGAATGAGACTGACACTGCGCGTCAGTATCGACTTCAAAAAGATGCCATTCGGCATTCTTATGCTAGGGCGAATGAAAGTGATTCACAGTATTTCTCTCGTCTTGAGAATCAAAGAGCCCTAAAAGCTCTCTATAAAGTGGCCGAGACAGAAGAAAAGCGTTCCTATCGCCTTGAAGTTGCACGAGCTCGACAAGCTCTCTCAAGAGCGATCGAGACACTAGAGAAGAAATCCTCTCGCCTTGAAGATCAACGAGCCCGACAAGCTCGCTTAAGAGCGATCGAGACACCAGAGAAGAATTCCTCTCGCCTTGACTTAGTCAAAAAACGAAAAAGTAGAAAATAATTTTTACATCATAAAAAATACATTAAAAAAAAAAATAACGTTTTTCTTGCACCCTAAAAAGTATAAAATAATATTCCTATAACTTATTTACAACGAAGAACGTTGCGGGCACATATAGGCTACAACAGGGTTGTCCATCCTTCATGCTATTGTGGGCCGCATAAAAATTGTTTAGACCCTTGGCGGGCCAAGCAAATTTTAGCACTTAATATGGCATAATTATGATACATGTATGCCATATAAAACTGTTATAAAATAAGACTATATATAAGACAATTATAAGTGTCAATCAAGAAATAAAAAAAAACTTTGGTTGTAACTACTATAAACAGCTATATTGCTCTAATATTCTTTTAGCATAGTTTCATATTGTTTCAGTTAAAGTTAAGTAGTAAGTAAGTATTCTACTGACTTAGTGTTTTAGTTAGCACTAAGACTAGTGACAGTCATTCGATTAATTCTGTTCAATTTCAATCTAATGATCCATTCTATTGAATGAAGTCTTTCTAATCTAGTACAAGCACTGCGAAAAAGGTTTTTCTCTAACAATACCGGCAATGTCAACATCAATGCTTGTGGTGCAAAGTCGGATACAAGAAACAAGTGTGTCATTGTGGAGCCTGATGAAATTTTTCTGACTTGATTTGTTTCATGATGGAGAACACTGCTTCACAGATGTAGGTGCTTCCAAACATTGAGCACAGCTTCAAAGCAAAGGTACGTAAAGTTGGAAAACGATCATGGCTGACCAATTTCCAAAATTTTTTCTACACTTCTTGCTCAGTAGAAATGGATCAGTCTGCAAGTCACAAAGTTCAAGCTGAAAGTTCAGATGTTGATTATCAATAGATACACCCATTGGATTACTGAACAATGCAATATCACCTCTAAGGTTCTCAAAATCTAAAAATCTGGTTGAGAATTCATCGATTAATGTACCAATGATATCAGCATGCGAACAAAAATCTGCGTGATCAATCATTTCAGTAAGTTCAAAACATGATGGAAAGTGAGTTACATCATTATTCCGCACACGTGTGGAATAGATCAAAGTTCTTGCGAAAACAGTCGACATGCCCCAACAGTGTTGCCATGTTCTGCTGCTTTTCTTGCAATCGCAGATTGAGATTGTTGAGGTCCTATAGATAAAATTGTTTTCCCAAACTCGGTGGCGGGCCGGATGAAACTGTCTGACGGGCCAGATGCGGGCCGCCAGTTGGACAACCCTGGGCTAAAACATCAAAACTTTAGTAAAACAAATAGTTATAAAAAATAATGCGCCCGCAATGTTTTTCGTTGTAAATTAATTATAGGAATATTATTTTATACTTTTTAGGGTGCAAGAAAAACGTTGTTTTTTAAAAAATTTCTTTTTTGTGATGTAAAAATTTCTTCAATACATTTTAGAGTCACTTCTAGATAATAGATTTTCTTAACATTTTTTATACATGCTGTTGTTTGATGGCAATGCAATATTCAATAATTAGTTTTGCATCAAGTCAATTAATTTAGTTAATATTAATTTTGCATATTGTGACTTAACTAAAAATAAATGTAAAAATTTGGTTTTAAAACTATGTATAGTGGCTTGTTCTCATTTCTTTTATTGTTTGTATTTCATAAGTTATCTGTAATGCTTAATTTTGGAACATCATTCTTTAATGAATCGACAGTTAAAACACAGGAAGAACAATTGAAATGCGTGGTTTGCTCTGATGTTGCCAAAGGAATTTTTTATGGTGATGGTGCACTCTCGTGTCATAGTTGTCAGGTATCTGTCAACATTACATCAACATTATTAATTTTTTAATTAAATTATTTAACATTGTAAATCAATTGTTTTCTAAAAATTCTCTGAAAAATTTCTTTAAAATTAATTATCAGCAATTCTTCAAAAAAGCAATAGATGAAGCCCACACATATGTTTGCCAGAGTAGCGAAACTTGCACCATCAATCTAGAAACGAGGACTTCTTGTAACTACTGCAGATACCAGAAATGTCTCACACATAACATGACCAGAACAGGTTGTAAAAATTTCTTTTAGTGTGGAATTTTAATTAAGTTTTAGAAATAATTTTACATCATAAAAAATACAAATTTTAACCCATCAAAAACGAAAAAATAAAAAAAAACTTTTACATCATAAAAAATACATTTTTTAAAAACAACGTTTTTCTTGCTCCCTGAAAAGTATAAAATAATATTCCTATAATTCATATACAATGAAAAACGTTGCGGGCGCATTATCTTTTATAACCATTTGTTTTACTAAACTTTTGATGTTGTAGCCTATATGCGCCCGCAACGTTTTTCGTTGTATATGAATTATAGGAATATTATTTATACTTTTTAGGGCACAAGAAAAACGTTGTTTTTTAAAAATGTATTTTTTATGATGTAAAAGTTTTTTTTTATTTTTTCGTTTTTGATGGGTTAAAATTTGTAAACATTTGAATTTTTTACCTTAGCTGTTGAATTCATATAGTCACTTCTATATGATAAAAAATTAAAGATGATTAAAGTTTTCTATACATGCTCTTGTTTGATGGCAATGCAATAGTCACTAATTAGTTTTGCAATAGGTCAATTAATTTAGCTAATCTTAATTTTGCATATTGTGACTTAACTAAAAATAAATGTAAACATTTGATTTTAAAACTTTGTTTTTATAGTGGCTTGTATTTATTTTTTGTTGTTGTTTGTATTTCATAAGTTATCTGTAATGCTAAATTTTGTAACATCTATCTTTAATGAATTGACAGTTAAAACACAGGAAGAACAATGGAAATGCGTGGTTTGCTCTGACGTTGCCAATGGAGTTTATTATGGTGTACTCTCATGTGCAAGTTGTCAGGTCTTTGTCAACATTTCATTAACAATATGTAGTTTTTTAATTAAATTGTTTTTTGTTTAGTTGAATTAATTAATATTGTAAATTTTAATAATTTTCTCATAAAAAATTATATGGTATTATATTAAGTGGGTATAAAAATAGATGTTGCTTATAATTGATGACCTTAAAATCTTCAAATTAAGCAAAATGAATAAATATTTATGTTTAATTTTGTCAACTCTGGAAAAATTCATCTTCATTGTAGGTGTTCTTCAAAAGAGGAGAAGAAGAAAGCCACACTTATGTTTGCCAGAATAACAAAACTTGCACCATCATTCTGGAAACGAGGACTTCTTGTAATTACTGCAGATACCAGAAATGTCTCGCACATAACATGACCAGAAGAGGTTGTAAAAATTTCTTTTTAAAATGGAGTTTAAGTTTTATATTGCTTTTGTAAAGAAATTTCTTTACAGTTTCCTAATGAATGCTATCAGACAAGTTGAGGATCTAAATGATGGTTGTAGTAAATTCCAGATGACTGGGGAACAATTAAGGCTGTTCCGATATAACTTTTTGCCAATTATGCCGATACCGCGTATAGCCGATTATTAAAATTGCCGATACCAATTATGTCGCCGATTATTTTATACTTACTATTTCTTTAGTGAAAATGCTTGTTCCGAAACATACCGCCAAAATACAAGCGCGTGTTTTGCTGCTTGCATGCGCTCCCGTGATAATGGTTAGTGGTTATCGGCAAGATCAAAGAGAATTAAAAATTTAAATTCTTTTTGATAATTTAATTTTTAAACCAGTTAATTTTAAAAACATGCTGCCCAATTCTTTGATGTCATTTTTATATTCTTTTATCAATTTAATTTTCTTTCAATTACTTTCATTCGCGAATGACTGAATAATGTTTTTAAAATGCAGACGTTTCCTTTGATGTAATTTTTATTTCTATTATTTCAACTTTCACTCACTGCACGGTCAAAGATTTTTTTATTAGTTGTACTTGTTATAAGGGACCCAATTCAATAACAGTCGCATCAAAATATATACCGGAACTCCAGAAATCTGCTGTTATGGTTACATATTCTATGGTTACATATCGATCTTTCACTAGATAATATACGAAAAATTTTTTAAGTAGTTTTTCCGAAAAGTTTAATCGGCACCGATTATTTTTTCCCTTGCCGATTACGGCAATAATCGGCCCGATTATGCGTGCGATGATAAATCGGGCCCAGTCTTAGGAACAATAGCTGAATGATCTATTGGTGAATTTTGAGATTGAGTTAAAAGAACAGAATATATATATATATATATATATATATATATATATATATATATATATATATATATATATATATATATATATATATATATATATATATATATATATATATATATATATATATATATATATATAATTTTTCTTTACCTTGCCCTCTGGATAACCCAGCTAGTATTTCACAAAATATCTGCAAAGTTAAATTTTGAAAACATTGTTTATTAATGAATCAACAGTTCGTCCGCTGATAGTCGCCCCACTAGAAGAACAACAGAAATGCGTGGTGTGCTCTGACGTTGCCATTGGAATTCGTTATGGTGCGCTTACATGTCAAGGTTGCCAGGTATCCATTAATGTTTTATCAACATTATATATTCAACTTTTCAAATTTTTTTTCTAGTTCAATTATTTAATATTGTAAATTCAATTTTTTTCTTAATAATTTCTGGAAGATTGCTATTAAATCTTGCTTTAAAAGTGCATGTTAATTTATTAAGTGGTTATGATAAAAGAAATTGCTTCTTGATTATGGGCTCAGAACCTTTTACATTAAATAAATTCATTAAGCGTTTGTGTTCAATTTTAACATCTATGAAATCATCTATCTTGATTGTAGCGATTTTTTGCAAGAGGAACAATCGAAAGCCACAAATATGTTTGCAAGAGTAACAAAAATTGCATCATCAATCTCTTTACAAGGAATTCATGTAAATACTGCAGGTACCAGAAATGTCTCGCACATAAAATGTCCAGAGAAGGTATAGAATTTTTTAATATGGAGTATAATTAAAATTTAGAAATAGACCTCAAATGGTTGAAGCTTATTACCTTCTTAGTTGGGCAGCTTATTTTACAATAAACCAAACCCATTCTTGTAAAAACCTTAACATCGTAACAGATCAAGTTAAAATAATTTATAAACAAATTAGAAAGTTTGATATTGAATGGTTTATATTACATGAATTATCTGTGATGCTCAGTTTTAAAAGATCATTTATTAATAAATCAGAAGTTCAACCGCTGATAGTCATCCCACGAGAAGGACAAGTGGAATGTGTGATTTGTTCTGATGTTGCCAGTGGAATTCATTTTGGTGCGCTCACGTGTGGAAGTTGCAAGGTATTTATCAATGTTCAAACTTTTACTTATCTCTATATATATATATAAAAAACTAACCCATAAAAACAAAGTTTTTATTATAAATCCTTTATATACGATCCTAGATTTTTAATTACTAATTCCTTTTACAGCCCAGAGCCAAATTCAAAAATTAAAAATCCGTTAAAATTTGGTGTTTTTTGAAAAACTTAATTATACAATATCCGATCAAACTGAAATTTTGATAGATTCAATTGTCTCGCAGCCCAAGTCGATGTGCCAAATTTCAGCTCGATCGGATAACGGGAAGTGAGTTAATTTTGAGACTCAAAGTTTGTGACCGACAGACGGGAAGACAATCAAAAATAATATAAAGGATTTAAAAAGCAATGTATGTTTGTTCGCTTATCACATGTGATCTGCAGAAGCAATTTGAGCAGAATTTCGCATGAAGGTAGACTTTATTGAAGAAGCGGGAGAGCGACCGGGATTGGGAGAGCAAGCAAGAACGGAAAATCGACTGGGAGCCGGAAGGAAACGGGAGCGATAGAGAAAAACGATAAAAAAATCTTTAAAAACCCCGGGCAATGCCGGGTACCTTACTACTATATATATATATATATATAAATATAATTTTTATTTAATCACAAGAAGAACCAAAAATGGCAACAAAATTAGTAGCAAAATGTAAACAAATTAAATATATAATATAATTTGAGCTATATATAATAGCTAGAGTTTTAGAGGCCCCACGAAAGTGAGTTGCCCCAGGCCTTCTTCATCCTCTGGACGGGCCTGTGCCCCAAACCTTTTACATTAAATAAATTCATTAAGCATTTGTGTTCAATTTTAACATCTATGAAATCATCTATCTTCATTGTAGAGGTTTTTTGCAAGAGGAACGAAAGAAAGTCACACTTATGTTTGCAAGAGTAACAAAAATTGCATCATCAATATCATTACAAGTTTGTGTAAATACTGCAGGTACCAGAAATGTCTCGCACATAAAATGTCCAGAGAAGGTATAGAATTTTTTAATATGGAGTATAATTAAGATTTAGAAATAGACCTCAAATGGTTGAAGCTTATTACCTTCTTAGTTGGGCAACTTATTTTACAATAAACCAAACCCATTCTTGTAAAAACCTTAACATCGTAACAGATCAAGTTAAAATAATTTATAAACAAATTAGAAAGTTTGATATTGAATGGTTTGTATTACATAAATTATCTGTGATGCTCAGTTTTAAAAGATCATTTATTAATAAATCAGCTGTTCGACCGCTGATAGTCATTCCACAGGAAGGACAAGAGGAATGTGTGATTTGTTCTGATGTTGCCAGTGGAATTCATTTTGGTGCGCTCACATGTGGAAGTTGCAAGGTATTTATCAATGTTCAAACTTTTACTTATAAATATATAAAAAGCAATTTGAACGTTATTGGTGTCGATTGATTATCAGCCCATTGCCGATAATTGGTCAATAATCGGCAATCTGCCGATATTTTGTGGCCAATTGTCAGCCTGCGGCCATTGCATTATTGGTGCATCTCTACTCTGGATATGACATTTCTTGGGTCCCTTGATGTATGTTATAGCGAGATTATACTGTATTCTTTGAAGAAAGCTAATAAATCCTGCTTTAAAATTCTATGAAAATAGAAGTTGTTTATGGATTGATAGCCTAGAAATACTCACTAGTGGGTCCAGGGGGGGCAATCCTCGTTCGAACCATGTTGAAAAATTAAAAAGATTATGTAAAAGCAAGCCAGGACACATTTTCAAAATGAAATGTTTGTAAAAAGATGTTCATATATATCCAAAGTCTCCTATAAATTGGCCATGAAATATTAAAAAATAATGCAAAACATAACAACAGCTCGTGAAAGCCAAAAGATAGGTATTTAAATAATGTAATGTTAAGCAGGAACGTCATTTCAGCACAAACTTGGAGGGGCAACATGTCAAAGGGGCCCACTTGTTCAATTTTTTATCATAATGCTAAACTTTTCCTGTTAAAAAAAGCTAATGACCGGGGAGATAGTAGGAGCTACTTTTCCAATAAATTTCTGAAAAACTTCTACACTTTTCTTATTAAAAAAAAAAGCTGATGACAGGGATTATAGTCAGAGGTGGGCCGTAACCAGGAATTTTAAAGTGGGGGAGCCTTGAAATTTTTTTTGTCAATGTTAAGTTGCACATTCTAACAATGCCTCCTGCCCCTGCAATGACGTCCCTAATGTCTAGTAAGCTTAGTGGATAAACATAGTAATAGTTGCAGAAATACTCAGATTAATTTTGACATCTGGAAAATCAATAAATCCTGCTTTAAAATTGTATGGCATTGAATTAATTAGGTATGAAAATAGAAATTGTTTATGGGTTGATAGCCTAAAAATGCTCACATTAATTTTGACATCTGCAAAATCAATTATCCTCATTCTAGCTGTTCTTCACAAGAGGAGAAATGGAAAGCAAGACTTTTGTTTGCATGTGGAACAAAAATTGCATCATCAATCTCGAGAGTAGGAATTCTTGTAGATTCTGCAGGTATCAGAAATGTCTCGCACATAACATGTCCAGAAATGGTATAGAATTTTTTCAATGTGGAGTTTAATAAGTTTTACATATAAAAATATTTAATGATTGTAATTTTATTTTGTTGTGTTCAAAGCTATACCGATAAAAGGGCCATGGAGGATGAAGGTCAAGGAAATGAACCAGCTGGTGGAACAGCCCCCACAACACCAAGAGCAGTTTCAACAACAAAATGGCTATTGTGACATAAAGATAGAATTGGAGCAAAAAAATGATTTAAAAGTATCTGAACAACATTCCAAGCAACAAGAGTCACAACAACAACTACAAATTGCTGTTCGTGCATACAGCAGCAACAACATTGATCAAAACAACTTTCACATAAAACAGCTTTCTTCAAATATGAACAGCACCCAGCACCACTACCTTGGACAACTTCACAAGGTTAGCAACCCTAATCCAAGCTCAAACTTTGAAAGCGACGATTCAAACATGAGGTACCTCTGTGCATCAGATTCAAGAAGCATATATTCATCTTTGTCTTTTTCATCAAACCTCACAGATGATGAAAATGATTCAAGAGAGTCTGAAATATCTGCACAAGATGCCATTAAAAGACCCAGGACTGAAAATGAAGATGAAAGTAAAAGTAATTTTGACAACTCATTTGCCATCCGTGATGGAACTCCATCTTTTTCATCAAACCTCACAGTTTCGTGGACAGGAGATCTGAGCCAGACTCTTGCTAGCAGGCAAAAAGCACAAGATGGCTATTGTGACAAAGAGATAAAAATAGAGCAAGAAAATGATTCAAGAAAATCAGAGAATATACTAATACACAAACAAAGGGAAGCTAGTGCTCTCAACCCTGAACTTGAAGGGCCTATTATTGGAATTGAGTTTTTTAGAGAAAAATTTCGAAATCATAAAGGCACTAAACCAGTCAAGCCTAAAAAATTAAATGTAAAAATCGACAACTTATCCCCATCACGTGTGAGCCAAACGGAAGTAGTTCTGAGAAGTGAGCCTGCAAGTTTAGAATATAAGAGGTCAACAGAGAAAGAAAGTAATGCCTCTCTCAGTTCCAGTGAGGTAGAATTTTAAATTCCATGATTTCATTATATTATGTTATTGTTTTATTTTTGTTTTATTTTGGTTTTCATAAGTTTTTAGATTGACATATTTATTTTCATGGTGGCAAATAATATTTCATAAGTTTTTGGTTTTTATTCAGCTTCTACAAGAATGTTCAAAGCAACAGCAGGAGAAAAAGTATTTAAAGGCCCTCCAGGAGCAAAGAGATCAAGAAATTAAAAAGTTGGACGAAAATAAGATTAGGAAATGTTTTGTTAAGATAGAGCGAATTAAATAATGAGATTGAGGGGCTCAGCCAGAAATTTTTTCGGGGGGGGGGGGGCGGGGGGAGGAAACTGATTAGTAAAGAATTTTACTGAGATATTTACGACCCACAAAAGTAAAGCCTTAACAACAGTTTCAGCAATAATTAGTAATAACAAACCATAAGACATTTAATTTAAAACAGTAAATTACAATATGAAATTCAGCCGACGATTTCCTGCGAAAATATGTCGATGACGGTTTCTTCATTAATGTTAAGGTCGCATAAGCCCATTCAGCCTTGTCTGGCCCATATTGGTGCGTAGATAAGATTTTTGAGTCTGCGCATATTTGAGAAGGATCTCTTCGCTGTTGCAAAAAAAGGGGCAAGTTGTGAAGAGTTTCCGCATCGTATTTATCTATGGGTAGATGGAATCTTGACAACATGAACTTCGGTATGTGGCCGCTCTGCCAATCGGATCCTAGCCAAAGTAGGTCGGGTCGGGTCGAAGACAATTAGGCCGGGTCGGGTCACACTATAACAAAAATAAGCTGGGTCCGGTCATATTTTATTCAAAAATAACCCGTGGACAACTCTGACCAGAACATTTTCGATAACTTATTATATATTTAATTTGCAAAATAATTTGTAACTTAAATGTCTCAAAATACACGGGCACGCGCGTCACTTCAACATCAACATTGGCAAGCTTTCGGGGGGGCCCAGGCCTCCCCTATTATTATTATTAAACAGTTGATTAAGTAATAATGACGAAATCCCAGTTGCATCTGGTCAGTCTGAAGGAAAACTTTTTGATATTGCCGAGTCACACCAGAAATTAGAGCATTTTCCATGTGCTTATTCAGAAATTCTTGAAATATTAAAATTCGTGCTCACATTACTTCTTAGCACTACATCAAATGAACGGTTTTGTACAACATTTTCATTAGGTCACTTAGTTGTCTGTTTGTTTGTTTGAGATTTTGTCTGTCCGTGAATTCCGTACGATGGTGTAATGTTTATTGCCACCTAGCGAGAAAACCTCAAATTTTCACCCATCAAAAACGAAAAAGTAGAAAATAATTTTTACATCATAAAAAATACATTTAAAAAAAAGTTTCTATTGCGTCCTAAAAAGTATAAAATAATATTCCTATAATTCATATACAACGAAAAACGTTGCGGGCGCATATGGGCTACAACTCAAAACTTTAGTAAAACGAATAGTTATAAAAAATGCGCCCGCAAAATTTTTGGTTGTATTTAAATCAGAGGAATATTATTTTACTAAAGATTATCCGTCAAAAATGACGGATTTTTCAAAAATCTCTATTATTTTACGCATTGTACAATTGCATAGTAACATAGAATATATTAAATTATAAGTCTACTAGCGGGGTACCCGGCGTTGCCTGGGGCTTTTAGAGGTTTTTCTAATGCTTGTCTCTTTCCCTCCCGGTCGCTTCCCTGTTCCTGCTTGCTTTCCCGTTCCCGGTAGCTTTCCTGCTCCCGGTCACTTTCTCTTTCCAGGTTGCTCTTTCGCTCTCAGTTGCTTTTCCGTTCCTGTTTGCTTTCCCGTTTCCGCTCAATATATATATATATATATATATATATATATATATATATATATATATATATATATATATATATATATATATATATATATATATAGTTCCCGTATGTTTGTTATACGAATGTCCACAATTAATAAATGCCTCCATTAAGAAATTTCTCACAGCTCAGAGAAAAATTATCTTTATCTTTTTAGTTCACAAAAACGTGGTATTTTAAAAAGTTTTTTTTAAATATTTTATTAAAAAATGTATTTTTATGATGTAAAAATTATTTTTCGTTTTTAACACGCGTGAACACCTATCTACGATCAACATGTGTAAACGAAAGACTTTTTTAATTATTGATGAATTAGTGGACGATTTCATAATTTTGCAAAAATTTAAGAACGTCGATACCTTTTGTTCATAGATATATCTATGCTTTTGTTACATTCATAACTTAAACGATTTTTGTCTGCTTTAAATCTGTATGTATAATAAAATATTTAAAAAAAAAACTTAAAATTACCACGTTTTTGTGAACTAAAAGAAAAAAAATAATTTTTCTCTGGGCTGTGTGAGAAATGTCTTTATGGAGGCATGCGTTAATTGTGGACATTCGTATAACAAACAAGCCATAAACTTTCAACACTTAAAACGTGGGGCGCCGTTTACTCAAACTAACCATCTGCTATCTTTTTAACAAGATAGAATGCTTTTTTGAATACGTTTTCTCATATCTGTGCGTTTACCTATAAACGAGTGTCTTTTTCACAATTATTGGAATTTCACTTTGCGTTTCAAAAACGGCATTTTTAACTATTTTTTGTATTAATTAAAATAAAATTTAATTTTTTTAGTTTTTTTATGATTGAATTTTTATTTAAATCCACTTTTATAATTAAAATCACTATTCATTTATTGTTTTGTTTCAGTAATCTGTGAGATACTAATACTAATTTACTTACTAAATATTGTGGAAAGCGTTAGTTCTTTCAATGTTTATAAAAAGTGAGTTTTCAATTTTTAAACTAGCAGAAGCTGTGAATATCTATTCTATGCAGTCGTACACAAATTTCAAAATAAATTTTAAATAACAAACCTTAACCAATAATTTTTTTATAATAAATTAAGTGCCATGATTCTAAAGGGCCTTCAAAAATGGGATGACTTAACTTAATGTATAATAAGGCCACTTGTCAAGTCGATGTACCGGCGGTAATAACGGTAGTAGTTTGTATTTGGTCGCTGCTATTGCCCCGGCGGTTAGCCGTGGAAATAATCGGTAAAATTGCAACTGAGCCGGCAGTCGCGCCGTAAGTCTACCTAAAATTAAACCATAACCATAACCCTAGTGACTTTCCCATATTTTGTTTTCCAAAAGTGTATATAATTTTTTCTCCAGAAATAGATTATTACCAGAAAGGGGTTTATCATAGGTATTTTCCCATTTTTTGTTCAAATCTTTTATATTTTTCTGAAATAACCAATGATTAATAGGTACTTTTCTCAATTTTTTCAAGAAGGAAAAAAATCTGGGACAGCCGCCACTTGACCTCTCCAAAAGATGCCTTTAATAACGATTACCCTGGCACACTTCTTTTCTGTCAATTGATCATTTAAAGAAAGTATCCCTCCAGTTATACAGTCATATATTATTTTGGAGAAAAAATGCTATATCACAGTAGCCATGCATTAGTCAGGTAATACCTATTGATAAAGGGCCCCATTATTGTTTTTGGGGGGCACTCACACCGTAGCAGCCCTGGTACTGTTTATAATGAGATAGAAATTAGTTTGAATTTAATTGAGGTATAGCGATTTTAAGGTCGCTGGTTGTGATTGTACACCTACTGCATAAGGATTTTGAAACTGGGGTACAATGAACATGCTTTGCGTGTAGGATTTAAAAATGTCATTCAATGTAACATATTTCATTAAGAACATTAATTGAATTTAACAACTAGATAAGTTTAAACGTTCTAATCTCAAACTTAGAATGCAAATTGGCATACATACATACATACATACATACATACATACATACATACATACATACATACAAACATTGCGTTTTTTTATATAAGATAATAAGAAAACTTTCTAATCTTTAGGTGTGATTAGAAGTAATAAAAAAGATATTGGGCTCAGAATACTTCGTTCAAACTGTTGCTTCTAGTTCCCACCTGTCCTGCCTACTACATTACTGGGAAGGTTGGCGTTGAACGCATTTTATCTGCCTAATTCAAAGCTAAATTCAGAGTAGTTTGATTCCACATAAAGGATGGAGGAACAACAAATTCAACAACCTCAGCAGAATATCATAAACAAGAGGAGCCAAAGTGTGAGCTTCTTGCAAGGTAGAAAAATCTCATATGTATTATGATATATTTATAATTTAATGTGTCTGGTAATTGAAAGAATAAATGTCAGATGTAAATGATGACAGTAGCACAAACAAGAAAACTTCTTTTGTTTATTGTTCTAGGGGGAAATTTTGGGTACCTGGAATCTAAGTCGGCAAACAATGCACCGACTCCTACTAAAAAAAAAGAAAGAAAAACTGCATTTATTAAATAATAGAGAAAAAATTGTAAAAAAAAACTCTTTATTCATCCTTTGGGCCTTCCCTACCATACACCCTAGTGCTTTGGTTACTCTTAAGGACGAGCAGTCCAAACTATTTACCAGAGATGTTGCGAGTACTTATGGTCCGAGTACAAGTACGAGTACGAGTACCATGGTGTCGAGTACGAGTACGAGTACCATGGTATTAAGTTATCGAGTACGAGTACGAGTACGAGTACTGAGGTCTCGAGTACAAGTACGAGTACGAGTACAAGAAATTTTTAGCGAGTACTTTTCGAGTACTTTTTAAAGTCAACAAAATAATAGTTTATTCTACATCAAAAAACTATTACATTTAAGAAAAATTAGCGACGACAGTTTATATTCCGACATCTTAGCCCTATGGGGTCTTAAAATTATTCCGCCGTGGCTGAACTCCGCTGAACACACGTTCTACTGGTGAACTTGAAGCTCTGGAATACTTAAGGCACGAAGTGTTGGGTGATACAGTTTGTTAAGGTCACTGGAATGATTCTGCCAAAACGTTAGTGCATCATCCACATCACCAGTGATCCTCATCTCAAGATATCTGGTCAACTGTGCATCGACATCAAGGCAGGTGTCATCTAACGCCGATGAATACTTGTGAAACAACTTTGACTTTTTGGCTGGTGGGGGTGACCCAGATGGCGGCACCAACGTAACAGCAGGTGACTGAGTAATGATGCCAAAGAGAGAATTAGTTGATTCAACAAAGAATTTAACCAGTTCTGAAAAAACACAACCAAATTTAAAAAATGCAAAATTGTGACAGCAAAGTGCAAATATAAACGAATGTGATATGGAATTATTTAGAAATCTCTTTTAACAACAGTGGGTACAAGAAACTCAAATTCTAAATTATGGAAACTTTGATGACTGTTAATAAATGATTAGAAGAATAATGATACTTAAGCAGAAATAACAAAGAAAACTATTATTAAAAATTGGTACCTAGATATAAAATATATGTTATACTAGAGTTCAGCAAGTATAAACGAAATATTATCCCAAACAACTGTTTAGTAAACCAGCAAACTTTTTTTAGAGAAGGTGTCGGATATGCGAGTACGAGTACGAGTACTTAGTGGAATAACGAGTACGAGTACGAGTACGAGTACTGAGTGGAATAACGAGTACGAGTACGAGTACCAAGGTTCCGAGTACAAGTACGAGTACGAGTACTTGAAAACGGTACTCGAGTTGTACTCGAGTACGAGTACGAGTATCAAGTACTACATCTCTGCTATTTACATGTGACAATCCACCCACCCAACCAACAAAAACTCCTACTAAATTCAGATTGGAATTAAAAAAAAAGCAAGTTTAAATGTCCCAATTCACAAAAAGTTATAATTAATGACTTCTCTACTGTAAGAATAAAGACCAATGCATGCAGTGCCTCACGTAACCACAAAACGAACACGTTAAGTGACTGTGAAGAAGCACTGCAGAGCACTGCACACAAAAGAGAAAGCAGCAGCCCAACTACCTCTCTGCTAGAAGAGCTTAACTTAAACTGTGCAATACAGTAGATTGTTGGCTTCCCAGCCAGTAGTCCTGTGGTAGGTTGCGTTTCTTTCCTTCAAGGAATGTATACATTCGCATATTAATACAGAGGAGTCAGAGTCGGAACATTTATCTACCGACTCCACAGCCCTGATTAAAACCAATCTAATTTAATACTTATGTAATTACGAAATAAGGACCTACTAATTGCTCTGAGCTTTGATTACTGTAAATAGACCAAATGTTATTAGAATTTATACTCTGAAAGTTCTGAAGAGCGGACACCTTGGGGAAGAGCAAAAGTTTCTGTTTCTCGTGTCTGTCTGTTCCTCAGGGACAAGCTGCTATTGACCAGATACTGATTTAAGAAATTCCGTTCTGAACAAATGTGTCCGTTGGTCTCGGCATCTGCTCTTGAGCGTATTGTTCTAGATAACGTTTATTCTATATAACAGATAAAAAAAATTAATGTGATTATGTTCACAGATTTAAAGCGATTTGTAAAGCAATGAGTGAGGTTGAACAAGAAACTCATTTGGAAGAGGTTGTGAGGTCATATGATTAAACGAATAGGAAATATATAATAATCATATGTTTGTATAAATATGTTGTGAACATGTAAATACAGACTTTTGTATTTTGTAAGACTGAGGCTTTTACATTGACATAATTTAGTTGTTTTACATAAATACACACCTTTTTTTGTATAAAACACAAGTTCTTCATTCTTACAAAATGGCCACATCTATTTTTATAAATGCTTTTATTAACTTCTAAACTCTCTTTTCTATTTTTCCTAATTAATTTTGGAGTCACTTCTTGATTATATATTTTCTTTAAATTTTGTATACATACTCTTGCAAAATTATTGAAGATAATCAAAAATCCAAGAAATGGTCTGATCTATTCAATAGCAGAATGCATAGAAGAACAAATGTAGTGGCATACATAATTTTTATGAGTCAAACCATTTGAGTCCAAGTGAACTCTTGGTTAGTCTATCATAGCGTCCTCTCCATATCTCTAACAATCTACTTTCATCAGCCACAACTTAACCCTCATTGTTTTTCATGCCTTTGGCACTCACCACATCTTGGTTTTTCCACATTAGTAGACTCCATCTATTTTTTTATTTCTTCTGCAGTTTGTGATCTTATTGGAATTAACCACTTCCCTTTTGGTTAATTTAAAATAACTGATAAACAAATTAAAAAGTTTATAATTATTTTCTATATTACAATAAAAGATATTTATTGGTTTATAGTTCATAAATTATCTGTAATGCTAAATTTGAAACATCATTTATTATTGAATCGTTAGTTCGTAAGATGAAAGTCGCTCAACGGGAAGATAAACAGAAATGTGTGATTTGTTCTGATGTTGCCATTGGTGTTTGTTATGGGGCACTCATATGTGGAAGTTGCCAGGTATCCATTAATATACTTAGTTTTTTAAAGTTTCTAGTTAAAATATTTAATATTGTATATTTTAATTCTTTTCCCAAAAGTATCTTGATGATTGCCAATAAATCGGTCCTTGAATTTGTATGTAAATTTATTAAATGGGTGTGATTAAACAAATTGCTTCTTGATTGAGGCTCAAAAACTTTCACATTAAATAAAATCATTAAGTATTTGTGTTCAATTTTAACGTCTAAAATCAATTATTTTCATTGTAGAAGTTCTTCCATAGAGCAAAGAACGAAAGCCACGCTTATGTTTGCAAGAGTAACAAAACTTGCATCATCACGTTCAATACGAGAAATTCATGTAAATACTGCAGGTACCAGAAATGTCTCACACATAACATGTCCAGAGGTGGTATAGAATTTTTTTAATGTGAAATTTTGGGAAGTTTTAGATATATAAATTTTATATGATAGATCCTTATTATCTTCTAGGTTAGGAACTTATTATTTTCCAAGTTAGGCAACTTATTATTTAATTAACCAAAACTGTTTTTGTAAAATCCCTTAACATCGTAACGTTGGTGTCAGAAGCAGATCAATCGAAAATTAGCTTTTAAACAAATGGTACGAGCTCAGATACACTGATCCGAAAGAACAGCTTATTATGCGATACAACTTCTTCGGAAAAACCATCGTAATAGCAGAGTTTACAGCTAATAAGATCCTGACATTTTTTCAAATCGGAATTTTCCCAATTCCCATTAGATTGATTCCCACTCCAATAATGATAATTCCCACTACCATGGGATTCTTATAAAATTTTCAGTAATTGTTCCCAATCTCGTGGGATTCGTATGGGATCCCATTCACATAGTCTGTAAGTATTTAATTTGATGAAATTGTTAGAAATGAGAGGTTATCATGGTAAAAAATAATGTATATATTTAATGAATTGACAGAGGTTGATCAACAGAAATGCGTGGTTTGCTCTGATGTTGCCCATGGAATTCATTATGGTGCACTTGTGTGTAGAGGTTGCCAGGTATCCATTAATGTTTCAACTTAATATATTTAATTTGTCTAAGTTTTTGTTTAGCTTAATTATTTAATATTGTAAATTTTAATAATTATTTTCAGAAAAAGTTGTATGGTATTAAATTATGTGGGTATGAATATGGATTAATTACCTAGGAATCAGCTATTGTTTCCCGGTCATCTGGTTGTGATGGTTGCATCACTAAAATCCTCAACATTTTAAATTAAATTATTTACTGTGTTAAATAAATAATTTTCGTAAAAAAGCTCTCTGAAAAAATTTTCTAAAATCAATTATCTTCATTGTAGCACTTCTTCAGAAAAGCATTAAATGAAAGCCACATTTATGTTTGCAAGAATAACAAAACTTGCGCCATCAATCTAGAAACGAGGACTTCTTGTAGATACTGCAGATACCAGAAATGTCTCACACATAACATGTCCAGAAAAGGTTGTATAAATTTGTTTTAATTGTGGAATTTCATTAAGTTTTAGAAATAAAAACATCTGATAATTTGGCAAAGAAATTTGTTTACAGTTTCCTAATGAATGACAAGTTGAGGATCTTATTGATGGTTGTAGTAAATTCCAGATGACTGGGGAACAATAGCCGAATGATCTATTGGTGAATTTTGAGATTGAGTTAAAAGAATGGAATTGTTTGTTGTTGGTCCTGGTGGTTATGAGCTTATCTAATGAACTATACTTTTTAATGGTTGCATAAGTCTATTCTTGTGGTCATAGATTACTTTACAAAGTGGCTATGCTAACCAGGGAGCAGTAACAGTAGCCAACCCTGTTCATGTAATTCTATATACATATTGGAAGAGAAGCTGAAAATGTGCCTAAGCTATTGGACTCTATTTCAGGCTGGGTTTTGCAATAGCGCAATAGCAACCCACAACATTTTCTTTCCCAGTAAGATGCTGGTCCAGAACTGTGTCCTCGTCTGTCTCAGGTGTCTCTGCGACCAAACTCTGAATAGCCATTCCTTTCAGACCAAACATAAGCAATTTTTTGTTGTTCACTGTCGGCAACACCATAGCAGTTGTTAGTTGTAACCCCATCTTTAGGGCAAACATCATTTCAAGAATTACCCTAGGAAATATCTGTCGACTTTCTTGTATTATGTTGTCCAACAATTTGGTCAGATATTTCTTTTAAATATCAAACACGTTTTTCAAGACCAGTGCTCTCCAATGCGGTTCAGAGCTGAATTCATCTTTTTCCTTTATCTCAATTCTGATATTTTTAGAACTGTCTACACCACATTTATTTTTTATTTTATTTTTTATAAGTTATTTGTGATGATAAATTTTGAAACATCCTTCATTAATGAAACAACAGTTCGACCACTGATAGTAGCCCCAGAGGAAGATCAACAGAAATGTGAAGTTTGTTCTGAAGTTGCCTATGGATTTCGTTATGGTGCACTTGTGTGTAGAAGTTGTCAGGTATTCATCAATGTTTCAAAGTTATATAATATTGTAAATTCCAATATTTTTATCAGAACAAAATTATATGGTATTAAATAAAGTGGGTATGAAAATAGATATTGTTTATAATTGATTACCTTCACAATAAGTACAATGAATCGGTATTTCTGTTTAATTATGTTATCTCCGGAATAAATCATCTTCATTATAGATTAATTATGGTGTATTTCTGTTTAATTCCTCTTCATTCTAGGTGTTCTTCGAAAGAGGAGAATATGATAGCCATACTTATGTTTGCAAAAGCAAAAAAGCCTGCACCATCAATGTCTATACAAGGAATTCATGTAGATACTGCAGGTTCCAGAAATGTCTCGCACATAACATGTCGAGAAAAGGTATAGAATTTTTTTTTAATTTCAAAATAAAAATTAACCAAACAAGGAACGTCCAGACAGTTGTGCAAATCCACATTCCATACCAGAAATCATATGCTCAGCCCTTTCTAAGCATTGTAAATTATCAGCCATCATTGATCATGTTTCTATGCTGTAAAAAAGACACTTTGGACACAAGACCACTACATCTTTCCTTTCACATGAAATGATACCTCAGGTAGTCAAGATTAAAGGAAATTATTCAAATTTATGCCAAGCAAAGTGCTGACTCTCCTGATAACCCAGTTAATATTTCGTGAATTTTCTGTAAAGCTGAGTTTTGAAACATTCTTTATTAATGAATCGGCAGTTCGTCAGCTGATAGTCGACCCACAGGAAGAGCAGCAGGAATGCGTGATTTGTTCTGACGTTGCCATTGGTGTTTGTTATGGTGCGCTTACGTGTGCAGGATGCCAGGTATGCATCAATGTTTCAAATTAATACATTTAATATTTTTTATATAAATTATTTAATATTGTAAATTTTAATTCTTTTCTCAAAAATATCATGAGGATTGCTAATAAATTGTGCTTTAAAGGTGTATGTTTATTTATTAAGTTGGTGGGAAAATACAAATTGCTTATTGATTGATAGCCCAGAACCTTCCACATTAAATAAATTCAATAAGTATTTGTTATCAAATTTGACATATCTGCGATCAATTATGTTTTTGTAGGGGTTTTTTACAAGAGGAGTGAAGTTAAACCACACTTATGTCTGCAAAAATAATAAAACTTGCATCATCAATCTCCATACGAGGAATTTGTGTAGATACTGCAGGTACCAGAAATGTCTCGAACATAACATGTCCAGAAAAAGTATAAAATTTTATTTTAATGTGGAGTTTTATTAACTTTTTGAACTAAAAATATTAAATGGTGGAAGCCTTATATAATCTTTGTTAGGCAACTTATTATCCAATAAACCAAAACTGAAAGAACAGCTTTCGATGTGAGGCCTAAGTGTGAGAAGCCAGAATGATTTTCTTAGTGAAAGGTTAGAGCAAGCTCTCAAAAATTGAAGGATATGATTCTGAAACATGCAACAAGTTTAAAGTGATTTTGAGAAATTTTATGAGAACGAGATGCAAGTATTTCAAAGGTTTGAGATCAAATCATGTGAGGACAAGGTATCGTCTGCCAAGACCACTACATCTTTCCTTTCACATCAAACCCAGCTATTATTTCATAAATTATCTGTATAGCTAAGTTTTGAAACATTGTTTATTACTGAATTGACAGTTCGTCCGCTGGAAAAACAACAGAAATGCAAGATTTGTTCTGATGTTGCCAATGGAATATGTTATGGTGCGCTCACATGTACAGGTTGCCAGGTATTTATTTATGTTTCATCAACATTATATTTTTAATTTTTCAAAGCTTTTTTTAAGTTTACATATTTAGTATTGTAAAATTTAATTATTTTTTCAAAAAACGTGTTAAAAATTGCTAGTAAATCCTGCTTTAAAAGTGTATTTCAATTTATTAAGTGGATGTAAAGATAGAAATTGCTTATTGATTGAGGGCCCAGAACGTTTCACCTTAAATAAAATTAATAAATTATTGTGTTCAATTTTGACATCTCTGGAATCAATCATCTTCATTGTAGACATTCTTTGCAAGAGGAATGAAGGAAAGCCACACATATGTTTGCAAGGATAATAAAACTTGTATCATCAATCTCGATACAAGGAATTCGTGTAAATACTGCTGGTATCAGAAATGTCTCACACATAACATGTCCAGAAAAGGTATAGAATTATTTTTTTAATGTGGATTTTACTTAAGTTTTAGAAATGAAACAATTAATGTTTAAAGTTTATTATCATCTAAGGCAACTTCTAATTCATTAACCCAAAACCATTTTTGTAAAACTTCGTAACACTTGGTTCAGAAACAGATTAATCTAAAATTGATATGAAATGAAACAATTAATGTTTAAAGTTTATTATCATCTAAGGCAACTTCTAATTCATTAACCCAAAACCATTTTTGTAAAACTTCGTAACACTTGGTTCAGAAACAGATTAATCTAAAATTGATAATTGGTTTTAAGCACATTGTATGAGCTTAAATACACTGTGCTCGTTGAAAGATTGGAACAACCTCTCAAATATTGAAGGAAATGATTCTGAGACATGCTAGAAATCAAAAGCAATTTTAAGAAATTTTATGAGAACAAGAGGCAAGTACTTAAAAGGTTTTAAATCAAATAATATGAGGACAAGGTATCATGTGCCAGTGATTTACCTAAATGCGGTTATTCTGGCATCATAGCTGTTGAAAGTTTGGTTTCAGAGGCAGTGGTGGAAATGGTTCTGGACCAGCTTGTTGTTGGTTAAGAATATTTCATGGTTTGTTGTTGACAAAACATTGACTGAACCATATATCTATCAACAAGCATAATTTCTATATATGTATGTATGCATGTGTGTTTGTTAGCAATTTCGCATAATGAGGTGGTAAGCACTCAGGGAGCGGGAAAGTGACCGGTAGCGAAAGAGCAAGCAGGGAAGGAAAGAGGAGTGAAAGAAAAATGATAGAAAAACCTCTAAAAACCCCGGGCGACCATGGTACTTTTGACCGGACTTATTTGCAATGGTAAAATTTGTCTCAAACAATCCTTCAGTGTTCACGGGTTGACCATTTGCTGCGCTTAGATTTGTCGTCGCTGTGGTAAGATTATGCGACCGATGGCTATCCACGTTGGATGAGAGATGAGAGTCACTTCGGCCCCTGTATCTAACCGAAGTTGAATCGGTCTATCGTTGATGATGACTTCAATGTACTGTTTGATTTCATTTCTGTTGTCTACTCGGTTAATGAATCGGTCTTGTCTAGAAGCACTCATTTCTCTGTGTGTAAAAGAATTTTATTTCCAGCTTGGGTGATCCCATGATAAAAATTTTCAAATAGTCGATCAAAAAGTGTTTCTTTGTGCCTCTGCATTTTTTTTCATTAGCTTTAGGAATCTTTCTTTGCTTTTTTCCATCTGCATCTTGTGTCTCTCTTCGGTCTTTTCCGTCTGCGTCTAAAAAAGTTCAATTATCTCTTGAATATCTGACATCGTGTGGTTTTATTCTTATACTTTGTCGCCAATTGTTATGATGTTTATTTGCTCAGAAATCAGGTATCAATTTCCAGAATGTAACTAGGTTTAGAGTAAATAATATAAACTCTTGCATATTGAGCTTAGGAAAAACCAACGATATCTTGATGTAAAAAAGTTATATCAAGATATCCATGGGGAAAACCATGGTTATCTTGATATAACTACTGGATCTACAACCTAATAAAATAGGCCTAAACGGTACGACCAGTTAAGCCACAGTTATATCAAGATTTCTATATTTGTGACATAACTTCTAATGCTACTGTTGTTTGTTACATCAATTAGTTCATAATTATGATGTAACAAGTAATAATACAGTAGGCCTAAATAGGTATTTTTTATTAGGCTGTGGATCCAGATGTTATATCAAGATATCCATGGTAAAAACGTTATGGATATTTAGGACCGACAGTGTACAATTGTGAAATAACTTTTATTACATGCATTTGGATAACCTGTTGCATAGTAAGCTTAAGAGCAAGCAGGAACGGGAGAACAAATGGGAATGGGAGAGCAAGTGGGAACGGAGAGCAGGCGGAAACGGAGAGCAAACGGAACGGGAAAACAAACGGGAATGAGAAATCTCATATGTATTATGATATATTTATAATTCAATATTTGATTTTAAAACTTTGTTGTTATAGTGGCTTGTTTTCATTTATTTTATTGTTTGTATTTCATAAGTTATCTGTAATGCTAAATTTTGTAACATCTATCTTTAATGAATCGACAGTTAAAACACAGGAAGAGCAATGGAAATGCGTGGTTTGCTCTGACGTTGCCAATGGAGTTTATTATGGTGCACTCTCATGTGCAAGTTGTCAGGTCTTTGTCAACATTTCAATCAACAATATGTAGTTTTTTAATTAAATTTTTTTTTGTTTAGTTAATTGTGTTTAATTTTGTCAACTCTGGAATAATTCATCTTCATTGTAGGTGTTCTTCATAAGAGGAGAAGATGAAAGCCACACTTATGTTTGCAAAAGTAACAAAACTTGTACCATCAATCTAGAAACGAGGACTTCTTGTAACTACTGCAGATACCAGAAATGTCTCGCACATAACATGACCAGAAAAGGTTGTAAAAATTTCTTTTTAATATGGAGTTTAATTAAGTTTTATAATGCTTTGGTAAAGAAATTTGTTTACATAACATGACCAGAAGAGGTTGTAAAAAATATTTTAGTTTGGAGTTTAATTAAGTCTTAAAATTAAAAATATTTTGAAAAATACTTTGAAAATGAAATTTGTTTCTAATTTGTTAATGAATGATATCAAACATGTTGAGGGTTGTAATAAATTCCAGATGGCTCTTGCATATTGAGCTTAGGAAAAATCATGGTTATCTTGATGTAAAAAAGTTATATCAAGATATGCATGGGAAAAACCATGGTTATTTTGATATAACTACTGGATCTACAACCTAATAAAATAGGCCTAAACGGTACGACCAGTTAAGCCACAGTTATATCAAGATTTTTATATGTCTGACATAACTTCTAACGCTACTGTTGTTTGTTACATCAATTAATTCATTATTATGATGTAACAAGTAATAATACAGTAGGCTTAAATAGGTATTTTTATTAGGCTGTGGATCCAGATGTTATATCAAGATATCCATGGTAAAAACGTTATGGATATTTAGGATCGACAGTGTACAATTGTGAAATAACTTTTATTACATGCATTTGGATAACCTTTTGCATAGTAAGCTTAAGAGCAAGCGGGAACGGGAGAGCAAATGGGAATGTGAAAGCAAGCAGGAACGGAGAGCAAGCGGAAACGGAGAGCAAACAAACGGAAAACAAACGGGAATGGGAAATCTCATATGTATTATGATATATTTATAATTCAATTTAAAAGCTCTAAAAACCACGGGCAATGCCAGGTACACTGCTAGTTATAAATAAAGTGTCGCTTTGTATGTTTCAATATTACAATATGCCTGAAAATTGAATTGAAATAGAAATTAAAGCAATAGTCACTAATTAGTTTTGCAATAAGTCAATTAATTTAGTTAATCTTAATTTTGCATATTGTGACTTAACTAAAAATAAATGTAAACATTTGATTTTTAAACATTGTTTTTATAGTGGCTTGTTTTCATTTCTTTTATTGTTTGTATTTCATAAGTTATCTGTAATGCTAAATTTTTTAACATCTATCTTTAATGAATCGACAGTTAAAGCACAGGAAGGACAATTGAAATGCGTGGTTTGCTCTGACGTTGCCGATGGAGTTTATTATGGTGCACTCTCATGTGCAAGTTGTCAGGTCTTTGTCAACATTTCAATCAACAATATGTAGTTTTTTAATTAAATTTTTTTTTGTTTAGTTAATTGTGTTTAATTTTGTCAACTCTGGAATAATTCATCTTCATTGTAGGTGTTCTTCATAAGAGGAGAAGATGAAAGCCACACTTATGTTTGCAAAAGTAACAAAACTTGTACCATCAATCTAGAAACGAGGACTTCTTGTAACTACTGCAGATACCAGAAATGTCTCGCACATAACATGACCAGAAGAGGTTGTAAAAATTTCTTCTAAATATGGAATTTAATTATGTTTTATAATGCTTTGGTAAAGAAATTTGTTTACATAACAGGACCAGAAGAGGTTGTAAAAAATATTTTAGTGTGGATCTTAATTAAGTCTTAGAATTAAAAATATTTTGAAAAATACTTTGAAAATGAAATTTGTTTCTAATTTGTTAATAAATGATATCAGACATGTTGAGGGTTGTAATAAATTCCAGATGGCTGGGGAGCAATAGCTGAATGATCTTTTGGTGACTTTTGAGATTGAGTTAAAAGAACAGAATTTTTTTGTTGGTCCTGCTGATTATGAGGTTATCTAATGAATGATCTTTTTAAAGGTTGCATAAGGCTATTCTTGTGGTCATATATTACTTTTTAAAATGGCCAGATGTATTTGTTACATCTTACCAGGAAGCAGTAACATGTCCATAAATTTTGCAATATCTCAGTCAGATTCATTATTAATTTTTCCATTGAAATCGCCTGTAATTATAATGTTTTAGATTGTAGGTTGCGAGAGTATCAAAAATGTTTGATAATTCGGTATAAAATAGGCTACATGGGGCGGCACTTCCATAGCAAAAACATTGTTGCCATCAGTTGACTTGAACAGGTTAGCAGAAATTTCAAACTTTGTTGGTTTCTAGCTGAAAGTAATCGGCTTGGCAGACATCACTGTACACCACTGCGATTCTACCATAAGCTAGCATCGTATCAGTCGCGTACTAGCAACCTCGATACAACAGTATCCGGGGGTGTGATCCGACCGAGAGCGACTTCATCATGACTTTCATGGAACGTCTCGCACAGTCCGAGAATATCTAATTGGTGTTAGTTGATTATATCCAGGATGACCGCTAATTTTTTTCGTATTGAACGTACATTAAGACAGGCAGCAGAAACTAGGCTGGGAGGTTTTTCAAATTGTATGAGAAGTACTTTAAAAGTCTGAGATCAAATCATGTGAGGACAAGGTATCATTTGCCAGTGATTTACCTGAGTGTGCTTGTCTGGCAGCACAGATGTTGAATGTTTGGTTTCAGAGGCACATGACGCAGTGGTCAAAATGTTGCTGAATGAGCTTGTTGTTGGTGAAGAAAGTTTTTTTGTTTGCAGTGGCAAAATATTGACTGAAAAGAAGTCCACCAGCTGTGTAGATATGTAGGCCACGTATTTTTGTATATGTGATCTTATTAGAATTGAAAATGTTAACCGTTTTCCTTTTGGTTAAGTTGAAATAATTTATAAAAAAAAATTAGAAAGTTTGATATTGAATGGTTTATCTGTGATGCTCAATTTTAAGAGACCATTTAATATTGAATCAACAGTTATCTCACAGAAAGAAGAAAAGAAATGTGGGATTTGTTCTTCTGACATTGCCATTGGATTTAATTTTGGTGTGCTAACGTGTAAAGCTTGCAAGGTATCCATCAATGTTCGATCTTTTAATTACTAATTTATATCAAAAGAAATTTGTGTTTGTTTGCTTTTCACATTGAACTTGGACTACACACATACACAAAGACACACACACACATGTATATACATACATATATATATATATATATATATATATATATATATATATATATATATATATATAAGTATATATATATATTCTCACCACGTCGAGAATTTGGCAAATGGGCGGTAATATTCAACGGAGCGTGTATTAAAGAAAATATAATGCCAAACTATGCTCATAATTTATATATATACACACAGTTGGTGATCAGTTAACGAACTGACCGGATAACGAACAAATCGGATAACGAACACTTCCATGAAAGATATTTGTGTTCGGACTGTATTTGTGTGCTGTAACTGTCCGTGTGAACTGTCCTCACCATAAAAACAAAGCAAGAGATTATAGCTAATGTAGAGAGGGGACAGAATGCGGCTGATGTTGCGAGACAGTATGGTTTGAATAGGTCTACAGTATGCATAATCTTAGCTAAGAAAGATCTCATCCAAAAGATTCAATCAACTAAAGGAGTAATGAAAAAATGAAAAGGCCTGAATAATATACAAGACTATATAAATGTGTATTATTTTTCTTAATAAACTTACTAAGAAATTATACATAATTTGTTTATAATTTCATTTCTAAGGGTTTCCTGAACGAATTAATCGGTTAACGAACTATTCGTATAGCGAACACAGTTTTGGAACGGATTATGTTCGTTAACCGATCACCCACTGTAATAAAGATTTGTATAATCGGGCGTTCTTTGAACAACTTCGTGGGCGAATTAAATTACGTGAACTATCTCATATAATAGAAAAAGTTTGCAACAAAACTTGGTCTATAAAATTTGACCAAGCCTGTATTGACGAAAAATTAACACCTAATTATTTAATATATATATATATATATATATATATATATATATATATATATATACAGCAAATTTTGGCAATAAATTTTCTTGTATACATGCTCGAAAAAAAACTGCTCTAAACCTAAATGAAACAACTTTTCTCATAATACATTCCACTTTTCAAGGCAAAGTGTTTACTTTGCCTTGAAAATAAAGAGTTTCTCTTCTAAACGCATCGGCATTAATTAAAATAAAAATACTTTGTATTATGAATTACAATAGTTTGTTTGAGTTTTTGGGGCATTTTTAGAAATTTGTTTCCAAAAATGTGCATATAGTACACTTTTGCTGCAACCATAAAACCACTTTGGGTGCTAAGAAGATTAGCCCATAAAGTTATCAACATCATGAAGACACACTATGTCTTACAAAACATCCCAGTCCGTCAGAAGAAAGTTACATATAATTATTTTAGACCATAATACTGCACTTTTAACAGCTTCACTTACGTTACCACTAGCGAATCGAACCCGAACTATAGCCACTACCGAACCCGAACTCTTAAATTAGGGTTCGATTCCCATCTCTATAACGTACCCATTTCTTGGGTCCCTTGAAGTACGTTGTAGCGAGATTATATTGTATTCCCTGAAGAAATCTAATACATCCTACTTTAAAATTGTTTGGCATTAAATTGAGTAGGTATGAAAATAGAAATTGTTTATGGATTGATATCTTCATTGTAGGACTTCTTCAGAAAAGGAATGATGGAAAACCACAATTATGTTTGCAAGAGTAACAAAACTTGCATCATCAATCTAGATACGAGAAAGTCGTGTAGATATTGCAGGTATCAGAAATGTCTTGCACATAACATGTCCAGAGGTGGTATAGAATTTTTGTTAATATGGAGTTAAATAAAACATTAAATGATTGTAATTTTATTTGTTGTCTTCAAAGCAAGATGTGTGAGATGGCCTGAGAGGAAGGATGTCATCATGACTGATCTACCTGTTCAGAAAAATTTTGACAAAACTAAGCAACTAGTGCCATTTCTCCCACAACACCAACACCAGATTCAACAAAAAAATAACTATTTTAACACAGAGGTAGAAATGGAGCAAGAAAATGACTTAAAAAAGTCTGAACAACAATCACAACAACAACAATTTGTTGTCCATGCATACATTAGCAACAACATTGATCAAAACAATTTCCACATAAAACAGCTTTCTTCAAACATGAACCTTGGAGAACTTCACCAGGTTAGCAACCTGGATCCATGCTCAACTTCTAATAAATTTGAAACCAACGATTCAAACCCGAGGTTCCCCTATGCTTCAGATTCAAGAAGCATTTTTTCATCGTCTTTATCATCAAACTTCACAGATGATAAAAATGATTCAAGAGAGTCTGAAACATCTTCACAGGATGCCATCAAAAGTGAAGATGAAAATAAAAGTAATTTTGAAAACTCATTTTCGTGGACAGGAGATCTAAGTCTGACATATTCTATCAGGCAGAAAGCACAGGATGGCCATTGGGACACAGAGATGAAATTGGAGCAAGAAAATGATGATGACAGTAATTCAAGAAGCTCAGGGAGTATACTGATGCATGGACAAAAGAAAGCATGTGCCCTCAACCCTGAACTTGAAAGGCCTATTATTGGAATTGGGTCTTTTAGAGAAAAATCTGGAAGTTTTAATGGCACTAAAGAACCAGTCGAGCCTAAAAAATGGTCTGAATTCGATGATGTACACTCATCTTATGAGACAAAAAATGCTATTCAACTAAGCTTCACTGACAAGGAAAACGTTGTGATTTACAATGACATTGTGACCAAAACAGAATCAAACAGTGACTTTAATGAGAATCTAATCGAACAAATCAACAACAAATTCCCATGCAAAACTGAAGTAGTTGTGAAGAGTGAGCCTGCAAGTTCAGAATTTATATGGTCAACACAGAAACAAAGTAATGCTTCTCTTAGTTCCAGTGAGGTAGAAATTTAAATTCCATGATTTTAATATATTATGTTACTATTTTTTTTCTGGTTTATTTTGATTTTCATAAGTTTTTAGATAGATGTGTTTTTTTAACTTCATTGTTCTTGGCAAAAAAGGCTTGTCTGCACAGATTTTACTATAATCGATGGTTTTTCTTAGCCTGGAATAAAACTAACATTAAGATAGACATGTCAAACATGTTCCTCATAATCTGAACATTGCATCTTGAAATGTTAAATGGTTTTAAATAATATTTCATAGTTTTTTCTTTTTTATTCAGCTTCTACAAGATTATTCAAAGCAACAGCAGGAGATAGAATATTTAAAGACCTTACTGGAACAAAAAGATCAAGAAATTAAAAATTTGATAGAACTAAAAAAACATAAAATTAGGAAATGTTTCGTTAAATTAAAGCGAATTCATTAATTAGATTTGCTATTATTTTCTTCGATTGTACAAGTTTTTGTCATATTCAAGTTCGTCGTAAATATTTTCTTAAAATATGGTTAATTACTGGGGAAAAAATACCCCCTTACCTTTTTTTTTAAATTCTTAACGAAGGGGGTAGTCATATACCTAGATAATTTGTTTCCATCATATATAAAGTTATGTAACAGAACAGACTTTTATTTAATTATCATTATTTAACTAAATATAACATTAACCACAACCGTTGATTTTAAAAATGTTAAAATTTTATCTGTATTGCATGTCAATTTGAACTATTAGAAATTATGATATTATTAATATAAAATGAGGGAATTTATAGCGGCACCTATCATGATAACGAGAATTTCTATCATACAGACATATGTATATTATTTGTACATCCATACATTTACTGAAATCGAAAATCCATCACTCGAGACACATCCCCCCCCCCCCATCGGTGCGTACGTAATATCATAGAATTAAGAATACCATATAGTGTACCTACGATTACTCGATGTCATCATTCATCATGCTAATTTGGTAGATCAGATTTTAGAGAAGTTTTGCTCAAAGCATTTGCATTTTGCCCGCCCCTTCTCCGGTCATTAGTTATTATGGAAGAAAAAAGTGTATAAGAGTTTGGAAAAGTATTTCCGGTAAACCATCCCGTGCGGGAAAGGGATGGGATGCGTCTGGGAAATCCGGTAGGACCGCGTCGGGTTTTGTCAGAGGGACCCGCACAGGTTTCCCAGATCATTATAAGCGTAATTAAGAATGGGATGCCCAGGCGAATTATTGACCGCGGCACTCGGTCCTGTGCTTATACACGGATTGTAAATATGCGCACGAGTCCCGTGGGATGTGGTTTGCTGGGTCTATGCGATTATTTCCTTCCCCTCCTGGTCATCAGGTATTGTGGGAGGGAAAGGTGTATAGGAAAAGTTTTAGAGTGTGTGGGATGTTGAGACTAAACTAAAGGACTTTAAGTTATGAGGCGCTGTGAAAGTCTGTGTTGATTTGATTGATTGAATGTCTTTGACGATTATTGAAATTTATAATTGTGTTTTAAAAACAATAATCTATATTAATGTTTATTTCAATTTTTTCATGATAATATGCTGGATTTTAACTAAGTTCACTTTTCATTATTTCGTTCCCTGTTTTGTTTTTCTGTATTTGGTGATGATGACAAAATAAAATACTAATTACTAATACTGTCGAACAGAGTTAGCCCTCTCTATGTTTTTAATTTTTAAAATGAATTTGTTTGAACTAGCAGGAGCTTTTAGGATCTATTTTGGACAGTTGCATGAAAATGTCAAAACAATTCTTAATTTTAATTTTAACTAGATTGCATCCACTTAAAAAAGGTCTTAAACTCTTAAAGAATGGAGCAACAACAAATTCAACAACTTCAGCAGCAACAGCAGAATGTCATAAACAAGAGGAGCCAAAGTGTGAGCTTCTTGCAAGGTGTGGAAATTGCATATGTAGTATTATGATGTATTTATAATTTAATGATTTGAATTAAAGGCTAAAGCTCGCCAGGTAAAATGGGATTTTCCATAGGTTTATCGGCTATAACTTAGATTGTCGATACACCTGTCAACAATTCGAATAAAAAAGTGATGAAAAGCAAAACACAATTTTAAATTAAACAAAATCTTCTGTTTTTGGTAATAGATCGAGTACAATGTTGAACATAGTCACATAGTCATGTATACGAACCATATGATATCATCTGGGTGGAGCTTTATTAAACAAGTAAACGAGATTGGCTGAAGTGTGTCTGGTAATTGAACGAATAAATGACATATGAAAATGATTACAGTAGCACAAACAAGCAAACCCCTTTTGTTTATTGTTCTGGGCAGTGCATACAAGACTGAGGTTTTTACATTGACATAATTTAGTTGTTTTACATAAACAAACATCTTTTTTTTATGAAACAAGAGTTTCTTATTCTTACAAGATGGCCACATTTATTATTATAAATGCTTTTATTAACTTCTATTCTCTGTCTATTTTTTTCCAATCAATTTTTGGCAATGCATTATTCAATAATTAGTTTTTCAATAAATCAATTTATTCAGTTAATGTAATTTTGTTTATTGTGACTTACTTAAAAAATTGATTTAAAAATTTGTTTTTATATTTTATGGTTTGTATTTCATAAAATTATCTGTGAACATCTTTTTTTAATGAATCGACAGTTCAAACACAGGAAGGACAACCGAAATGCGTGGTTTGCTCTGACATTGCCAAAGGAATTTTTTTTAAATTATTTAAAATTGTAAATCAATTTTCTTTAAAAAAAATCTCTTAAAATTTTTTCTAAAATTAATTATCTTCATTGTAGCAGTTCTTCAAAAAAGCAATAGATGAAGGCCACACTTATGTTTGCGAGAGTAACAAAACTTGCACCATCAATGATTTCGTCTTATGAATTTAATTGCCAACTTATAGAGTTGTCATTCTTTCACTAGGCCCACAGCCCCAAACATAATTTTTATGAGTCAAACCATTTGAGTCCAAGTGAACTCTTGGTTAGTCTATCATAGCGTGCTCTCCATATCTCTAACAATCTACTTTCATCAGCCACAACTTTACCCTCATTGTTTTTCATGCCTTTGGCACCCACCACATCTTGGTTTTTCCACATTAGTAGACTACATCTATTTTTTTATTTCTTCTGCAGTTTGGGATCTTATTGGAATTAACCACTTTCCTTTTGGTTAAGTTAAAATAACTGATAAGCAAATTAAAAAGTTTATAACTATTTTCTATATTCTACAATAAAAGATATTTAATGGTTTATAGTTCATAAATTATCTGTGATGCTAAATTTGAAACATCATTTATTATTGAATCGGCAGTTCATAAGACGAAAGTCGCTCCACGGGAAGATAAACAGAAATGTGTGATTTGTTCTGATGTTGCCAGTGGTGTTTGTTATGGTGCACTCATATGTGGAAGTTGCCAGGTATCCATTACTTAGTTTTTTAAAGTTTCTAGTTACAATATTTTATTAAATGGGTGTGATTAAACAAATTGCTTCTTGATTGAGGCTCAAAAACTTTCACATTAAATAAAGTCATTAAGTATTTGTGTTCAATTTTAACATCTAAAATCAATTATTTTCATTGTAGATATTCTTCCATAGAACAAAGTATGAAAGCCACACTTATGTTTGCAAGAGTAACAAAACTTGCATCATCACGCTCAATACGAGGAGTTCATGTAAATACTGCAGGTACCAGAAATGTCTCACACATAACATGTCCAGAGGTGGTATAGAATTTTTTTAATGTGAAGTTTTTTGAAGTTTTAGATATATAAATTTTATATGGTAGATCTTTATTATCTTCTAGGTTAGGAACTTATTATTTTCCAATTTAGGCAACTTATTATTTAATTAACCAAAACTGTTTTTGTAAAATCCCTTAACATCTTAACTTTGGTGTCAGAAGCAGATCATTCTAAAATTAGTTGAATTTATAACGGTGTTTTTTGACAAAAAGGTATTTCAAAGATAGATCATATACTGGCTAAGGTTTTCATTAAATTTGCAGTTGGAAAAAAGTAGAAAAAAAATTAATTAAAATTTAACGGGTGGCTTATTTTAATAGACATAAAGAATATACACTTGGATACAATACAATAATGCCAAGAAGGTAACAAAAACAGTGATGGAGATAAAACAGTTTGTAATTAAAAGTGAAATACAAAGAATAGATATTATTGTAACTGTCATTGAAATTATAAAAAAGAGCATTTCTGCTTTCAATGATAGACTGAATACGTTTGATCTTGGAGAAAAGAAGGGGCAAATTATTGAAGATAATCAACAATCCAAGAAATGGTCTGATCTATTTAATGCAAACAATAGAATCAGTGTCGTCTGAGGTTAAGAATTCATTTTAGATAAGCAATTGCAGAATGCATAGAAGAACAAATGTGGTAGAGGGTGAGGCAGAAATAAAAGATAAAGAGTTGATCTTAAAACTGCTTAAATTAAATTAAAAAATGTATATCCACAATTTTCTTGTGCTTACAATATGCACAACTAATTAAGTTGGAACCAGCAACTTTTATGTATACGCTGTATAGCTATTTACCCAATTTCTCCAAATGTCCCACTCCTGCCCAGCAAGCACCTCATGATTTTCGTCTTATGAATTTAATTGCCAACTTCTAGAGTTGTCATTTTTTCACTAGGCCCACAGCCCCAAACATAATTTTTATGAGTCAAACCATTTGAGTCCAAGTGAACTCTTGGTTAGTCTATCATAGCATGCTCTCCATATCTCTAACAATCTACTTTCATCAGCCACAACTTTACCCTCATTGTTTTTCATGCCTTTGGCACCCACCACATCTTGGTTTTTCCACATTAGTAGACTACATCTATTTTTTTATTTCTTCTGCAGTTTGTGATCTTATTGGAATTAACCACTTTCCTTTTGGTTGAGTTAAAATAACTGATAAGCAAATTAAAAAGTTTATAATTATTTTCTATATTACAATAAAAGATATTTATTGGTTTATAGTTCATAAATTATCTGTGATGCTAAATTTGAAACATCATTTATTATTGAATCGTCAGTTCTTAAGATGAAAGTCGCTCCACTTGAAGAACAACAGAAATGTGTGATTTGTTCTGATGTTGCCATTGGTTTTTGTTATGGGGCACTCATATGTGGAAGTTGCCAGGTATCCATTAATATACTTAGTTTTTTAAAGTTTCTAGTTAAAATATTTAATATTGTATATTTTAATTCTTTTCCCAAAAGTATCTTGAAGATTGCCAATAAATCGGTCCTTGAATTTGTATGTAAATTTATTAAATGGGTGTGATTAAACAAATTGCTTCTTGATTGAGGCTCAAAAACTTTCCCAATAAATAAAATTATTAAGTATTTGTGTTCAATTTTACGTCTAAAATCAATTATTTTCATTGTAGATGTTCTTCTGTAGAGCAAAGAACGAAAGCCACGCTTATGTTTGCAAGAGTAACAAAACTTGCATCATCACGCTCAATACGAGATATTCATGTAAATACTGCAGGTACCAGAAATGTCTCACACATAACATGTCCAGAGGTGGTATATAATTTTTTTAATGTGAAGTTTCATGAAGTTTTAGATATATAAATTTTATATGGTAGATCCTTATTATCTTCTTGGTTAGGAACTTATTATTTTCTAAATTAGGCAACTTATTATTTAATTGATCAAAACTATTTTTATAAAATCCTTTTTGATCAATCTAAAATTAGTTTTTAAACAAATTGTATGAGCTCAGATACACTGAGCCGAAAGAACAGCGTATTATGCGAAACAACTTCTTCGGAAAAACCACGGGAATGGCAGAGTTTACAGCTAATAAAATCCTGACATTTTTTCGAATGGGAATTTTTCCAATTCCCATTAGATTGATTCCCATTCCAATAATGATAATTCCCACTACCATGGGATTCTCATAAAATTTTCAGTAATCGTTCCCAATCTCGTGGGATTCCTATGGGATCCCATTCACATAGTCTGTAAGTATTTTAGTTGATGAAACGGTTAGAAATGAGAGGTTATCATGGTCAACATATATATATATATATATATATATATATATATATATATATATATATATATATATATATATATATATATATATATATATAATGAATCAACAGTTCGTCCGCTGGTAGTAGCACCACAGAAATGCGTGGTTTGCTCTGATGTTGCCAATGGAATTCATTATGGTGCACTTGTGTGTAGAAGTTGCCAGGTATTCATTAATGTTTCAAATTAATATATTTAATTTGTCTAAATTTTTGTTTAGCTTAATTATTTAATATTGTAAATTTTAATAATTTTTTCAGAAAAAGTTGTATGGTATTAAATTATGTGGGTATGAATATGGAAATTGCTTATGGATTAATGACCTAGGGATCTTCTCATTTAACAAAATGAGTATTCATTTTGTTTAATTTTTTTCATCTCTGGAATCAATCATCTTCATTGTAGGGGTTCTTCGAAAGAGGGGAAAACGAAAGCCACACTTATGTTTGCAAAAAAAACAAAACCTGTACCATCAATCTCAATACGAGGAGAGTGTGTAGATACTGCAGGTACCAGAAATGTCTTGCACAAAACATGTCCAAAAAAGGTATAGAATTTTTTTGTAATGTGGAGTTAATTGAAGTTTTAGAAATAAAAGCATTAAATAGTCGTCACAATTGAAAAACTTCAGCACAGCGATATCCACAATCACTAAAATAGCCAAGTGGTCAAACACACTAAAGCTAGCTGACTGAAGCGTTCTCCAAAGAATAGTCTATGTGCAAGTGAATAGTGACAGTCAGGCATATGATAACAAATTCTAAAATTGACTGGTGATGTAGTATTTATAGTTAGAAGTCTATCTCCCTTGCTGAAAGTCTGGATGATGGGAAAGGCCTAGCTGAGAGTGGTCCATATTTCAATATGAGATAAACAGGTAGACATGCACACTAGTCTGTTCAGAGTTTGTATAGGAACAATTTTTTGTCTGATAAGTTCGCATAGGGTCTCATTTTGTGAACAGCTTGGTGAAATTTCTGGCCTTTGAAGCGCTGTTAAGTGAACTCTCAAACACATTGAAGTTTTGAAAAATTGTTATTTTTGGTCAAAATCGTACTTTTGATTACATCCACAAAAAAATTTAATTTATAAAGAAATGTGTAAGCATTCATAGAAACACACTTTTTAAATGTGTTCTAATAAAACTAAATTAACAGAATGATAAATGATTATAAATGTTATATCAAGAGTGTGTTGAGTACACATACTATAAAGATTCGTTAATCACAATGCAACTTTAGTGAGCTAAAACATTATCAAATACTTATAAATGTCGTTGAAATTTCTTTTGTGCGGGAGAGGAATATGTTTTTAGTGGTGTTCATTGATTTGAAAGATGAGTTGATGCTGTTCTTCATCCTTTGTGAGAGCTAAGTTGAAATCTGTTGCTAACTTGATAGGACGTTCAGCACAGTCATTAACAACATGAACTGCTGCAGCAGTCTTTTTGGTTTGATAATAGTCATTCTGCCTGTCCCACGTATTTGGATCTGAAGACAGAAAACTATGATCAGGTTTGAGAACAGTGGACAATTACATTGATCGCTGAGTAACAGAATCTGAAAACATTTTATCTTGAAATATCTTGATTGTTTTTTTTGCATGTTCTTTTCAGATCTATTTTGTTTTGTGGTTTTTTCAAAGCAGCAATTATAAGTGTCTTTTTTCAGCATACACCTTGTCCAAGAAAATTGATCACCCTGACAAATCTTCACTTAAATATCAAAGATGACCCTTCAATTTATTAAATGCCACGTCTGAAATCTAGCTATCAACACAGTGGAATTCTTCAATTCTTTCCAGCAGCCCCAAATTGTTGAAAGGAGCATCACAGGTGTTGTGAGCAATGAACCAAGCTTTGATAATAGGGAAGGTGGTGAAAAGGCATATTCTTCTGATGGTCTAAATTTTTTTCAAGTTCATTATGAACTGCTCTCTGAAAAGTATCTTCAAGCAGTAAGTGTTTTCTGCTTACCATTTTGCACAGTGATATGCGCTCCTGGCTCCTGGGGAACTAAAAGTGACAGTTTGATCAATATAGCCAGCACTGCCAAGAGCTACTTCTCGGTTGCTGTTGCACACCAGCCCACGACTCAATACATGCCAACAGGTTCCACGAGTTCTTCAACAAAAAGGTTTCTGACATCAGGACAGCTACCACTGGTGCAGAGGCTCCGGTGTTCTCTACCACATTGCAGAGGCTCGCAACGTACTCTTCCGTTACTGTCTGCGACGTTATCGCTGCTGTAAACCATGCTTCTAATAAACAGTCTATTGTCGATCCTATTCCTACGTGGCTTTTGAAAGAATGCGCACCTACTATTGCACCTTTCATCACAACCCTCTTCAACAACTCTCTAGCTACTGGCACTCTGCCGTCAGTTTTCAAATCAGCCGTTATCACCCCTCTCCTAAAAAACCCAGCTCTTGATCCATCCGATGTTTCACACTATAGACCAATTTCCAACTTGTCTGTACTTTCCAAGATTTTAGAAAGAATGGTGGCCCGATAATTTGTTGGCTACATAGAGTGTAGCGAACTCTTCCCAGAGTTTCAGTCAGCATACCGTAAGTTCCACTCCACGGAAACTGCCCTGACGCAGGTGATATCTGACATCCTCTCTGCCATCGACAGCGGCAGTCTCGCACTACTATCATTGCTCGATATGTCTGCTGCCTTCGACACGGTCGATCATGGAATTTTACTTAAACGGTTAAATACTTTTTTTGGTGTTACATCCACGGCGCTGGAATGGTTTGCGTCGTACCTTCTGGACAGGCAACAACAGGTGCAGCACTCCGGTTGTGTGTCCACTACCACATCACTTATCTGTGGGGCTTCGCAAGGCTCCGTCCTTGGCCCTATCCTCTTCATACTGTACTCTGCCGACATTGCCAAGATCATCCAGAAATACGATCTTCTCCATTATCTGTACGCCAACGATTCACAGATATATGGTTTCTGTCAACCATCTGCCGTCAGCAACACGCGCCTCCGCAGTGCGTTGACAGAGTGTATCACCGAGGTTGGCGACTGGATGAAGTCTAATCGGCTACAATTTAATCGATCCAAGACAGTTAATCTAGTTTTCCTCTTGTCGACAGATAAATTCGACGACTCTCCCCCTCGACTTTATACAACCAGCTGGCATAGTACGCACATTCGAACCACTTTTCCTTACTTCTGCCTCACTTTTTTATTTTTCCAACATTCACACCTCTTCATGCCGAAACCCAATCTTATGAGTCCTTCCATTCTTAATGTCCAAATAGACATTAACCACATAAGGAACATCCAGACAGTTGTGCAAATCCACATTCCATGCCAGAAATCATATGCTCAGCCCTTTCTAAGCATTGTAGATTATCAGCCATCATTGATCATGTTTCTATGCTGTAAAAAAGGACACTTTAGACACAAGACCACTACATCTTTCCTTTCACATCAAACCCAGCTATTATTTCATAAATTATATGTATAGCTAAGTTTTGAAACAATGTTTATTAATGAATCAAAAGTTTCTTGTATTATATTATCCAACAGTTTGGTCAGATATTTCTTTTAAACATCAAACACGTTTTTCAAGATCATTGTTCTCCAATCTGGTTCAGAGCTGAGTTCATTTTTTTCCTTTATCGTTGAAATCTCTTTTTCTCAATTCTGATATTTTTAGAACTGTCTACACCACATCTATTTTTTATTTCTTTAGGTTTATATTTTATAAATCATCTGTGATTCTAAATTTTGAAACATCCTTTATTAATGAATCGACAGTTCGTCATCCGAGATTAGCCCCAGAGGAAGATCAACAGAAATGCGTTATTTGCTCTGATGTTGCCCATGGAATTCATTATGGTGTGCTCACATGTAAAGGTTGTCAGGTAACCGTCAATGTTTCAAATTAATATATTTAATTTCTCGAAGTTTTTTTGTTAAGTTATTTAATATTGTAAATTTTAATAATTTTCTCAGAACAAAATTTTATGGTATTAAATAAAGTGGGTATGAAAATAGATATTGTTTATAATTGATTACCTTCACAATAAGTACAATGAATAAGTATTTCTGTTTAATTATGTTATTTCTGGAATAAATCATCTTCATTATAGATTAATTATGGTGTATTTCTATTCAATTCCTCTTCATTATAGGTGTTCTTCCAAAGAGGAGAATATGAAAGCCATACTTATGTTTGCAAAAGCAATAAAGCCTGCACCATCAATCTCTATACAAGGAATTTATGTAAATACTGCAGGTTCCAGAAATGTCTCGCAAATAACATGTCCAGAAAAGGTATGGAATTTTATTTTAACATGTAGTTATAGTAACTGTTTTACTCATGGTTACTCACTGGCCCCGTCAAAAGAGCACCGAATATTTCTTCAATGCATTTTTGAGTCACTTCTAGATGATAAATTTTCTTAAAATTTTCTATGCATGCTCTTGTTTGATGGCAATGAAATATTCAATAATTAGTTTTGCAATAAGTCAATTAATTTAGTTAATCTTATTTTTGCATATTGTGACTTAAATGTAAAAATTTGATTTTAAAACATTGTTTTTATAGTGGCTTGTGTTCATTTCTTTTATTGTTTGTATTTCATAAGTTATCTGTAATGCTAAATTTTGGAACATCATTTTTTAAAGAATCGACAGTTAAAGAACAGGAAGGACGATTGAAATGCGTGGTTTGCTCCGATGCTGCCAAATGTTTTGGTTATGGTGCACTCTCGTGTAACAGTTGTCAGGTATCCATCAACATTTCATCAACATTATTAATTTTTATTAAATTATTTAACATTGTAAATCAATTGTTTTCTAAAAATTCTCTGAAAAATTTCTCTAAAATCAATTATCTTCATTGTAGCAGTTCTTTAAAAAAGCAATAGATGAAGGCCACACATATGTTTGCGAGAGTAACAAAACTTGCACCATCAATCTAGAAACGAGGACTTCTTGTAAATACTGCAGATACCAGAAATGTCTCGCACATAACATGACTAGAAGAGGTTGTATAAATTTCATTTTAATGTGGAATTTAATTAAGTTTTAAAAATAAAAATATCTAACACTTTGGAAAAGTAATTTGTTTTCAGTTTCTTATTGACGATCTTATTGATGATGGTTGTAATAAATTCCAGATGACTGGGGAACAATAGCTGAATGATCTATTGATGAATTTTGAGATTGAGTTAAAAGAACGGAATTGTTTTTTGTTGGTCCTGGTGGTTATGAGCTTATCTAATGAGCGATCTTTTTAAAGGTTGCATAAGTCCATTCTTGTCTCTGTACACCACTGCGATTCCACCATAGGTTCGCATGGTATCAATCGCGGTACGAGCGACCTCGATACAACGGTAACCGGGGGGGTGTGACAGAGCGACATCATCATGAATTTCATATCATTGGTGTTCGTTGATTATATCTAGAATGCTAATTTGTTTCGTATTGAAAGTACATTAAGACAGGTAGCAGAAACTAGGCTGGGAGGTTTTTGAAATTGTATGAGAAGTACTTTAAAAGTCTGAGATCAAATCATGTGAGGACAAGGTATCATCTGCCAGTGATTTACCTGAGTGTGGTTGTCTGGCAGCACAGCTGTGGAAAGTTTGGTTTCAGAGGCACATGACGCAGTGGTCAAAATGTTGCTGAATGAGTTTGTTGTTGGTGAAGAAAATTTTGTTGTTTGCAGTGGCAAAATATTGACTGAAAAGAAGTCCACCAGCTGTGTAGATATGTTGGCCACGTATTTTTTGTATATGTGATCTTATTAGAATTGAAAATGTTAACCGTTTTCCTTTTGGTTAAGTTGAAATAATTTATAAAAAAAAAATTAGAAAGTTTGATATTGAATGGTTTATCTGTGATGCTCAATTTTAAGAGACCATTTAATATTGAATCAACAGTTATCCCACAGAAAGAAGAAAAGGAATGCGTGATTTGTTCTGACATTGCCATTGGATTTAATTTTGGTGCGCTAACTTGTAAAGCCTGCAAGGTATCCATCAATGTTCGATCTTTTAATTATTAATTTATATAAAAGTAAATTTGTGTTTGTTCGCTTTTAACATCCGATCTGCTGGAACAATTTAAACGGAATTTTGCATGGAGGTAGTCTTTATTGAGGCTAAAATTTTAATTCATAAAAAAATAGAATTAGGTTGATTATTTTATGTTTTACCAGAAACTGAGCAACATGAGGTAGCCTCGCTAATTTAAAATACTCAGAGGAGTTTTTTTATTTCAATTATTTAAAGTAAATTTCAATTCTTTTCTCAAATAAAGTATAATCTCGCTATAACTTGCCCTGGATGTAATATACTAAAACTATGGTTCCGTTCAGTTGCCCCGTCTCCTCTATGTTAAATTACCCCTGGTCTAACAAATTTGGATATAACATACATTTAGCTATAACGTACAAAAATATTGGTCCCGATTACAATATTTTCTAAGTATATAACGGGTTGTTTGACTCATTTACGAAGCATTACCGGCATAAAAACGCTCACTGCAACAGTTGAAGTAAAACAGGTGATACTCAAGTTATTGATTATCTGGTGTCCCAATTCCAAAAATTGGTTATCTATGCTTTCTTGGTGGGCCAAGAATATAGAATTTTCTCCCCATAGAGGTCACCTCTGCACTACAGTTGATTGCTTTCGGAAGAGACTCAAAAAGGATCTGTTCAGTGGCATCTGCATCTATTAGCCAGCATAGTGTTCTGGGCTATCAGCAGATATTTGAAACAGAGGAAAACACGAGCACATATTTGATTTCTTCTCAAGAGTTTTTGGGGCATTTTTAGAAATTTGTTTCTAAAGATGTGCATATTGTTCACTTTCGCTGGAAACTGGCTGGTTAGGAAATTAATCTGAAAAACTAGTCACTTTGGATTGGGGAGTTTGGGTGATTTATATTAGGGACTTACTAATGTTCATGCGATCAAAAAGTTCTATAATTATCTCTAAGATCTCATAACTCCTAATATATTTGCAAGTTACTGAACTTTTTATCTTGAAGTTCTGAAAAAATAGGTTGTGAAGTTTATGAGACCCGTAGCCCTCTTGTTACTGTGCTGAATAAGCATAATTATACTACTATACTCGCTTGAAAAATATTATTTATATATATATATATATATATATATATATATATATATATATATATATATATGCGACAATGCACGTCTAGGGCGGTAACATTAATGCCCATTACCTCAAAAACCATGGACTTGCTCTGACGAGGGCCCACTGTGTTGACTTTGGCCGGCGATCCCTCACGGCTGAAGATTTTGGAAGCTCTGTTCATATTGGAGCGTCGACAAACTTTGAATGTTCAGGATGAACACTTTGATCAAACTTTACAGTTGTTCGGTGCTGATCATACCGGCCAATGCTAAAGTCATAGTACAGCGCAGACTACGGTTTCTTTAGGAGAACCTAAACCAAGTCTTGCTCAATCAATTTTTTACGTTGCGTAATCGTTCCGTATTGTCTGAGGTCATTTGATTTTGATATTATTCTGTTTCATTTCTGTCTACTATTTACTTGTCCTCTTTTCTACTGTTCACCTGGGACTCTGAAGATGAAAAGTTTTATAAATAAAACGGCAGACATTAAAAAAAGTTGTTTGTTTTCGAAGTTTTGCTTAATTGAAAATATTTTGCGCAAACTGATAAACGCCAAATAGGCTGTAGTCTTTAACGGAGCATGTCTAAAAATACGTTCAAAATAATATATATATATTTATATATATATATATATATATATATATATATATATATATATGACTGTGTATGTCCTTTATGCATTGCTAAACCATTTATCCGACAACATTGAAAGTCAATGGAGGAACGTTTGTGTGAAAAAAATTGAGATCGGTTACAAAGTGAGCGGTAGAGCAAGCGAGAACTGGAGAATGAACGGGAACGAAAAAGCAAGCGGAAATGGAAAGGCAACCGGTAGCGGAACAGCGAAAGGTAAAGAGAGAGAGCAGAGCAAGCCAGAGCGGGAAAGCGACCGGGAACGGGAAAGCGACGAGGAACGGGAGAGCAACCAGCACAGCCCTAGTTTTATCAAATTTAGAATTGAAAAAACAAGAGATAACAGTGCTTTAGAAAGCTTGCTGAATTAAAAAGTTCTTTGTTAACAAAAAATTATAATAGCAAATATCACACGATACGATTTGCAAAGGTTTATTTTTATTTTCTGTTTTTTCTTTGCCTATTAATGAACACATCACAGAATCGCATACAGTCCATCGCATTAATATATTAAATTATTAAAAAGATAAGTTTTTAAATGTTTTTTAAAAGAGTTTAATAAACAAATTCTATAGATTTCTTGAAGAGAGGCCGGTAGATCATTCCAAGCAGTGGGACCAGCACGATTGAAAATTAATAATAGTAATATTTTTAGTAAATACCAAATTAAGAGACATTTTACCTTATCTTATCCAGTGATCGTAGTGAGATAAAATAAGATATTCTTAGTAAATCTGGTCCCAGGTTTGTGCCAAAATGTAACTCCAGAGGCAATTAGATTAATTACCCTAAAAAATAAATGACTTAAAAAAATTGCTCTGAAAACAAAAAGATATGTGAGCACTTGGAGAATGAAATATAATCACAAACTAAAATTTTGTGGCCATATAGTCTCAGTAATTCTAACCTCAATTCATTATGAACACAACGAGAAAAGTGGAAGTGGAACCATAAAATCACTTTGATGATCAGCCCATCAAGTTATCAACATCATGAAAACACTCTAAGTCTAAGTTAGATCACATCGCTGTCAGTCAGAAGAAAGTTACATATAATTAATTTAAACCATAATATATATATATATATATAACCATAATACTGCACTTTTAACAGCATCACTGTCGCTACATGTACAATAAATGCAACTTGTATTTTCTTAATAACTTGTTGATTTTTTTTAATACTCTGGATATAACATACCCATTTCTTGTGTCCCTTAAAATACGTTATAGCGAGATATATATATATATATATATATATATATATATATATATATATATATATATATATATATATATATATATATATATATATATATATATATATATATATATATATATATATATATATATATATATATATATATATATATGTCTATCTGTTGCATTTTCCTATAAAAAGGACATAATTGCAACTCATTGTTCTTCCAAAATAACTTTTTAAAATAATTTAAAAAAATATTTTAAATAGCCTAGGACCTCTCCTCAGACCTACCAAATGTTGAAATTGTTTATGGATTAATATCCTCATTGTAGGACTTCTTCAGAAGAGTAGAGAAGGTAAACCACACTTATGTTTGCAAGAGTAACAAAACTTGCATCATCAATCTCAATACAAGGAATGCATGTAGATACTGCAGATATCAGAAATGTCTTGCACATAACATGTCCAGAGGTGGTATAGAATTTTTGTTAATGTGGAGTTTAATAAAACATTAAATGATTGTTATTTTATTTTTTTGTCTTCAAAGCAACACAGATTGGAAGGCCTGAGAGGATAGTCGTCATGACTGATCCAACTGTTCAGAAAAATTTTGAAGAAACGAACCAACTTGTGCCATTGCTGCCACAACACCAACACCAGGTTCAACAAAAAAATGGCTATTTTGACACGGAGATCGAAATGGAGCAAGAAAATTATTTTAAAAAGTCTGAACAACAATCACAAGAACAACCAATAGTTCTTGCACACAGCAGCAACAACATTGCTCAAAGAAACTTTTGCATAAAACAGCTTTCTTCAAATATAAACAGCACCCAGCACCACTACCTTGGTGAACTTCACCAGGTTAATAACCTTGATCCCAGCTCAAACTTTAATAAGTTTGAAACCGTCAATTCAAACATGAGGTTCCTTTGTGCTTCAGATTCAAGAAGCATTTATTCGTCGTATTTGTCATCACTCACAGATGATGAAAATGATTCAAGAGAGTCTGAAACATCTTCACAAGATGCCATCAAAAGACCAAGGACTGAAAGTGAAGATGAAAATAAAAGTAATTTTAACAACTCATTTACCATCTGTGATGGAACTCCATATTTTTCATCAAACGTCACAGTTTCGTGGACAGGAGATCTGAGCCAGACACTTGCTTGCAGGCAAAAAGCACAAGATAGCTATTGTGACACAGAGATAAAAATGGAGCAAGAAAAGGATGAAAATGATTCAAGAAAATCAGGGAATATACTAATACACAGACAAAGTGAAGCTAGTGCTCTCAACTCTGAATTTGAAGGGCCTATTATTAGAATTGGGTCTTTTAGAGAAAAATCTCGAAATTCTAATGGCACTAAAGAATCGTTTGAGCCTAAAAAATGGTCTGAATTTGATGAGACAATAAATGCAATTCAACTAAGCTTCACTGACAAGGAAAACATTGTGATTTACAATGACATTGTGACCAAAACAGAATCAAACAGTGACTTTAATGAGAATCTAATCGAACAAATCAACAACGAATTCCCATGCAAAACTGAAGTAGTTGTGAGAAATGGGCCTGCAAGTTCAGAATATAAGAGGTCAACAGAGAAACAATGTAATGCCTCTCTCATTTCAAGTGAGGTAGAAATTTGAATTCCATGATTTCATTTTATTATTTGGCAGTTTGCCTGCACTGAGATTACGAAAAAAAATGTTTGGCCTGGAATAAAATTAACATAAGGGTAGCTATGTAAGATATGTTCCTCATGATCTGAGGCATTGGATTTTTAAATGTTAAATGGTGGCAAATTAGATTTCATAAGTTTTTTTTTTATTCAGCTTCTACAAGAATATTCAAAGCAACAACAGGAGATAAAATATTTGAAGGTCCTACTGGAGCAAAAAGATCAAGAAATTAAAATGTTGAATGAACTCGAAAAACATAAGATTAGGAAATGTTTTGTTAAGTTAGAGCAAATTAAATAATCAGGTTTACTAATTTCTTTGATTGGACAAGTTTCTGTTATATGGAAATTTGTTATAAAAGTGTTTTTTTACATTACAATAGTTTGAGATTCTTGTAAGTCTTTCAAATTATTTTGCTATTGACAAGCTTATAGAATTTTGTCATGGTTGTGAAGTGATGTCAGAATAACTGATCAAAGCAGTCTTTTTTGATGATACCAACTGTGGTGCACTTCGCCTATAAAGACATTGGTTATCACCAAACACGGCTTATAATGAATTAATTTCTTTGCCCTTTAAAGCATTGTAGCAACTTCTGTTATTATGAAGACGGTTATAATTAGACAGTCACACTTCTGAGATGCACGCAGAATTGCGAGCCCAGAGAGTCAGCCTAAATCAATTAAAATTAATCAAATCAAATTAATCAAGTTGTTTATGTATAAGTCGCCAGAGGTCCAAAATAATTAAACAGTACGGATGTTTATTTATAAGTCGCCAGAGGTCCAAAATAATTAACCAGTACCGATGTTTATGCATAAGTCAAAAATTAAATCAATTAAAATTACTCAAATCAAGTTGACCGTTACAGGTAAACGCAAATTCGACTAATATTCATCTACATAGAACTTTGAAACTTTCAGAATAGCTGTATTCTCGATAACAATATATGAATGAAGTGTTTTATGATAACAACTAATCCATACATCGAGTTAAATTTGAAAGTTATATTGTTGGATTTTATATTTAATTATCTAAAAACAGGCATCTCGGATATACCCAGGGCAGCAGTTTAAAACAAATTCGATTTTCTCAAAGAAGAGCCAATGTTGATTTTTTTGCAATTTTCGGCGGAAAATCGTCGTTTTTGGCTTATAACTTTTTTATTTGTTGAACCGAAGACAATCCAAATATACCATTCGATTTCATTTTTTAGACCCCATCCAACAATGTATAGCACAGCCCCAGGGCAAGCATTTTTTTTAAAATTATTATTGCCAGCCTCGAGGCTAACTTCACACGTCTGTATGGTCGTGTTGGGATGTGGAGAATTCGCCCCTTGAAAGTTGATTCCCTGGAAAAGTTTGCCCGCGCTTTTCGTTCCTGGGAAAGCTAACTCCCAGTTTTTGCCCATGGTTTTTCTTCATCGTTATTTCACTCCCAGTTTTTCGTCCCTGATTTTTAGTTTCCAGTATTTTGTTATTGATAAAGTATTAGTGGAATTATTTCCTTAAAAATTTGCGCCAACAACGTCCTTGTGAAGATTCGTTATAAATATTAGCTCTTGTAAAAAATCAGTCCCAGCTCCAAGGAAGATTTGACTTTTATCAGTTTTTATGAAAAAATTTAGAAAATTTTCGAAAAAGTACCTACGATTACCCGATGTCATCATTCATCATGCTAATTTGGGAGAGAAAAGATTTCAGAGAAGTTTTGCTCAAAGCATTTGCATTTTGCCCGCCCCTTCTCCGGTCATTAGTTATTATGGAAGAAAAAAGTGTATAAGAGTTTGGAAATGTATTTCCGGTAAACCATCCCGTGCGGGAAAGGGACGGGATGCGTCTGGGAAATCCGGTAGGATCGCGTCGGGTTTTGTCCGAGGGACCCGCACAGGTTTCCCAGATCATTAAGCGTAATTAAGAATGGGATGCCCAGGCGAATTATTGATCGCGACACTCGGTCCTGTGCTTATACACGGATTGTAAATATGCGCACGAGTCCCGTGGGATACAATACAATACAATACAAAGTAAAATTTATAACGCGCCCTTATAAAAAACAAGTCTTTCGCAAAAGCGCGCAGTTCGACAATATCTCCTAGTCAAAGAACTTACTAAAGAGATAAGTTTTTAATTTAGTTTTAAATTGAGTAGCGTCTTTAGATTGGCGAATATGTACAGGCAAGCTGTTCCAGTAAGTTGGGCCAGAGATGGCAAAAGCTCTGTTTCCAAATTGGAGACGAGACCGGACAGAGACGAAGTCGTCCCTGCTAGTAGAACGAAGACGCCGCCTTGCAGGGAGCGACGAGCATGGCGAAACGAGAGATGACAGATAGGAGGGAGAAGATCCAGTGAATACGTTAAACATTAACAGGCATATTTTAAAATTTATTCTAGCAGGGATAGGTAGCCAATGAAGTTGACGTAAAGTTGGGGTGATGTGGTCTCGGGGACCGAGATCTTTGACAAGCCGAGCGGCTGCATGGAGTACTGAAGTAAGGGGTTTTAAGGACGATGATGGTAGACCTGTCAGCACTGAGTTGCAGTAGTCTACTCTTGAGATGACAAAAGCCTGAACTAGGGTACGAATGCACTGCTCGTTAAGGCAGCGCTTCACTTGACGGATTCGGCGTAGATGGAAGTAGCAGGCCCTTGTAATGGCGGAGATATGGTGGGTCATTGACAAGCCAGAGTCAAGATACACTCCGAGATCACGAACAACATTCGAAGACGAGATCGTGCAGTCACCGATATTAATAGAGCCTGAACTCATGGATATGGGCTGAGGCCTTCGATCAAACCAGATGAGTTCAGTTTTAGAAGTATTGAGCTTCAGGCGCATGGCTGAGCACCATTTTTGAATTTCAACAAAACAGTTTGCAAGCTTTGTTTTAGCTAGGTAGATGTCTTGTGTGGCAAGTTGAATATATAGCTGGGTGTCATCAGCATAGAGGTGAATAAGAACTTCGTGTCGAGAGGCGATGTTGACAATATAAGAGTGTAGAGAATGAAAAGAAGGGGTCCAAGGATTGAACCTTGGGGAACACCGAAAGAAACATCGTACTTTTTGGAGGTTTGCTCACCAAGACGAACCTTATGAGAACGATTAGAGAGAAAAGAGATTAACCACTGAAGAGCGGCAGAAGTTATACCAAACTGTAATTCAAGGATTGAAAAAAGAATGGCATGGTCGACACAGTCGAAAGCAGCACTAAAGTCAAGCATTAAGAGAGCGGTTATGAATCCGGAATCAAGGGCAAGGACAATGTCGTTATAAACTTTAACCACAGCTGTTTCTGTGGAGTGATAACGTCTGAATCCAGATTGAGTAGGAGGAAGTAGTTTATGTATTTCAACATAGTTAGAAAGTTGACGGTGGACGACTCGTTCCACTAGTTTAGAAACAAACGATAAGGTAGAAATAGGGCGGTAGTTGGCAGGGTCAGAGGGATCAAGGCCAGGTTTTTTTAGTAGTGGGCGAATTATGGCACGTTTGTGAGGTTCAGGCAGATTAGTCTGGGAAAGTGAGGAGTTGATTAACATTGCAAGAATTGGAGCAAAAGTGAGGCGCATGGATTTTAGCAGATGCACAGGGGCGGAATCGAGCTCGCACTGCTTTGTTGTGGAATCGATGAGAAGTTTAGTTACATCATCAGGAGACACTTTTTCAAAAACATCAAAACCAGGAGGAAACGGTGTATTGATTGCGAAATCGGGCGGGTCGAAGTTTTTGGTCGAGTCACGTATGTCAACAATCTTATTTCCAAAAAAGTTAAGTAGATCATCGGGTGAAATCCATGATGAGGTTTCTGAAGTTGGAGTGAGGAGCGAATGTAATGATCTCCAGAGAGTTCGACCATCACCTTGAACGTTTTCGATGCGCTGTTTAAGGTAACTAGAGCACTTGAATTGAAAGAGTCTCCTCTGGCTTTTAATCTGAGATCGCCAACGCTGCTTCTTTATGATGTTAAGAGGATCTCTGGTAGATTGGCGTTCGAGACGACGGGTGGAACGTTTGGAGATCAGGCATTCACTATCAAACCAAGAGCAGCCAGTTATTTTACGTTTTGTTATTTTTCTAAGAGGAGCATGTCTATTAAGTAATTCCTCCATGGTGGAATCGTATAGGGAGAAAAGTTTATCTGCTGCTTTGACTTCTTGAGAGAAAGTAAGCTGGTAGAGTTCGGAAGCAAGGAGATCAGCCTGGAAGGCTGACATGTTAAATTGAGCAAAAGATCGACTCTCAGCTGTCTCAAAGATTAATGGTGGAGGTTGATGGTTAAGTTCGAATTTGATGATTGAATGGTCAGATAAAGATGGTGGAGCTGTATGAAGATAAGAGATGAGTGTATCGGGCATGCGGACAATGACGACGTCGAGAGTGTGGCCACGATCATGAGTACGCTCCTGCACCAATTGTTCGAGACCGTGTGAAGACAGCAGTCGGTGGAAGTGCTTAGTGTTAGGTTGGTCTGGCTTGTCAAGATGGAGGTTGATGTCACCAAGGATTAGAATTTTACAGTTGAATTTAGCTAATGTGGCGAGTAAATCAGCAAATTCAGCAAAAAATGTTTTGCAGACCGACTCGGACCCGGGGCGGTAAATGGAAAGGACGAGAATATTGAAGTTGTGCTGAAGTCTGAAGTATGTGGCGAGGTATTCGAAGGTAGAAAACTCACCAATGTCTTTAGACGTTGCTTTAAATTTGTCTTTATAGATGATACAGATGCCCCCACCTCTAGGACCATGGATGTTGAGGCCGCCCTGAGGTAGAGGCCGTGCTTTTTCAATAGATTTATATGTTGATGGTGTAGAAGCAATGAGAGAAGGTGAGAAGGAGGACTCGTGATGTGTCTCAACAACGCTAAAAATATCCAAGTCTTCAGAAACCATGTATTCCTGAATTGCAGCCGATTTATTAGAGATAGAACAGGCATTCCAGGAACCGACTTTACATTTGAGGAGGCCCGATTGCAAGCTTGAAGCGGGAGCCAGGCAAGGATGTTTAGGATTCCACAAATGAAGAAGAAATAATTGTTTGCGTGCAGTGCGAGATATTTTCGGACTATGAGCACGGAATGAGAGAAGGTCTGATGATGAGTATATTTTTTTAGGTGGAATCATGATGATAAATAATTAATGCCGAGAGTCACTAACGAACGATAATAGGTGCCGAGAAGCAGAATTAGCAAATTAGCTGGGAAGCCGAATAGCAAGACGAAGCGAAACGATAAGCGAGCAGTGAAAATTAACGAAAATAGGTTCATATGAGTTTAGTTTAAAATAAAATAAAATACGACTATAAGATAATTAATAAGCAAGTTGACTAGAAAATATCGCCGAGACTGTAAACACGAGCGCACAGGGTGCGTTCGCAACAAAAAATGTGGTTTGCTGGGTCTATGCGATTATTTCCTTCCCCTCCCGGTCATCAGGTATTGTGGGAGGGAAAGGTGTATAGGAAAAGTTTTAGAGTGTGTGGGATGTTGAGACTATAGGACTTTAAGTTATGAGGCGCTGTGAAAGTCTGTGTTGATTTGATTGATGAAATGTCTTTGACAATTATTGAAATTTATAATTGTGTTTTAAAAACAATAATCTATATTAATGTTTATTTCAATTTTTTCATATTATTATGCTGGATTTTAACTAAGTTCACTTTTCATTATTTCGTTCCCTGTTTTGTTTTTCTGTATTTGGTGATGATGACAAAATAAAATACTAATTACTAATACTGTCGAACAGAGTTAGCCCTCTCTATGTTTTTAATTTTTAAAATGAATTTTTTTGAACTAGCAGGAGCTTTTATGATCTATTTTGGACAGTTGCATGAAAATGTCAAAATAATTCTTAATTTTAATTTTAACTTAACTAGATTGCATCCACTTAAATTAAAGGTCTTAAAGGATGGAGCAACAACAAATTCAACAACTTCAGCAGCAACAGCAGAATGTCATAAACAAGAGGAGCCAAAGTGTGAGCTTCTTGCAAGGTATGGAAATTGCATATGTAATATTATGATGTATTTATAATTTAATGTTTTGAATTAAAGGCTAAAGCTCGTCAGGTAAAATAGGATTTTCCATAGGTTTATCGGCTATAACTTAGATTGTCGATACACCTGTCAACAATTCGAATAAAAAAGTGATGAAAAGCAAAACACAATTTTAAATTAAACAAAATCTTCTGTTTTTGGTAATAGATCGAGTACAATGTTGAACATAGTCACATAGTCATGTATACGAACCATATGATATCATGTGGGTAGAGTTTTATTAAACAAGTAAACGAGATTGGCTGAAGTGTGTCTGGTAATTGAACGAATAAATGACAGATGAAAATGATTACAGTAGCACAAACAAGCAAACCCCTTTTGTTTATTGTTCTGGGCGGTGCATACAAGACTGAGGTTTTTACATTGACATAATTTAGTTGTTTTACATAAACAAACATCTTTTTTTTATGAAACAAGAGTTTCTTATTCTTACAAGATGGCCACATTTATTATTATAAATGCTTTTATTAACTTCTATTCTTTGTCTATTTTCTCCAATCAATTTTTGGCAATGCATTATTCAATAATTAGTTTTTCAATAAATCAATTAATTCAGTTAATGTAATTTTGTTTATTGTGACTTATTTAAAAAAAATAAAATTGTAAAAAATTGGTTGTAAAACTTTGTTTTTATATTGTTTTAAAAATTTGTTTTTATATTTAATAGTTTGTATTTCATAAAATTATCTGTGAACATCTTTTTTTAATGAATCGACAGTTCAAACACAGGAAGGACAACCGAAATGCGTGGTTTGCTCTGACATTGCCAAAGGAATTTTTTATGGTGCACTCTCGTGTACAAGGTGTCAGGTATTCTTCAACATTTCATCAACATTAATTTTTTAAAATAAATTATTTAAAATTGTAAATCAATTGTTTTCTTTAAAAAAAATCTCTTAAAATTTTTTCTAAAACTAATTATCTTCATTGTAGCAGTTCTTCAAAAAAGCAATAGATGAAGGCCACACTTATGTTTGCGAGAGTAACAAAACTTGCACCATCAATCTAGAAACGAGGACTTCTTGTAAATACTGCAGATACCAGAAATGTCTCGCACATAACATGACCAGAAAAGGTTGTATAAATTTGTTTTTATTGTGGAATTTAATTAAGTTTTAGAAATAAAAACATCTAATGTTGTGGAAAAGAAATTTATTTTCAGTTTCTCAATAAATTATGTCAGGCAAGTTGAGGATCTTATTGATGGTTGTAGTAAATTCCAGATAGCTGGTGAATAATAGCTGAATGATCTATTGGTGAATTTTGAGATTGAGTTAAAAGAATGGAATTGTTTGTTGTTGGTCCTGGTGGTTATGAGCTTATTTAATGAAAGAACTTTTTAAAGGTTACATAAGTCCATTCTTGTGGTCATAGATTATTCTAGAAAATGGTCAGACATATTTGCTATACCTAACCAGGATCCATTACTGGTAGCCAACATTCACATTGAATGAGTTGAATTTATAACGGTGTTTTTTGACAAAAAGGTATTTCAAAGATAGATCAAAGTAGAAAAAAAATTAATTAAAATTTAACGGGTGGCTTATTTTAATAGATATAAAGAATATACACTTGGATACAATACAATAATGCTAAGAAGGTAACAAAAACAGTGATGGAAATAAAACAGTTTGTTATTAAAAGTGAAATACAAAGAATAGATATTATTGTAACTGTCATTGAAATTATAAAAAAGAGCATTTCTGCTTTCAATGATAAACTGAATAAATTTGATCTTGGAGAAAAGAAGGGGCAAATTATTGAAGATAATCAACAATCCAAGAAATGGTCTGATCTATTCAATAGCAGAATGCATAGAAGAACAAATGTAGTGGCATACATAATTTTTATGAGTCAAACCATTTGAGTCCAAGTGAACTCTTGGTTAGTCTATCATAGCGTGCTCTCCATATCTCCAACAATCTACTTTCATCAGCCACAACTTTACCCTCATTGTTTTTCATGCCTTTGGCACCCACCACATCTTGGTTTTTCCACATTAGTAGACTACATCTATTTTTTTATTTCTTCTGCAGTTTGTGATCTTATTGGAATTAACCACTTCCCTTTTGGTTAATTTAAAATAACTGATAAACAAATTAAAAAGTTTATAATTATTTTCTATATTACAATAAAAAATATTTATTGGTTTATAGTTCATAAATTATCTGTGATGCTAAATTTGAAACATCATTTATTATTGAATCGTCAGTTCATAAGACGAAAGTCGCTCCACGGGAAGATAAACAGAAATGTGTGATTTGTTCTGATGTTGCCAGTGGTGTTTGTTATGGGGCACTCATATGTGGAAGTTGCCAGGTATCCATTACTTAGTTTTTTAAAGTTTCTAGTTAAAATATTTTATTAAATGGGTGTGATTAAACAAATTGCTTCTTGATTGAGGCTCAAAAACTTTCACATTAAATTAAGTCATTAAGTATTTGTGTTCAATTTTAATGTCTAAAATCAAATATTTTCATTGTAGATGTTCTTCCATAGAGCAAAGAACGAAAGCCACGCTTATGTTTGCAAGAGTAACAAAACTTGCATCATCACGCTCAATACGAGGAGTTCATGTAAATACTGCAGGTACCAGAAATGTCTCACACATAACATGTCCAGAGGTGGTATAGAATTTTTTTTATGTGAAGTTTTATGAAGTTTTAGATATATAAATTTTATATGGTAGATCCTTATTATCTTCTTGGTTAGGAACTTATTATTTTCCAAGTTAGGCAACTTATTATTTAATTAACCAAAACTGTTTTTGTAAAATCCCTTAACATCGTAACTTTGGTGTCAGAAGCAGATCAATCTAATATTAGTTTTTAAACAAATTGTATGAGCTCAGATACACTGAGCCGAAAGAACAGCTTATTATGCGATACAACTTCTTTGGAAAAACCATCGTAATAGCAGAGTTTACAGCTAATAATATCCTGACATTTTTTCAAATCGGAATTTTCCCAATTCCCACTCCAATAATGATAATTCCCACTTCCATGGGATTCTCATAAAATTTTCAGTAATTGTTCCGATTTTCGTGGGATTCCTATGGGATCTCATCCACATAGTCTGTAAGTATTTTAGTTGATGAAATTGTTAGAAATGAGAAGTTATCATAGTCAAAAATAATATATATATATATATATAATGAATCGACAGTTCGTCCGCTGATAGTAGCCCCAGAGGATGATCAACAGAAATGTGTGGTTTGCTCTGATGTTGCCCATGGAATTCATTATAGTGCACTTGTGTGTAGAGGTTGCCAGGTATCCATTAATGTTTCAAATTAATATATTTAATTTGTCTAAGTTTTTGTTAAGCTTAATTATTTAATATTGTAAGTTTTAATAATTTTTTCAGAAAAAGTTGTATGGTATTAAATTATGTGGGTATGAATATGGAAATTCCTTATGGATTAATGACCTAGGAATCAGTTATTGTTTCCCAGTCTCATCACTAAAATTCTCAACATTTTAAATTAAATTATTTACTGTGTTAAATAAATAATTTTCGTAAAAAACTCTCTGAAAAAATTTTCTAAAATCAATTATCTTCAATGTAGCACTTCTTCAGAAAAGCATTAAATGAAAGCCACACTTATGTTTGCAAGAATAACAAAACTTGTACCATCAATCTAGAAACGAGGACTTCTTGTAGATACTGCAGATACCAGAAATGTCTTGCACATAACATGACCAGAGGTTATAAAAATTTGTTTTTAATTGTGGAAATTCATTAAGTTTTAGAAATAAAAACATCTAATACTTTGGAAAAGAAATTTGTTTACAGTTTCCTTATGAATGATATCAGACAAGTTGAGGATCTTATTGATGGTTGTAGTAAATTCCAGATGACTGGGGAACAATAGCCGAATGATCTATTGGTGAATTTTGAGATTGAGTTAAAAGAATGGAATTGTTTGTTGTTGGTCCTGGTGGTTATGAGCTTATCTAATGAACGATCTTTTTAATGGTTGCATAAGTCTATTCTTGTGGTCATAGATTACTTTACAAAGTGGCTATGCTAACCAGGGAGCAGTAACAGTAGCCAACCCTGTTCATGTAATTCTATATACATATTGGAAGAGAAGCTGAAAATGTGCCTAAGCTATTGGACTCTATTTCAGGCTGGGTTTTGCAATAGCGCAATAGCAACCCACGACATTTTCTTGCCCAGTAAGATGCTGGTCCAGAACTGTGTCCTCGACTGTCTCAGGTGTCTTGGCAACCAAACTCTGAATAGCCATTCCTTTCAGACCAAACATAAGCAATTTTTTTGTTGTTTACTGGCAGCAACACCATGTTGTTAGTTGTTACCCCATCTTTAGGGCAAACATCCTCTTCAAGAATTACCCTTGGAAATATCTGTCGACTTTCTTGTATTATGTTATCCAACAATTTGTTCATATATTTTTTTTAAATATCAAACACGTTTTTCAAGACCATTGTTCTCCAATCTGGTTCAGAGCTGAGTTCATCTTTTTCCTTTATTGTTCAAGTCTCTTTTTCTCAATTCTGATATTTTTAGAACTGTCTACACCACATTTATTTTTTATTTTATTTTTTATAAGTTATTTGTGATGATAAATTTTAAAACATCCTTCATTAATGAATCAACAGTTCGACCACTGATAGTAGCCCCAAAGGAAGATCAACAGAAATGCGTTGTTTGCTCTGATGTTGCTGTTGGAATTCATTTTGGTGCACTAGTGTGTAGAAATTGCCAGGTATCCACCAATGTTTCAAATTAATATATTTAAATTTTCAAAGTTTTTGTTTTGTTAAGTTATTTAATATCGTAAATTCCAATAATTTTCTCAGAACAAAATTTTATGGTATTAAATTAAGTTGGTATGAAAATAGATATTGTTTATAATGATTACCTTCACAATAAGTACAATGAATAAGTATTTCTGTTTAATTATGTTATTTCTGGAATAAATCATCTTCATTATAGATTAATTATGGTGTATTTCTGTTTAATTCCTCTTCATTAAAGGCATTTTTCAAAAGAGGAGAATATGAAAGCCATACATATGTTTGCAAAAGCAACAAAGCCTGCACCATCAATCCCAATACCAGGAGTTTGTGTAGATACTGCAGATACCAAAAATGTCTCGCACATAATATGTCCAGAACTGGTATAGAATTTTTTTTAATGATAGCAAACTTATCTCATCTCAAACTCATCATCACCACCGTTTATTTTAGATATGCAGTTTTTCTATGCTGTGCATATCCCCAGGTCACGATTTGGAGTAGACAGCCTCTTTAGACCAATCACATATATATCCTGTTTAGCACATTCTAACCAATTTTTCTTACTTCCACCTCTTCTTTTTATTTTTCCAACATTCACACCTCTTCATGCTGAAACCCAATCATATGAGTTCTTCTGTTCTTAATGTCCAAACAAACATTAGCCACATGAGGAACATCCATAAAGTCATACAAATCCACATTCCACACCGCAAATCATATGCTCAGTCCTTTCTAGGGTTTTTATATTAGCAGACTTCATTGATCATGTTTCTATGCTGTAAAAAGGACACTTTGGACACAAGACCACAACATCTTTCCTTTCACATGAAATGTTACCTCAGGTAGTCAAGATTGAAGGAAATTATTCAAATTTAGGCCAAGCAAAGTGCTGACTGTTTCTTCTACACCTCCCTCTCCGGATAACCGGAGTTAATATTTCATAAATTTTCTGTAAAGCTGAGTTTTGAAACATTCTTTATTAATGAATCGGCAGTTCATCAGCTGATAGTCGACCCACAGGAAGAACAGCAGAAATGCGTGATTTGTTCTGACGTTGCCATTGGTGTTTGTTATGGTGCGCTTACGTGTGCAGGATGCCAGGTATGCATCAATGTTTCAAATTAATACATTTAATATTTTTTATATAAATTATTTAATATTGTAAATTTTAATTCTTTGCTCAAAAATATCATGAGGATTTCTAGTAAATTGTGCTTTAAAGGTGTATGTTTATTTATTAAGTTGGTGGGAAAATACAAATTGCTTATTGATTGATAGCCCAGAACCTTCCACATTAAATAAATTCAATAAGTATTTGTTATCAAATTTGACATATCTGCGATCAATTATATTTTTTGTAGGGGTTTTTTACAAGAGGAGTGAAGTTAAACCACACTTATGTCTGCAAAAATAATAAAACTTGCATCATCAATCTCCATACGAGGAATTTGTGTAGATACTGCAGGTACCAGAAATGTCTCGAACATAACATGTCCAGAAAAAGTATAAAATTTTATTTTAATGTGGAGTTTTATTAACTTTTTGAACTAAAAATATTAAATGGTGGAAGCCTTATATAATCTTTGTTAGGCAACTTATTATCAAATAAACCAAAACTGAAAGACCAGCTTTTGATGTGAGGCATAAGTGTGAGAAGCCAGAATGATTTTCTCGGTGAAAGGTTAGAGCAAGCTCTCAAAAATTGAAGGATATGATTCTGAAACATGCAACAAGTTTAAAGTGATTTTGAGAAATTTCATGTGTGCAAGATGCAAGTATTTCAAAGGCTTGAGATCAAATCATGTGAGGACAAGGTATCGTCCGCCAATGATTTACCTCACAGCTGTTGAAAGTTTTGTTTCAGTGGCAACTGAGGCAATGGTGGAAATGGTTCTGATTAGCTTGTTGTTGGTGAAGAAAACATTGTTGTCTATCAGCTGTGTAAATATGTTGGCCGCATATATTTTTTGCATACGTGATCTTATTAGAACTGGAAATGTTAACTCTTGGAGATGTTCAATTAATTAATAAACAAATTAGAAAATTTGATATTTTATGGTTTATATGTCATAAATTATTTGTGATGCTCAATTTTAAAAGATAGTTTATTAATGAATCAACAGTTCGTCCGCTGACAGTCGCCCCACTTGAAGAACTACAGAAATGCGTGATTTGTTCTGACGTTGCCGTTGTAATTGAATTTGGTGTGCTCATGTGTAGTGATTGCGAGGTATCCATCAATGTTCAAACTTTTACTTATCTTTTTATATAAAAGGCAATCTGTGTTTGTTCGCTTATCACATCCGAACTGCTGTAGCAATTTGAATGGAATTTCACATGGAGGTAGTTGTTATATATATATATATATACATCCTCATTGTAGGAATTCTTCAGAAAAGGAACGAAAGAAAGCCACACTTATGTTTGCAAGAGTAACAAAACTTGTACCATCAATCTCAATACCAGGAGTTTGTGTAGATACTGTAGATACCAGAAATTTCTCGCACATAACATGTCCATAGGAGGTATAGAAATTTTGTTAATGTTGAGTTTAATAAAGTTTTAGATATTTGTATAAATATCGTGGCATGCTTGTAACCTTTTTCTCATTGGATAAATTCTGAATTTGAAATTAATAAGTTATAATTGAGAAAGCTGGGTTTGATGGTTGAACATAGTGATGATAATCACGTATCATCAATTGACCAGTTTCAAGTACAGTTATTGAGACACATGGTTACATAAGTACGTAATATCTTCTAATAAATTTAGGGCCATTTTATAAAGAACTCAGTTACGGTTGTCGATATTAAAACATTTTTAAAACATTAAATGATTGTAATTTTATTTCGATTGCTTCACAGCAATAGAGATTAACAAGAAAATGAAAAAGCTTGTGCCACTGCTCCCAAAACCCCAAGAGCCATTTCAACAACAATTATTTCAACTGGTGCAACTGATCCCACAACACCAACAGTATATTCAACTAAAAAATGGCAATTTTGACACAGAGTTAGAAATGGAGCAAGAAAATGAATTACAAAAATCTGAGCAAAAATCAAATCAACAAATGGTTGTTCTTGCTTACAGCAGCAGCAACATTGTTCAAAACAACTTTGACATAAAACAGCTTTCCTCAAACATGAACAGAACCCAGCACCACTACCTCGGAGAACATCAACAGGTTAGCAACCTTGATCCAAATTCAAACTTTGATATGTTTGAAACCGACGATTCAAACATGAGGTTACCCTGTGCTTCAGATTCAAGAAGCATTTATTCACCGTCTTTGTCATCAAACTTAACAGATGATGAAAATGATTCAAGAGAGTCTGAAATATCTGCACGAGATGCCATTAAAAGACCAAGGGCTGATAGTGAAGATGAAAACAAAAGTAATTTTGACAACTCATTTACCATCAGTGATGGAACTCCATCTTTTTCATCGAACCTCACAGTTTCGTGGACAGGATATCTGAGCCAGACATTTGCTTGTAGGCAGAAAACACAAGATAGCCATTGTGACACAGAGATAAAAATGGAGCAAGAAAATGAGGATGAAAATGACTCAAGAAGCTCAGGGAGTATATTGTTACATGGGCAAAAGCAATCATGTGCCCTAAACCCTGAACTTGAAGAGCTTATTATTGGAATTGGGTCTTTTAGAGAAAAATCTGAAAGTTTTAATGGCAATAAGGAACCAGTCGAGCCTAAAAAATGGTCTGAATTTGATGATGTACACTCATCTTATGAGAAAAAAAATGCAATTCAACTAAGCTTCACTGACAAGAAAAACATTGTGATTTACAATGACATTGTGGCCAAAACAGAATCAAACAGTGACTTTAATGAGAATTTAATCGAACAAATCGACAACTTATCCCCATCACTTTTAAGCAAAACTGAAGTAGTTGTGAAGAGTGAGCCCGCAAATTCAGAATTTTCATGGTCAACACAGAAACAAAGTAATGCTTCTCTCAGTTCCAGTGAGGTAGAAATTTGAGTTCCATGATTCTGTTATATTATTTGACAGTTATGTTTCTGGTTTATTGTAGCTTTCGTAGGTTTTTAGATAGACATTATATGGATTCATTTATTTTTGTCAAATTCCTTGCCTGCACTGAGTTTACAAAAATTAAAGCTTTTTTGGTCTGAATCTGATACATTGGGTTTCTAAATGTTAAATGGTTGCAAATAAGATTTCAGAAGTTTTTATTTTTTATTCAGATTCTACACGATTATTTAAAGCAACAGCAGGAAAAAATGTTGGAAGAACTTGACAAACATAAGATTAAGAAATGTTTTGTTAAATTGGAGAGAATTCATTCCTGAGATTCACGTTTTTTTATCGCACAAGTTTCCGTCATATTCAATATTTAAGTAAATATAAAACTAACACCAACTATTGATTTAAAAAATGCCACAATTTATATGTATTGCATGTCTATTTGAACTATTAGAAATTATGATATTGATAGTATATAATGATGGAATTTATAGTGGGGCCTATCAGGAAAACGTGAATGTCTAACGCGCACACATATGTAAATATTAGCATTCAGCGTCCCGTTATTTTTTGAAACGATACAACTTCTGAAATTTATCTCGAATAAAACGATACGATATGAGACGCCTCGACCAATAACGAGACAAAACCGATACGATATCGAGATGTCAACTGTGGAAATTTTGTCTCGAATAAAGCGAGATAACGAAAAATAACGAGACATTACGAGATAAATCCAGTCATTTTTTTATTTTACAAAAATTTTAACTATTTGACAGTTTTGTCTCGTTATTGTTCGAGGCGTATCGTATCGTTTTATTCTAAACAAAATTCATGTCGTATCGTATTCTGTCAATAGGTAGATTAATTAATCAATGTTGATGAATCAATTGCAAATATTCACAGTTGTGACAATCGTTAAATATGTATGACTTTCGCTATTTATTGAAAAATATATTTTGTAAATCTTGGAGTTTGTTTTGAGATTTTGATACAAGAACAAAATTTAAGTCTCGTTATTTTATTTCGATACGAGACTTTCCTGCAGGCTGTATCGTTTTAATAACGATACGTATCGTTTTGAAATCCCGGTTGATATCGAGATAACGATTACGGGACGCAGATGCTTTGTAAATATTGTTCATCGGAAATTATGTTTTTTTTTATGATAGAATGTATAATTTTAATTTTTGTATACATACTCATTTTTTTGAAATATTTCTTCCCTCTCCATATGCACGCATGCAAATCATTCACTCGGGACACCCCTCCTCTCCCCTCGGTGCATACGTAATATATGGATTATTACTTACAATCATTGAGATTCTTCTAAGTCTTTTTTGCTAACATTTAGCACATGCCTTTTTTTCAAGACATGTCTTGCTCAAAGGCGAGAAAGGGTCCATGCAAAGGCAGCCATTTATAGGTGCCTATCCCTTTAGCAGTGCGAGTGAACTCCTTGCTTGAGGGATTGACGCTTGTGAGGCTCGAACTCTAACGATATTGCCAATCGTATGCGGGGTTTTCAGAATGGTTTTGTATTTTATTGAAAGATAATAAAATAAAGCTCTTATGTGTCGTTTTTTATGTGTCTTTTTTGAAAAAGTACCGACGACTTACTCCCAGTTATCAGCTATTGTTAAAGATAAAAGAGCATCTAGTTAGTGAAAATTTTTGGGAAAAGTACCTGCAACTCCACCCCGATCATCAACTATTTTTATAGGAAACGTTTACATATGGAAATTTCTAGGATCGCATTTGTTAGACCAAGTCTCCGGGCTCCCAAAACCCTATCCCAAGAGGTATGAACCACTGGGAACACCTCTGATTACTTTCGGATAAATTAAGCAACCTTCTGCTTTTACAAATAATTTTATATGACAAAAAAAAGATGCATGAAGCTACATCAAGATATCCAAGTATTCTGTATATAATAGTATATTAACATGAAAAAGTTTGTATTGGAGGGGAATCAGCTCAAACCTTATAGTCCAGGAGAATTAAAATTTTTCCTTGTTGTACCTAGACAAAATTCGCATCAAGCTGATTTTTGGATATATTGTTTGTAATACGTTTATGAATCTTCCTGCAAAAATCGGTTGAAATCGTCGTTTCGGAAATTGGTTTTTTGACGCTTTTTTGAAAGAGATTTACCGTAGTGAGCGATAAGTTAGTATTTTCGTAAATTGTCGTAAAACATCGGATTTCTAAGTTAGTATTTTGTAAAACATCTATTTTTTGGAGTTTTTATTGTTCTTTTTCGAAATGGGTGAACTAAATGAAATGGTATGTTTAATTTGTCGAACTGAATTCCGTTCCGACAACGTCTGTGATACAGTCAAGATGGTTACACTAGGTGTTAAAGGTATTGAAACGTTATGTCAATTCAGCGTTTTACGTGGTGATGAACAGTTAACAGAGTATCTGTTAAATAAACCAAATGTAGCTAATGTTCATGATCATTGCCGGAGAGACTACACTAACAAAAGAAGTTTCGATCAATTGCAACGAAAGAATGAGCAGCATGCAGAAGGTGTTGGTGTTGATCAAGAGAATTTTAAGTGTAAATTATTACGATCGTCTGTCGACACTTTCAATTGGAAGCAACATTGTTTTTTGTGTGGAAAAATAGTTTTTGGAGAAAGTAAAAAACATTTAAAAGAAGAATCAAGTACTGTGATGACATTGAAATTCAGAGAAACTATAATTGAAACTTGCCACAAAAGAAATGATGCATGGAGTGTAGAAGTTCTTGGTAGGTTAAATACATGCAATGACTTACCTGCTGAAGAAGCTCGTTACCACAGAGTGTGTCTTTCTGTGTTCCAAAAATGTAGATCGTCACATGTTGGAGATAATACCGCTGGCCGAAACCAGCCAGGTCGACATCCAGATAACGACACGTTAATTACTTTTGAGAAACTGTGTGACTGGTTAGAAGAAGAAGATCAAGGAATTTATACAATAGCTGAATTACAAATTAAAATGCAAGAATTATCGGAAGATGGTGAAGTGTATTCATTAAAACATATAAAACGAAAGCTGGAAGAACGCTACGCCGAGCACATATTTTTTGCCGAAGTTTGTGGTCGGAAAAATGTTATTTGCTTCCGTAACATGGCGTCTCACATTATAACTAAGCAATGGTATGATGAAAAAAAGAGTAGCATAGAAGATGAGAGTGAGCGTATCATAGTGGCAGCAGCAAAATTGATAAGAGCTCAAATAAGGGAAATGTCCTCAAATGAAACATATCCAGGAACTGATGATTTCTCAAATATTGAAAATGCCAAAAGGTGGATTCCTAGTTTGTTGAAAATCTTAATAGAAAATATTGTTTGTAATGAAATAAAACAAGTTTCCATATGTCATTCTATTGTGCAGGGGGCAAGACAAAGATCTCTTATTTCTCCAATTTTGTTTGGCGTTGGAGTTAGTTTAGATCACGCCTTTGGATCTAGATGGCTGCTTGATTTGCTGTCACGGTTGGGATTTTCAATTTCATATGATGAAGTTAAACTTTTTAAACAATCAGTGGTTCAGAATGACTCCCCTGATACTCCTCAGTCTTTTCCTCAATGTTTTACGCAATGGTCTGGTGATAATCTTGACCACAACGTTATCACTTTAGATGGAAGTGGTACCTTTCACGGTATGGGCATCATATCAATGTCTACTCCGTGTAATCGATTAGGGTCAGGACACTTTGCTGAATCACCTGTACCCCGATTGTCACGCCTAAAATCCAGTTGTGTTGTGAACAACCGAGGTATTCCTATATTGGGATACACATTCCCCGACAAGTCATCATTATCATTGATGTCTTTCAAGCCCATCTCTCAATTAAATTTTCCTTCTGTGTTGCCTCCTTCTTGGCAAAGGCCAAATTGGTCTGGCTTTATGGAACATGCTTGTAAGCCAGACGGAGATTTCAGATCATCATCAGACATAAGGATGCTTCCGATTATTGATTTGAATCCTAATGACATGTCTTGTATTTTTTCCACGTTAACTTTCATAGAACGCCAGGCTGAAAAGCTCAACATTCCAACGGCTTGTGTGACTTTCGATCAGCCGCTGTGGTTAAAGGCTGTTGATATTGTGCATTCATCCAAACTGAACATAGTATGTCGTCTAGGTGGGTTTCATGTCTTGATGAATTATTTGGGCAGCATTGGTCATGTCATGGCCGGCTCAGGTTTGACAGAGGCGCTGCAGTGCTGTTATGGACCCATAGCCATAACTCACATGATGACAGGGAAGGCAGTGGCTAGAGCACTACGCGGCCACTTTTTAGTAGAGTCAGCTTTGTTTGCTTTGCTTTTGGAATCAATATTGAAAATGGAGTTTTTGACTACTTCTGATATTGATGATCTGAGCGTCTCCGATCGGGATGCAAATTTAACGTGAGGCTTTATTTACAGTGGTCTAACTGAAATTCTTATTCATTATTTTAAAGAAATTGTACTACTGGACCTACCATACAAACTTTATATAACCAAACAAAAGGGATATAGGCACACAGACAAAGGACACAGGGCGGGAAATAAAGAAATTGTTATTTTTAGGTGTTTTTGTTGTTTTTCTGTTTGTTCTTTTTATTGTATGTTGAAATTGGAAATTATTTATGGATTTATATGTATGCTTTTTAATATGTGTATATTAAATAGTATGTAACAAGCAATTTTCATATTAATCTTAATTTATTTTGCACATTTAGTCAAAAACGGCACAATAAAGTAGTTTATTTGTATCCGTATATAATGTTGCGAGACAAATTTTAACTTATGTATATTTTGTATTAGGTAGTTTTCATCTATAGATTGAGTTATTTTTATTTAAATGGATTTTAAGAGCTGATATATTGTATATTTTATGGAAAAACGGCTCCATAAATCAGTTCATTTGTAGTTTTTTTTTTTTTCTTTTTTTTTTTTTTTTTTTTTGATAATTTTTAATGTTTGTATATCATGCAATAAGTAACAATAAAGCATTCAGCTTAAACTTTAGTTATTTTCATCTAATTGGATTAAAAGAGCTGGCATATTCAATTAATTTACCGATTTTAAGGCCGATTTTGAAAATCGTCTGTAATTTTTTTAAACGATGAGTTGGAAGGGTGGATTTTTAACTAATTGTTGCTAACACATATACCTACAAAACAAAATATCAAACTGCTTTTGTTCCAATTATGCCAGCTTTTTTTTAATTCTCCTGGACTATTAGTCAAACTCATATATGAAACTCACTTTGATTGAATGATTGAGTATTTTTGACAATTATTAGAATTGTTGTTTGCGTTTTAAAAATAGTTTTTTTATATTATTATTTTCTTTTTAGAAATTTTTTTTATAAAATTCAATTACTTTTTCTTAAATCTTTTAACTAAAGTCACTTTTCATTAATTCGTTCCCTGTTTTGTTTTTCATTTTTGGCTCCTTATGATGACAAAATACTATCCATCTCTATTCTCTATGTTTTTAAAGTGAATTTTCAACTTTTAAAACTAGCATAATTGTCTACTAACGGGGCAAAAAATCGAGCAAAAAGTGGCAAAAACGCCCTTTGGGCAAATGTGCAAAAGAGTCGAAAAAGACAAACGTTGAGAAATTTTTAGAAAAATTTCTTAAAACCTTTAACCACTTGCCTCCTCCATCTGTCCATCGATCATTTTTAGAAGAAAAAAAATTAAAGTATCTCCATGGTCATAGATTATTACAGCAGTCAGGTAACCTATCAATAAAGGGCCCCACTAATGTTTTTGGGAGCATTCACAGCCTAGCCATGGCACTGATTATAATGAGATAGAAATTAGAAATTAGCTTGAATTTAGTCGAGATATAGCGATTTTAAGGTCGCTTGTTGTGATTGTACAGCTACTGCGTGAGGCTGTTAGAAACTGGGGTACAACGAACATGCTCAACTTACATAGAGCTTTGAGGGCAAAATACTATGAAGGCTACCAGGCTTTACATGTAGGAGTTAAAAAGTCATTCAATGTTGCATATTTTATTAAGAACATTAATGGAATTTAACAACTGAATGAGTTTAAACGTTGGTTCTAAATTCAAACTTTTTGGTGGCAAACTTTAAGTGTAATTAGAAGTAATAAAAAGATATTGAGCCAGAATACCTCATTAAAACTGTTGCATCTAGTGCCCACCTGCCCCTGCCCACTACATTACTGGGAATGGTTGTCGTTGAATGCATAACCTCTGCATAGGTCAAAGCTAAATTCAGATTAGATTGCATCCACATAAAGGATGGAGCAACAAGAAATTCAACAGCCTCAGCAGCAACAGCAGAATGCCATAAACGAGAGGAACAAAAATGTGGGCTTCTTGCAAGGTATGAAAATCTCATATGTATTATGATATATTTATAATTTAATATTTTGAATTAAAGACTAAAGCTTGGCAGGTAAAATGACCAAAGATAATTTTAACAACTGTTTTTAAATCTAAATTCAACATAACCCTGCTATAACGTACCCTGGATATCACGTAAATTAGATAAAGTTGTATACCTTTTCTGGACATGTAAATTAGATATAACATACAATTAGATACAACGTACAATTAGATATGACATACAATTAGATATAACATACAGTTAGATATAACCTTCAATTAGATTATTATTATTATTATGCTATTAAGATGCTCTCTAAAAATAAATTTTCTCAGCAGGGGGCAAACAGATATAACGTACGTCACATTTGCCCATCTCCACCATGTTATATTACCTTGGATAAAACATTAATTGATATAACGTATATATGGCTATAACATACTAAAATATTGGTCCCAATCACAATATTTCAGATTATTTGACTCATTTACAATGCATGACCACAATAATAAATGTTAAATGCAACCATGGGAATAAAAATAAGTGACACTCAAGATTCAAGACTGAAACATAATTATCTGTTAACGGATTTAAAATAATTCAGTTTACGGAAATTTAAACTGAAACTAGATTGCAGAAAATACAGAAACGAAATTGAATTAATTTAGTCAATCCTAATTTTGCATATTGTGACTTAATTAAGAAGATAAAAATGTAAAAAATTTATTTTAAAACTTTGTTTTTATATTGGCTTGTTTTCATTTTGTATTTAATAAATTATCAATTATGTTTAATTTTGGAACATAATTTTTTAATGAATCAACAGTTAAAACACAGGAAGGACAACCGAAATGCGTGGTTTGCTCCGACGTTGCCAAAGGAATTTTTTATGGTGCACTCTCGTGTCCCAGTTGTCAGGTATCTGTCAACATTTCATCAACATTATTAATTTTTTCAATTAAATTATTTAACATTGTAAATCAATTGTTTTCTAAAAAAAATCTCTGAAAAATTTTTCTAAAATTAATTATCTTCATTGTAGCAGTTCTTTAAAAAAGCAATAGATGAAGGCCACACTTATGTTTGCAAGAGTAACAAGACTTGCACCATCAATCTAGAAACGAGGACTTCTTGTAGATACTGCAGATACCAGAAATGTCTCGCACATAACATGACCAGAAAAGGTTGTATAACTTTGTTTTTATTGTGGAATTTAATTAAGTTTTAGAAATAAAAACATCTAATACTTTGGAAAAGAAATTTGTTTCCAGTTTCTTATTGAGGATCTTATTTATGGTTGTAGTAAATTCCAGATGACTGGGGAACAATAGCTGAATGATCTATTGGTGGTCTTTGAGATTGAGTTAAAAGAACAGAATTGTTTTTTGTTGGTGCTGGCTGCTATGAGCTTATCTAATGAAAGATGTTTTTAAAGGTTGCATAAGTCCATTCTTGTGGTCATAGATTACTTTACAAATAATTTGCTGTACCTAACCAGGAAGCAGTAACAGTAGCCAACATTGTTCATGGTATTCTATTTTCTTATTCTCCCCTATAGCTTTTTCTTGTTATACCATTTCTCTTGGCCATAAAATAAATAAATAAAAATTTCTTAACTAATAATAATTACTTATCTTTTATGGACCTAGCTTTCAATCTGAACAACTAGTGTAGTTGGAACCAGCAACTTTTCTGTATACCCTGTATGGCTATCTATTCAGCCAATTTCTCTAAATGTCCCACTCCTACCCAGCAAGCACCTCATGATGTTCGTCTTATGAATTTCATTGCTAACTTCCAGAGTAGTTATTTTTGCACTAGGCTCACAGCCCAAAACAGGACTATCATGAGTCAAACCATTCTAATCCAATGTTAGCTCCTGGTTAGAGTAATATAAATGTTGTAAAATATTTTCAAGTAATTACAGAAATCTATAAGAGATAACATAATAGCAGAAAGCAGCAAGTGCAATGAAGGGTCACCTAAATATAGTAATAATTGTCGGATTTGTTAAAGATGGAAAATAACAGGATTTAGTTACAGATTGAGTTTGGCTAGTTAAAGTTTGCTTTTTGTCAAAGACAAATCCTAAACTACAAATAGGACCTGAAGGTTCAATCAAGTTATAAGAAAATTTAAAATGATTTTTAGCTAATTTACGAACTCTATAGAAATATAGAGATCAAAATTTTTTCTAACAAATACAAAACAATAGGTCAGTAATCGAGTTAAAAATCATATAAAATAACTAACAAATAAAAAATTATTTGAGAGCAATCCAGTATTACTCCAATAAAAAGACTAGTAAATTGTATAACATATATGAATATTCTGAATTCCTATGTTTCTCATGTCAACAAATCCACAGGCTCGATATTGCAGCAAATGAGAAATAAAATAGGTTAGCTTACTCTCGCTCACTTTTTACTTCATCCTAACTTCTTTGCGTCCATAAAATGTAAAATAAATAGATTTGTTAAAATCTGTTTGAAACCTTCTTTAAACTTTGTTAAGTAAACTAAATTAGAATTTTGTTATGCAATAACCTTTGATAATTGTACATAGGAACTTCTGGCCATAGAAAATAAGAAAAATTGAAAACTACTCTATCTTTTTCTCCTATTTGAGATCTACCTCCATGCCAAATTTTATTGAAATTGAAGACAGTCATTTATACATATATACCTACATATGTATATACTGAAAGGAAACATAGCTTTGATATGTTGTATGAGCCAAATTTTGATGGCATACAATCCATCACAGAAATAAGGCAAATATAAATGGCCCAAAGTAGGACTCGAATGTCAAACGGTAGCTATTAGTTAGCTATGATGGACTGTGTGCCGTACAGTTCCTATCCTATAGAGATGGTTTGGTGGCTCTGATCAAATCAAATCAAATTTATTTGATTTGATTTGCGTGAAGCGAAGAGGTGTTGCCGATTTTACAGTCTGGGTTCGAGTCCTACTTTAGGCTATATATATATATATATATATATATATATATATATATATATATATATATACATATACACACACACATATATATATATATATATATATATATATATATATATATATATATATATATATATATATACATATACACACACACACATATATATATATATATATATATATATATATATATATATATACATATACACACACACACATATATATATATATATATATATATATATATATATATATATATATATATATATATATATATATATATATATATATATATATAATGAATTGACAGTTCGTCTGTTGGTAGTAGCACCAGAGGAAGATCAACAGAAATGTGTAGTTTGCTCTGATAATGCTCATGGAATTCATTATGGTGCACTTGTGTGTAGAAGTTGCCAGGTATCCACCAATGTTTCAAATTAATACATTTAATTTTTCAAAGTTTTTGTTTGGTTTAATTATTTAATATTGTAAATTTTGAACATTTTCTCAGAAAAAATTTTTATGGTGTTAAATTAAGTGGTTATGAATATGGAAATTAATTATGGATTAATGGCCTAGGAATCTGGTCATTAAAAAAAATGATTATTCATTTTATTTAATTTTTTTTTCATTTCTGTAGGTGTTCTTTGAAAGATGGGAAAATGAAAGCCACACTTATGTTTGCAAAAAAAACAAAACTTGCATCATCAATCTCAATACGAGGAGTTTGTGTAGATACTGCAGGTACCAGAAATGTCTTGCACAAAACATGTCCAAAAAAGGTATAGAAATTTTTTAATATGGAATGGGGAGAAAATGATAGAAAAACCTCTAAAAACCCCGAGCAACGCCGGGTACCCAGCTAGTATTTCATAAATTATCTGTGATAAAAAATTTTGAAACATTGTTTATAAATGAATCAACAGTTCGTACACTGATAGTAGGCCTAGAAGAAGATCAACAGAAATGCGTAATTTGCTCTGACGTTGCCCATGGAATTCGTTATGGTGCACTTGTGTGTAGAAGTTGCCAGGTATCCACCAATGTTTCAAATTGTTATATTTAATTTTTCAAAATTTTTGTTTAAAGTAATTATTATTGTAAATTTAAATAATTTTCTCAGAAAAAAATTACATGGTATTCAATTAAGTGGGTATGAAATTAGATATTGTTTATAATTGATTACCTTCACATTAAGCATAATAAATAAGTATTTGTGGTTAATTTTGTCAACTCTGGAATAATTCATCTTCATTGTAGATGTTCTTCAAAAGAAAAAATGTTATAGTATTAAATTGAGTGGTTATGAATATGGAAATTGATTATGGATTAATGGCCTAGGAATCTGCTCATTAAACAAAATGATTATTCATTTTATTTAATTTTTTTTCATTTCTGAAATCAATCATCTTCATTGTAGGCGTTCTTCAAAAGAGGAGTAAACGAAAGCCACACTTTTGTTTGCGAGAATAACAAAACCTGCATCATCAATCCCAATACAAGGAGTTTGTGTAGATACTGCAGGTACCAGAAATGTCTCGCACATAACATGTCTAAAAAAGGTAAAGAATTTTTTTAATGTGGAGTTTAATGAAGTTTTAGAAATAGAAGCATTAAATGATCATCATCACAATTCCCATTTGATTTCCCTTACAAAAGTTGCAACCAAAGATTCTTTTCAAAAGTTATTTGTTTTTACAACACACCTCTCAGAACTAGTATTTCCTAAATTATCTGTAAAGCTGAATTTGAAACATTGTTTATTAATAAATCGACAGTTCGTCCACTGATAGTTGACCTACAAGAAGAACAACAGAAATGCGTCGTTTGCTCTGATGTTGCCGATGGAAAATGTTATCGTGCTCTCACGTGTAAAGGTTGTCAGGTATTCATTTACGTTTCATCAACATTATGTATATAATTTATTAGGATTTTTTCTAATTCAATTATTTAATATTAGTGGGGTTACCAGGCGTTGCCCCTGGGTTTTTCTATCATTTTTCTCTTGCTCCCTATTCCTTCTGCGCTTACTTTCCCACTCCCTCTCTTATATCCTGTTCCCGCTCGCTCTCCCGTTTCCACTCACTCTCCTGTTTGCACTTGCTTTCCTGTTCCTTTTCTTTCTTCCACTCTCTTCTAACTCTTTTTTGCCCATAAAACGTAAAAAAGATTTGCTAAAATTTGCTTAAAGCCTTCAAGCTTTGTTACGTAAACTAAATTTGAATTTTTTATGCAATAACGTTTGTACATAAATACTTTTTGCCTGGAAAGTTTTTGGTCATAAAAAAATTTTAAATAATTTAAAAAATATCCTTTTTCTTGAAGATTGTCAGTAAATCTGCTTTAAAAGTGTATTTTATTTATTAAGTGGGTGTGAAAATAGAAATTGCTTATTGATTGAGGTCCCAGACTTTTTCACATTAGATAAGTATTTGTGTTCAATTTAATTGTAGGCATTCTTTGCAAGAGGAGTGAAGGAAAGCCACACTTATGTCTGCAAAAATAACAAAACTTGCACCATCAATCCCAATACGAGGAATTTGTGTAGATATTGCAGGTACCAGAAATGTCTCACACATAACATGTCCAGAAAAGGTATATAATTTTATTTTAATGTGTAGTCTTATTAGCTTCTTAGAATAAAAACAATAAATGGTTGAAACCTAATATCATTTAAGTTAGGTAACTTTATATCCAATACATTGTATGAGCTCAAGTTAAACTGAGCTGAAAGGATAGCTTATGAAATGAGGCCTCATTGGGAGAGGCAAAAAAGATTTGCTTGTTGAAAGATCACAGTAAGCTTTCGAGATCAAAGGACATGATTTTGATACACACGTCTTTGTACTCAAAAGCGAATATGAAAAATTCAAGCAGAAAACTACAAAGGTTTGATGGAAAATACCAAAAGACAGCAAAAGTTTGCAGGTTGCTTCCAACCTGAGAAAAAAGGGCAACCAGTGTAGAGTTGTTTTCTTCTGCTGATATTTGTGATTTGCTGCAAGAAAACCTTGACTGAACTGAAGTCTACTACCTGTGTAGATGTGTATGCCACTATTTTTTTTCTTTTTTGCTTATGTTCTCTAACTAGAATTGAGACTTTTTACCGTTTACTATTGGTTAAGTTTAAATAACTTATAAAAAAAATTTAAAAGTGTATAATCAGTCAAACATCATTTATGTATGAATCGACAGTTCGTCGGCTGAAAGAACAAAAGAAATGCATGATTTGTTCTGACGTTGCCATTGGTGCTTTGATGTGTGGAAGTTGCCAGGTATCCATTAATGTTTCATCGACATTATGTATTTTATTTTTCAAAGTTTCTAGTTAAATTATTCAATATTGTAAATTTTAATTCTTTTTCCAAAAATATCTTGAAGATTGCTAGTAAATCCTGGTTTAAAATTGTATGGGATTAAATTAGGTTGGTATGAAAATTTATAGATTGATAGCCTAGAAATATTCTTATATATATATATATATATATATATATATATATATATATATATATATATATATATATATATATATATATATATATATATATATATATATTAGGGTTGCACCGAAAACCGGCCATTTTTCCTAATCCGGTCAAATCCGGCTCTGGCCGGATTTGATGGCCGGATTTAACATATTTATTTATTTATTTCAGTGAAATAAATACAATTATATATATATACATATTTTAATATATATATATATATATATATATATATATATATATATATATATATATATATATATATATATATATATATATCTTTCAAATGGCTTATTTCTTATCAGTTTATTTCATATAGCTAGGTTGTATCATTAATAAATTTAATCTTCCGATTGCTGCAACAGAATAGCACGCTCGGAATCTACATAAGGTCACGCTCGGAAGCTATATAAGGTCACGCTCGGAAGCTATATAAGGTCACGCTCGGAAGCTATATAAGGTCACGCTCGGAAGCTATATAAGGTCACGCTCGGAAGCTATATAAGGTCACGCTCGGAAGCTATATCAGGTCACGCTCGCGAACCTTGAACTCTCTCTCTCTTTTGTTGAATTATTCGTGTTTCGTTTGAGTATTAAAAATTAACAGCATAAATTGGTTGGGAAAAAAAATTGGGCTTTGGGCGTATTTTGATGTCAAAATCCCGGATAATTCGAAGGCTGTTTGTAAACACTGCTACACGGAGTTGTCACGCGGCTTATCATATACTTCCAAAAGTTTTTCTACGTCTTCTCTGCTTACTCATCTAAGATCTAAGCATCCAATCCTGTACAGTGAGATGAACAGTCTAAAGACTTCGATGGCGGCTGCTGTTGCAGTTGCTATTGCCTCGAATACTGTTTACTATTTTTTGTTACAAGACCGGCTTATATAAATGAGATTATGCATGTCTGTATGTATGTCCTTTATGCATTGCTACACCATTCATCGGATCGTAATGAAATTTTTGCACAACCTTGATAGTCAATGGGGAAAGCTTTTTTTGAAAAAAATTGAAATCCTTACGGGAATGGGAAAGCGACCGGAAGGGGGAATGGAGCGGGAAAGAGACCGGGAACGGGATTGCAAGCAGGAACGGGAAAGCAAATGGGAACGGGATTGCAAGTGGGAACATGAAAGCAAATGGGAGCAGAAGAGCAAGCGGGAAGTAAATAGGAGCAGAAGAGCAAGCGGGAAGTAAATAGGAGCGAGAGAGAAAAACGATATAAAAACCCTGGGCAACACCGGGTACCCCGCTAGCATTAAATAAAATTAATAAGTATTTGTGATTAATTTTGACATCCACAAAATCAATTATCTTCATTTTAGGACTTCTTCAGAAGAGGTAAGAATGAAAGCCATACTTATGTTTGCAAGAGTAACAAAACTTGCACCATCAATCTCAATACGAGGAGTTCATGTAAATACTGCAGGTACCAGAAATGTCTCACACATAACATGTCCAGAGGTGGTATAGATTTTTTTTTATGTGGAGTTTAATAAAGTTTTACATATTAAAATATTAAATGATTGTAATTTTTGTTTGGTTTAAAGCATTACAGATGGAAAAGTCTGTTCAGAAGAACAAAAAAATCAAAAAGCTTCCAAAACCCCAAGAGCAGTTTCAACCACAATTGGAAATGGAGCAAGAAAATGATTTAAAACATTTTAAGCAACAATCACAGCAACAACAACAGATGGTTAAATCTACACACAGCAGCAACAACATTGCTCAAAACAACTTTCACAGAACACAGCTTTCTTTAAATATGAACAGCACCCCTAACTACTACATTAGTGAACTTCTCCAGGTTAGCAACCCTGATCCAAGATCAAACTTTGATAAGTTTGAAACCGACTATTCAAACATGAGGTTACCCTGTGTTTCAGATTCAAGAAGCATTTATTCATCGTCTTTGTCATCAAACTTAACAGATGATGAAAATGATTCAAGGGAGTCTGAAATATCTGCACGAGATGCCATTAAAAGACCAAGGGCTGATAGTGAAGATGAAAATAAAAGTAATTTTGACAACTCATTTACCATCAGTGATGAAACTCCATCTTTTTCATCGAACCACACAGTTTCGTGGACAGGAGATCTGAGCCAGACATTTGCTAGCAGACAGAAAGCACAAGATGGCTATTGTGACACAGAGATAAAAATGGAGCAAGAAAATGAGGATGACAGTGATTCAAGAAGCTCAGGGAGGAGACTTATACACAGACAGAAGCAATCATGTGACCTCAACCCTGAACTTGAAGGGCCTATTATTGGAATTGGGTCTTCTAGAGAAAAATGTCAAAATCATAATGGCACCAAAGAACCAGTCGAGCCTAAAAAATGGTCTGAATTCGATGATGTACACTCATCTTATGAGACAAAAAATGCAATTCAACTAAGCTTCACTGACAAGGAAAACATTGTGATTTATAATGACATTGTGACCAAAACAGAATCAAACAGTGATTTTAATGAGAATCTAATCGAACAAATCAACAATGAATTCCCATCAATTGTAAGCAAAACTGAAATAGTTGTGAAGTGTGAGCCTGAAAGTTCAGAATTTACATGGTCAACACAGAAACAAAGTAATGCTTCTCTCAGTTTCAGTGAGGTAGAAATTTGAATTCCATGATTTTAATATATTATGTTACTATTTTGTTTCTGGTTTATTTTGGTTTTCATAAGTTTTTAGATTGACATTATTTGGCTTTATTTGCTTTTATCAAAGTCCTTGCCTGCACTGAATTTAGTAGAATCAAAAGCTTTTTTTGGTCTGGATCTGATGCATTGGGTTTCTAAATGTTAAATGGTTGCAGAAAAGATTTTTTTTTTATTCAGATTCTTCATGATTATTCAAAACAACAACAAGAGATAAAATATTCAAATGCCTTCGTGAAACAAAAAGATGAAGAAGTGAAAAAGTTCAAAGAACTCGAAAAACATAAGATTAGGAAATGTTTTGTTAAGTTAGAGCGAATTCATTAATGAGATTTGCCAATTTCTTTGATTAGACACGTTTCTGTCATATCCAAGTTTGTTGTAAAAACGTTTTGTATACTTAGGAGTTTTCCATAAACTTACTCATTAAACTACAGATTTTGACACCTCCCTCCCACTATAGCAATTCCTACATTTTCAGAATTTCTCCGCTTATGTGTACATCTTACGCCCCCCCCCCCCCCGGTGGCTTTACACCCTCTTCGTAGTAAAAATTCATAATACCACCATACCGACATTTTCCTGGTGGGAAGGGGAGCAATATATATATATATATATATATATATATATATATATCATTCCATATATATGGTTAATATCTTTTTAAAATATGGTCAATGACGGAATGAGGTATATCCTTACCTTTTTTTAATACACTGTTAGTCCTAAAGATAATTTACTATTCACGCTTAGAAACTCGAAATGCATTTTAAAAAATATATAAAAATGCACAAAACTCACGTTTTCAATATTAATCGATGTTATACTTTATTACAATTGAGTTAAACTCAGTTAAAAATCAAATTGAACTATATAAGTTCTTAAGACTTAAACTTAAACTGTCTTACTTAGTTACTTAGACTAAAAAGCCAACCGAAGCACTAAAAAACTTGTGTTTAGTTGTTTACACTGTTTACAGGCTATCAAGGCAAGTATTGTAGTTACTCTCAAAGAAAATCATCAAAATTGTATTTTAGAATGCAGAATATACATATCTAATAATTTCAGACCTTCAAAATAACAATTCAGTTACTCAAAGCCTTATGGAATTTTTCAGACCACTCTATTCAGTCTAGTCAATGACTAAAAAATAACATCAAATCATTAAAATAATGAGAAGTCTCTTCGACTAGCTGTGGTGGTGGAGGATGCTGAAGTCTATCGCGTTCAGAGGCGTGGATTCAGCAAAATGTTGAGGGGGGCGAAGATTTTTTAACTCAAACACAGAGAATCTTCAAACAAAAAATGAACATCCCAATATATATTTGTATGTTGTATGTTCATGTAAATCATTCTACTAGTTAAAAAAAACAGTTTAAAAAGTTAACTTTTATTTGATATTGAATGCAGACAAAAAGCGTTTAAATTATGAGTGTAACAAAGGGTATCGACGTTCTTCCATTTTTACAAAATTGTCCACTGAATCAATGGATATTAATCAACAAGTATGATAAATATTGCTTTTATCAACACTAATCTAAATACTCAATCGTGTGTGAGCTAATAAAAATAATTTAAATGAATTAGAAAAATCTTGGTGAGAGGGCTCAAGCAACCGGGTAGAATAAAAATATGGTAATAGTTCTTCAAGCTAGAACAGATACACAAGTCTAAATTTCATACGATTTCGATCGGATGGACCGAAAGCAATCAATCTATTAAATTTCTATAGTGCTATTTCCATGGCGTTCAATAGCGCTCGGACACAAACTTATTAAACAGATAAGTTTTAAGCCCGACGGAAAACAGTGAGAAAAGTAGATTTAGTAATTGAAGTATGAAGAGAGTTTCAGAGAAAGGGACCAGAGTAGGAAAAAGAGCTTTTAGCAAAAAAATGCTTAACAGAAAAGAAGAGTGGAGAAAAGCAATTTTTTATTTTAAACATTAGTAAGCAAATTTTACAAACAGACAGACAGACGGGAAGACAATCGAAAATAATATAAAGGATTTAAAAAAAGAGATGGAAAGACATGAGAAAAGTAAGAGGTGCGAGAAACTAAGCATTAATAGATTGAAAAATATTAGCAGTAGCTTATAAGTAATATAATTCAAAAAGTATGATAAATACTGTTTTTTTCAACTAATCTAAATACTCATTCATGGATTAGCTAGAAATGATATTTTTTCTATTTAGTGGAAAAATCTTGAGGGGGGCCATGGCCCCCCTCAGCCCTCCCCAATCCACGCCTCTGATCGCGTTCTAGCTTATTCATAACGAGCGGGGAATCCGACGAATCCCGGAGTTTTTATATCGTTTTCCTCTCCCGCTTCCCCCACTTGCTCTCACGTTCCAGGTCGCTTTTCAGTTCACGCCTGCTCTCCCGATTCAGGTCACTTTCCCGCTCCCGGTCGCTTTTCTGATCATGGCACTTTCCCGTTCCCGGGTTCTGCAGTTCTGCTGCTTAATTATTGTTTTTAATGTTTTCTTTATTTGTCTTAAGGCATATTGACAAAACGCCGCATTTTAATCAACTTTTTTAGACTTGGAGACATGGAGTGGGTTACGCAACTCGTACTTCTAAGGCTAACAATTATTTTTCAATTTTTACTTCCATAATTTTTTTTATTTTATTTCCTAAATTGTTTATTTAAAATTTTAAAACTTTTTCTATGTAAAACGATAAAGAACAAAAAGCGAGAAACAACGATGTAACCCCGCTAGTCACTTTATGAGGTCGCTGCTATTGCTCCGGTGGTTCGCCGTGACTGAAATCTGTATGATTGCAATCCCGTATTAAAATTAAACTCTAACCCTAACTTTAGCCCTAACCCTAACCCTATCCTAGGTAGTCGCATAAAAAGTTTTCAAAATAATTTTTTTCTGAATTTGAAAGATCGCATACTGGCACCTACCGCCATGGTAATAGTTATTACGTTAAATAACACGCTACGCGATTCCTTCGTTTGCACTTTTTCTTAAAACTTAAATTTTATGTAAAAAAATTTAAATTATATTTACATTATTTAATTAATTAAAATAATTTTATATAATATTTTCACATTTTAAATAAATTATTTATACTAATTATCATAATGTTTAAACTATTGTTTACTTTTCATCGTGTTTATAGTTAATTATAGCCGAGAATTATTATTAATCTGCTACACGGGCCGTTCGTGGGAAAGATTACCCTTTATTTATTTTTTAAATATCATTTATATTGAAAAACCGGTCATTTTGCTCCGAAATCGGTTCGGGACGCTATACTAGAACTTTACCAATAAACCTAATAACACTGGGATACAATACAATAATGCTATAATATAATGATTAATGCCAAGAAGGAGGTAGACTGGTAGAGGAAACAGTGATGGATATAAAACAGTTTGTAATTAAAGGTACTCCTGTGCATCAGATTCAAGTAGCATGACAAGCCTTTCAGTACAACCCACTAACTACATCATATATAATGAACCTGTAAGTGAAGATGAAGATAAAAGTTATTTTCACAACTCATCTACCATCTGTAGTGGGATTCCGTCTCTTTCATCAAAACCCCAAGAGGAATTTCAAAGACAAGATGGCTATTGTGACACAGAGATAGAAATGGAGCAAGAACTTGATTCAAAAGGTCAACAACAATCACAACACAAACACTCACAACAGCAACAACAACAAATGGTTGAACCTGCACACAGCACCAACAGCACTGCTCAAAACAACTGTCACATGAAGCAGCTTTCTTCAAATATGAATAGCACTCAGCAACAATACATCAGTGAACTTCTCCAGGTTCGCAACCCTGATCCGAGCTCAAACTTTGATAATCTCACAGCAGATCTGAGCCAGTCTCTTGCTAGCCAGCTGGAAGAACAACAGAAATGTGTGATTTGCTCAGACGTTGCCATTGGTATTTTTTATGGTGCACGCCTATGTGGAAGTTGCCAGGTATCCATTATTAATGTTTCATCAGTATTCATTTATCAAAGTTTTTTTCTAGTTAAACTATTTAATATTGTGAATTATAATACTTTTTCCAAAAGTATCTTGAAGATTGCCAGTAAATCCTGCCTTAAAATTTTAAGTAAATTTATTAAGTGGGTGTGAACATAGAAATTGCTTATTTGAGGGCTCAAAATGTTTACTTTTAATAAAATCATTAAGTATTTGTGTTCAATTTTAACATTTCAGAAAATAAATCAACTTCATTGTAGGTGTTCTTCCATAAAGCAATGAAGGAAGGCCACACTTATGTTTGCAAGAGTAACAAATCTTGCATCATCACGCTCAATACTAGGAGTTCATGTAAATACTGCAGGTACCAGAAATGTCTTGCACATAGCATGTCTAAAAAAGGTAAAGAATTTTTTTTAATGTGGAGTTTAATGAAGTTATGGAAATAGAAGCATTAAATGGTCGTTTGTCACAATTCCCATTCGATGTGCCTCACAAAAGTTGCAACCAAAAAATTTGTTTTGAAAGTTAATTGCTTTACAATACACCTCTCAGAACTATCACACGCCTTCAGTTCTTTGCCACCATTTAAATGCAAGACTCAACACCTCAGAAGAGGTAATAAAATATAATATATTAAAAACTAAAACAACTCAATTCAATGCAAACTTGCAGTAAACAAACAGCAGCTAAAAAAACTTTCATACAGTGATATCCACAATCGCTTAAATAACTAAGTTGTCAATCGAGGTGTCCATAGTTCAAAATGAGATAAACAGATATGCACGCATGTTAAAAGGAATATCTAATGGTTTCAACAAATCTCCTTATTGACCATATTTCTATACTGTGAAAAAGGACACTTTGGACACAATCCCAATTCAACTCCGCCTCGCTTTCGCGAGCCAGTCTCAAACCTTGATAAAGGAGGAGGGACAGCTAAAAAGATCAAATATAACCAACGACAGGAAGTGCTTAGGTGCTTCCTACACACAGGCATATCAGTCTTAAAACACCTGGTGTAAAGGACTATAAACTATTAGAAAAACAAGTAAAAGAAAAAATGAGTTTTTTAACACAAACTTTGATTTCAAATAGACTCGAGGTGGTATGGGTGTATGTATACGAAATATGTTCAAATAACGTTTTTTTTTCTATTTAATTGAATCATATATTGTCATCCAATATAAAGATATGCTGAAAGTTTCAGCTTCCTAGCTAGTCAAAAAGCTGGTTAAATTTTACTTGCAAGATTTGCGTACAGAGAAAGCCACACACACAAACAGAGATTGTAACCTAAATAAAAGTTTGTAAAAAATCAATCTCAATACATTTTTCCATTCAAATGAAAGATACACCATGGGAAGTCAAGATTGAGGGAAATTATTTGAATTTAGCTCAAGCAGAGCTCAACCTGGCTCTGAATGGTTGTTTACACCTCCCCCTGCGGATAACCCAGCTAGTATTTCCTAAATTATCTGTAAAGCTGAATTTTGAAACATTGTTTATTAATAAATCGACAGTTCGTCCGCTGATAGTCGCCCCACTAGAAGAACAACAGAAATGCGTGGTTTGCTTTGAAGTTGCCCATGGAATTGGTTATGGTGCACTGACGTGTAGAGCTTGCCAGGTATTTATTATTATTTCATCAGCATTGTATGTTTAATTTTAAAAGTTTTTTCTAGTTAAATTATTTAATATTGTAAATTTTAATTCTTTTCTCAAAATTTCTATTGAAGATGGCTAATAAATCCTGATTTATAAATGTATATTAGTTTATTAAGTTAGTGTAGTATTAAATTAGGTGGGTATAAAAATAAAAATTGTTTATGGATTGATGGCCTTGAAATATTCTTATTAAGTAAGACTAATAAGTATTTGTGATTAATTTTAATATCTGTGAAAACAATTATTTTTATTATAGAGGTTCTTTAAAAGAGCAGTGGATGAAAGCCACACTTTTGTTTGCAAGAGTAACAACAATTGCATCATCAATCTCTCTACAAGGAATTTTTGTAGATACTGCAGGTACCAGAAATGTCTTGCACATAAAATGTTCAGAAAAGGTATACAATTTTACCAAAGTTTGAAAGTTGAAAATGGCATTCATTCAAAAGTAAACAGTCACATTAATTGAAATTATTTGGCTAAACACTAAACCACTAAGCCTTCTTTTATCATTCCTACCATTAAAAATGCCTCTCTTGATACTTCTTCTCTATCTAGCTATAGGAATGTCTCTAACCCAATGGTTCCCAATCTCTGACATTTTTCAAAAATTTACCTAAAAATTTTTTTTTTCAAAAATTTACCTAAAATTTTTTTTTTTCAAAAATCTTTGATAGGGCAATTGCACTCCTACTCCCAAATGACGCCCATGAAAGACTTCCCCCCCCCCCTGGTGAGAATGAAGCAAGCACAAGCCTTCTCACTGACAAATTAACAATTCTATTTAGAAACATTTGAATTTTAAATTTAAATGATCAATCTCATTTGCTTGTAAATAGTAAATTGTATAAAAATTATTGTTTGGAAAAATATGCTTTATTTGCTTGATGACATGTTAAATTATAATTATTATATACAATTTATAATATACAATTTATAATTGAGAATGCCTATAAATTTTAGGCTAAAATTCTAAAATCAAAATTATCTATTAAAAAACTAAAATGTGTTGTAGGAGTATGACTGTTAAGTCTAAGTGCAATAGTACTTGATATAAAAATGCAGTGAGCCAGAGTGAAAGATGAACAACCCACATAATTTTATTGTTGGGGGTTGCCACAGCATGGCAAATTATGTCAAGGGTAGTGACACTAAAAAGATTGAGAACCACTGAATTATATAGATGTTAACATATATATGAATTCCAAAAAAAAGTCGTTTAAAAATTTTTTTTGCAATAAACGTATATCCGACAAATCCTGAAATTTAAGGAATTTGTGAAAAAACCTGTTTTTTTACAGCCTACTTGTTAAATACCTTATACTAACTTTATCACCGGTCTTGCTTCTTTGCTTGAATGTTTGCAAACCTTGAAAATAAAATTTAACTAATTTCCCGTTATCCAATCAAGCTGAAATTTGAAATATAGGCTCATTTCGCATGACAATATATTCTATTAAAGTTTGAAAATTTTCTGATAAAAAAATTATTTTTTAATTAAAACTAATAATTATCTCTGTTTTAAAACAAGAACAAATCAACCACAATTATATAAATGTTTGCATATATAAATTTAAAAATATGTCGTTTTAAAAGAAACATTTGCAATAAATGAAAGCTATTAAGTTTTGAAACTGTTTATTACTGAATCGACAGTTCGTCCGCTGAGAGTCCCACAGGAAGAAGAGAAATGCGTGATTTGTCTTGATGCTCCCAGGGGAGTATATTTGGGGGCACTCACATGTGGTAGTTGCCAGGTATTTATTTATGTTTCATCAACATTATATATTTAATTTTTCAAAGTATTTTCAAGTTTAATTATTTAATGTTGTAAATTTTGATTCTTTTGCTACTAAACCCTGCCTTAAAATTGTATGTAAATTTATTAAGTGGGTGTGAACATAGAAATTGCTTCTTGATTGAGGGCTCACAACTTTTCACATTAAATAAATTCATTAAGTATTTGTGTTCAATTTTAACATCTAAGAATATCAATCAACTTCATTGTAGGTGTTCTTTCATAGATCAGTGAAAGAGAGCGACACTTATGTTTGCAAGAATAATAAAACTTGCACCATCAATCTCAATACGAGGAGTTTGTGTAGATACTGCAGGTACCAGAAATGTCTCGCACATAACATGTCCAGAACTGGTATCAAATTTTTTTAATGTAAAGTTTTTAATGAAGTTTTAGATATACAAATTTTTGCAGTGGATCTGATATTCCTTTTATGTGATGCCATGCATTGAAAAAAAAACTTGACTCCAAAGAAAGTCAATAAACTCAACTACCTGTCTTATTCTGCTAAAAACTGCTACAAAATTTCAGTTTTTTTATGACTAAATGTTGAGCCAACGTTGTTGCATGACCTATAAATCTGACACAATAATGAAAAATTTTTTCTTATCCACCGTTTCACACCCCTCCCGTTTGCTAATCCTGTATCTGCCCTTGATGGAGTATAATGAAGGAGAGCACTCTCCATTGTAATCGTTGAAACAATGATAAAGATGGTCGCTTGTTGGCGCTGAAAGCAGTAGCGGTCCTACATGGGAAGTCAAGATTAAGGGAAATTATTTTAATTTAGCCCAAGCAGAGCTCACACTGACTCTGACCGTTTTTTTACACCTCACCCTCTGGATAACCCAGCTGGTTTTTCATAAATTAATTGATGTTAAATTTTTATACATTGTTACTAAACAACGTTTCATCCGCTGATAGTCGCCCAACTGGAAGAACGGATTTGCGTGGTGTGCTCTAACGTTGCCATTGGAATTGGTTATGGTGCGCTCACATGTGGAGCTTGCCAGGTATCCATCAATGTTTCATTAGCATTATATATTTAATTTTTAAAAGTTTTTTATAGTTGAATTATTTAATATTGTAAATTTTCACACTTTTCTCAAAAAATTTCTTGAAGATGGCTAGTAAATCCTGCTTTGAAAGTGTATATTAGTTTATTAAGTTGGTGTAGTGTTAAATTAGGTGGGTATGAAAATAGAAATTTGTTTATGGATTGATGGCCTAGAAATATTTTTATTTAATAAAACTAATAAGTATTTGTGATTAATTCAACATCTGTGAAAACCATTATTTGTTTTTATAGAACTTTTTTAAAAGAGCACTGAAGGAGAGCCACACTTATGTTTGCAATAGTAACAAAAATTGCATCATCAATCTCGATACAAGGAATTCGTGTAAATACTGCAGGTTCCAGAAATGTCTTGCACATAACATGTCCAGAAAAGGTATAGAATTTTTGTAATATGGAGTTTAATTAAGAGTTAGAAATGAAATATTAAATGGATGAAGCTTATTACCTTCTAAGTTAGGCAACTTATTATTCAATAAACCAAAACCATTTTTGTAAAAACCTAAACATCGTAACTTTTTGTAAATAAACGTATAGTCGAAAAATCCTGAAATGTAAGGGATTTGTGAAAAACCTGGTTTATTAAATACCTTATATAAACTTTACCGCCGGTCTTGCTTCCTTGCTTGAATGTTTGCAAACCTTGAAAATAAAATTTAACTAACTTCCCGTTTTCCAATCAAGCTGAAATTTGAAATATAGGCTCATTTCTCGTGACAATATATTCTATTAAAGTTTGAAAATTTTCTGATATAAAAGTTTTTTTTTATTAAAAATAATAACAAATAATAATGTTTGCATATAAACATTCAAAAAAATGTCGTTTTAAAAGAAAAATTTGCAATTTGAAAGCTAAGTTTTGAAACATTGTTTATTACTGAATCAACAGTTCGTCGCCCGAGAGACGACCCACATGAAGAACTACAGAAATGCGTGGTATGTTCTGATGTTGCAACTGGAATATGTTATGGAGCGCTCACTTGTAGAGGTTGCCAGGTATTTATTTATGTTTCTATATTTGGGTATCCATTAAATGTTTCATTAAAAAGTTATATATCTAATTTTTTTTCAAGTTTTACTATTGAATGCTGTTAATATTTATTTTTTCCAAAAATTATCTTGAAGATTGCCAGTAAATCTTGCCTTAAAATTTTATGGAAATTTTTTAAGTGGATGTAAACATAGAAATTGCTTCTTGATTGAGGGTTCTAGGACAATTCGGCACAGAAAAATGGACAATTAGGCGCCAACAATTTATCATAAAAAAAACGGACAATTCGGTGCGGACAATTTTTCGCGAACAATTTGTCGCGGACAATTCGTCGCAGGAAAATTCTTCGCAAGCCAAACCTAACAAATTGCACTTAAAGCCAATAAACTGGGATGTGCTCTTTTTTCATATGATATCTGTGACTGCTAACAAACTGTCCGTGATGACATTCCTCGTACGAACAACACAATTGAAGGATGGCACAATGCATTTCTACGGGTGGTTCAAATTGCATGTCCAACACTATCGAAGTTAGTAGTGCAACTATAAAAAGAACAAAACATCAACCCAATGAAGGCTGAACGTATGCTTGCAGGTGAATGTTTTCCTCTGAGAAAAAAGAAATATCGAGATTTGGATCGTCGATTGCGTTCTGTTGTGATGGATTATAAGAATCGTTGATCAATTGATTATCTGCGGGGATGCAGCCATAACATTACTTTAATAGATTAATAAATTAATTCTTGAAAACATGTGTTTGTGTTAAATTAATATCTTTTTCATATAAGAAGAAGATTTGATATTATAATATTCTAATCGATCAACACATGATAATAATTAAGGGGCCTTTCATATATTACGTACGACCGAGGGGAAAGGGGTGTGTCACGAGTAAATGATGCAGAGACAGGTGGCCCAAAGATCTGTCATAAGGATTTTTAGCTTTGCTCGGAATTATTATTTTTGGTATTATTTTGAAGAAAAAATATATAATAAATATAGTAACTATTAATTAACAATTTTCCGTTTTTCTGCAATGAATTGTCCGTTTTTCTGCGAAGAATTGTCCACGACGAATTGTCTGGACACCTGATTGAGGGTCCAAAACTTTTCACATTAAATAAAATCAATAAGTATTTGTGTTAAATTTTAACATCTCAGAAAATTACTCAACTTCATTGTAGGAGTTCTTCCATAGAGCAGTGAATGAAAACCACACTTATGTTTGCAAGAGTGACAAATCTTGCATCATCACACCCAATACGAGGAGTTCATGTAAATACTGCATGTACCAGAAATGTCTTGCACATAACATGTCCAGAACTGGTATCAAATTTTTTTAATGTGAAGTTTTTAAATGATTGTAATTTAATTTATTTGGTTCAAAGCAATACAAAAGACAAAGCCTTTTCAGAAGAATGTTGAGGAAATGAACCAGCAGATGAAACAACAAAATGGTTATTTTGAAACAAAGATAGAAATGGAGCAAGAAAATGATTTAAAAAATTTGAAACAACAATCGCAGCAACAACAACAGATGGTTGATCTTGCATACAGCAGCAGCAACTTTGCTCAAAACAACTTTCACATAACACAGCTTTCCTCAAACATGAACAGCACCCAGCACCACTACCTTGCAGAATTGCACCGGGTTAGCAACCTGTATCCAAGATCAAACTTTGATAAGTTTGAAACCGACGATTCAAACATGAGGTTACCCTGTGCTTCAGATTCAAGAAGCATTTATTCGTCGTATTTGTCATCAGTCACAGATGATGAAAATGATTCAAGAGAGTCCGAAACATCTTCACAAGATGCCATCAAAAGACCAAGGACTGATAGTGAAGATGAAAATAAAAGTAATTTTAACAACTCATCTACCATCCGTAATGGAACTCCATATTTTTCATCAAACGTCACAGTTTCGTGGACAGGAGATCTGAGCCAGACATTTTCAAGCAGGCAGAAAGCACAAGATGGCTATTGTGACACAGAGATAAAAATGGAGCAAAAAAATGATGAAAATGATTCAAAAAGCTCAGAGAGGAGACTTATACACGGACAAAAGCAGGTATGTGCCCTCAACCCTGAACTTGAAGGGCCTATTATTGGAATTGAGTCTTTTAGAGAGAAATCTCGAAATCATAATGGCACTAAACCAGTTGAGCCTAAAAAATGGTCTAAATTCGATGATGTACACTCATCTTATGACACAAAACATACAATTCAACTAAGCTTCACTGGCAAGGAAAACATTGTGATTTACAATGACATTGTGACCAAAACAGAATCAAACTGTGACTTTAATGAAAATCTAATCGAAAAAATTGACAACATATCTCCATCACTCTTAAGGAAAACTGAAGTAGTTGTTAGGAGTGAGCCATCAAGTTCAGATTATACGATGTCAACACAGAAACAAAGTAATGCCTTTCTCAGCTCCAGTGAGGTAGAAATTTGAATTCTGTGATTTTATTTGACAGTTATGTTTCTAGTTTATTTTAGCTTTCATAGATTTTAGATAGACATTATTTGGCTTTATTTGTTTTTGTCAAAGGCTTTGCATGCACTGAGTTTATTAGAATCAAAAGCTTTTTTGGCCTGAATCTGATGCATTGGATCTCTAAATTTTAAATGGTTGCAAATAAGATTTCAGAAGTTTTTGTTTTTATTCAGCTTCTACAAGAATATTCAAAGCAGCAGCAGGAGATAAAGTATTTGAAGGCCCTCCTGGTACAAAAAGATCAAGAAATTAAAAAGTTTGAAGAACTCGAAAAACATAAGATTAAGAAATGTTTTGTAAAGTTAGAGCGAATTCGTCAATGAGATTCACGGTTTTCTTCAATTGTACACGTTTCCGTCATATCCAAGTTCGTCGTAAAAGAGTTTTGTATACTTAGGGGCCTTCCATAAACGTAAATTATAAAGTACAGATTTATCCCCCTATTGCAATACGTACATTTTCAGACCTACACCACCTCTGCTGTAAAAATGCATAATACCACCATAAAGTTGTTATTTTCCCGGAGCATTGAAAGTAAATAGAGAAAGGTTTTTGCGGGAAAAAATTGGGATTGGTCACGAAGTTAGCTGGAGAGCAAGCGGGAATAGGAGAATGAACGGGAACAAAAAAGCAGACGAACGAGCGGGAAAGGGAGAGCGACTGGAAACGTTGGAGCAAGCGGGGAAGGAAACGGGAGCGAGAGAGAAAAGCGCCGCTATTAAATAACCTCTAAACAAAGAAAGTTTAAAAATGGTTTCGTCTCCAAGTCGTGTAGTGGGCATATATATAGAATAGAATCTATTCTATATATATGGTAGTGATCTAATCCAGGGTTCAGTGGCGGCGATTCAGCAAAACCTTGGGGAGGGGGCAAAAATTTGTTCGACTATCTTTAGTCTGCAGTTTTTTTTTGTATCTTTAAGAATTTATTAATGATAGAAAAGAAAGACTGCAAACTGAAGATTGTCAAACTCAGTCTCAAACCAGTTAAAGCAAATGTAAAAAAAAATAAGTTTATGAATAAATGTAGCACCCCCACTCCCAAAAGAATTTGGAAAAATTACAGGACCCTCCGATTTTGGTCCTGTCCCCCCTAGTTGCGCCCCTGAGCCCTGACAATAAGCAAATGCACTTTAATGCACAATTGATTTACTCCTTACATAAAGCGCTATATCTCAGTGACTATTAAGCAATTATTTAAAGTTACTGTTACCTGTAACCATTTTACTAATGTTACAAATCATAAAAATCATCAGTACCATTCTCTACTCAGCGCTATAGAATAATATTTGTATTATGTTCGCCGTGCGCCTATTGTTTACGTTTAGAAACAAAACAAAATAAAACGAATCGATTCAAAATCAAACAAATCAAATCAAACAAAACGGATCTACTACGGGATTGCCTAAGAAAACTTTTTCATTTTTAGGACCTAGGTGTAATTAGAGGTAATAAAAAAGATTTTGAGCTGAAAATATATTCAAACTGTTGCATCCTAGTCTATCTAGAATCTAGCAGGTCTAGCTCTAGCTTCTAGCTTCTAGCTAGTCCTGCTAGTCACTCTACTCTAGTATTCTAGTGCTAGTGTCTAGTTTAGTCTCTAGTGCCCACCTGCCCTGCCCACTACAATACTGGGTAGGTCGACGTTGAACGCATGCCATCTGCCTACTAATGGCCTAGCCCTAATCCTAATAAGCTAAATTCAGAATAGATTGCATCCACATAAAGAATGTTGCAACAACAAAAACAAATTCAACAACCTCAGCAGCAACAGCAGAATGTCAAAAGGGTGGAAGGTATGGAAATCTCATGTATTATGATGCATTTATATTTATAATTTAATGTTTTGAATTAAAGACTAAAGCTTGCCAGGTAAAATGACCAAAGATAACTATAACAATTGTATTTTAAATCTATATTTAACATAACCCTGCTGTGTTGTACCCTGGATATCATGTAAATTAGATAGAACGTACAATTAAATATAACATACAATTAGATTTAACGTACAATTGGATATAACATACAGTTAGATATAACTTAAAATTAGATCTATATCATAGTAGCCCACGTCACTCACTCACTCACTTATTCTGTCATGCTTACGTAATTAGTCGTATAGACGATATCGATGTGCACGTAAGAATTTAGTGTGCGCAGGCGTGTAATAAAAGTTATTATGCAATTGTTCCTGTATACACTCTCAGCACTAGAGATCAAAAGAAGTGGCGCTGCAATCGAAAAATATTATAAAATGAGATTTAAAAAAATCTCAGAAGCAAAGACCATTTCTCACCGATGGCCGTCAATTCACAAGAAATGTCGTGTATACTGAAACTCTTTAATAACTAATTATAGCACTCTTTAATTTTCACATTCTTTGAGTTTATATGAAATATTTTAGTAAATTGAAAATTTAAACACAATAAAAAAATGTCATTAAATTTGCTTATATATACAACAAAATTTGTTATGGTTATCAAATGTCATTTTGTTTTTGTTTGCTATTTTTTATAAAATGTATCCAAAGTGCATCGTAATTTTAAAACATACGTCCTTGGGACGGGCAAAACCGCTAGTATAACATATTGAAATATTAGTCACATTATATTTGCCCATCTCCCCCATATTTTATTACCTCGGCTAAAACCTTAATTGATATAACGTATATATGGCTATAACATATTAAAATATTGGTCCCAATCACAATATTTCGGATTATTTGACTCATTTACAATGCATGACCACAATAATAATAAACGTTTAATGCAACCGTGGAAATAAAAAAAAGTAACACTCAAGGTTTTTCGATCTTGCGTATTATTATTTAAGTTAACGGTTCTACAGGTAACACTGCTTAGCTTGCTTGATGACAATGCATTATTTAATAATTAGTTTTGCAATAAGTCTATTAATTTAGTTAATCCTAATTTACATATTGTGACTTAATTAGGAAAATAAAAATGTAAAAAATTGACTTTAAAAATTTGTTTTCATATTGGCTTGTTTTCATTTATTTCATGGTTTGTATTTCATAAATTATCTGTAATTCTTAATTTTGGAACATCATTTTTAAAGAATCGACAGTTACTACGCAGGAAGGACAATTGAAATGCGTGGTTTGCTCTGACGTTGCCAAAGGAATTTGTTATGGTGCCGTCTTGTGTAACAGTTGTCAGGTATCTGTCAACATTTCATCAACAATATATATTTTTTTATTAAATTATTTTATATTCTAAATCAATTATTTCCTAAAAATAATCTCTGAAAAATTTCTCGATTTTCTTCATGGCAGCAGTTCTTCCAGAGAGCAGAGAACGAAAGCCACACTTATGTTTGCAAGAGTAACAAAACTTGCACCATCAATCTAGATACAAGGACTTCTTGTGACTACTGCAGATACCAGAAATGTCTTGCATGTAACGTGTCCAGAAAAGGTATAGAATTTTTTTTATGTGGAGTTTAATGAAGTTTTAGAAATAAAAGCTTTAAATGGTTGTTGTCACAATTCTCTCTCAGTGTGCCTCACAAAAGTTGCAACCAAAAATTTCTTTCAAAACTTACTTGTTTTACAATACACCTCTCTGAACTACCTCTGAGTTTTCAAACATTGTTTATTAATGAATCGACAGTTTGTTCGCTGGAATGCGTGATTTGTTCTGACATTGCCGCTGGAATTCGTTATGGTGCGCTCACTTGTAGAAGTTGCCAGGTATTTATTTATGTTTCATCAACATTGTATATTTAATTTTTCAAAGTTTTTTCAAGTTTAGTTATTCAATGTTGTAAATTTTGATTCTTTTCCCAAAAGTATCTTGAAGATTTTCAGGAAATCCTGCCTTGAAATTTTAAGTAAATTTATTAAGTGGGTGTGAACATAGAAATTGCTTATTGATTTATTGATTGAGTATTTGTGTTTAATTTTAACATCTCAGAAAATCAATCAACTTCATTGTAGGAGATAATATATTAAGTGGGTGTGAACATTGAAATTGCGTATTGATTTATTGATTGAGTATTTGTATTTAATTTTAACATCTCAGAAAATCAATCAACTTCATTGTAGGAGTTCTTCCATAGAGCAGGGAATGAAAACCACATTTATGTTTGCAAGAGTAACAAAACTTGTATCATCACGCTCAATACGAGGATTTCATGTAAATACTGCAGGTACCAGAAATGTCTCGCACATAACATGTCTAAAAAAGGTAAAGAATTTTTTTAATGTGGAGTTTAATGAAGTTTTAGAAATAAAAGCTTTAAATGGTCGTTGTCACAATTCCCTCTCAGTGTGCCTCACAAAGGTTGCAATCAAAAATTTCTTTCAAAACTTACTTGTTTTACAATACACCTCTCTGAACTACCACACATCTTCAGTTGAATATTAATGTAGTTCCTTGGCAGCTCGTAAATGCAAAACTCGACATCTCAGAATAGGTAATAAAATATAATATATTTAAAACTAAAACAACTCAACAAAACAAAATAAAACTAAAACAATGCAAACTTGCAGTAAAAAACAGCAGCTGAAGAAACTTCAATACAGCAATATCCACGATTGCCTAAATAGCCAAGTGGTCAAACACAATAAAGCTAGCTGGCTAAAGCATTCTTACCACTTTTCCTTACTTCTACCTCACTTTTTTATTTTTCCAACATTCACACCTCTTCATGTCGAAACTCAATCATATGAGTTCTTCCATTCTTAATGTCCAAACAAACATTAGCCACATGAGGAACATCCTTAAAGTTGTACAAATCCACATTTTATGACACAAAACATAGGCTCAGCCCCTTCTTAGCTTTGTAGATTATCGGCCTTCATCGACCATATTTCTAAGATGTTAGAAAGGACACTTTGGACACAAGCTCACTATACTTTTCCTTTCACATGAAACGACACACCATGGGAAGTCAAGTTTGAGAAAAATGATTCAAATCTTGTCCAAGCAGAGAGTAACTTGGCTCTGACTGTTTCTTCTACACCTTCTCCTCTAGATAACCCAGCTAGTATTTTATAAATTATCTGTAACGCTGAGTTTTGAAACATTGATTATTAATGAATCGACAGTTTGTCTGCTGAAAGTCCCCCCACAGAAAAAACTACAGAAATGCATGATTTGTTCTGACATTGCCAATGGAATTCGTTTTGGTGCGCTCACTTGTAGAAGTTGCCAGGTATTTATTTATGTTTCATCAACATTATATATTTAATTTTTTAAAGTTTTGTCTACTTCAAGTATATATTGTCAGTTTTAATTCTTTTCCCAACATTTTTTGAAGATTATCTGTTATTACTGCTTTGAAAGTGTTTTTATTTATTAAGTTTTAAAAAAAAATAAAGTAATAGAAAAAATTTCTAGAAAAAGAAGTAACTTCTTGAAAGAGGTTTTGTATTGTCAAAAACCTGCCAAAAAGTAGAAAATAACTTCTGATCACACCCTTTATATTGACAGGAAAGTTGCTTCAGGATTGTTTTGTGTGGTATATGATGGGGGAAATTTATTCTTTCCCTCATAATTGGTCATTTTCAAAAACAATCCTGAAGCAACTTTCCTGTCAATATAAAAGACAAAACCTCGTTCAAGAAGTTGCTTCTTTTTCTAGAAATGTTTTCTATTACTTTATTTTCAACTTTTGGGCACTTGTTTCAAAGAGGTAATGTGAACAACAGAGTGTTGGATTAGGCGACTGGGGTTTAGATTGCGATTTTTTGTAGCCCATCCATTTCCTCCCATTTTGCTGCTTTTAAGTATTTATTTTTGTTATCCATCCTCTTCCTCCCACATTATATACTAAAAGCAATTCAGCTATATTATATGGCGGCAGATTGCCTACAACATTTCTAATGCATTAATAGGCTAAGAGCGATTTACCTATATTATAGAGATTAGTGATCGGAACATAGGAAATTTTAAGTCGCTGCGACCATAGTAAACTAACTACATCAGTTCAGGCTGTTGTGACAAACCAATACTGTTCAAATCACTATCCAAACCTAAGTAGATACTTTATACTATAGTATAGGATCGATTAGAAGCGCCAGTTGCTGCTAAGCTTCAGAGGCGCCGGGAACGACTAGTGCAACGGGATCACACAGTATTACTTGCCACCCGCACGTGTCTCCGAAATCGGAATGTGCCGAACCCTATTACACCCCAGTCGTGAAAACTGGTACTCATTTATCGACCAGTGAAGGATGAAAGGCTGAGTTGGCCTTATTTCAGCTCGTTAGTACAAACCAAAATTGAGTTTTGTCATACGTCGGCAAGGCGAACACATCGGTCCAGAAACCGAGAAAGTGAAAGTCGTGGGTTCGATTCCTGGGGTCGGAAATTTGGGATCGAGTTCAAATTTTAATAGAAGCTGTTGTATCCGACTTAGGACTATGTTGATTGATTAATTTTCTGAAGAATACTTAGCCTGATTTTGTCAGGGAAAGATCAATGAATTGGATGAATGAAGCGACATCGTATTGTAAATATATTACCCATGTGAATAGAAAAAAAAGATGTTTATAGTTACTATGACGATGAACTTGTTTTCCGTCATTATTGATATGCTGTCTTAATTTAGTTTTTAATTATTATTGCTTCTTAAATTTTATTTTTGTTTAATTAAATTATATATTTTGTTGAAATAGGCGAATTTTATAATGATCTTCCGAACTACAAAAAGTCCGCGGACATCCCACAGACATCCGGACAAGTGGAAGTTAATAAAAACATGTAAAAATAGTTTTATTTTTTTACGTTTTACCATAAAAAAATGAAAACCCCAAAAACCCCGAGTAAAACAAGATAGCCTTCCTAGTTTAAAATATTCAGTTTTTTTTATTTAAAATATTTAAAGTAAATTTATTTTTTTCTTCTCAAATATTCCTCAAAGAAAGCTAATAAATCCTGCTTTACAATTGAATGAAAATAGAAATTGTTTATTGATTGATATCCTAAAAATACTCACATTAATTTTAACATCTACAAAATCAATTATCCTAATTGTAGGAATTCTTCAGAAGAAGTAAGAAGGAATTCTTCAGAAGAGGTAAGATGGTAAACCACACTTATGTTTGCAAGAGTAACAAAACTTGCACCATCAATCTCGATACGAGGAGTTTATGTGGATACTGCAGGTACCAGAAATGTCTCGCACATAACATGTCCATAGGAGGTATAGAAATTTTGTTAATTTTGAGTTTAATAAAGTTTTAGATATTTTTATAAATATCGTGGCATGCTTATAACCTTTTTTCTCATTGGATAAATTCAGAAATTGAATTTAGTAAGTTATCATCAAAAAAGTTGGGCTTGGTAGTTGAACTATTTTTATTTGTGATTACGTGAACATCAATTGACTAGTTTCAATTACAGTTATTGAGACACATAGCTTGGTTAATCCAGATATAATGGTCACTACTATATAAATAATATTACGAAAAAAGATAATCTTTGACTAAAAATAAAAGCGTGGGAGCTCATCCTAATCCATTTCCATCATAATCCATGAATTATGATGAGCGTCACACGCTTTTATTTTTAGTCAAAGATTATTTGATAACATATAGAAGGAAAGGAAAAAAAATTATTTTATACTTTTTAGTGCACTTTCCACACATAAATAAGAGCGTGTTTTTTGAAAAAAGTATCTTTTTTCTTAATATTATTTTATAATTTTTGGTCTTGTACAAATTAAAAATGATTTTTCAACCATGCTACACCCTTGAAGTCTTCGTTCAAATCTTCTTGTTTACTAAATTTGTTTGGGTCCATCTAATCATAAAGATAAACCACACGTCTATCATGCAGCTTTCATGGCTATTAATGTAGGTTGACTCCGCCCATGTCACCTGCTCCAGTTGAGCGTTTTTCAGTGTGTGTGTGTGTGGTGTATGTGCGTTTGTATGTGCATAAATATAGTTATATAAGTATGTATAAGTATAAAGTGCATGCTACGTTAGCAATGATAGAGAGATCGTGCTCCTGAATCCACATGCAACATTAGCAATGATAGAGAGAACGCCGCTGTGTAGGCCTGAATCCACCCTGCTTATTGATTGCATTGGCGTATTTTAGTTGATTATAGTTTAAATAAATATTTTTATGATATGAAAATATTGCATTGCATCAAGAATACATGTGTTTGAAATTTTCAAGTCAATTGGACGTGTAGAAGTGGTCAGAAAATCCATTTAAAAAACCTGAAAATACAACATACAACATACAGTGTGGGGTAAATAAAAGCGTGTAAAATACTAAAAATGACGTTGCGTTTTAGCAACCGTAACCGTTAATGGGTTAAATTACAATTATCTTCTACTAAATTTAGGACCATTTTATAAAGGACCCAAATACAGTTGTCGATAGATATTACAGCAATTTTTAAACATTAAATGATTGTATTTTTTTTTTGCTTTAAAGCAATACAGATGAGAGAGTCTCTTCAGGAGAACAAAAAAATGAAAAAGCTTATGCCACTTCTCCCAAAACCCCAAGAGCAATTACAACAACAATTATTCCAACTGGTGCAACTGCTCCCACAACACCAACAGCAAATTCAACTACAAAATGGCTGTTTTGACACAGAGATAGAAATGGAGCAAGAAAATGGTTTAAAAAAGTCTGAACAACAGTCACAACAAAAACAGCAACCGATGGTTGTTCTTGCTTACAGCAGCAACAACATTGCCCAAAACAACTTTCATATAAAACAGCTTTCTTCAAACATAAACAGCACCCAGCACCACTACCTTGGAGAACTTCAAAAGGTTAGCAACCATGATCCAAGATCAAACTTTGACAAGTTTGAAACCCAGGATTCAAGCACGAGGTTCGCCTGTGCTTCAGATTCAAGAAGCATTTATTCATCGTCTTTGTCATCAAACTTAACAGATGATGAAAATGATTCAAGAGAGTACGAAACATCTTCACGAGATGCCATCAAAAGACCAAGGACTGATAGTGAAGATGGCTTTTGTGACAGAGAAATTAAAATGGAGCAAGAAAATGGTAGTAAAAATCATTTGTCTTTTTCATCAAACTTCACAGATGATGAAAATTATACAAGAGAGTCTGAAACATCTTCACGAGATCCCATCAAAAGACCAAGGACTGATAGTGAAGATGAAAACAAAAGTAATTTTGACAACTCATTTACCTTCAGTGGTTGGACTCCATCTTTTTCATCTAACTTCACAGATTCATGGACAGGAGATCTGAGCAAGACACTTGCTAGCAGTCAAAAAGCACAAGATGGCTATTGTGACACAGAGATAAAAATGGAGCACAGTGATTCAAGAAGCTCAGGGAGGAGACTTATACACGGACCAAAGCAATCATGTGACCTCGACCCTGAACTTGAAGGGCCTATTATTGGAATTGAGTCTTTTAGAGAAGAATCTCGAAATCGTAATGACACTAAAGGACCAATCGAGCCTAAAAAATGGTCTGAATTCGATGATGTACACTCATCTTATGAGACAAAAAATGCAATTCAACTAAGTTTCACTGACAAGGAAAACATTGTGATTTACAATGACATTGTGACCAAAACAGAATCAAACAGTGACTTAAATGAGAATTTAATCAAACAAATCGACAACTTATCCCCATCACTCGAAAGCAAAACTGAAGTACTTGTGAGTAGTCAGCCTGCATGTTCAGATTATACGATTTCAACACAGAAACAAAATAATGCCTCTCTCAGCTCCAGTGAGGTAGAAATTTGAATTTTGTGATTTTTATTATTTTATTTGATAATTATATTTCTGGTTTATTTAACTTTCATAGGTTTTTAGATAGACATTATATGTATTTATTTGTTTTTGTCAAAATCCTTGCCTGCACTGAATTTACTAGAATCGAAAGATTTTTTGGCCTGAATCTGATGCATTGGGTCTCTAAATGTTAGATGGTTGCAAATAAGATTTCAGAAGGTTTTGTTTTTTATTCAGATTCTACAAGAATATTCAAAGCAGCAGCAGGAGATAAAGTATTTGAAGGCCCTCTTGGTACAAAAAGATCAGGAACTTAAACAAAAAAATCAAGAAATTAAAGAGTTCAAAGAACTCAAGAAACATAAGATTATGAAATGTTTTGTTAAGTTGGAAAGAATTCATCAATGAGATTCACGTTTTTTTTTATCAGACAGGTTTTCGTAAAATCCAAGTTCGTCATAAAAGCGTTTTGTATACATTGGGGCCTTCCATAAACGTACGCAATAAAGTACAGATTTTGACACCTTCCTCCCCCCTATTGCAATTCAGACCTCCTTCCCCTATGCGTACATCTTACGCCCGGTGGCTCAGCACCCCTCTGCAGTAAAAACCTGCCTATGTTGATGTTGAAGTGACGTACATGCCCGTGTATTTGGAGACATATTTGAGTTAACAGTTATTTTGCAAATTAGGTAGTAATAAGTCATCAAAAATGTAAGGTCAGAGTTGTTCATGGGTCTATTTTTGAAGACACGACCCGCCAGAAAATCTGACCAGACCTGACCTACTTTTGTTTTTTTTATTTTGTGACGCGACCCACTTGTTTTGTACCCGATCCGACTGATTTGCCCCACATGAGTGAGTCTGCATTCTGATTCAACATCTGCTTCCAAGGTTTTTTGACCAAGGATCCTTCATCGACCTAGAGGAGACACTCAAGTACTACGCCTGCGACCTTGGTCACATATCTGCTGTTCGTGGTGAATACTGCCGATGCAAAGCCAAATGGTCAAATTTCCGATTGGCAGAGTGGCCACATACCGAAGTTCATGTTCTGCAACATTGTCAAGATTCCATCTACCTGCAGATAAATACGCTGCTGAAACATTTCATCACTTTGCCTCTTTTTCTGCGATAGCCGAGAAATCCTTCTCAACTATGCGCAGACTCAAATCTTATCTACTCACCACAATTGGCCAGACAAGGCTGAATGGGCTTGCTTAGATGACCATCAATCGCGACGTTAACATTAGAAAGAAATCGTCATCGATATTTTTTTCTGCAAAAAAAATTTTGGCTTAATTTCATATTGTAATTTACTGTTCTAAATTAAATATCTTTGTTATTACTAATTATTGCTTAAACTGTCGTTAAGCCTTGATTTTTGTGGGTCGTAAATCTCTCAGTAAAAATTCTTACTGATCACTTTCTCCCTCCCCCCCCCCAGAAAAAAATTTCTGGCTCCGCCCCTGATTCTGTGACCTTATCGTCGACCAATGGACCACAAGCTTTCGAGAAGGATCTTATAATGCTTAAAGTGAATCTGAGCATCTTAGTAGAAAAGTTTGCACTGGTAGACTGACCCTAAGAAAGGTGTTTTTATGGTGGGGTTATGATGTACATTTTAGTTGTTTTAAAATCCAGTGCTGTCTTTTGATTACGGGTTTATGGTAGTTTTAGACTGATTCGACATATGTTAGATTAATATTGTTCCAATGGCTAAGCCTGATTTGTCACGTGAATCACATTCTGGGGTCGATTCGCTAGAACGGCAACGTTATGTGAACAGAAAATTTTACAGTACTCCCTAGAAATTCCAGGCCCTGAGTAGAAGAGAATTCCAAGGTTTTCAACATCCACCAATTGATGGAATTTTTATGCCAAGGTATGACGATCATTTTGAACGTTAACTGGAAGATGCTGCAATCAATAAATTTGATTGCCTTATCATCTAATTATATTCTTCATAAAGTTAAATTTCAGGCCATCAGTGGCGGATCTAGAAATTTCGTAAGGAGAGAGGCCCAAAATTTTTTTTCATTTTTTTAAATTTTGATTGCTGTCGTTATAAAGTCCGTTGTAAGATATCTTGAATTTTTTGTTTAGTAAAACCAAGCAAAAGGAATCGAAATTAAACTTTTAATCTACTCGCATTTTCCCCCTCTTTTTTATTTTTTTCTCTTCCACTTTCTGTATTTTTTCTCTCTGGAGCAATATCAAAACAAAACACCTCTTTTTTCATCATAGAGTTAGGTCATCCGACACTTAAAAGCTAAAATTAAGTGAACCATGAAAAACTTTTACAATTAAGCGGCTACTAATTGCTTGCAATTTTTTAATGATAATAAGTAGTAAGTCTATAAATATAAGTCTTCGAAATACATGGAATAAATAATTTTTTAGAATCGTGTTGTGAAATATTTGCTTAATTCAAATATGTAAATTAATTTTTTACAAAACTGGCCTTTAGGTGCCAGACGCTTATTACTTATTAGTATTGACCGTTTCCCTTCTATACCGATTTCCGCATCGGAAAGTCCATTAGAATTAGAAAGTAAATATAAATAACAGCGTGCCATCAAAAAGTTTAATTGATTCCTATAGTATATTATGTGGTTATTCCAAAAATGCAAAATTAATTTTCAAAAATTTGAAATTTAGCTGATTTTGAGCGCTATTGAACGGCAATGAATTGCGCTATAAAAACTTAACGGTTTTTTCAGTTAGACTTCGAAAAAACCGGAAATAAAAAGGGAAAATATAAATAGTGTAGTGCGATCGCCAATTTTTTGGAGTCTTGTTGCATATTAATTAATGAATTCAAATATGTAAATTAATTTTTTACAAAAACTGAGTTTTATGTGCCAGACGCTATTGAGGCCTGATTACTCTTGTGAGTCTTGTGTAATTAACTATTTTTACTTAACTGTTGTTTGTTTACTAGTTTACTACTGACTGATTGTTTTTTGATTTTCAGAGTAGATTGCATCCACATAAACATCAAGGATGGAGCAACAGCAAATTCGACAACCTCAGAATCAACAGGAAAAAGTTGGCAACAGTGTGCAGTTCTTGCCAGGTATAAAAATCGAATACATTTGCCAGATAAAATAGGGTTCTCCATATGTTCATTGGCTCAGCTAAAACTGTCGATTAACTTGCAAACCTGTCGTTAAACCTGGAAGCAGTCGTTAAACCTTTCAACGAGTCGAATATGCAAGGGTTGTTAAAGCCAGATTAACCCTATGCAAATTTATGTCAAAGAATAATTTTTTTAAATTAGAGTTATCTATATTTTGATTATGTTCGGTTATCTTTCACTTCAGCGGTTGAGGCCGATTTTTTCAATGAAATGAAATGTAAAAGCTATTTTAAACCTAACCCTAATTAGCTAATTATAGACGAGAATGTATTTTTCACACATCTGGCCGTTTAAGTGAAAGATTACCTATGTTCTATTAGGACCAAAGATAACTTAGACAAAAATTCTAAATCTTAGATATATATAATAAGTAATGTGTGTTTGTGTGTTTGTTTGTTTGCTTATCGCATCCGAACTGTTGGAGGAATTTAAATGCAATTTCGCACAGAGGTATTATTAAAGAGAAGTTTTCGAGCCATTAAAATAAATCAGTTAATTTTTTGTGTCTTATCCTCTTTAGGGCATAACCTCTTAAAGCGAGCATTACCATTGGAAATACCTGTCAACTTTCTTGTATTATGTCTTAAATATCAAACACGTTTTTTAAAACCATTGTTCTCCATTGCCGTTCGGAGCTGCTCCTGAGTTCATGTTTTTTTTTGCTTTATCGTTCAAGTCTCGTTTTCTCAATTTCTAGCTCAATTCTTATATGTAGACATCTATTTTTAAACACTTTCATTTAACTTGACTTCTCTCTCTGTCATCAAAATTTTTGAATTGATTTTTCACCAACTTTTAAACAAATTAAAACTTCAATAGTTTCCAAAGCAATTTAATCATTATTTTAAATAATTTCAATATTTATTTTGTAATGCATTTAAAATACTTCTTTATATGGTGCTAGCATCATTTAAATGAACTTATGGGTAAGCCTGACTATGACAAAAACTTAGAAAATGTGGACTAAAGTATTACTATAAAATCGTAAAACTAGGAATCGATTTGCATAATTTAAAAAAATATAAAAGTATGTTTTGAAAGACTTTGTTATTTAACTTTCACTTGTTTATTTCTTTAATGAATGGTTTATATTTCATGAATTATCTAAGATGCTAAATTTTGAAAAATCTCTTTTAATGAATCAACAGTTCGTCAGCTGATACTCGCTCCACAGGAAGAAAAGCAGGAATGTGTTGTTTGTTCTGATGTTGCCGATGGATTTCTTTATGGTGCACTCACATGTGGAAGTTGCAGGGTATCCATCAATATTATATATTTACTTTTTCAAAAATTTTCTAGTTAAACTATTTAATATGGTAAATTTTAATTTTTTTTTAAATATTCATTGAAGAGAGATAATAATTCCCGTTTTAAAATTTCAAGGCTTTAAATAAAATAAAAAAGTACTTGTGATTAATTTTGACATCTCAGTAATCAATTATCTTTGTTGTAGAAATTTTTCGGAAGAGGAGAGAAGGAAAGCCTCACATATGTTTGCAAGAGTAACAAAACTTGCATCATCTATCCAAGTACGAGAAATGAATGTAAATACTGCAGGTACCAGAAATGTTTAGCAAGTTACATGTTCAGAGATGGTAAAGAACTTGTTTTTTAATGTGATATAAAACATTGAATGGTCCAAGCTTATTATATATATATATATATATATATATATATATATATATATATATATATATATATATATATATATATATATATATATATATATATATATATATATATATATATATATATATATATATATATATATATATATATATATATATATATATACATACAAGCCAAATACACTAATTAGCATAATAAAAGACAATAAAATAAGCTATTTACACAAATATACGTAAGATTTAGCATATACAGCTTACAGTTTGTATTTCATATAAAACAATTTTATGGTTCCTAATGAATCGACGGTTCATACTCTGGTAAATAAATTGCCGTTACCAAGGAAAAACTGTAGGGAAAACGATGGTTGGTCTTAACGCGTCACTTTCTAGTTTAAATATTTAAAAATCAACTTAAAAAGTTTATTTTATAACAAATTCCAATATCAAATAAATAATATTTACTGTTTATATTTAATAAACTATTTTCGATTCTTAATTTTGAAGCATTGTTTCTTAATTAATCGACAGTTCATTCTCTAAAAGCGGCCCTGGTAAAAAGAAAATGTGTGGTCTGCTCTGACTTTGCAATTGGATTTTGTTATGGCGCACTCATATGTAGAGGTTGCAAGGTATCCATCAGCTTTTCATCAACAATATATATATATATATATATATATATATATATATATATATATATATATATATAATATCTATTTAATTTTCCAAAGTTTTATTTATTCAAATTATTTTAAGTAAATTTTAATTCTTTTCTTACATTTATTTAGAAGAAAGCCAATAAATCCTGCTTTAAAATTATATGGCATTAAATTAAATAGGTATGACAAATAGAAATTGCTTATGGATGGATGGCCTAGAAATATTTTTAATAATTTTCACATCTCTGAAATCAATTATCTTCATCGTATAAATTCTTTTAAAAAAAGAAGGAACAACAAAATTTTTAATTTTGTCATCTCTGAAATCAATCATCTTCATTGTAGGTGTTCTTCGAAAGAGGAATAAAAAACAGCCACACTTTTGTATGCAAGGGAAACAAAACCTGCACCATCAATCTCAATACGAGGAATTCATGTAGATACTGCAGGTTCCAGAAATGTCTCGCACATAACATGTCCAAAAAAGGTATAGATGTTTGTTTAATGTGAACTTTAATAAATTTTTAGGTATGGTATAATATATACTTCAAAGGATGGTAGAATTGGGTATGTTATATCCAAAGTCCGTTATATTCACAATATTGAAAAAATTCAACAAGTTATAGGAAATCAAATGGTATCTATTGCTCATGAAATGTCAGTGAGCATAAGCATACCATAACTTATCGTAGTGGGGGGGGGGCTTAAATAATTATTCCAATGTCCAGGAGAGGTATAGTCGTAAATAATTTTCCAGATTTTTAAGAACTTATGTTCAAAATCTTATACTCATTTTCTACCAATTTTTTTGAATATTTTTAAACTATTCTGTCTGATTGAAAAAGTCTTGAGATGAAATAAAACATGAGCTTTCCATTGTTTCAAACACAAGCTTATGACTGTGCTGTTTAATAGATGCGAAAAAGTGTCGATAACTGAATGTCAGAATTGGGAAATGACTCATTTATATCCAATTGTACGTTATAGCGGGATTATACTGTATATAAAAATAAAAATTAAATGATTGCAATTCTATTTTTTGGCTCAAAGCAAAACATATGGGAAAGTTTGAGGGAAAGAAAATCGTCATGACTGATCTACCTGTTCAGAAGAAGGTAAAGGAAATGAACCAGCTGGTGGAACTGCACCCACAACCCACCAACTACATCATATATAATGAACATGCAAGTGAAGATGAAGATAAAAGTTATTCTGACAACTCATCTACCATCAGTAGTTGGACTCCATCTCTTAAATCTAACCTCACAGCAGATCTGAGCCTGTCTCTTGCTAGCCAGCTGAAAGCACAAGATGGTTTTTGTGACAAAGAAATTAAAATGGAGCAAGAAAATGGTAGTAAAAATCATTTGTCTTTTTCATCAAACTTCACAGATGATGAAAATTATTCAAGAGAGTCCGAAACATCTTCACGAGATGCCGTCAAAAGACCAAGGACTGATAGTGAAGATGAAAACAAAAGCAATTTTGACAACTCATTTAACATCAGTGATGGAACTCCATCTTTTACATCAAACCTCACAGTTTCGTGGACAGGAGATCTGAGCCAGACATTTGCTAGCAAGCAGAAAGCACAAGATGGCTATTGTGACACAGAGATAAAAATGGAGCAAGAAAATGATGATGACAATGATTCAAGAAGCTCAGAGAGTATATTGTTACATGGGCAAAAGCAAGCATGTGCCCTCAACCCTGAACTTGAAGGGCCTATTATTAGGATTGGGTCTTCTAGAGAAAAATTTCAAAATCATAATGGCACGAAAGAACCAGTCGAGCCTAAAAAATGGTCTAAATTTGATGGTGTACACTCATCTTATGAGAAAAATAATGCAATTCAATTAAGCTTCACTGACGAGGAAAACATTGTGATTTACAATGACATTGTGACCAAAACAGAATCAAACAGTGACTTTAATGAGAATCTAATCGAACAAATCAACCACGAATTCCCATCAATGGTAAGCAAAACTGAAGTAGTTGTGAAGAGTGAGCCGGCAAGTTCAGATTTGACATGGTCAACACAGAAACAAAGTAATGCTGCTCTCAGTTCCAATGAGGTAGAAATTTGATTTCCATGATTTCATTATATTATTTGACTGTTTTGTTTCTGTTTTTATTTGGTTTTCATTAGTTTTTAGATAAAAATTTTCATTTAGCTTCATTTGTTCTTGGCAAAAAAGCTTGCCTGTACTGAGGTTAAAAAAATTGATGTTTTCTGGCCTGTAAGACATGTTTTCTCATGATCTGAATCATTAGATCTTTAAATGTTAAATCGTGGCAAATAAAATTTCATATGTTTTTATTTTTTATTCAGCTTCTACAAGATTATTCAAAGCAACGACAGGAGATAAAATATTTGAAGGCCCTCCTAGAACAAAAAGATCAAGAAATTAAAAAATTGAATGAACCCTAAAAGCATTAAATTAGGAAATGTTTTGTTAAGTTAGAGCGAATTCATGAATGAAATTTGCTATTTTGTTTGATCAGGAGGTATGTTGCTGTCATGAAAGTTTGCTGTAAAATCATTATTAAATCCTTGGTATTAACACATATCCTCTGATTGAACATAAACCCATTTCCTGTCATCGAATCGAATCGATCTGAAACTTGGTCCAATCAATCAATCAATCAATCAATTATTTCTATAGCGCTATTTCCGCAGTGTTCAATAGCGCTCGGTCGTGAACTTGGTAAACAGATATGTTTTAAGTCCACGACGGAAAACTGTGAGAGAAGTAGAGTTAGTAAGAGAAGAAGGAAGAGAGTTCCAGAGATAGGGGCCAGAGTAGGAGAAAGAGCGTTTAGCAAAAGAATGCTTAATAGTGAAGATGCGAGAGTGATTACGAGAAGAAGAACGAAGACCAGACTTAGGAGGGATATGTATTAAATTAGTTAAGTAGAGAGGAGAAAGGCAATTTTTTATTTTGTACATTATTAAACATATTTTAAAAATCACCCTATATCTGAGAGGAAGCCAATGGAGAAGAACAAGAGATGGAGAGATGTATAGGCTTGTTAGGACCAAAAATTAATTTTGAGACATTCATGCTCAACAACAACAAAAAAATAAAGGATTTTTAAAAAACGAAGTTTTTTACAGTTCGCTTGTTTTATACTTACAAGCATTGAAATTAAGCTATTGACAAACTGGTAGAATGTTGTTATGGATATAAAATGTTCATAATAATTTTACTCGTCTCTGACAAAAAGATTCTCATTCTCCATTCAGAGCCGTTATATTTTTTAGAAAACAAAAGCTATCCACATATATACATTTTTCTTACCTAAAAACCTTCCAGACCTGTGTACAAACATATCAAAGATTATTGAGTAAAAAAATTCAAATTTAGTTTACATAACAAAGTTTGCAGAAAGTTTAAAGCAACTTTTACCAAATCTATTTCACATTTTATGAGCAAAAAGGACGAAGAAAGAGCAGAAAGCGAGAGGGATCGGGAGAGCAAGCAGAAAGGGGAGATCGAAAAGGAGCAGGAGATGGCTACCAGAATCGTGTGGAGAGCGAGAAAGCGACCGGGAGCGAGAGAAAAAAAACGATAGAAAAACCCCGGGTACCCGCTAGTCACGGATAAATTTCCGTTCAGCGCTTTGATTCTTTAAAATTTAAGATGCATATTAAATAACTAAACAATTATTTTGAACACTTTAACATTTATTTGTTATTTGAATATTGTATTTTTTATTTTATTTTTATATTAACTCTTTCTTACTTTTCATTCCTTGAATTGTATTATTCCGCGTATCAACATTGCCTTTGGATATTTTTGCTTAAAGTCGGTTTTTAGTAAGTTTTCTGTAAAAAACTTGTTCGTAGTATGTTCTGAGTTTATTCAATTAAACAGTTATTAAAACCGTGTTTTTATACAAATCGGCCGATGACGCTATACTAGAACTGATAATCCTCTAGTAAGTCTAGGACGACTCTAGGCTCTAGGTCTAGTCTAGTATAGCGTCCTGAACCGATTTCGATGAAAAACGGCCGGTTTTTTAATGTAAATGATATTTAAAACATAAATAAAAAATAAAGACTAATCTATATATATAAAAGAACATGTCCTGACTGACTGACTGACTGACTGACTGACTGACAGATGACTGACTGATAATCAACGCCGAGCTCAAACGCCTCATCCTAGGAACGTGAAATTTGGAACTTATATTACTTTTATAGCGTAAACATCCGCTAAGAAAGGATTTTTGAAAATTTTGCTCCTGAGGGGAAAAAAACTGGAAAACAAACTTTTTTCTAAAAATATTTTCTAAATTTTTTTCTGAAATTTGGTATATAGATTCTTTTTGAAAAATAAAAAGATACGTGTTTCACCATTTTTTGAAAATTCGGTTTCCCGGACCTCAAATGTGGGTTGGAAAATTGGGTTATTTGGTTTTTAAAGTAGCTTCTACTCAAAAACTGTTAATGCTACAGGAGTAAAAATTAGTATTTAGTTTCTACTCCAAAAATAATGAAATACGTGTTTTAGCATTTTTTGAAAATTTGGTTTCCAGGACTTCAAATGTGGGGTGGAAAATAGGGCTAATTGTCTTTTATAGTAACTGCTACTCAAAAACAGTAAATACCACAGATGTAAAAATTATTATTTAGTTTCTTTTCTAAAAATAAAGATATACGTGTTTCACCATTTTTTACAAATTTGGTTTCCCGGACCTCAAATGTGGGTTGGAAAATTGGGTTATTTGGTTTTTAAAGTAGCTTCTACTCAAAAACTGTTAATGCTACAAAAGTAAAAATTAGTATTTAGTTTCTACTCTAAAAATAAAGTTATATGTGTTTCACCATTTTTGGAAATTTTGGTTTTCAGGACCTCAAATGTGGGGTGGAAAAAAGGTTTCTTTGGTTTTTAAAGTAACTGCTACTCAAAAACTGTGAATGCTACAGATGTCAAAATTAGTATTTAGTATTTACTCAAAAAATTATGATATAAGTGTTTCAACATTTTTTTAAAAATTTGGTTTCCAGGACATCAAATGTGGGGTGGAAAAAAGGGTTATTTGATTTCAAAATAACTGCTACTCAAAAACTGTAAGTGCTACAAATGTAAAAATTAGTATTTTTGTGCCGGTTAAAAGTAGCTAAGTTCAGTTTATCACCGGCCGGGCCAAGCGTTATTTTAGAGTCTTCACACGGGCCAGGCCAAACCTTAAATCAAAGTGGAACGGGCCGAGGTTTTTCACCAAGTATATAGATATTTTAGTGATTTTAGGGTCTTCAGTTGGGCCGGGCCAAACCTGAAGTCAAGGTGGGACGGGCCGAAGTTTTTCATCAAGTATATAGAACTTCTAAGCCTGTAAGAATGGGCCGGGCCTAATTCAGACGGGCTGTGCCGGGCCAGGAGTTTGGGTTTTTAAAACGGGCTGGGCTAAGTTGTCGACGGGCCGAGCCGAGACCTAAAAAATTGAGCTCCAGGAAGTTAGCAACGCTTCGGGCAACGATTTTCGGCAACGCCGAATGAAGTTAGCAACGAATCGGACCACTATTGTTTTTGTTCAAAAATAAAGCATAATCAATGTCAAAAATAACTTTAATTTAAAGATAATTCACTGTTGAGTTTAAAATTTTGAATGGCGATGAAACAAAGTACGAAATAAAAATATACACGAATAAACATTTAAAACAGGGTGTGCTGCGTTAAAGTTACAAGTGAATTAAAAATAAACTAAAAATTTTAGCCAATGTACAAAAATTTATTATAAAAAAATTAATTAAATTAATTTAAAAAATATCTTTTGAAAGACGTTTTTAGAATTTATAAAGTAATAATAAACGCCATTTACAGTAGCTTTCGCTGTCAATCAATCTAAGCGCACGACAAAAAAATCATTACAAATTCAATATACATTTCTTCTCAAATTATAATATTTGATTGAAAACTTTAATAACATCATCAATAAATCCAATCGATTTCAAATCAATTCTTGCCAATCAGATTACGATTTCTCATCACAAAATCAGAGATAGGTACTATTCCCATTGTGATATTGTACAATCATCACTTGGCCACAAAAAAAAATCAAGAGATTTAAATAAAATTCAATTATGTAGAAATTAATTTACAGTAAATAGAAACGACAAGTCACATATATTAACTTAACAGCTGTCAATCAATCTAAGCGCACGACAATAATTATGTACAAGTCAAATATCAAATGAGTTTTCACAGTTTCCTTGTTGAAAATGATAGTAAACGTTTTAAGAGTTCCAAATATCTAGAATATAAAAATAGCTTATAATTAAAATCTTTGAAAAATGTAACTCCAATATTCTTTAAAATTATAAAAAAAAAGTAAACTGACCGGTGTGTGGTAAATATATTTACAAAAATTAGAGGGTGTCCGTCCTTCCTAAAATAATTCAAATTTAAGCTGACCAGGATTTTAAGAACAGTGTGTCTACAGGTTATGTTTCATTGAAATACATTAACATTTTTGAAATTGATAAAAATATCTATATTTCCTTGAAACTCTAGTAACGTCATTGAACTTACATTTTATTGAAAGAAGTTTTCGCATAGTTCACAGCTGTACGAGACATCCCCCCAGTTTGGTGGATTTAATCCCGTACACGATCTGTGAACCCATCGTAAACATTTCTCGCACTGCACCCAAAATTCGTCCGCTCCTTCGAAATTACAATATATACAGTCATCTGACATATCGTCAGATGACTGTAGAATGCCGTTTTGGATGACCTGCCGATCCGTATCGGGATCGTATACCTCATCAATTGCTTTCCCTTCGTCAATGTTCTGAAGAAGCAAAATAAATTAAAATTCTCCATATAAAAAAATAACATCTCAACCATTTACCTTCATCAGATTCAGAATAAACATCCCACAATTCCAACTGTCTCTTTGTCTTGGAGCTTGTGGACCTTCTGAAAACGTCCAAACATTTTTCGACTGTCCCGTTCGATTGCACCACCTGTCGTAAAAATCTAAAAAACTTTTTTTCCTTTTTACCCCTTCGGATAAATTGGAACCTAAGGAATTATAATATTGTAGAGTGTTTGTATTGCAATTAACTATTAATAGAGTGTAATGTGTATTCTCTAAAATTGGAAAAAAAGTTTGTTTTTTTTTAAATATTTCCATGTCATATATAGGTGATGTAGATAGAATATGTTGATTTAAAACAGTTGAAGATAGGTCACAATTAACATAATTAGAATTTTTTAAAGTTGTTAATCCAATGTAGTCTATAAGAGTTGTAGTTAGCAACTCTCCAGGCTGCAAGGATAAAAAATCTTCAAGATGTAGTTCTAGATTATGTTTTTTACTTATAATCATATTTTTGTTTAAATTATATTTTAAATAATAATTATTATTTGAAACGGTCGAATTAGAAAAAAGGATAAGCTCATCTGGCGTTCTTTTCTTGGTCGTCGTCGGTTGGCATCTTTGGACTGGCAAAGGAATTTTCACTGTCGCCAAGGAATTGAAATAAGAACGATTCTTTTTGTTCCGTTTGTCCCATGTGCTGACTGCCAATAAGTTGTCATCCGCCAATCGACGCTTCCTTCGAGTTGGAGGGATGGCTAGCAGAACTTCTCTTGTGGATCCTAAAACGACAGTGTACTGCAAGTCCAGAAAGCGTCCACCTATAGATGTTGAATAAATTTATGTCAAGAATGTTAACTTCAAGTGAAAATTCTACTTTTTTAACAAATATTATGGAATGGGTGTAATAACCTTTCCAGTTTGTTTTCCCGTTAAGAACGTTGTGTTTCACGTATCGAAAAGAATTTTCGATAAGGCTGTTGCTTAACCTTAGAATAGATATAACATTTAATGAAGTTTGCCATACTTTAAAAAAACGATGTTATTGCCGAACCTTTTCCCATCCGGATTTGTGAAAACTGTCCAAAATGGTAGGTAGGCAACATATTTTTACCAATGCTTTTATTAACTCGTCGGCTCTGTTTCTCTGTCTGTTTCTCTGTTTCAAATCTTGCAATCAATTTTTGAGTCACTTCCTGATGATAGATTTTTTTCAAATTTTGCATACATGCTCAAGATAGAAGACAATGCAATATTCAATTATTAGTTTTACAATAAGTCAATTAATTTAGTTAATTTTCTTGAGGATTTTATATATATATATATATATATATATATATATATATATATATGTTTATTATATTTTTTATTTAGGAATTTAATATAAAATAAAAGAGTAATATAAGAAAAAATTGATTGCAAAATTTGTGTCTTAATTACATATAAGAGCATTGGTTTTAAAAATTCGTTTTTAATTTACTTGTTTTAATACTAATTCTCCGTAACCTTTGTTGAAAAAAACATTCGGAGAAGACGTGCTGCAAATAATAGACTGTCGCAAATGTTCAACTTTTGCGGAATATCGTTTAAAAAACGGACTGTTTCGGTAAAGACTATTGAATTTTTCACAAGCTGTAAAGAAATGTAAAGTTAGTGTTAAAGCCAAGCTAGAATTAAAAATAGTTACTAATTTTAAAGTAAATGTTACAAGCCTAAACTTACAGTCTTCGTCGTAATTCGAAATATCAGCTGCTTTAGCAGTTTCTTCTTCCTCACCCGGTTCTTCACCAGCAAACATGGCCAGAGCTGAACATACGTCAGCCGTCATGTACTGTGAGAACAGCACACACACAAATGCATTCATACAGGCGTCAAACTCTAGAAAAGTTTTAGAATTAATTAAACGACACATGCCAAGTATGAAAAATTTTCTTACATTACTGTCCGAAGTTTGATTTCTAGCATCGTTAGCAACAATCTTCATAAAATGTGCGCAACAAAGCTTTACCAAAACTAAATCCTTTGGCAAAACCCCATTCACTACCCATTCATAAAAAGTTTTAATATAGCTTAAAACATCCATACTATTCCATGCGAAAATGACAGCATTAATCATTGCAAAAGAAAAATCAGTGACCACGTTCGAGTACAATGGCCAAGTCTTAAATTTACTACAAACAAAGCTTTTATACCTAATTAATTGGCAAGCGAGATTAGAAGCGTCATGCTGGCATGTCACAAAATCTAGCATTGGCACATATCTATTGTTGCCTTCTACAACGGCCGAATAATAAAAAACTCTTTTAGAAATATCCTTAATTTTTCGAACAATCGACCCAGTCGCATCGAAATACAAAATCGGTAATTTTAAGGCGATTGCTACTTTTACTTGACTATCAGAAAAACATAAAAATGTATAGGGCCGCGCAATAAACTGAATAAACTTATCCTCCGGTTGTTCTTCGTATCTTTTGACAAGATCCATGAAATCATCAGTGTCCCGATCATTAACAGCCAAGGCTTCAGTCCTAGCTTTCCTGAATACATCGAGGGATCGGACAGTCTGAAGATTTCCTTGTCTGACGAGCTCCGGATTAATCTTACTCAATTCCTCATCACGTACCATTCCTGTTACAATGAATTAATAAGTAAAAAATTTAGAACCTGCGTGGGTGTTTTTCAGCCGCTGTTTGACAAGATTTCGTTCTTCTCCTCGCAATTGTCCGCAAATTTTTCCATCGTGTAGAATATCTAAACTGGACACATAGACATCTACATCACTGTGTCCCACCAGGTCGGTAATCACAACTCGAATATTTCTACATTTTTTAAATTTGCACTGCATGTAGAGAACCGTTGTGCTATTCTGATTGGTCCTCGCAGATTTCTGGACTAAAATACACGGAAGTAGTTTTTCTTCCACAATTGATCTAGCGGCAACTAGCAACTTTTTCCCTTCCAGCCAGTTCGGGTCGATGCTCCACGAACTAAATTTCACAAAGTTTCGATAGGACCTTTTAGTAGAATCTGGAGCAGGATGGTCAGTCGGTTGCAGCATGTCAGAATCTGGAGCAGGTTGGTCAGGTGAACGAGGGTCAGGTTGCAGCATGTCAGAATCTGGAGCAGGTTGGTCAGTCGTTTGCAGCATGTCAGAATCTGGAGCAGGTTGGTCAGTCGGTTGCAGCATGTCAGAGTCTGGAGCAGGTTGGTCAGTCGGTTGCCGCATACTCCTACACCAAAGGACGTAGGACCTCGTTCGGTTTTCTAAATTATTCTTTTTTTTTTTGTATAGACAGTATTCCCCGAACAGTGACTTAGGACAGCCATATTTCTCATTAGCCAAGGCACTCTGCAAATAAAAATTGCCACAATTAAAAAAATTGATTATTTGATGTTTTTAAAACAGTATAAAGACCTTAATATTATTTTGAACCAATACGAACGAAGGAAATTTTCTCTCATTCTCGCTCTCTGTTTTCTTGGTTAGGTGTTTAAACTAGGTTTTCTTAAACACGTATCGACAGCATAAGGTCTTTAATAATATTACAATTTTTAGAAATTTTTTATTTATTTATTTTTGGTTTAGGTATTCCCGCCAGAGAGGTTGTATTGACCAAATTAAAAAATCCGGTTACGCAAGCTCCACCCACTAGCCTTGAGCTCCACCTTTAAGGTAAAATGTTAAATGTAAAACCATGTAATGACTAAATTACTGTTTAACTTATTTATTTTGTTTGTAAAATTCAGTTTAAATTTAATAGTTCTTATATATATTTATAAATTTTATGTCAAAGAACTGATTATCAGAGGGAAAGTTTTTCTCCAGCGAAATAGATTAAGCTTATTATAATTTAGATTTCCTTTGAGAGAAAAACAATGTTATAATCATAAAGAGAGTTGTCAATAAACTTAACCTTGTCCAAGTTTTTCGATGCTAGAAAAGATTCCATGTCGCCAACTTCAACGTCAAGAAGAATCTCCAAAATAACTTGCAAAATGCAGCAGCAACAAAAATTTGCAGTCAAGATAGACTTTCAAAGAAAATGAACTGTCTGAACTTGTTTAAATAGACTTTCTTGGCTCAGAAAACATCGCAGATTAATTTTATGTAATTATTCTTAATCTTGCTTCAATAATTCTCCTCTAATAAACTTTTTCGTAACAACCATTGAGGCCGGTGCGATTAGCAAATTTAGCATAAAGTAATGACGCAACTTAAATTTTTCTATTAGAATTCTATTAGCAGTTTAAGCGGAAATGTAAATTGAATTTTTAATCGATATATTTTCGTTTGGGCTTTGATGGATTAAAAGCGGAAGCATTTCTGTAAATGACGTTTATTATTATTTTTCACTAGGAAAGTGTAGAATGTAATTGGATATTTGAATTCTACGTTAAATTTGCTATAAGAATACATTTGTTTAAAGTGTCGGATAATTTTTTTTTATTTTTTATTAAGTTGTTTCTGATTGGCTGTGACGGAAACATATTTGTAAGGTCAATTCGTGGAATGCATTTTTCATAAAGTTTCACTAAATATTTCAAAATAGTTTTTAAACTGTTTAATCAAGCTGATATTTCTCTACAAGAATTCCATTAGCAGTTTAAGCGGAAATGTAAATTGAATTTTTAATCGATATATTTTCGTTTGGGCTTTGATGGATTAAAAGCGGAAGCATTTCTGTAAATGACGTTTATTATTATTTTTCACTAGGAAAGTGTAGAATGTAATTGGATATTTGAATTCTACGTTAAATTTGCTATAAGAATACATTTGTTTAAAGTGTCGGATAATTTTTTTTTATTTTTTATTAAGTTGTTTCTGATTGGCTGTGACGGAAACATATTTGTAAGGTCAATTCGTGGAATGCATTTTTCATAAAGTTTCACTAAATATTTCAAAATAGTTTTTAAACTGTTTAATCAAGCTGATATTTCTCTACAAGAATTCCATTAGCAGTTTAAGCGGAAATGTAAATTGAATTTTTAATCGATATATTTTCGTTTGGGCTTTGATGGATTAAAAGCGGAAGCATTTCTGTAAATGACGTTTATTATTATTTTTCACTAGGAAAGTGTAGAATGTAATTGGATATTTGAATTCTACGTTAAATTTGCTATAAGAATACATTTGTTTAAAGTGTCGGATAATTTTTTTTTATTTTTTATTAAGTTGTTTCTGATTGGCTGTGACGGAAACATATTTGTAAGGTCAATTCGTGGAATGCATTTTTCATAAAGTTTCACTAAATATTTCAAAATAGTTTTTAAACTGTTTAATCAAGCTGATATTTCTCTACAAGAATTCCATTAGCAGTTTAAGCGGAAATGTAAATTGAATTTTTAATCGATATATTTTCGTTTGGGCTTTGATGGATTAAAAGCGGAAGCATTTCTGTAAATGACGTTTATTATTATTTTTCACTAGGAAAGTGTAGAATGTAATTGGATATTTGAATTCTACGTTAAATTTGCTATAAGAATACATTTGTTTAAAGTGTCGGATAATTTTTTTTTATTTTTTATTAAGTTGTTTCTGATTGGCTGTGACGGAAACATATTTGTAAGGTCAATTCGTGGAATGCATTTTTCATAAAGTTTCACTAAATATTTCAAAATAGTTTTTAAACTGTTTAATCAAGCTGATATTTCTCTACAAGAATTCCATTAGCAGTTTAAGCGGAAATGTAAATTGAATTTTTAATCGATATATTTTCGTTTGGGCTTTGATGGATTAAAAGCGGAAGCATTTCTGTAAATGACGTTTATTATTATTTTTCACTAGGAAAGTGTAGAATGTAATTGGATATTTGAATTCTACGTTAAATTTGCTATAAGAATACATTTGTTTAAAGTGTCGGATAATTTTTTTTTATTTTTTATTAAGTTGTTTCTGATTGGCTGTGACGGAAACATATTTGTAAGGTCAATTCGTGGAATGCATTTTTCATAAAGTTTCACTAAATATTTCAAAATAGTTTTTAAACTGTTTAATCAAGCTGATATTTCTCTACAAGAATTCCATTAGCAGTTTAAGCGGAAATGTAAATTGAATTTTTAATCGATATATTTTCGTTTGGGCTTTGATGGATTAAAAGCGGAAGCATTTCTGTAAATGACGTTTATTATTATTTTTCACTAGGAAAGTGTAGAATGTAATTGGATATTTGAATTCTACGTTAAATTTGCTATAAGAATACATTTGTTTAAAGTGTCGGATAATTTTTTTTTATTTTTTATTAAGTTGTTTCTGATTGGCTGTGACGGAAACATATTTGTAAGGTCAATTCGTGGAATGCATTTTTCATAAAGTTTCACTAAATATTTCAAAATAGTTTTTAAACTGTTTAATCAAGCTGATATTTCTCTACAAGAATTCCATTAGCAGTTTAAGCGGAAATGTAAATTGAATTTTTAATCGATATATTTTCGTTTGGGCTTTGATGGATTAAAAGCGGAAGCATTTCTGTAAATGACGTTTATTATTATTTTTCACTAGGAAAGTGTAGAATGTAATTGGATATTTGAATTCTACGTTAAATTTGCTATAAGAATACATTTGTTTAAAGTGTCGGATAATTTTTTTTTATTTTTTATTAAGTTGTTTCTGATTGGCTGTGACGGAAACATATTTGTAAGGTCAATTCGTGGAATGCATTTTTCATAAAGTTTCACTAAATATTTCAAAATAGTTTTTAAACTGTTTAATCAAGCTGATATTTCTCTACAAGAATTCCATTAGCAGTTTAAGCGGAAATGTAAATTGAATTTTTAATCGATATATTTTCGTTTGGGCTTTGATGGATTAAAAGCGGAAGCATTTCTGTAAATGACGTTTATTATTATTTTTCACTAGGAAAGTGTAGAATGTAATTGGATATTTGAATTCTACGTTAAATTTGCTATAAGAATACATTTGTTTAAAGTGTCGGATAATTTTTTTTTATTTTTTATTAAGTTGTTTCTGATTGGCTGTGACGGAAACATATTTGTAAGGTCAATTCGTGGAATGCATTTTTCATAAAGTTTCACTAAATATTTCAAAATAGTTTTTAAACTGTTTAATCAAGCTGATATTTCTCTACAAGAATTCCATTAGCAGTTTAAGCGGAAATGTAAATTGAATTTTTAATCGATATATTTTCGTTTGGGCTTTGATGGATTAAAAGCGGAAGCATTTCTGTAAATGACGTTTATTATTATTTTTCACTAGGAAAGTGTAGAATGTAATTGGATATTTGAATTCTACGTTAAATTTGCTATAAGAATACATTTGTTTAAAGTGTCGGATAATTTTTTTTTATTTTTTATTAAGTTGTTTCTGATTGGCTGTGACGGAAACATATTTGTAAGGTCAATTCGTGGAATGCATTTTTCATAAAGTTTCACTAAATATTTCAAAATAGTTTTTAAACTGTTTAATCAAGCTGATATTTCTCTACAAGAATTCCATTAGCAGTTTAAGCGGAAATGTAAATTGAATTTTTAATCGATATATTTTCGTTTGGGCTTTGATGGATTAAAAGCGGAAGCATTTCTGTAAATGACGTTTATTATTATTTTTCACTAGGAAAGTGTAGAATGTAATTGGATATTTGAATTCTACGTTAAATTTGCTATAAGAATACATTTGTTTAAAGTGTCGGATAATTTTTTTTTATTTTTTATTAAGTTGTTTCTGATTGGCTGTGACGGAAACATATTTGTAAGGTCAATTCGTGGAATGCATTTTTCATAAAGTTTCACTAAATATTTCAAAATAGTTTTTAAACTGTTTAATCAAGCTGATATTTCTCTACAAGAAAACATTTGTTTGAAAGGGCGGAAAATTTTAGTTTATTTTTTATTCAATTAATTTGTGGCGATTTGGAGTGAAAATAGACATCGTTTCCCGCTTCGTTGCTAACTTCATTCACCTAAAAATTGATCTCTACTATGGATGCACGGTTCAAACTCTCTAATTTCATGCGAGCGAAGCCGCTACGGGCACTGCTAGTTACAACATAAATAACTAAAAAAATCAAAAATTATATCGCTTTAAAACATTTAAAAATTACTCCCGAAGTTAACGTAGTTACCGATAAAGATCTATTTGTCAATATGCGATAGAAGTGAACAATCGGAATAAAAAAAATAAAAATTAAAGACATTTAAAATAAAAAATTTGGGAAAAGAAATAAAAAAAATTATGGAAGTAAAAAAACTGAAAAATATTAGTTTGCTTTAGAAGTACGAGTTGCGTAAGCCGCTGCATGTCTAAAACCGTTTCTTTAAATGCGGCAGTTTTTGTCAATATGCCTTAAGAAAAATAAAAAAAAAACATTGAGAACAATAAATTAGCAACAGAACACCAAGAAAAAATAAAATAATATAAAAGTAAATGTACTTGGCGACTTGGCTGTCTTTGCATCTTTGGTACGATTTCGATCATATTTCTTGGAGCAGAAATTCTGAATTTTATAGGTCATGTGGCTAGCAGAACCGTTTGGAAAGCAAAAGAGCGAGCGAGAAAGCGACCAGGAAGAGAAGAGCAAGCGGGAGCTGGAATGCGATCGGGAGCGGGAAAGGGATCTGGAGCGGGAAAGCAAGCGGGAAGGAAACGGGAGCGAAAAAAAATGATGGGAAAACCCGGCAACGCTGCTGGATCCCTCGCTAGTCATAGATAAATTTCCACTCAGCGCTTTGATTTTTTAAAATTTAAAATGCATATTAAACAATTAAAAATGTATAGTAACTTTTTAAAATGTATTTATTATTTCATTATGTTATTTTATTTTAATATTAACTCTTCCTTGCTTTTCATTCCTTGAATTGTATTACTCCGCGTGTCAACACTGCCTTTGGATATTTTTGCTTAAAGTCGGTTTTTAGTAAGTTTTTCTGTAAAATACTTGTTCGTAATATGTTTTGATAATGTTCTATGGTTATTCTATTAAACAGTTTTTAAACCGTTTTTTCATCGTTATCGGTTCAGGACGCTATACTAGAGGATTACCCTCACGCAATTAATGCGTGTGAAGTTAGCCTCGAGGCTGGCAATGCTAATTAAAAAAAAAAAAAAATTGCTTGCACTGGGGCTATGCTATACATTGTTGGATGGGGTATAAAAAATGAAATCGAATGGTATATTTGGATTGTCTTCGGTTCAACAAATAAAAAAGTTATAAGCGAAAAACGACGATTTTCCGCCGAAAATTGCATAAAATCAACATTGGCTCTTCTTTGAGAAAATCGATCTTTTTTTAAACTTCTGCACTGGGTATATCCGAGACGCTTGTTTTTAGATAATTCAATATCAAATCCAACAATATAACTTTCGCTTCTCAAAGTTAATAAATAAAAAAGTTATCGAATAAAACGTCGGACCGTATACCAAAGAAACCGAGAAAGCGAAACATAAACAGACGCTGCGATTGGACAATCGAGTCTAGCTCACTGTGGCTAATTATGCAAAATATTCAAATATGCAAAGTCGCTACTCGTTAACACGTTCAAATTTTATTTTTAAGAAACCTTTATTTAACTTAAATAATAAATATATATATATAAATATATAGTAGCCAAATTTTTTTTATTGTTTTTCTCGCTCCCGTTTCTTTCCCCGGTCGTTTTCACGATCCCGGTCGTTTTCACGATCCCGGTCGTTTTCACGATCCCGGTCGTTTTCACGATCCCGGTCACTCTCACGATCCCGGTCGCTCTCACGATCCCGGTCGCTTTCCCGATTTTTAAGAAAATATATTGAAGTTTACGATTAAAAATTTATGATAACCAGGACAATTCTATTTATTTTTATAATCCATATGGAGAAAAACCGGAAGATATACGATTTGTAATTAATTTTACTAAATTTGTATCTACTTTATATAAGATGAAAAATAATGCTTTTTTTTTTATAAATCCACGTTTAATCATTAAAAAGCCATCCGTGACTAAGTATCAAAAAGATGCCTATAATTGTGGTATTTTTGTGGGTGTTTTTATTAGAAGGCTTGATCGTGGAGAAGATCTGAGTGGTTCTTTTAATCCCGATAGTGAAAGGGAAGAGTGGCTAAAAGAAATCATGCTGGCATCGGACAGCATGACAAATTATTGTTTGTATTGCGGGACCGGTAGAGAGGGTGCAGGTGGGGACTGGGTGGAGTGTGAAAAATGTAGAAGGTGGGTTCACCAAAAATGCACATTTTTAATGTATTCGAAGGAAGAGTTCAAAACGAAACACTTCACTTGCATGCTATGCTTAGATTTTATTAAATAGATATTTTTTTACAAACATTTTCATTAATTAAAATTTTTAATCGTAAAATTCAATATATTTTCTTAAAAATCGGGAAAGCGACCGGGATCGTGAGAGCGACCGGGATCGTGAGAGTGACCGGGATCGTGAAAACGACCGGGATCGTGAAAACGACCGGGGAAGGAAACGGGAGCGAGAAAAACAATAAAAAAATTTGGCTACTATATATTTATATATATATATATATATTTATTATTTAAGTTAAATAAAGGTTTCTTAAAAATAAAATTTGAACGTGTTAACGAGTAGCGACTTTGCATATTTGAATATTTTGCATAATTAGCCACAGTGAGCTAGACTCGATTGTCCAATCGCAGGGTCTGTTTATGTTTCGCTTTCTCGGTTTCTTTGGTATACGGTCCGACGTTTTATTCGATAACTTTTTTATTTATTAACTTTGAGAAGCGAAAGTTATATTGTTGGATTTGATATTGAATTATCTAAAAACAAGCGTCTCGGATATACCCAGTGCAGAAGTTTAAAAAAAGATCGATTTTCTCAAAGAAGAGCCAATGTTGATTTTATGCAATTTTCGGCGGAAAATCCTCGTTTTTCGCTTATAACTTTTTTATTTGTTGAACCGAAGACAATCCAAATATACCATTCGATTTCATTTTTTATAACCCATCCAACAATGTATACCATAGCCCCAGTGCAAGCAATTTGTTTTTTTTTTAATTAGCATTGCCAGCCTCGAGGCTAACTTCACACACGTCTAGAACTTTACCCTAGTTTAGTTACTTTAGTTAGTACTTTAGTATTTAGTTTGACTTAGTAAGTCTTAATTGTTGTTTGTTTACTGACTGATTGTTTTTGATTGATTTTCAGAGCAGATTGCATCCACATAAAGGATGGAGCAACAACAAATTCAACAACCTCAGCAGCTACAACAAAAGGTAAAAAACAGGAGAAGCCAAAGTGTGCAGTTCTTGCAAGGTATGAAAATCGCCTATGTATTGTTACTAGCATTCTGCGTCCCGTTATTTTTTGAAACGATACGATACGATTTCTGAAATTTGTCTAGAAAATGTAAAAAATTGACTTTAAAACCTGGTTTTCATATTGGCTTGTATTTCATAAATTATCTGTAATGATTAATTTTGGAACATCAGTTTTTTAATGAATCGACAGTTACTACACAGGAAGGACAATTGAAATGTGTGGTTTGCTCTGACATTGCCAAAGGAATTTTTTATGGTGCAGTCTTGTGTAACAGTTGTCAGGTATCTGTCAACATTTCATCAACAATATATATATATTTTAACTAAATTATTTGATATTGTAAATTAATTATTTCCTAAAAATATTTTCTGAAAAATTTCTTAATTATCTTCATTGTAGGTGTTCTTCCATAAAGCAATGAAAGAAGGCCACACTTATGTTTGCGAGAGTAAAAAAACTTGCACCATCAATCTCAATACGAGGAGTTCATGTAAATACTGCAGGTACCAGAAATGTCTTGCACATAACATGTCCAAAAAAGGTGTAGAATTTCTTAAATGTGAAGTTATAGCCTTCATTTAATTCTTCCTGTTTATCATATAGTTATTCATTTTATATAATTATAATTTATTATTAACAATTAATATTTAACTTAGCTCTATATTTCTTTCTACTTATTAATTTTATAAGCTCATATCGCCACCCTCTGGTTTTAAATTCTTTAATTTCAATATTCATTAAAGATTTTAGTATATAAAATTATAATATAAATTTTATTGATTTACTAGCTGACCCAGCATACGTTGTTTTGCCTAATAAATTATTTTGGTTTTCTTATTAATAGTTTAACGTACAAAATTATGACAATTTAAAAAAAATCAATATCAATCCTTCCCCGCTTGCTCTCCCGTTCCTGCTTGCTCTCTGTTTCCGCTTGCTAAGGTAGAATAAAGGGAAATGCACATATCACGAGCTTTTTATATATATATAGATATTTAAGCACAACACTATTTCTGTTTTAATGTTTACTATATATATATATATATATATATATATATATATATATATATATATATATATATATATATATATATATATATAAATGAATTCGTCTGTTTGTGTGTCCTTTATGCGTTGCTGCACCATTCAACCCGATCATAATGATATTTTCAAACAACCTTGAAAAGTCAATAGAAGAAGGTTTCTGTGAAAAAAAAGATCGGTTGCAAAGTGAGCTGTAACAGGAGAGCGAGCCGGAACGGGAAAGCCAGCGGGAAATGGAGACCCAGCGGGAATGGGAGAGCCGCGGGAATGGGAGAGCGAGCGGGAATGAGAGAGCAAGCGAGAACGAAAAACCTCTAAAACCCCTGGGCAATGCCGGATACCCGGCTAGTAACTTATAAAAAAATTACTGTTATTTTTATAACAAATTGTTCTAATATTACAATAAAATGTATTTATTAGTTTAAAGTTCATATAAAACAATTTTGAAACATGTATTTTTATATTTCATAAATTTATTAGATAATTATATTTCATAAATTTATTAGATAATTATATTTCATAAATTTATTAGATAATTATATTTCATAAATTTATTAGATAATTATATTTCATAAATTTATTAGATAATTATATTTCATAAATTTATTAGATAATTATATTTCATAAATTTATTAGATAATTATATTTCATAAATTTATTAGATAATTACATTTCATAAATTTATTAGATAATTATATTTCATAAATTTATTAGATAATTATATTTCATAAATTTATTAGATAATTATATTTCATAAATTTATTAGATAATTATATTTCATAAATTTATTAGATAATTATATTTCATAAATTTATTAGATAATTATATTTCATAAATTTATTAGATAATTATATTTCATAAATTTATTAGATAATTATATTTCATAAATTTATTAGATAATTATATTTCATAAATTTATTAGATAATTATATTTCATAAATTTATTAGATAATTATATTTCATAAATTTATTAGATAATTATATTTCATAAATTTATTAGATAATTATATTTCATAAATTTATTAGATAATTATATTTCATAAATTTATTAGATAATTATATTTCATAAATTTATTAGATAATTATATTTCATAAATTTATTAGATAATTATATTTCATAAATTTATTAGATAATTACATTTCATAAATTTATTAGATAATTATATTTCATAAATTTATTAGATAATTATATTTCATAAATTTATTAGATAATTATATTTCATAAATTTATTAGATAATTATATTTCATAAATTTATTAGATAATTATATTTCATAAATTTATTAGATAATTATATTTCATAAATTTATTAGATAATTATATTTCATAAATTTATTAGATAATTATATTTCATAAATTTATTAGATAATTATATTTCATAAATTTATTAGATAATTATATTTCATAAATTTATTAGATAATTATATTTCATAAATTTATTAGATAATTATATTTCATAAATTTATTAGATAATTATATTTCATAAATTTATTAGATAATTATATTTCATAAATTTATTAGATAGTTATTCTAGTATCAAATAAAAATTATTTAATGGTTTATATTTCATAAAATTATAATCTATTATGCTAAATTTTGAAACATCGTTTAATGAATCAACAGTTCAACCGCTGAGAGTCGCCGCACAGGAAGGACAACAGAAATGCGTGGTTTGTTCTGATGTTGCCATTGGAATTCGTTACGGTGCGCTCACGTGTAATGGTTGTAAGGTATCCATCAACTTTTCGTCAACAAGATTTGTTTAATTTTTTTTACATTTTATTTATTTAAATAATTTATTGTTTTAATTCTTTTCTGAAATGTTTCTTGAAGAAAGCTAATAAATCATATTTCTAAATTGTATGTCTTTAAATTAAGAGGGTACAAACAGAAATTTATGGCATATAAATCTTCACAATGTTTTTGATATCTATCATTATTGCAGAAGTTCTTCAGAGCAAGAGTGAACAGAAGCCACACTTATGTTTGCAAGAATAATAAAACTTGCATCATCAATCCCAATACGAGGCATTTGTGTAGATACTGCAGGTACCAGAAATGTCTCGCACAAAACATGTCCATAAAAGGTATAAAATTTTTTTTAATGAGATTTTATTAACTTTAATTGTATAGAATTTCTTTTATGTCAAGTTCATTTATGTTTCTGATATAAAAACATTGAATGGTTATAATTATTCTGTTTGTGACATGTTTATGTATATAGCTATATATATAATAATAATAATAATAATAATAATAATGTTTGACAATATTTAGAGTGGCGTAAATCCTAAAGGACTTCAAGGCCACTGAAGGGTTCTTTGCAGAGGCAGCCATTTATAGGCGCCTACCCCTTTAGCAAATGCGAGTGAACTCCTTGCTTAAGGGAGTTACGCTGGTGACGCCGGTGAGGCTTGAGCTGCCGACCTAATGATCGACAGGCGAGCGTTCTACCTATATATATATATATATATATATATATATATATATATATATATATATATATAGTATGGCTATTTTTAGGCCAACGTCATTTTTATCTTGTAATGCAAATTTTAAAACATCATTTTTTACTGAATCAACAGTTCGTCCGCCGAGAGTTGCTCCACAGGAAGGACAACCGAAATGCGTTGTTTGCTCTGATGTTGCCATTGGAATTCGTTATGGTGCGCTCACGTGTGAAGGTTGCCAGGTATCCATCAACTTTTTTTAAATTTATCAACATTTTGTTTATTTAAATAATTTATTGTAAGTTCTGATTCTTTGCTCTGATGTTGCCATTGGAACTGGTTATGGTGCTCTCATGTGTCATGGTTGCCAGGTAACCATCAACTATTTTAATTTTTCATCATTTTTTTATTTAAATAATTTATTGTAAGCAGCTAATTCTTTTCTCAAATATTTCTTGAAGAAAACTAATAAATCATGTTTTAAAATTGTTTGTCATTAAATAAAGTGTGTATGAAAACGGAAATTGATGGCATAGAAATCTTCACAATATTTTTTATATATATGAAGTCAATTATCATTATTTCAGAAATTTTTTGGTGAAGGATCGAACAGACGACACACTTATGTTTGCAAGAATAATAAAAATTGTATCATCAATCTCAATACAAGGAAAGAGTGTAGATACTGCAGGTACCAGAAATGTCTCGCACATAACATGTCCAGAAAAGGTATAGAATTTTTTTTCATGTTAAGTTTTATTTACTTTAATTGTATAGAATTATTTTACAAACTTTTATTTAGGTTAACAATCTCTGTTTGTGTGTTTGTGCATGTGTGTGTGTATTGCTTTCTCTGTACGCAAGGACTGATAGTGAAGATGAAAATAAAAGTAATTTTAACAACTTATTTGCCGTCAGTAGTTGGACTCCCTCTTTTTCATCTAACTTCACAGTTTCATGGACAGGAGACTTGAGCCAAACTCTTGCTAGCAGGCAGAAAGCACAAGATGGCTATTGGGACACCGAGATGAAATTGGAGCAAGAAAATGATGATGAAAATGATTCAAGAAGCTCAGGAAGTATACTGTTATATGGACAAAGAGAAGCATGTGCCCTCAACTCTGAACTTGAAGGGCCTATTATTGGAATTGGGTCTTTTAGAAAAAAATCCCGAAATCATAATGGCACTAAAGAACCAGTCGAGCCTAAAAAATGGTCTAAATTCGATGGTGTACACTCATCTTCGGAGACAAAAAAGGCAATTCAACTAAGCTTCACTGACAAGGAAAACATTGTGATTTACAATGACATTGTGACCAAAACAGAATCAAACAGTGACTTTAATGAGAATCTAATCGAACAAATCAACAACGAATTCCCATCAATGGTAAGCAAAACTGAAGTAGTTGTGAAGAGTGATCCTGCAAGTTCAGAATTTACATGGTCAACACAGAAACAAAGTAATGCTTCTCTCAGTTCCAGTGAGGTAGAAATTTGAATTCCATGATTTCATTATATTATTTGACTGTTTTGTTTCTGTTTTTATTTGGTTTTCATTAGTTTTTAGATAAAAATTTTCGTTTAGCTTAATTTGTTCTTGGCAAAAAAGCTTGCCTGTACTGAGGTTAAAAAAATGATGTTTTCTGGCCTGTAAGACATGTTTTCTCATGATCTGAATCATTAGATCTTTAAATGTTAAATCATGGCAAATAAAATTTCATATGTTTTTATTTTTTATTCAGCTTCTACAAGATTATTCAAAGCAACGACAGGAGATAAAATATTTGAAGGCCCTCCTAGAACAAAAAGATCAAGAAATTAAAAAATTGAATGAACCCTAAAAGCATTAAATTAGGAAATGTTTTATTAAGTTAGAGCGAATTCATGAATGAAATTTTCTATTTTATTTGATCAGGTATGTTGCTGTCATGAAAGTTTGCTGTAAAATCATTATTTTATTAAATCCTTTGTATTGACACATATCCTCTGATTGAACATAAACCCATTTCCTGTCATCGAATCGATCTGAAACTTGGTCCATAGACTTGTTTGGACCAAAAATTAATTTTGAGACTCAACAAAAAAATTAAAAAAAAAAGAAAAAATTATAAAGGGTTTTTAAAAATCGAAGTTTTTTACAGTTCACTTGTTTTATACTTACAAGCATTGAAATTAAGCTATTGACAAACTGATAGAATGTTGTTATGGTTATAAAATGTTCACAATAATTTTACTCGTCTTTGACAAAAAGATTCTCATTCTCCATTCAGATCCGTTATATTTTTTGGAAAATAAAAACTATCCATATATATAAAATATTCATTTTTATGACCTAAATACCTTCCAAACATATCAAAGATTATTGAGTAACAAAATTCAAATTTAGTTTAGGTAACAAAGTTTGCAGAAAGTTTCAAGCAACTTTAACAAATCTATTTTACGTTTTATGGGCAAAAAGGAGGAAAAAAGAGCGGGAGCGAAAAAGGAGCAGAAGAGCAACAGGGGGAAGGGAGCGAAAGAAAAGCCCCGGGTAATCCCGCTCGTTTTTTTGGATATTTTGATGGCCGATCTTTTGAAAACGTGAAACCCAAATTCAGGGACGTAAATTCAGCATTTTCTGGGGGGGGGGGGCAAAATTTTCCCGCCATTATATAGCTTACCGACAGGGTTAACCGGTGTTGCCCGGGTTTTCTTTGCTAATTTTTTCTCTTTTTTGCTAATGAAAACATCAAATAAATAACAGATTTTTTTTTATTTTTCAAAATTTTCTTTTCAATGAAGTCTACCTGCATGTCAAATGCTGCTCCTGCGTCTTGGATGTGATATATATATATATATATATATATATATATATATATATATATATATATATATATATATATATATATATATATATAAAGCTCGTGACGGCGTTTGTATCCAAAGTCCTCCGAAACGGCTGAACCGATTTTTATGAAATTTTTTGTACACAAGAAATTTCATAAAAAATCGGTTCAGCCGTTTCGGAGGAGTTTATATATAGGCCAAAATCACAGACAGACAGACTCAGGGGACGGGAGAGCGGCCGGAAGCGTAAGAGCAAGCGGGGAAGGAAACGGGAGCGAGAGAAAAACAATAAAAAAATCTCTGAAAACCCGGGCAATATATATATATATATATATATATATATATATATATATATATATATATATATATATATATATATAATAGATATTTTTAGTGCAAGTTCCCGCTCCCGCTCACTTTGTGACTTATCTCAATTTTGTTTCACAAAAACCTTTCCCTATTAACTCACAATAATGTGTGAAAATTTTATTACGATTGGATGAATGGTTTAGTAATGCATAAAGGACACACACGCAGACATTTGTATATAGATATTTTTTAGTGTCGGTACTATCTATGCTCCGTACAATATTTTGTTTATGTTGTTATTATATGTTCCGAAGACGAACTAACTAAATCTCAAATATCTTTTTAAATAGGTCGGTAGTCGCTGTCGGTTTTTTGTTTTAGCTCTGTCTGTTTTATCCGTAATCTAACTGATATTACCAATATTTTGTTTTGCTATATTAATAAAAACATTGAGGTTGCGCGATGTAAGCCACGGACGAGTTTTAGGCCACAGTAAGAAAAACCGAAAAAATTGGTATATTTTTATTTTATCCCAGACAGTCTGTTGAAATACCTGACATCTGTCATTTAATAATAATTTTTCTAGTGGACCGGCTTAATCGATAAGCCTAAGGCCGCTAAGCTAAGCCAAGCCTTGCCTTCAGCCTTCATAGGAGTGAGATCAAAAAGGTGATTATTAATATTATTATACTTCAAAAAATGTGGCGATATCAGTAATTTACAAGCATTGAATTCTGATTACAAATATGTATTTTTTCCATTCAATAAACGATGCAAACGATGGTTTTCCTGTAAATAACCGACGCTGCACTAATATGTCAACAGATCTCCATTATGAAGTATTATGTTGCAAACTGGTGAAAACATTCTCTAAATAACTGGGTTTTTTGCTGGTTAGCATAAACTTAATGAAATGTATTAAAGAATGAATAAAGTAAATTGAATGAAAGATTTAAAATTTGTTTGTAGAACTGTGGAAATGGAGAACTGACTTTTGCATCAAGTATTTGCATCAGTGTCAGATTCTTAGTGAATTTAATAGTTTTATTGTTATTTTATTTTGTCTTTGCATAACCAGTAAAGTAACAACATTTGTTCATAAAAAAATGTATAGTGATAAGTGCAACATATCACAACTTAAGATTACTCCAACCTGATTAGGTTACACTCAAAATCTAAAAAAAAATAACCACATTAACACAACTCAAACCATATTTATTTAGAAACGAATTCAAACTGAAAAATATAAACAAACATGGTTCCAATACAGAAGATACAGACCAAACCTTGAATCAGTATAGCATAATGAAACATTTCAATCAATGTGCTAAGTTATACTTATACTAAATGCAAGAAAAAACAAATTCTAGTTCAGGTATATAAAGCAAATTTATACAGTTCCCATACAGAAAATGCAGATTGGACATTGAATCAGTAGTACTAGTAAAATGTATACTGCTGAACAAAACATTTGAGAACCAATCTTAGAAGGAGCACGATTGTAATGACCTGGGAAAGTAACAAATAAAAATATCTCAGATATTCAAGGCTATTTTTGCAGAAACTATGTTGTCCTGCAACATTTTAGCTCAGTTGCAAACATTTTTATCTATTCGGCCGCTCGTAGCCTGACAGAGGTCATCTTTAATTGTACCAACTTTTTCACGGAAAAACACATTTAAGTGAAGTCAGCGGACACCGTCCTTAAGATGAACGTGGTTAATTGAAGTGTTTTTTTAAAAAAATCAGACAAGTTTTCAATTGTTCAGCTGCTTCTTTGCTACCTGTTTGCTGTCTCTTTTGATGCAATTTATATATAGTAGTTGCATGCAAATGGTTTCTACAACTTTAATTCCAGCAAAAGCAGTGAGTTTTGAGTGTGATTTTGATTCCATGCACTTCCTACCAATGAACAGCAGGTATTGTTATTGGTGTTTTTCAATTTTGCGATATCCTCTAGCAATCTCAGAAGCTGTTTTGTAGCCTTACTCTACATCATTATGCTGGGAGGTAGTCTTTATTTTTCGACTTACATTTTGAAAAAATACGGATCGGCTCCAGTCAAAAACAGCTACTGCAGACAGAGGGTCCATGATCCTAAAAAACACTTTTGTTGAAGTTATTTAAAGGATACTTTTAGAAAATTACTTCAAATAATGGTCATTAATGACATGAATTACGGATTCAAAATAATTGGCTGTAAATGTTTTTACTGTAATTTGTTGAAATATGGAATGATTGTGAACAGATGAACCATAATCTGTGATCATTAAAAAATAGTATAATATATACATTAATATCCACTCTATTTGATTTTCTACTAAATAGAATCACTTCTTTCAGTTAGATCTTCATTGACATCAAATAAGAAATTGTATATGATGAACATTCAGGTGTATAGCAGACTGACCTTGCTTCTGCATCACATAGATATGAAAAAGTTCATACCTATGTGATATTAAATCTTTGGTTTGTAAACATTCAGATATTTCATCTGTTATTTCACTCTCATTTAAATAATGAAATGCATTATCATAAATTACGAGACTCTCTGTTTCATAATTTGTCACTTTAAATAATAATAAATAACAATACAATTTTTCTGATCCACCTGATCCTTTATTGAATAAAGTTGATTTAATTCCATGCAATGCATGTTTTTTATCAAGAATAATTAAGACCTAATTATGTACAATTCCACGTAGATGATAGTAAACCCATTAAGCAATTGATTTTCTCCAGTGAATCAAAAAAATCATTTAATCGTTTTAATGGCCGTGGTGGCAAAGCGGTAAAGCGTTCGCCTGTCGGCGGTTCGGATCTCACCGGCGTCACCGTCATAGCTCCCTTAAGCAAGGGGTTTACACGCATAGCTCAGCTTAAGTGTCTCGTGGGGTTAACTAACTCCTTTCACTAACCTAAAAAAATTAAACTTTAAAAAAGTTTCAATTTTGAAATTTTTAGTAAAAGCTAAGAACTGAAACCGAATGTACACCACTGTATGCCCAGTTTCTAAAAATTTAATCTAAACTAAAAGTTTCAACTCAAGCCAAGCTGAGACATTACTGCATAGCACCCAGCTGTCACAAAAATGCTTTCAACTAGTTCGAGCTGTAAATTAATCGACAGACGTGTTCGTCCAGGAATATATAAAAAAAAGCTTGTAACTTAATTACTCACTCTTATGCTCAGCGACAGGAATTTAGTAGAATAAAAACCGTAACTACTGGCATGAACAATTTTTATAGCCACAGCAATCTTTATTCAAAATCGTATTGGGTCGTCATCAGTTCATTTAAGGCATTAATTTTCACATACAAAAAATATTTTATGGTGCTTGTCAATAACGTTTGCTGTAAAAAGACGTTTTTGATCAAAGAGCTGGCCCTCTATTCTTTAACAAGCGTTTGAAGTGTGACTGATGAATTGACTGATTTAAATGGCACTGAGTGAATTTAGTAATTTAGTAGTTCAGTTCAACAACAAAATCTGGGTTCTGTACATTAAAAAGTATAAATAAGATCCATGCGAATGAAGTTAAGCATCAAATCTGGCATAAAAAGGCCAGATTACTGAATGTAATTAACTTTATTAACTAGTTCCACTTCAGTGTTTTTTTTTTACCGACTGATTGTTTTTGATTGATTTTAGATTGCATCCACATAAAGGATGGAGCAACAACAACAAATTCAACAATCTCAGCAGCAACAACAAATTCAACAACCTCAGCAGCAACAACAAATTCAACAACCTCAGCAGCAACAACACATTCAACAACCTCAGCAGGAACAACAAATTCAACAACCTCAACAACAAATTCAACAACCTCAACAACAAATTCAACAACCTCAGCAACAACAACAGATTCAAAAACCTCAGCAACAACAGCAAAATGTCAAAAAAAAGAAGAGCCAAAGTGTGAGCTTCTTGGAGGGTATGGAAATCGCATATGCATTATGATTTATTTATAATTTAATGTTCCGAATTAAAGACTAAAAGTTGCGAAATAAAATAGGATGCCCTGCAGGTTTATAGAATCAACTAAGACTGTTAAACCCGCAGAGCTGTCGATAAGCATGAGAGGTTTTCCAATAAACCTGTGAAGCAGTTGATAAACATGCAACAATCCGCACACATAGGAGTCATTAAAGGCTCGTTAACCCTAACCAAACGACCGTGGGTCCTTAACCAACCAACTCCCTGGTCTACTTAAGCACGGTTGAATGGCAGTTTGAGTTTGAACTCTAATTTGGCTTTCGAAAAGGTACACAAGATGAAACTGCTGCCGTATAGTAGGATTGAAAAACAGGATGATAAGAGAGGGATAAATAACAAAAGCTTTTTAAAAATGAGAAAGAAGAAAGTAAGAAAAAAAAGAACTAAAAAGAAAAAACAAATGAACGGGATAGAATAAACAAGAGAAATAGGATTGATAAGAGAAAACCATCTTAAAAACCCAGACAAAGCCGGGTATTTAATAAATTATCTGTTATGCTAAATTTTAAAACATCTTCTCTTAATCAACCAACAGTTCGTCAGTTGATAGTCGCCGCACGAGATAGACTGCCGAAATGCGTTATTTGCTCTGACGTTGCCAAAGGAATTCATTATGGAGCACGTACGTGTATAAGTTGCACGGTATCTATCAACATTGTATATTTAATTTTTTTTAATGTTTTTTATTTAAATTTCTTGATATTGTAAATTTTAATTCTTTTCTCAAATATTTTTTGAAGAACGTTAATAAATCTTGTTTTAAAATTATATGGCATTAAATTAAGTGAGAATATAAATTAATTATGGATTGATGGCTGAGAAATTTTCACATTATTTTTTGCCGTCTCTCATATCAATTATATTCATTTTAGAACTTCTACAAAAAAGGAATTACCAAATGCCACAGGTATGTTTGCATGAATAACAAAACTTGCACCATAAATCTCGAGACGAGGAATGATTGTAGATACTGCAGGTACCAGAAATGTCTTGCACATAACATGTCTAGAGGTGGTATAGAATTTTATTAATGAAATTTTAGAAATAAAAATTTAAATGGTTGTTATTCCAATTGTATTTTGAAAAAACACAGCAGACAGCGGACACTCTGACGAATTAGATTTGTATTTCGTTAATATATACCTTAAATTAAGCAACTAATCTATATATATATATATATATATATATATATATATATATATATATATATATATATATATATATATATATATATATATATATAAATATATATATATATATATAAATTAGATTATGTGTGTGTAAGTCCTTTATCCCTTGCTACACCATTCATCCGATCGTAATGCAATTTTCACATAAGCTTGAAAGTCAATGGAGGAAGGTTTTATTGAAAAAAATTGAAATCAGTCAACAAATGAGCAGAGCGGGAGAGCGAGCGGAAACGTGAATTAGAAAATGAGCGGAAACTGGAACGGGAAAACAAGAGGGAACGAAAACGTAACTGAGAGCGGGAAAGGTAAACCGACCAAGAGCGGGAAAGCGTCCAGGATCGGGAAAGCGACCGGGAGCAGGAAAGCGAACGAGAGCGAGAAAACGGCAGGGAACGGGAAAGCAAGCGGGGAAGGAAACAGGAGCGAAAGAGACAAACATTAGAAAAACCTCCAAAAATCCGGGCAACGCCAGGTACCCCGCTAGTATTCTATAAAACCATAACCATTTCTGTACAACCCTTAATATCGTAACTTTTGGTGTCAGAAGCGTATCAATCAATTTACCTTTTATAACTATCTGAATTTATTTATTTATTTGTTTATTTAATTGTACATTTGTAGTAATAGTTGGTTTATTCAATTTTTTAATTGTTTTGCTAAGTATTATTACAATTTTGGCAGTCCAAGTATTCGGCTTCGGCCGAAGTTATTCGGACTTCTGCAAAAACTCAGTCCCTAATCATTACATAGTCGTAAGCCATCAAAATAACAAAATGGCTTTATCTCCCAGTCATCTTAATTTTCACTAACCACTTTTAACTTAAATTTATAAAGCGCTTTTCATTACAAGGCGTCCAAGAGGGCTCAGCTATGAAACGAACAAAAAGTAGGTTTTCAGCCCGTAGTGGAAAAAATTGAGAAGCAAAGATGGTAGTGAGAGAAGGTGGAAGAGAATTCCAGAGAAGGGACCAAAGAGTTTGGCAGAAGAGTGCTTTACAGAGAAAGTAAAAAAGTGATTAACACTAGATGATCTTACTCCTACTTTATGGCAGTTATATTGAGATGCTGTAAAAAAAATAGTCCAGTGCTTAGTCGGCCGTTGCCAATGACATTAGTGCCCAAATGTCCTGCTTTGGAGAAAGGATAGTATAAAAACGACCATAATAGAATGAGTTGTTGCAATTAATTCTAGACAGAATAATAGAAGAGACCAAAAGTTGTAGAGAAGGATCATCTAAAAATGGGGGAAGTTGCTTTAGATGTTACTGAATGCTTCGGCTAAGTAGTTCTACCATTCCATCCGACTGTGGATGAAGATAGGTGATTCATGTTTTCTTTATTCTTTAAAAATGGCAGATATGTGGGCCACTTCTATTTTTTATCTCTTCTATAATTCATATATAATTTATCTGTGATCATTTTTTTTAACGAATCATCAGTTCGTCAACTGAAAGTCGCACCAGAAGGACAACCAAAATGTGTGATTTGTTCTGATGTTGCCAATGGAATTAATTATGGTGCGCTCACATGTGTGGCTTGCAAGGTATCCATCAACTATATATATATATATATATATATATATATATATATATATATATATATATATATATATATATATTACTTATTTAAAGGGAGTTTTAATTCTTTTCTCAAATATTTATTGATGAGTTTTACAATTTTATGGCATTAAATTGAGTGGGTGTGAAGAAAGACATTTTTAATAAATTTGATAGTTAATAAATCCTGTTTCAAAATTGTATGGCATCAAATTAAGTTGGTATGAAAACAGAAATTGATGGCCTAGAAATCTTCACAATATTTTTGATGTCTCTGATATAAATTATCTTCATTGTAGAACTTCCTTATCTGGAATTAATTTTCGTTGTAGAACTTCTTCCGAGAAAGAATGAAAATAAGCCACACATATGTTTGCAAGAGTAATAAAACTTGCACCATCAGTCCCGATATGAAGTATTCATGCAGATACTGCAGGTACCAGAGATGTCTCGCTAATAACATGTCCAGAAAAGGTTTAGAATTTGTTTTGTTCTGAATCTTCATAGAGCAACTCTTACATAGCTCGGTGGCTGTGATGCTAAATTTGCAAACATTGTTTATTATTAATGAATCGACAGATCAACCTCCGAAAGTCACTCCACAAGAAGAAAAACAGAAATGCGTGGTTTGCTCTGACGTTGCTGATGGCATTCGTTATGGGGCCCTCACGTGTAAAAGCTGCCAGGTATTATATATTTATATAAATAAAATTATATATTAATTAATATATATATATATATATATATATATATATATATATATATATATATATATATATATATATATATATATATATATATATATATAATTTGAAAAGTTTCTAGTTAAATTTTTTATGTAAATTTTATTTTTTTCTAAATCATTATTAAAAATTGGTAATAAATCCTGTTTTAAAATTATATATAAATTTAATAGAATGGGTATGAAAATAAAAATTGTTCATTGATTAAGGGCCTCTCTGAAAGTCAATTATCTTCTTTTCAGAATTTCTTCAAAAAAGGAGCGAACGAAAACCACTCTTATTTTTGCTATAAACAAAAGGCCTGCACAGTCTTGACTCTGTGTAGATACTGTAGATACCAGAAATGCCTCGAACATAAGATGTTCATAAAAGGTATAGAATTTGTTTCTGAAAGTTTTAAATAGTTGTTATTCTAAAGTTTCTGTGGAGTTTTTAATGTAATTTTAAAAGTACAAACATTAAATGGTTGTAATTTTATTTATTTATTTTTTGTTCAAAGCAAATCCGGTTAATCCGGTAGTAAGGCCTGCGAACGTAAACGTTGTCACAACTGATCTACCCATTCAGAAGGTCAAGGAAACGAAACAGATTATTCAACAACAACAACAACAACGAAAGCAACGAAAAAGTACGGTTGGTCTCGCACACGGCAGCAACAACATTGCTCAAAACAACTCAGAACAGCTTTCTTCGCGCATTAACAGCAACCCTGAACCAAGCTCAAACTTTGCTGAGTTTGCTGCTGACAATTCAAACATGAGGGACCCCTACGATGTGGATTCAACAAACATGATAGGCCTTGCAGGACCACCTACAAACTACATAATATATAATGATCAGTTAAGTGAAGATGATGATAAAAGTTGTTTATACAACTCATCTACCATAAGTAGTGGTACTCCATCTCTCTCATCTAACCTTAAAATTAAAATGGAGCAAGAAAATTATGATGAAAATGATTCAAGAGAGTCCAAAACATCTTCACAAGATGCCATTAAAAGACCAATGACTGATAGTGAAGATGAAAACAAAAGTAATTTTGGCAACTCATTTACCATCAGTGATGGAACTCCATCTTTTTCATCAAACCTCACAGTTTCATTGGCAGGAGATCTGAGCCAGACATTTGCTAGCAGGCAGAAAGCACAAGATGGCTATTGTTACACAGAGATAAAAATGGAGCAAGAAAATGATGATGACAATGATTCAAGAAGCTCAGAGAGTATATTGTTACATGGGCAGAAGCAATCATGTGCCCTAAACCCTGAACTTGAAGGGCTTATTATTGGAATTGGGTCTTTTAGAGAAAAATCTGGAAGTTTTAATGGCACTAAAGAACCAGTCGAGTCTAAAAAATGGTCTGAATTTGATGATGTCCACTCATCTTATGAGACAAAAAATGCTATTCAACTAAGCTTCACTGACAAGGAAAACATTGTGATTTGCAATGACATTGTGACCAAAACAGAATCAAACAGTGACTTTAATGAGAATTTAATCGAACAAATCGAAAACTTATCCCCATCACTCGTAAGCAAAACTGAAGTAGTTGTGAAGAGTGAACCAGCAATTTCAGAATGTACGTGGTCAACACAGAAACAATGTAATGCCTTTCTCAGTGAGGTAAAAATTTAAATTCCATAATTTTATTATTTTATTTGACTGTTTTTTTTTCGGTTTTATTTTCATAAATTTTTAGATAGACATGTTCATTTATCTTAATTGTTTTTGGCAAAAAAGCTTGCCTGCACTGAGTTTACAAAAATTGAGGTTTTTTGGCCAGAGGTAGCCATGTAAGATATGTTCCTCATGATATGAAGCATTGGGTCTTGAAATTTTAAATGGTTGCAAATAAAATTTCATACGTTTTTCTTGTTTATTCAGCTTCTACAAGAATATTCAAAGCAACAGCAAGAGATGAAATATTTGAAGGCCTTAATGGAACAAAATGATCAAGAAATTAAAATATTGAATGAACTCGAAAAACATAAGATTAGAAATTGCTTTGTTAAATTAAAGCGAATTTAATAATTAGATTTGCTATTTTCTTCAATTGGACATGTTTCTGTTATAAAAGCATTTTCTATACATTACAATAATTAAGATTTTTCTAAGTCTGTCCAATTATTTTTCTATTGACAAACTGATAGCATTTTTTATGGTAATAAAATGTTCATGTATTACGACTATCGCTATGTTGAGTCCCGATTGTCTATAAATATAACAAGTAAATTAAAAACGAATTTTTAAAACCCAATGCTTTTATATGTAATTAAAACACAAATTTTGCAATCACTTTTTTCTTCCGTAATAATTGCAAGCCAGTCCCAAGCCTGGAGAAAGGAGGAGGGAAAAGTTAAAAAGATCAAATTATGATCCACGACAGGAAGTACTCAAGTGCTTCCTACATACAGCCATTAGAGTCTTAAAACACCTGGTGTAAACAGTGTAAAAATTGAACAATTTTTCCAGGGGGGGTCGAAGTCAGAGGTTGTAGAATATATATATATATATATATATATATATATATATATATATATATATATATACTAGCGGGGGTACCCGGCGTTGCGCGGGGATTTTAGAGGTTTTACTAATGTTTGTCTCTCTCGCTCCCAATCCTTCTCCGCTTTCCCGTTCCCGTTGCGTTCCCGGTCGCTTTTCCGCTCCCGGTCGCTTTCCCGCTCCCGGTCGCTTTCCCGCTCCCGGTCGCTTTTCCGCTCCCGGTCGCTTTCCCGCTCCCGGTCGCTTTCCCGCTCTCTCCTGGCTGCTTTCCCGTTCTCGGTCGCTTTTCTTTTCCCACTCTATCTTTAGCTCTTAGTTGGCTTCCCGTTCCCGTGCCCCCGCTATATATATATATATATAGCTGGGTTACCCGGCGTTGCCCGGAAAATTTAAAGGTTTTTCTCTCTGGCTCCCGTTTCCTTAAACGCTCGCTTTCCCGTCCAAGGTCGCTTTCTCACTCCTGGTCGCATTTCTTCTTTATTTTTTTTCAAATAAGCAATGTTAAAAAATTTTTCTGTTGCTTTAATTTTCTTTTCATTATTTATTTCAAATTTTCTTCTTTGGACATTCAATGCTTTTTTGGCAATATTCATATTGGATATACTTAAATTTTCAACACATCTTTCATGTCTTTTCCCTTTAGAATGTTTATCAATTTTTTAAAGCAGTTTTTTGGCTGTTGGAGCTATTACTCCTACAGAAATAAAAGCATTCTCTTCTCTCATATATTTGCCTTCAGCAAAAATAATATTGTGACCTTCCATTCTTTTACAAGTTTTACAAAGAACTCTTTTTTGGTGACATAACAGCCATGGGCGTTTCTTTTTCCATTCATTCCATGACTTTTGTTTTACTCCTAATGGCAGAACTGACAAGTTTTCATCTTCAGATGTAGTTTTGTTTATTTCGCATTTATCCATGACTCCATTAATTTTATCGCCATCAGGAAGCACTGGTTGTAGCTGTACTGCTTCAGGAATTTTATTTCTTTGATGATCTAATGTATTCACTAACTCAACAGGT